>OY728130.1:1862379229-1863676535 GCA_963277665.1 Viscum album | reverse complement strand
ATCAAATAGGAATGATAAAATTTGGTAAATTATTTATCTTCAAATTTAACCTTTTGAAATGATCTAACATTGGATATCCACTATTGGTGATCTTCCATTGGAAATCTACCATTTGTGATCTACCTTTGGTGATCAATTCATACCATTCAAATTTCATTCTCTCTAGACCTCAAAACCCCAATATATTCTCTCTTATCTATTAGAACTAGTTAAAAGGTATGAGTAAAGTTTACCATGGTTCTATCTCTAGATGGATCATGTCCTTCGAAGAAATTATGAATTGAATATTTTATAACATATACTATTAATCTAAAAAACAAATAACTCTTAACTCATGTTGTTGTTTCCAAAAAGGATCAATGTCTGGTATGCTTCATTTTGAGTAAGTCGCTAGTATTGAAATTGATCCAAGATAATGGATGGATCGACTGGTCATTATGTAATGATTGAACATTGTAAAATAGGTTGGTTCACTAGATTTATCAATATAAAAATTATATTGTCGATTAGAATAAATGGATGATTATAAATATGAATGACAGAAAAGAAATAAAAAAATGAATTTGGTGAATTTTGGCTTATTTATATGATGTGGATGTTGAGGAAGAAGAAGATGAATCCATTGAAGAAGATGTAGTAGATGTTTTTATAGAGGAATTTGGAAAACACAATATGGTCAGAAACCCTTATATTTCTTATATACCTTCTATCTCATCTCTCTCTGTATCTTCCTTCTAGAGAAATTTATCTTAGTGATGATGAAAATTATAATGAGACTAAAGTCTAAGGTGATGAATAAGATGGCAGATCTTCCTCTGAGTGATGTTGAGATGTTTTGGAATTATCTAATGGATCTTATGGGTCTATGAATGGTGGTGGTGATAATTTTTCTATGGTGGGGTAATTACATCACTATCCCAGTGCTTCTATTTTAGGAATTTCTGGTGAATAAGTTTAGGAATCTACAAATCAAAGTGTTCATAATGTATCCTATGAATGTAAAAAATTTAAATGGAAATGAGGATAATAATTCTAAAAATAATAGTATAAGTGGTGATGTGGTTCCAGATTCTAATATTTTGGATGGGGATGTTGGATCTGATAGAGTTGATGATATTTTTTCGGATGGATATATGGAGAGAAACCCTACTAAGGAGTAGAATTCCATAAGAGCTAATTATCATGTGACTGACTATTCATATTCAAATTACTAAGGAGGAGATGATCATAAAAGTAAACCAAATCATGGTGGACATGTTATCTCTATTGATATAAAAGGTCCTAAGGTTTATTTGGTTGAATAAATATATGAGGTTGGTCAATTTGAATCAATTTCCCATGGAGATAATGGAACTTAATCTTCACACATGGAGGTTAATCAACCATGCCAAGAGAGTATTCCATCTTCTCTACCATTATCTCGTCTGTCGTGTGATTATTTAATGATGTATGAGATGGATTCATTCAGAGTTAAGATGTTATCAGAAATCAGTATGATCCTTAGACCCACACCTCTTAAAGAGATCAATCTATGTGAAAATGACAGATGATGGATTTTTGAGTTAGTGGTCTATCGTATCTAGCCTAATATGACCTTCACTATTCATGAACATGTGATTTAGGATCGATGGCTACATAATGTGATGGAAAAAATAAAAAACATCATGAATGAAATTATGGGGAGCATTGTTGAAGGACAAACATCTCTAATAGAGAGTGGTATCTTTACCAACTATTGATTCTTCCACATCTAGTGCTCTAGATTCTACTCTATTGGTTGAAGCTAATGTGTTTTTTTCTTTTCTTAGAGAAGAGATAAATTTTAACCTTATATATATTTATACATCTTATTAATACAAGAATCAGTAGATAAAGTCATATAATGAGAACATTTTTAAGATTGTTATGGAATTTTTAAGTAATGATAAGAGTGATAAAGAGACTATTAATAAATCCATTAAATATTACCATTCCTAGATATAATAAAAATAATGATGTAAATTATCACTTTAGTTTTCATTATAGGTATCTAATAATACCTCCTATGAGATGGTAATTCAAGGATCAAGTGAATCAACTCAGTTTTGGCCCCTATGTTCAAACTTTTTATAGTAGGGACAAAATATTTCTACATAGCAATAGGGAGTGGTTAAAACATCATCACAACTTTTTTTAACTTGATGAATCCATTTTATATGGAACTAAAAATTTATTAGTGGAACTAGAATCCATTATAATGTCAACTATCACTTTAGTGCCTTCTTTAACACCCCTTCATACACAGTTTCAACCATTTTTCAGGACACTGGTTGAGGGAATTTGGAACCTTTAGAATTTCATGATTTGAGAACATCCTCTAGCGACTTATATACCCACTTATTCATCTACTATCCCACCAATTATTGTAAATGGAATGGATCTTGTAGTCTCATCATATAATCATGCATTGATAAGTGCATATTTTGGTTAGTTTCTTATAGGGACCGTAATCTTCCGTTTTCGTCTTTTTAAAATGTAATATTTTACTTTTTTATATAAAAATCATTATATATTATTCATGGTTATGTATTTAGTCATATAATTTATTTATTTTCATTTATTTTCTTATAATGCTAAAATAGAGGTAATATTTGATTTAATTTTAGATGGTACTTCTCACAATCCTTACATTCAAATGTAAGGAATGAAATACTGGCATCCATACGTTGAAATGTTAACTAAAACATTCTTTGTATTCATCTATTTTTTATAAATTGTTATAAATGGAATGTTTTTTTATCATCAAAATTGGGATATTTTTGGAATCATTATATTTTAATAATTCCAATTCAGGTTTATTATTTTTTTACAAGATACATGTTTTATGATAGTAAATTATTTTCTAAGTAATCATTGTCAACAAACAAGGTTATATTTCGATCTTCCATCATTAAATGATCTATAATTTGTTTAAAAGTGATCAACCTCTAGTTATGTTGGTCAATCATTAGTTTAGCATATCTACCACTAAAAATATCTACCGGTTGACTACATCTATGATAAACAGATCAACAACTGAATATCTATCAGTGGACTTCAACTATCAATAGAAGATCTATCAATAATGAAATAAAACAAATAGATCTAACATGAAAAAATATAGTAATGAAGGGATCTACCATCATATACATGTTTAGTATGTTGGATCTACCATCTATACATCTACCACTGATTCAATATACTATCCACAAATATACTATATGAAACTATCTTCCATAGTACTTTTGTACTAACATTTTTTCAATTCACTAATGAAACAATGAGACTTCCTCTACCACTACAGAGAATCATCATTTCAATTATTTACTATTAGGTAATTACAGTTTCTATCCAAAGGATTATTCTAATTTAATTAACAAAACTTCTTTTTTATGTAATTAAATGTAGTCTGTAGCATGTGAATTTTAGAATCATTATTCTCAAACTACTCCATAGATGAATTAATGAAAAAATCAGTAACATCCTATTTTTTATTATTATATGGATATAATGGATAAAGAAACCTTTACCATTATAAATTATAAGGAAATCACTCATGAGAATGTGGGAACCAAGTGTATTTAGTAGAACTGATACATTTATAGAGAATTCATTATTTCATACACTGAATTAAGAGGAATCAAAATACACTATTATGTTAAAGATTCAAGAAATCTAAATACTAAAAATAGAATGATGTCAATATTATTCATGAAGAAATATTTTCTTAAATATTCTTAGAAACCTATTCGATCCCCTTTCAATGATAGATTGAACGACCTTTTAACTTATGATGTTATTCAGAGTGCGCATCATCACTTCTTCCTATCTGTTCATTTTCTATTTTGTTAGAAAATATTTTTGAGATGTTTCTTCTACTCTTTTCATCGATAAATAAAATTATCTTGTATTTAACTATGTAGTTCTAGACACACCCTGTCATTGTTATTCATTTTGATACACAAAAAATGTGGAATAGCTCGTGTGGGAGCTGTACTTGTTTTATCCGAATATAATTGTGGAAGATGCATTGTGTCTTGAAAAACATGTGTGATGATATATGTAAAACATGATATAAGCTTTGTATTATGTTTACTATTTAATAAGATTCTTGGATTTAAACGATTTCATGGAGGAGGGTATTAAGTCACAGCTTGAGATCAAACCACATTTGATAAGCCTGCTGTGTATTTTATTTATTTGGTTTTCTGTATTTCAATGTTTTAAAACTATCTCTATTTTATAATCTACATCAAAACATTTATTTTGATAGTTAATCTAAATTTTTATATAATATAATGTTTTTGATCAATTAATTTAGTTTCAAGTGTTAAATTTAATTCAACGATATCTATAATTGGAAATTGATACTATATTCAAAAGCTATTTGAAAAAACAAATTATATATTATAGTGTTTTTTGTTAACTGGGTGATTTTATTAATTTGGTGGATTTAAATTTAAATTTTGGAAAAATATAAATTTTATTGGGAACTCAATTCACCCCATATAAAATAACTCACTCCAATGAATAGCCATGAAAGATAAATAATCTTGACCAGAAAGAAGAACAAAGTTGCTTTTCCATAAATTGTTTTTAGAATTTTGATTAATTTGAGAGATCAAAATGAATGAGAAAAATTTAATTTAATATAATATAAGTTATATATGAAAATATATGTGGTTTAAGAATATAATTTGTTATAATTCCCCCTATAAAATTATAAATAAAAATTATCGTGAATTAGAATGAGATTATTAAATAAACCCATACATCAGGTCTAACATGCTTCATAAGTGATTTTAATTTAAAATTAAATAAAAAATTATTATAATTTTATATAATAACCTTATAAATACTATTAATATCATATATTATTCACTTATGTCATTTAAAAACGCTTTTATACATAATTATATAATTAAATCTCTGTTTCAATATGTTAATTCTTTCATTTTTCCTGAATGTTTCAGTTCAATAGATTCAGTCCTTCCATCTTTACCATGGTTCCATCATCTTCAAATTTTGAACAGGGTATAAATTTAATATATATTCCATACATGCATTTTTATAATCATTCATGAATCATATACTTGAAAAATAAATCACATTGCGATATGGAGGTGGTTGTCTACATGTACACACGAGAGAGATTATAATTTTTGGCGATTTGAAGCTTACAAAGGTAAATGATATCATATAATTAGTGAATAATAATTTTCCCATAAATATAACTTATATTTATCATTTAAATATTTATAATTATCCATGCAATGTGCTGATGAAAAATGATTTACATAGCTATGTGGAGATATTAGGATGTACGTGCACAAGAGCAATGTTTTTTCCCTATGATGGAACATTGATGAATAAAGGGTTTTTAAGAAACATAATAAAATTTATATATAATTAATATTATTATTTATTTATATGATTTAATTTATAGAATATTTTATCGAGGTATAATGTAAAATAAAATAAAAAACACTATTAAGAGTTATCCATCTTCTTCAAAATCAAAACCACCATTGGTTTTAAAAATAATACATATTGGTTTTTCCTTTGACGAAAATAGATCACATAGGTCATGAAGGTGATTTTTTGTAAGGGATATGGGTGGGTATTGGTCATGATATATGGTTCAAGTGGTTTGAATATCATAGGGTACGTGGTGGATATTTATGACTGAGGGAAACACACACCTAGAATTACAAAAAATACTTTAATAATATAAGGTCATTTTTTTGTAAAAGATAATAACAATTATCATATATTAAAATATAATTATATCAATGTAAAAATATAACCAAAAAATTAATTTTATGAATGTGTTTTGTGTCATTTTGAATCATTATCCCTTTATTTTTTTCCTTTTTAACCATTTGACCCTTAACTGAAGTGATAAATATTTTCCATGGATTCTATTCATTATAAAAAAACTAATCTGAACTTATTAACTATTAATAATTATTATGATTCAAAATATTTAATCCAATTAACATGATTAAAATATTATAATAAGTATAAAATATATTTTATATAAATTCCAAAAATTCAAATAAAATTTTACTAAGAAAAAAATATTTTTTTAATAATAAAAATGAATTTATAGAAACAAACAGTTAATCGTGTTGATTTTAATTGATATATTTTGATTAGTTTAAAAAAAATTATTCTTATATATTTAATCAAAGAACCAAAATAGACCTTGTAATTTCCTAACTAAGAGAAAATAATAAAAAATATTTTTTATTTAAAAAGAGAAATTGATAAAATTATAAATTGTTAAGGATTAATGTATTAGTTAAAAATTAAAATTCTATTTAATTATCCAAATTATAAAAAAATTATTTTTTTCTTAAAAAAATTCCACCATATTTCATGTTATTTTAATATCTGTAAAATGCCATAAAAGAAATATTTTTTTTGTAAAATCACTGTTTTTCACTATTAAGACGAAAATAAAATATTTTTAAATAATATATAAAAATATAAATTAATTTTGATAATATGAATTTAGAAATAAAATTAATTTCATAATTCACTAATTCAAAATGTAAAATTAATTATGTATAAAGATCGTGTACAAAATGCTATAAACCAATTTTTGGAGAAAACATATTTCGGAAGCATAAATTACATTACAAAAAATTAAGTGCTTAGTTATTAATCTTTAATTAAGACATTGGATTTATAAAAAACCATTATACATATTTTATAAATTTTTTTCATATTTATACCTATAATTTAAATACTAGGTGGCAATGGTTACTTTTAGAGTATATCACTATTAGGTTAATGCTTGGTGTTGTGTGTTAAAAAAGCTATTGATCCTCTTATACTTTCCAACTAAATTTTTATTGTCTTAAATATATAGATTTTATTAATAATATTGTCTTGGGTGTGATGTTTCATAAGGGTGTGGATACAATTATAATGGTTATCGATACCATTTTGTGGGGGATTTATTTATCATAAATAATGGTCGATGGTTTCAAATAAAGAAGGATTTAGTTGACATAAATATTTTAAAGATATATTATAGAAGAAGTATATCGGAATTATACTTAGAGTATCAAATATTTATTTAATAATAAATATATTTTCCATGTATTCTACATATCTTTATGTTTCTTACAATAATGGGAGACATATTATGATATATTGGATGAAAAACATGGAAGAATAGTTTGATATTTTTTTGAAGTCCTAACTTTGAAATAATTGAGATATTAACTTATTAGTGCATGGGAAAGTGGGTGGAATATTTAATTTAAATAGTGTTTTAAATATTTATAATTATATATATTTATGATAAATGTAAATTTTTCATTCCAACCAAATTTATTGGGAGATGTATGAATCCAATGAAAGTTGGAAGTTAGTATTATGTTTTAGATGTCGACAAAGAAATCAAGTTGTTCTGAATTATTCTTAAAGATTCATTGTTTATCAAAATAATTATTACAGACTAATTTATATTTTTCATAAGTCTTTTTGAAGTGATTACATATCATTGATGGAGTTCATGATGAATGAATATTTATCGAGTATAATAAAGAGATTTTTTTTGTTTTATGTGGATTAAAATAAGAAAAAATTATTGGAATACCTAACTATTAGTATAATTAAAGGAGAACCACTATAAATTATAGAACAATATATATTATGTGGGTTTGTTATAAATTAAATCTCTACATGGATAATGAAAACTTTTATGCAGTTTTTTTATATATGAATATAGGGGAAAACCACAAAATGATTTGGTAGACTATATCCTGGTCATCAATATGGTGAAGGGTGAATAGGTCAATAATGCACACCTAAAAATACAGTACAGACATATATTCTTGTCTAAATTCACATATTTTTTTAAAAAACATTATTAAGGATTTGAGCATATGATTTTATTGAAGTTAAATAGATTAAAGAACCATATAATAATATCACCATGGGTTACAAAATTTGAAGCAAAGAACTCATATGTTAGTATCTGAAAATAATTTCTAAATTATTTCCTCTAATTTTATAGTTTTATTTTTTAAAATTTAACAGTTTATGTATTCAAAAACCAAAATATTATTTTAATGTGTTTCTAGGTGAAATATCGAACTATGAAAATAATGTATGCAATGAAAATGAGATGATTGTACCAACCGGTAATTTTTTGGAATAGTAAATGGGGTCAAGAATAATGATATTATTTTAGATAAACTATACTAAAATATGATTAATAATGTGAACATAGTGAATTCCCAAAACACTCCCATTAAAAGAATGATCGAGTCTCATAAAAGATCAAGTGGTGGAGATGATGAAGGAAAAAAATTAATTTCCTTCATATTGAAAATATTTGAAGAAAATACCTTGGGAATATATTAATCGAATCAAAAAATGGTTTCTTTGGAAAAAAATAAGGCTATAAATTATCTATCTTCATAGGGAAAACAAAGATTTCAATTAACTTGAAAAATAACAATACTGTTTATTTTAATATTGATTGAGATATTATTATAAGGATTTAATTTGAAATTCTATCTTATGAAATGTGTTTCAATTTGAAATCCTTAATTAATGTATTTATAATACATTTTGGGGACAAAATTTATTTATGTTGGGGGATGTGACACCTTGATATTCCTATATATATATATCCTTAAAATAATATTGAGTCTGATATGATTCTTTATATGAATGAAAAGAAAGACCGGGATATATTAGTAAGTTAAAATAATTATCATTAAGAGATATTTATACTAATATATATATATATATATATGAAAAAATAAAATTCATTAACTTATAAATATAGTATGAAAAGTTATTAGAAACACATAATGTTTAGAAAATTCTTTTAAAAACTGAACATTATCAATATATTTTTATTTTTCTATTAAAATTAAACTATATGAATTTTATAAATATAACTTGAAAACATTATCTATATTTATAAATTTATAATATAAATTTTTAATTAGTATGAATTAATGAACATTTTATGAAAATTTTATTTTTTGGTCAAAACATATATTATTATGAATATTAAAATTTTAAAGATATTATAAGAATGAACTAGAATGATGTATGTCCATTTATGTTATAAAATTTGAATTTATTGAATAAAATTATGAATTTTAAAATATTATATCAATTTAAAGAACTTGTACAGTGGATTTTTGAACTAAATTATAAGGTTAGAATAATAAATAAAATTATTTTATGACTTCATTTTAATTTATTATTTTTTAAAACATTAGTTTATTAGTTTATTTTCTTTTTAAATAAAAATATTTTTATATATAATGATTCAATTTATATAATAAATTATTTTTTATTAATAAATAAAACACACACATAAAATTTGAGTGTAAATGCTTAATTATCTCAAAAACATTTTTTAGGAGACACTCTTTTTTACATTAAAATAAAAATTTCCAAATCATAGAAATTTGAATTGTTAAAATAAATTTCTAATACAGACCTATAATACTCAAATTATGTTGAAATATAAGAATTTATAAATACTATATTAATTAATTTACATGAGTGAAAGTAAATGTTACCATATAAGAAGTGCACGTGGGTAAATTGAAAAGTTAAAAATACTGTTAAAACCCTCATCCTTGTCTCCAAAATGATTATATTGGAGTATGTTTGGACATAAGATGGAACATAATCCATATAAATTAATTATTGGATATTTTTACTATGACTACTGGTTTTAATAATTTAATTAGATAATGTAATTCCCAAACAACCCTTCCCTTCACTTAAAAAAGGACACACTTATGCCCCTTATATTGAAAAACAAACAATTGAATCACATAGTGAAAATAAGTAAAATAGTTCACTATAAAACCTGATGAAATTTAATATATCTTTTTTATACCCTTAATTAACAAAATTCCATCACATCTAAGGATATATACAAGGAAATTCAATGTTTTTGATAGGAGTATTTCTCTCCTCGTTGTATTTCTATTCAATTTTCCACTTCACAATATTATATAACTTTGTTAATATAAATAATTTAGTATAAAATATATACATGATTTTATTTAGATAAGCAACACCACAATTAGTCATTTATTAAATAGATCCTTCTAAGAAAAACAACCACATCAATCATGTGAACTAGAAAACAACCACCATCAAAACATGATATTAATCATTTTTCATCATCACCTCTTAGGTAATGTATCAATGATGGTTATGATGAATAAATATATTTTTATGTAACTACGAACATTATGAAATTATCAACTATTTGATTTAATAGCATTCTGTTAATTTGTTATGGAATGATATAATTAATCATGTATATGTGGGGACTACCACCTCCATGAATGACATGTCTTATTTTTCTTAACCACCAACTATGGATGGAAGAAGATTTCTAATAAAGGAACTAATATTATTATTTTTAAAATATTATAATACATAAATGATAAATTATTCATATAACGTCACTCTATTTATTCAATTAGATATGATTTCCTTAATTGCGAATACATGTGGACTACCATATCCATTACTAATGATATTCATATTTCAAAACCATCCATAATTAATGGTTTTAAGGGTGGATTTTGGGGAGATATATAAAATATATTAAATTTATAATATTTTTGAAATATATTATTTTAACAATAGAATAAAAATTTTATTTTCATTGTATAATTTCGACATTATATTATTTTGGTCGATTTACCTTCTACACGAGTGATGTAACAAAATTAATATATTGACTAATTAATGAATGATATATACTTATAATAACATAAAATAATAAGGTAAAAAAAATTTATGATGAATATAGATTTATAATATTAATATCTATACATGATAATAATATATTATCTATATTAATTAAAAAGAGAAGAAAAAAATTTGGTCCCCAACTTTATCTTCTGAAGACATAATTAAAAACCTTTTGGGATGAAAGCGAAACATTATAATTAATAATTTGATATATATTATATAACAATAGTTAATATAAAAATGAATAACGTGTTATCAAGGATCATACCTCGACATTAACTTTATCAGAAATTGTAAGATAATTAAACGGTTTAACACTCGATATTTAAAATAAAATATAATGAAAATGAATATTAATAGTAAATAATTATAAATGATGTTTATAAAATGATTATAGATATTTTAAAGGTAACAAAATAGATTTTTATGCAATTTTTATAAAGATGTTAGTGTATTATCAATTAACCAAGGGAACTACTCAATGTATTTTCATCTGAACCACTCTTTATTGAGACACATTTTACATTATGAAACAATTTACATTTATATATTTTATATGTAACCCAATTATTATTTTATCATGAAATATATTGTATTTATGGTATTTTTAGTTTATTATCAAAATATTTCTCTTTTAAGGGGTTTTCAAAATTATTTAATTAATGTCTTGACTCGGGATTTTTTCTTTGAGTCTCATGTTTTCTTTATGACATAGAACATTCAAGTATCATTTAACAAATATTTTTTTGTTTTATTTCATTATACCAAAGGAAATTATTCTTTTTAATTAAATTTATTCGCAATACAGGATTAAATTGTATTTCCAGATGAAACACTGAATGGAATGACCCCCAACCTAATGACACAAATATTTTTATTCCATATCAATGTTTACCTAATGAAACATGTTTATATAATAGTTAATGATTCCTTAATAATTATCTTCAGCACTTATCAATTATATGTTTTAACATCCTTTTGACGATGTTGGTGTTTCAGTAAAATGTTTCTAGGACTCAAATTTTTTTACACTTGATTTATATTTTTAATGTAACCTTTATAAATACAATATTTTAAAAATATATTAATGTTATATGAAACTACATAGGAATTATAATAATATGGTTTAAAAAACATATATTTTTTCACATTGGAAATTTTTAATAAAGGAATCTATTTTGCATATTTTTTTGTTAAAATATATTTCCACATCCTCTTTTATTTTTAAATAGACTTCCACTATATGATTTCATGGTTTTAAAAATAGAAATTTTTATTAACATGGTTTCATAAAACAATCCATTTAATATAATTTTTAATGAAAAAAGAAATTATTATTTACCATGAAGTTTTAAAAATTCTTATAATTTTATTATCTATGTTTATCATATGTTTGATCAAGGGTATTCAACAAATGATACAAAGTTCCATCTTCGTAAGTATGTGTTATGACATTTTAATTTTACATCTATTTTATAATCCAACACTACATTTTTATAGAATAATCATCTTTATGTGAAGTAATGAATTTCATGTGATTAATTCTCTTAAGAATAGAATAACTTATCTAAATTTATTTATTGTAATTCAACTACATTCCTAATACATAAACCGAATGGGGTACATGTTGTCAACAACATATATCTTGTTCCCAAATGTTGTAAATAACATATTAAAAAGCATCTATATTGAATGCTTTTTAACTTGAATAATTCTTAAGTTAATGGATATCCATTTATTTTCCATGGATTTATTATTTCATATTTATTGATTAAATTATTAATTCTTCCTTGACGGAACCACTTGTAAGGAATATAATACCCATTTCATTTATTATGGTTTTTATAATATGTTGATTAAAACCATATGGAACATGTATATATGATTTTAATTTTGTGATGGATGGTGATGAAATTATATATACCTAAAATACAATGGTTAGTGTTTTAATCTCAAGAGATATTATAATGCAAGTGTAGTTATCCTAGCCAAGTATGGTTCTTGGATAATTTGCCTATGGGATATGTTATGTTAACAGGGTTGTTAAACATGACCTATGATTATGATTTCATGTTTAGGAATTCCCAAAATTCCATTTTTCCATGATCTTATGTTATGATCATTTTTTAATCCATGTACATATATATTTTCTATTTATTCTGTAATTCCTTTATTATGATCATCTGGATTATGATATAATATTTTTCCTCAAGTATCTCATTTTATGATTTATTTTTTTAACTTTAGTGAGAATCTGTGTTCACCCCTTTATTATTATTCCATTTCCAGAGAATATGAAAGAACGTATTATATATGATTAGTCTAGATATGTTTCTTATATAGAGAATTTATGGGAAACATTAATGAATAATTATAGATTTATTATCTTTTTATATATTAAAAAAAGTGTCTTTTTGATTATAATAATTGAGATTTATTAGTATTTGATTTGTCAAAATTTCAGAAAACTATAAATAAAAAGGTTATTTGATTTAAAATATTAGAATAATTTTTTAATCATAGATGCATATTAGTGAAAGTGTTTTATTTAATGCTTTGTAATAGTCGATCATAGATCATGGGTATATGGGAGCTACATAAAGAAATTTTTGAGCCGTATTTAGGATATTTTCTATGAGTTTATTCCAATATTGGTTTCATTTTGGTAGTTGGACAACCTTTCCATAATTTTTTCTATCCTCATATCTTCCATAATACTCCAGTTTCTATTTCATAACTATAGTATAAGTATAGACTATAGTTTCCATATACACTTTTAATATATATAAGAAATCCTTTTTACCCTCCAAATACTCTTATGGATAACTTGTTTCTCAGGATTGTATTCAATCAACAAAATAATTTATCAATATTTTTCTCAAACTTATAAGTAAAATAATTGGAATACCTCATGAACCTATTAAATCATTCATCATAATTTCTATAGGGTCCAGCCTCTTTTGTCTTTAACTCCAATAATTGACACACCACATTTTGTGGATGATTTTGATGAAACACATGTTAAATAATAATTTCATGAAATCATAATATTCTAATGTGTTTACTTCATCTTTTTCATAAATATTTTTAACAGGTACACCATTGTTCTTTCTATGATTCTAGAAAATAAACTATATTGAAAACCATATCTTTTTTGAGCAATTGAGAATGGGAAAAATATTTTCTATCAAATTAATTCATTAATCTATAATTATTAGGTTAAATTATGAATTGAAAGATGGTGTATATAGTGACATGGAATATTTAATCTCACTTTTATCATTATGTGGTGCATTCAAAACATTAACATGGTTCAAAATATTATTCATAGCCTACAACAGTTGAATGAGAAATGTTACATGGGTTTGTAATCTAACATCCATAGAATTTGGTTTCCCATTTCACTACAAAAAAAGTGGCTAACAATGGGGGTTATTTTTTTATTTTTTTGTAAAATTAAACAATTTCTATATGGTTTCACAATGGTTTCCAAAAAAACACCACCAATGCAGGTGTCATTATCCAAATCATGTCCGCTCTATCCATTTAGCAGCTGTTTCTGGTAACCAGTACATAAAATTTGTTTAGAAACGGTTTCCCTCCCTAAAAAACACTATGTGGATAGTGGCTGCCTAAACCATCGATATCCCCTCAATATTTTTTGGGACTGGAAAATTTTACTAAAAATGTAAAACCATTGCTAATTTTTTTTACATTATATAGAAGTTGTTTAATCCACCCCTGAGTAATTATTTTTCATCTATAATGGTGGTTTTAACAATTTATATATAACACTTTTAAAAAAATGTAGTTCTAGAAATTGCACCCCCAAAATAGTTAAAAAATATAACATAATATAATACAAACAGTAAAAAACTATTCAATTATTATCAAAAAATAATAATAAAAATATCTAGTATAATTTATACAAAATAATAAAACAACAAAATACTTTATATAAATAAGATAATAAAAAATAATTATTGAAAATGAATAATGTTATTTGATCATCCACTTGAGTTTATTTTGATTACTAGGTCACATATTACCATCCATTTTACCCTCTAGATATTGAAATAATACAAAGGAACCAAATGGGGTGTTTTCAATCATGTCATTCACAAGTGAGATGTGTTTTAAACATTGGATCGATCCATGATAAATTATAGCATGTTAAGGTAAGTTAAAAGTTGTTTCATAACAATGAATAAGTGGTAATTAAAAATAGGTCGAGTGTTTGACTATTACAACCCAATATTTTATAGCATTTAGTGTTGGGTGTTTTTCAAACCTGTTAGAACAACTGGCCTTTTATGTTTGTTCTTGGTTTGATTAATATTATCATTTTGAATAGTGGGTTCTTAACTGTGACATAAGCTTATTTATTCTTGCATTTTATTTGGGTAATTTGTGACATGAGTTGTTTGAGAATGTTATCCAATAGAATTTTATTTTACAGAATAGTTATATGGATTGATTTGGCCAATGATTCCAACTAATTTTGGAGTAGTGATTGAAATGTCGGTTGGTTGTTCATGTCAAACTTATACAAGTGAACTGTTATAAAAAATAGTATGTGTGATGGTTTTAGTATTCATTACAACCATGTATATCGATATTATGAGGGACTAGGTTATTTGATGATAGCATATAAATATTTCCATCACTGGCTGTCAGTTATATATCATGTCATATCAGTATGCACATTTATATTAGATGAGAATTCATATGTTATGATTTTATTATATTAAAATGGTTATATATGTGAAATTAATTATTTAAATGTTATATAATAGCTAAATTATATATAATACGATATAGGATTTCAATATAAATGAAAAATATGGAAAATGATTTATTAAATATAATGAAGAACATTTATTTACCACATCTAAACAATATTTATTTGGAGGACTTATAGTCTCTCATTAAAATTATGATATTCCAAACATGAAATTTCATTTTTAGGGATAGAATGTGGGAAATGGACTTATAAATCACTAAACATATGGTGCTTATTGAAATAGGTAAAAAATGAACCTTTTTATAGATTAGAATAACTAGAATTCCTAAAAATATCAATTCCTTAATCAATAAAGATTATATTTTTATAGGGAAGGTGACATAAAAAAAGATCATGGCCAAATAAATACCATCATTTCCTTATCCCAAACACTTATGTGACATGGTTTCAATATATTTTAAATATAATTTATCACATTAATATTTATATATTGAAAATAAAAAAATGTATTCGTAAAACCCCCAAAATACCTTCCCCTATGATCAAATGGTGGGATACATTGTTTTAGTTGAGGCAGTTGATTCATCCAATATAAATATTGAACCTTCTTGGTTATTATTTTATTTTTAATATATTATGTTGAATGTAATAATTATGAACTCAGTATTTATTGTCAAGAACATCGATGAATTATTTTATATTTCATAATGATTATGATGAGAATAGACATGTATATTCTCTCAAGGTTTATACATACTAAAGAATAGTTCATATGAAGAAATATGTTGCAGAAATTAACATTAATACGTGAAGAATATTCAATGGGAAAAGTTGGTTTATGATGATTTTGATGTTGTATCATTGATCATGAATATGTTATTGATACTCAATATGAATAATTATTTTGGTAGATTATTCAATTAACTGAGTTTTATGGTAAAATTACAATTAAAGAATAGTTTTTTGGAGTGTATAGGGTGATGAAAGTTTTATCACTATGATTAAACTAATTTAAGGCCAACTATTTTAGAGGAGAGTGATGGTAACAATATTTATGTTGCAAAAATATGAAGATTACTTATGGGATGTCCATATTCAAGATTATGAAGATGTTAAGTTATCTACATATTAATTGGTGAATTACGTCATGGATTTCCTAAATAAATAATGTTCTTAAATTGAAGAAAGAGACTATAGATTTTTGAAATAAAAATATGAGATGGAATTTCATGGAGTACTAAAAAAATTTAAATCCAAAGAATGATTAGTATATAGTAACCATCAGAATAAAAAATATATAATTCACCAAGCATATAGATTTTTATGTAATGTAAGGGAAATATAGATATCCATACATGAAACCACAACCTGGTTTTTGAATCACCATATTAGTGTTAGTATGTGATTTTTTTGTTACACATCATCACTAAATATAATATGAAACCTAATCACTATCCAATGAATTTTGATCGACACCCTCACCATCTCTATCTCTACTCCCTACTACCAGCACCTGTATAAAAATTTCACGAAAATTAAACAGTGTTGTATTTTAAAATTTACACATAATTCCAGTGAATGATTGTATACTGAATGATTATTTTGTTGAGTGACACAGGATTTCACTACTATCCATGGGAACAATAACATTATGGATAGATCTATTCTGGTTATTATATAATTCAATCAATTATTTTTTCATAGTAATAACTATTTTATATTTCACATGTATATGAGACCCATGTCTCTAAATTGTTCTTTGCATTAAAATAATCTCATTTTGAGATCCCTATGGAAGGGAGTGACTAAAACTAGTATTAGATGCTACTGTAATACCTAGAGGATTTCCAAATTCCGTATATGGTAATGTTCCAAAACCCATCAGGGACACATGACTGGTATGCTTCTTCCCAAGGACATTACTAACTAGATCATCCTGAAAGACTAAGTAGGACTACATAAGAATTGTATCCCATAGTTATATTATCTTAACTAATTAATCACATATCATTCCTATTTTAATTAATACATATTAACATAGTGATGAATTTAAATAATTTATTTCAATGAAAATGGAATTCATACCCCATCTAATTCGGCTTGATCAATAACATAACTCCCATCTAATTTTGAATGAATATCTAACCAAAGTTTTTTTTAGGAGACATGGTTCCCTAAATTACATGACTACATTAAAATAATATAAATAAAAAGTGTAATATATTCATCAGATAGTGTTATCTTATAAATATTTAGGCTAATGAAAATTATACAAGAGTCTATTTTTATCTTGAAATACTCCATGACATGGAAATATGGTGGATGATTTTTTTAACTCGATATCATGAATTTTTATATCAAATGTGATGAAATAAATAAAATATTATTTAATATTAATGTATAAAATTTCGTATACATTTCATATGAATATATATATATATATATAATGTGATTATAATATTAATATATATTTTGATACCATGTGATTCTCATGATAATGAAAATCAAAAAATGTCTACCACTACACTATATGAATAACATTAGGTACCTAATCATATTTCTCCAGAGTGGTCAATGATGTATCATTGAATTAATACCACAATATCCATATAAAAAAATCTATATTTACAAAAATAATTATACATCTACTTTCATTTGATGGGATTAGAAATTGTAATGTGGAATAACATATATTCAAAGAGACACATTTTTGAAATATTATAATTTAATAACATAATGAAATTTAATAATGTTATAATGTATTAAAATTATCTTTATTGGGAATCAAGGACATTATTTTTTCAAGGTTGAGGCATATTCCTCAAATAGGATTATTTTTTTGGATGGGAAACCACCTTCTTCACTAATGACATAGAATCTAGGAAAATAATAATGTGGCATCATCCATAGGGACCTAATCACAGTCAAATGGAAAAACTATATTCAATCTGATTAGATTCTGTAAATCATAACTATTAAAATTTCTCTCTGTAGTAACATATTTTTCATTTTTTATTTTAAAAAATAAATTTTATAAAAATGTAAAATAACATTATTCCTAATAAAATTTATACCTATAACTTTCACCCTCATATTTCCTCAGGATGAAATGAGATTGATGAAATATTCCCTCACTCCTGAACATGCTGAATGAGGATGCATTTTCCAAGATTACGATGGGATAGATTATGGTATGCCAAATATTGATAGAATGGATAAGTTTGTGGGAGATGATGAATGGGGAAGAAAGATAGAGTCTTAGATATTGTAGGGAGGGTCACCGATGGATCAACATCTTTTAGTGTGGTAAAGGGAATATCATATGAAAGTCAACTTGGATAAGTGAAATTGTTTTTCCTTAGAATTCATAACATTAAATCAAATGAAATTAACTTCAAAACCAATATATCAAAAAATTAATAAAAATTAAAATTAAACTAATAACAGATGCGTAGTACTGAAAAATATACAGAGCGATGATAATGAATAATTTCTCATTTAAAGTAATTGGTTGATAAATTATTGAATGATTGTGCATACAATGATTTTTTCTTCAATAATGTAATTTTCTTACTAATAAATTATATTATCTAAATCCTAAACCACTGCAAAAATAATATTTTCATTATCATGATAGAAAATTACATTTTTTTCTTTCTATTAATGGGATTAAATTTAAGAAGTCAAATCTTACACTTCATCATCCATAACATACATGCCTTTTTATTTTACGTGATCAACTACACTCCACACATTATTGAAAAAAATTTACACATATATACCATTTTATCATGTAATGATAATATATAAATATCTGGTCATTAATGGTCAATTACATCCATCAAGAGAGTGACTTTCATAGAATTAAATTGCATGGAATCATTTTTAATACCCCTGGTAATATTAACCCACCTGAATTTGAATAAAACAACAATAAATTCAATTGTTAGTTAAATTTGATATTATAAATCATTTTTCCATAGTATATCAATTCATAGACTATAAATATTAAAACATTAAATGTTTCCAAAGCCTCTTCCTTATCCAATAAATTAAATTTATATCCATTGACATTTTAGGCATTTTTTTATATCCTGTTTTGGAGGCCATCAAGGCAGAAATCTCATATATTTTTAAAACACTTACTGACAGTCCATATTCATGACCTATAAAATGTAATATATTTTATTAGATTTACAATATATGTTTCAACCTAATATCTATATCTATTGATATTTTTATGAACTTACACAATGATAAAACCATTATAGATGTTATTTATTAACTTCTTTTGTTATATCATCCTCATTTTGTGTTTGGTTTATCATTTATCTCATTTTTTAAATCATGGTATCTCCAATAAATAGATCTTTATTTTTACTATTCAATATCACAGGTCCATGTGCATTTAATAATTTCATTTATAGTATTTTATCATTTTAGATCCTCCTAACTAATCAACTAATAGAAGGAAGTTTTTTTGATTTCCCTTGTAGTTGAGATTGAGTCAATGATTCTTTAACACGTCCAACTCGATTGAATATATTCTCAATATCATCTAAGTATCGAGAATGAAAGGTAAGATTCACCTATGATAAATATACTTCATATATAGAGCCTACATTTTTATATTTTCTTAATGTATAAATTAAAATAACAATGATATATACGAATAAATTAAATAAAACATAATTATATATATAATGAAGTTAAAATAACTATTTCCATAAGAAGAAAAACATTCAAATAAAGTATCTCAAAATTGGATACATCCATCTATAATGAACAAGGCATCCTAATTTAATTCCATCGTCCAATTTCACATTTATATGTAGTATTATAGTAAAAAATAGAATAATTATAATATCTACTGCACAATGTTTCAATATAAATTTCACCATAAAGATGACAAGAATAACTAGTTTTATATTTTTCTTAGATAGTTTTTTGAATAATGTAAAAAATAGGAGTACAATTGTTGTAACTGTTCCATGTAATAAGGTACGCAATGAAAATTTTAGTAACATATATAAAATACATTTGAATCATGAATCTTTAATAAATATAAATATTTATTCATTATGTTGGAACACCTTGAGATGTTACTTGAATACTCATCAAGTAATTTCACGTGTTTAAAAATTTGATAGAATGTTTCTTTATCCGTATTTTTCATTCTAAAAAAGTATTAAATCGTACTTTCTATTCCCTTATGTATAAATATCACACTTCATGTTCATTTTTTGTAAATACATATGATCATTGAGATGGTCCTTTGATTTTCCATGCCTATTATGTAATCTGGAGTTAAAATTTTACAAAAAAACCATCTCAATATGAATTATACATAGATTATTCCACAAAAAATTAAATTCCCAATACAAATATTTGTGGAATACTCTTTTTTATCCATTGTTGATTCCCAATTTAACTTGATGATGCCCTTTGAACATGTATCCACTATCATTAAAATGATTGACCTTCCCAAATTATTTTTCAACATTTTCAAGTTGTTCCAATATTTAATAACCTATAACCAATAGTCGGAGTTTCCTACGATCAACAGAACAATTTAATTTTGACTTGTTCAAACTAAATCTATGAGATCCATCAAGAAATATTTGATGAAACATGAAGAACATTTTTTTACTTTATGGTATTATTTTGGTCTCAAAATCACTGTTACAAATAAGGAAATCCAATCCCATGTATCTATTACCACCATATAATTTCCCAAGTATAGGGATGCCAATAATTTTCTACAATAGGGCATCATGTATTTTGAACATTGTTCTAGTAGTTTCATCATATGTATTAAAATATTTGCTCTATAACTCCTATAATTCTTCAGTTACAGTATGAAACTATACAGAAGTATTATTTCATGAAATTTCATCTCTTGGAATAATCATTAATATGATAAATAATTTTATTTCATACACGTAAATAGAGGTAGAGTATAACGGATCAGAACAACAAGTCAAATGATATAACTACTCTTCAAAGACCCAAATGAGTTAAATCCATTTGAATCCAATCTCAACCACACAATACATTTATTAGATGAGAAATAAGTATGTAATTAATCAAATGTTTTACATGATTATGAATCTCTTGAGTGTATCATTAACCCATTATTTTATATTTTTTAAGAATTCCACCTCAGGTGTTCAGTAGTTTTCAATGGCATGAATAATCTTTGAAATCATGGAATTAAATAGAGGTAACACGAAAATATTGTAGGTGTGTCCTTTTTATTATTTTGCATAGTAGAATCATGATTTATAATTCCTTCATCACCCATTAACAACCATATACAAGTAGAATTTTTTTAATCCTATATTTATGAATACTCTATCCAATAAAGCATACAATCATTAAGAAAAACATATTTATTTTTAGATTTTAGACCTCACATGATAAAGAATTTTTTTCATATCATAAAATGACTCTAGATTCATATATCTAGGAAATCCATCCATCAATAATTTCAATATCAACGAAATCTCCTTTCTTATAATTTTTCATAAGCATTTGATATGGCACAAAATTAGTAGGAAACTATTTTTAGAATATTTCAAACATCCACCATACAAAACTATATTTCCATCTTTAACTAAATAACGAAATGCATTTGATTATTTTGTGATGTTATCTCATACATTTTTCTACATATAATTAAGATCACTATCTAATGATATGTTACAATCTTGATCTTGTTTTCCTATAGTGCCAACAACATCACATGTCATGTTACTATTTGTATTGCCCAAAATTTATTCTTCTGATATGTTTTTATATTGATATAGTTTTATTTCAATACTGACAGAATGGTTTATAAGGTTTTTCATTTGATTTTCCATTGTCGAAGAATTTGGGATCACGTTCTGTTAATTAACAACAATTATCAAAATTTATATAATGTTAGATTTTCCATGTCAAGTAGAACACAAATATTGAGAGGCGAATTGCACAAATTTCAAGTGTTCATTAACATAATGTCTCTTCAACCATTTTATAAGTCTAAATTTTGAATATGGAAGTTAAATTTTCCCATCAATAGATTGATTGAAATTAAAAAATATAATACTCCTCCAAACCCCTAACATACATAGGTGTGTTCCTTTGTAATGTGATCCAACTGTTATCCATATATATCACTATGTTTGTAGAAATTATAATAACAATAAAAACACATTAGTATTGTTCTGTAGAAAAATAAATTAATGTAAGTGAAAAAAATTCAACCGGTGTGTTTATAAGAAGATTCAGATAAGTAATAAAAAGTAAAAGTAAAAAAAATTAAATCAATCATGGATAGTATTATGTAAAATTGAAGAAATAGAAAAATTGTAAAATAAATAAGACAAAAAAATTTCAATTTTTCATTGAAAATCATTTAACTAATCACTTAGTAAAAATAATTATATAAATCCAACTATTTCTCAAAAAATAGATTTTAAAGGGAATACATCGCCTTTAAATGAATTCAACTAGTTCCAAGAACCCATATATCCATACCAAACATTCCACTTTTAAAAATAATATAAGCCTATATGATACATATGTTCTCAAATACATTAAAAAAATGTTACTCTTAAAATACATTCAATTCATAAAACATTAATATAAAAACACACACACACATTTTCAAGGTAAAATAATGTTTAAATCCCATTTAAATATGCAGTTACCATTAGAAAACTCATTGGAAATTTCCACAACCACATAGAACATGACATAGTTCTAATCCAGGTCATTAAACCATTGCAATCCATTAAAATAAAAAAAATTGTAATTGATTCTTATTCTTAGGTTTGTGAAACGTATAAGGTATGGAATAACTAAAAAATCAAATAGAGTGAGAAATGAATAAAATTTCCAATGACAGAAATAATTGACCCCTGAGGTATATTAATTTCAATAAAAATTATGCATATGAAATTTAATAACCAAAATAAGTTCTATACTAATATTAGTCCAATAAAAGATGTAGAGTTGAATTAAGGAACAACTAATTCACTTAAATAATAAACTAAACAAAGTATAAGAGATTAAATATAACGAAACTAATTACAATTATTAAGGAAATTTGATATGAGATATTTATAATGAAAAGACATAGCATACTAGTAGAAATTTATAAAAATGATATGAGAAGTCATAGGAATTCTCAAATTAATTCTATTATTATTCCAAATATAGATTACGATATTGATTAAGAAATAGAAAATTCATACTTTTATGAAACCAAAAAAAACTATGAGATAAGGAAGAGCCCTTTAAAAATATGATCTAATATCATGAAAACCATTGTCTAAGATATGTTATAATTAATATGAATACATGTAGTTGGGTTTTTATAAACAACAACATATATGTTTTCATCTCTCTGAAAGTGGTCAATATGTCAAATGACATGTTTTGTAATAAAATTATCCATTATGAAATAGAATAAAACTATGATATTAATTTATAAAATGATTAACAACATATTAAATGTCAAATTTATATCATTTCATAATTTATTATTTATGATAAAAAAGTGTGAATGATGAGAATGTATATGATAGAAAGAAAGACATGTAATTTAATTAACAAATAATGATAAAAATTTCAAAACCATGAAGTATTCACACAATCAAATCACAAAACCATGAATGGTTATTGAACCAAGGTAGTAGTTATAAACTGTAAGTCAAAATATGGTTCACCGGACCCTATACCTTTTTCAGGATAAATATAATTAGATTGGAGAAGAAGTAGGTGTAAACCAACAAATTTAATTGTATACTATCTCATTGGGGACTCAAGAAGATGATATATTTTACCCAATATCTAATATTAACCACCTATGATGGGATTAGAATTAGTTAAACACTATTAGTTCTTGAGGAGAACATATCCAAGAAAAAAATCCAGTGTGTACCTAAGTTTCACCAGTGTAAATATTCTATATGTTCTGTCATGGAAGGAATACAAGTGACTATAATGTTATAACTTCACCAAATTATGATTGTATATTCTTACACCTGCTACCATTCATGAAACGGGGGAATATATTAAAAATAAAGAGGTCCTAAAATTTCATGATGAGAGCTTACAAAATCAATCGGAGCCACTAGAACCAAGGAAGAAGTAGAACCCACTAGGGAAGATAGAGATGAAGGAGATAGATTTAGAGACAGGAAAAATGAAGTGAATGAGATTTTAATACCATGTCCTTGAATATGTGGGGGTACCCAGTCGTTGTGTTAACTGATGATATCCTCGTGGGGATGGATCATGGGAGAACATGCTGTATAGCGGAGAGGGTGAGGGTATGGGTTGGGGGTGTCTTAGGGGAAACTGAATAGAAATTAGGGGTGAGTGTGAGGGGGGATTTGGAAAAACCAGAGTGTTGGTGATAGAGAGGGAGAGGGAGAGGAGTGCTCAAGTGAAACTAGAGAATTGGCTTGGGATCGGGCTGGGGGGGGGGAATATATCACCTATGAGGGATCGGGGGAATCTAGAGAACCACCAAAGGGTGAAATGAAATAGTGATTATGTAATAGGGTAAGGGTTCCTGGGGGAGGTGTGGGGGGTGCTCGGGTTAGAGGGTGTCTTGGGGATAAATTTCATTTTAATGTTAATGGATAAAATATAGTAGCATTCATTGAAAGCCCACTATATAATTATTTTGAAAAAAATTAGTGTAGTTTATTAAATCTTCGATTATATACACTTTATAAACTAAAAATACAATGTAGTAGTTGGAAAATTATCTAATTTCCAAAAATGCCGATTGATAACCTTATTTATCTCTATTCCAACCATTTCATATATAATGTAAAAGGTAAAATTTATCATTTTAGAATCCTATAAAATGGATAACTATTAACTAAAATGGGACAATAATAAATAATAAATGAATCCTAACATAATAATTTATAGGATCGATTATAGGGTTCACGTTCAGTATTTCATAATAATTCCTCTGTCCATAACATAAAAAGTGATCAAATCCTTAATAATAATTCATAAAGAGAAAGTGAATCTCTAAATTATATCCCTTTGGAGTTTTTATCTAGTTGTATAGTGTTTGGTTCACTAATCATGCATCTTGTGATGATATATTTGATACTCAAGTAGACATTTTAGGGTGATTAACCCTTTAATCATTTGTTCCACTTCCACAACAATCATTTATTGTCCATTAATATATGTAATTTCTAGGAAAACCGCATACTAAAAAATTAATTAATATTTCAATATGTTATATAATACTTACACTTATACCTATGGTTTTCATAAATGTTATATCGTTATGATCCCTAAAATACGAAATAAAATCACCAAAATTAACTAAACCTTAATCCAATAGAAATTGAGTTGACTATAGATAATCATATATTTAAATTACATAAAATATATAAATAAACATTACATGTACTAAAAAATCTCACTATCCCAAAACCCAATTGGTAACTTTCATTCGAGACTAGATATATATGCTACATATTTCACAACACTAATCGATATTTCCCCATAATTTCACAATACAATAATACCGTAAATATTTCTCATAGATTACAATCATCTACATAAAATGGGGTACAATATCTAAGCCTTAACATACAAGGATATTACTACACATTAGATAAATATTCATCATAATACAAAAGTACTTTCCCGAGTACCATTATACATGTTTTTCTTTAGAATCCTAGAACATAATATCATCTAACATGGTTAAATATCTATAAGGTATCTATCATATTTATCCCCATTTAGTATTCCAACCTATAACTTTTCTTCATAACATGTGGAAAATGAAACTTAATAAAGGCTGATCTTAGATAATCAGTAAGGATAAAAAAGTAAATACGTAGACATATCATGAACATAATGGAATACCAATAAGAGAATAACATTTTATGATCAAACAATAGATATCAAAGATCATATACATGATTCTTGGCATATATATTGGTTGTTCATAAGACATGAATAATATGGTAATAATGATTATAATTCATGAAAGAATAAAGTATGAATAATACATGGAATATGGAAAACTCATAATCATAAAGAATTATTTCTATAGCAGTCAAGACATACTTCCAAGTCTATATTAGTGAAATGTGTTCACTACCAAAACAATTTTAGTATCTATGGATCACTCGCAATAACATATTAGGGGAAAAATAAATTTACCGAAAAATATGTAGTTACTATTCATGCAATGTAATGTTGAATTGGGTTTGAACCATGTATTACTAAATAGGGGTCACTTACAGTTCTATCCCTATATTTCTGAACCATGTTCACTTCTGGTTACATCCTTATATTACTGAACAGAGTTTACTCCTTAATGCATCCCTATATTAGTCAACTAATTTCACTTCATATTCTATCCTTACATTAATAAAACAAATTCACATGTGATTCCATATTTGTATTATGGAATTAGGTTGAATTAAAATTATATACAGTAATAATTCAAATGAGTTTATACCTCATTCCATTCTTTTGTATCTCATGATATATATAAATATTTTCCAAATGAATTTGTGGGAGATATAGGTCTTGCATATCACATAATGAAGACATATATACTTATTCCACAAGATAAAAAAATAATAATCATATCATGACCGATAAAAAGAGATTGTCTTTATAATCATGATATCATAACCCATGGAATGAAATGGGTACCACAGTAACTTCATCTTATCATTACATATGGAAAAGGGACATCTTTCATAATCATTTCATCCAATAATAACTAGTAAAATGAAGCGGGTTCTATAAGAATTTTATCATGGTATTACCTATTGAATAGACTCGGTTTTAATAAACAACATGTCATATTATAAATAACTCATTCAAAGAAAGGGTAAGTATGATGTCTGTGGGTCATATCCCATGTAATGTATAATATTTAGCAAATTATTTCATCTGAGATTAAAAATAATTTTGAAAGAATGATTTTAAATATTCCTCCTGTAAAATATAGTTTTCTCTCTAAAGAATCATTTATAACATAAAATATTTTTAAAAAACATTTTCCTTGTAAATATATTTGAGGCTTATAAAGGAAGAATTGAAATCACGAATATTATTTTATCTAAAAAGGTAAAATTTTGAAAAAAATATTAAGGAATATTTTAAATCATTCAAATCATTTTCCTTGAACAAATCCATTCGAAAATTTTTAAGGAATCCTAAAAAATCCTTTAAAAAAATTTTGAAATATAAAAAATTTTAGAAACCCTTTTTCATTCAAAATGACATTGGAAACATGTAATGGTGGATTTGAGAACCATTTTAGAACCTTTTTAATTCCAAAAAAATAATATATTTTCCTCCAAAATGAGTTTGGATATCATTTGAAAACATTTTTATAAAATATTTTTTGAGAATAAGGTTTTTTAATAAAACATATTTTTATCCAAAGAGAGAAAATAGTGTTAGATTTTATTAAAAACATTTTATTAATTATATTTTGTACCGAAGAGTGTATAATTTATGTCATTACATAAAGATATAATGTATAAATTATGGATAATAAAATTCATGATAATGATGGATAGATTTATGATACGATTTCAAAAATGGAATCATAATAAAAAACAATCCCCATCAATGATGATATTGTACAATTAAAATCTTAATACATTTCATACATTGAATAGAAATCCACATAAAAAATAACATTAGATAAATCATTAAAATTAATATTTATGAGATAAAATGTAATAGGGATGTATATACACCTTTTTAAAGAATGTCTGTGGATAACATAACATGTGTATCAAATAAGAAAAATTGGGACAAAAATACATCACCAAATTGGTAACTTTTGAACCCTAAACCCTATAAAATAGAGATAATGAAATTGACATGTATATGCCAATAAATTTAAGGAAATAATAATATAATACATTCATGGGAAATATATATACTAGACAAATGAAATTTGTGGTGAATAGGGCCTAATCATCAAATAAATAAAAGAGAGACATGAAATACCCCTAATTATTGAGTGACATTTGAATCACAAGTTATGGGAAAGAATAACATAAATTTATACTTTTACTATCATGATATAAATTAATTTCATGATATAAAATTTTATTGGTAAGTATATACACCACATAATAATAATAATTTGTGAATATATAATATATCTCAAAAAAATAAAACTGAGATGAGAAACCCCATACTATTTGACTACATCTTTAATTGTAATCCACTTGAAAGAAAAAAAATAAATTGAAAAACTGAATAGTATGATTCAAATAAAATTCATGATATAAAATTTCAAAGGTAAGTATATATACCATATAAAATAATCCAGTGGTGAATATGGAATTCTTCTCAGGGATAAAAAAATTGAGATGAAATTATGTTACCTTAGGTCAAGAATTTCTTCACACATGTTCAAACCTCCTATATAATTGATAAATATATATTATAGATATAAAATAGAAAATTATTCTTATATATAATACTTTTATGATTTTATTATGACATTATATTACACGATTATTAACAATTTCATGTAAAATTTATGTTTTTGGTATGGCCCCTTTCATTTTCAAATATGTTTTGATTTGTTATTCAAGATCCACTTACATATATAATGATTTAATTATATCCAGAATGTAAAACCTATAATAAATATATTATATTCTATGTATATAATAATTTATAATAATCTATAAAAGGTATAAATTTTAAATTAAATACACCATTCATTTATATAGTAGGTTGTACTTATGAATGAATGCTAATTCCATTTTCTAGAGGTATTTTAATGAAAGAAATTTAAAATATATATTTATATATATTTTTTCATGTAGAATTATTATTTAATATTTATCACATATTTTTAATAATCTCATCATATAATGCATTCCTTATAAAGAGTGAACTAATCACATCGTTTTGGGGACGCAATTGTCCACACTTCCACAAACAACGTCATCATATTACCAAAAAATGGAAAGAATAATGATAGGTATTGTATAATAATAAAAAAATCATTAATGTTGTATATATCCGTTAAAAAAATTATTCACATCATTTTCCCTATCCATTAATGTTGGTAATTGAATAACAAATGACACCAGTTCGCGTGGAAGTGATATACACATGAGCGAGGATTATGTTTCCCATTTGATGGTAGTGTGTGAAGGTGTAGGTCATAAACATAATATAACAAAAACATTGTATATTTTGGATAATTATATTATTATATAATCTTTATATAAGAATAATTTAAGGGTGGATAAAGAAATAAAATAAAATTGTTAATTGAAGAATGTTACCTCTTCTTTGGGATACTCCTTTAGGTATAAATCAAAGGACTTATGTGGTTTTCTTACATTGCAAACTGATAATAATAGGATGAGAGGAAGGATTTGGAGAGAATATTTCTTAGGGTTTTTATGTGAATAATTTATTTTCATTTATGAATAAGATAGGGGGTTTATTTTCTTTTTCTTGTGAATGGGGAGTGTTATTATTTAGAATAAAAAATGTAAACACTGTTGAAGTGTATCCATTACATTAAATGCCTATAAAAATGGTAAATGTTTGATAAATGCTGTTTAATGGTCAAAATATGGCCATCGAATGATTTTTGGACTTGTCTATTTCTCATTTTCCCCATAATTTAATGTTCAATACCCTTGTAAACTCAAATTACTCTTATTCACCATAATCAATTTTATCAGTATTCACTAAATATTATGCACAGAAATTAAGTTAAATTCATTGTAAATTTTAAATTATACTGATTTGAAATATATAATGTATTTTTCAAAATTACAATAATTTATTCTGATGAAATTAATTAAAAAAACTTTTTTGAAGAGATGAAGGAACATGTTTTTTAAGAGAAAATCTTAAAAAGATTGAAATGTTGTTATATCCAATTTGAATGATAATTTACTTAAAATTACTGATATTTTATTAATATATGTATAACATATAAATATATAATTTAAAAATAATTTCCAAAATAATTTATCTATACAAATAAATTATATGAAAATGTAGTTTTCAATTAAAATTCACAGTTATTCACTATTCATAAAAAATGAATCTTCTCAGAAAAGTACCATTCATTTTCCAAATATATATTTTTATATTATTCTATCAAAAATGGAGTTTATTATGTCCAATAGAATTTATAAAACTTTCAAAATTTTGTTTTAAAATAACACTTCCATTAAGACGTGCTAAAACTTCTTCTTCAAAAAACACCTCATATTATTAGTAAAATTGAATTTATTCTGATCTCCTGTATATACGATACATAAGACGAATGTAAAATAGTTGATTTAATATATTATATTTAAATTTCGTCTTAATAATTCTTTGAAATATGTTTTATTACTTTATTTAGATAAAACATTTTTTCACATAGAAAAATAATTTTCATCGAAATGGAATTTATTTATTTCAAAATAGTTATTATGTTCATTTATAACTAATTCATAAATAAAGGATTTATTCTGTAAAAATGTTTTAAAAATATTTTCAAAATTAATCTAATCTTATTCATAACTTTATTTTTAATGGTTACGTCATAACTAAAATAATATTTTAATAACAATATTAATAGTATATTGAACATTGGTATAACTCAGTCCTGAATGTAACACAAGTTGTCTATGGAACATAGAATTGTGTGTAATAGAAGAAAAATTTAGATTTTCATGTACTCTGAGCTAATCAAAGTGTTCAGTAGAGTGAAATTATAATATGGGTTTTCAAATAAATAAATCATAACTTTGTGTAGCATATGATGAAATCCATCAAATAAATTTAATTTATATAAAAAATTTTAATTCATAAAAAAATGGGTGTTACATTCTACCACCCCTCAAAATGAATTTCTCCATCAATATTATTCATTGTTATAAATTTTTTATTACTTTATGCTTCCTTTCTTAGGAACCTAAATAGAAAAATCTAATAGAAACTTTCACTATAAATGGAAATATTAAAACTTATCGATCACCCAAAGTATCAAAAAAAGGTTTTCACAAGGGGTATCATATATGGAAAGTGAAAAAAAGAAAAAATAAGAGGAATGTAACATTTAAATACTGATGGAAAGTGATATATAATATTTATCCACTTAAGTGGGTGATATATAAGAAGTTAACTATCACAAAACCCTAAATCAAAAATGATCTAACAGAACATTTGATTCATCACAAAAAATGTTGCTAAAATAAATTTTTTTATTCAATATTCATTCATAGAGTTAATGAATTATTCACAAGAATATATTCTTACGTGATATAATTTTTTTCAAATGTAAAATATCACACATTGGTTGTGCCTTGATCAATTCCCACTTCGTCACCAACTCACAGGAATGAAATACAAATTTTCAATCTTGATGACGTAATATATCGTGAGATCCATAAATATAATGATAATTAATTCAATAATTCATTAGTTAACATCACATCCAAATTGTAATTATTGGTTATCCAATATGAAAAAAATCCTAATATAGAAAAATAATACATTAATCTTTGAAACATCATCTAATTTTTTTCATGAACTATAACATACATTTTTTAACAATATAACCCTTTCAAAAGATTCAAAACCAAAACTTTAGAAAACTGGTCACTAAATTTCCCAAAATCAACTAAACTTTGATCCCTCGTATTTCAAAAAGTACAAATTATTTTTCACATAAAAAAATGTGAATACCTTCATAATGAACTCTTTTGAAACATGTTAATAACCTAAATTATCATAAATTCTTATTGAAAAAATGCATGATTCTTTATCCAAAATATTATTAGATATATTAAATAAATCATAAAATGTTGAAATGTTCATCAACAATAACATTGGAAACTTTTTCAAAAAATACTTTACTAGTTATGAGGTTATAAATAATATCAAATTTACATTATCCATATTTTCATCTCATTATGCATAATAAATATAATTTTCTCTACATTAAGAATATTTTAAGGGAAACCATTCATTAATTTAACCATTCAATTAAATAACATTTCTAAGACATCATTATTATTTAACACATTCTTTAAAAATTTTGAATAAAAACTTCATTAAATATTCCATATATACCTTATGAATCATATAACATAATCCTTGAATTGTGTTACATTAATACTTTGATCATTCCACCACTTACTTAATCTATTAACAAAGCATCTTTATTAGATTCCTTAATACTGTTTTACTCAAAAATGAAATATTAATCATTCATAGGAATTGTACTATTAGAAAAGAACATACCATTATTATATCAATTTTGGTCTCTTCATCATTAGTAGGAAGACCATTACATTTACAACAATTCATATTTCCTTCAAGAGATTTCTCCAATGACATTGATTTCCATAATGACCATATTTTTCAAATTTAATTTATTTGACCATCGATGATACCTTATAGAGGCCTTTATTCCCAGCCATTATGTTGACTAAAAATTTCAAATTTCACATTACTATTACATTATTTGTGTCATATATTTATAACTTATTCTTATTCCTATATTAAATCCCTTGATAGTATTTAGAAAAGGGACATAATTTATTTTCAACCACTCTTTCATTCAATTATTAAAATTATAGAACATTTTATAAATATTTGAATCATCTGTAGACTTATCTTTAAAGAAAACACAAGGAATTTCTATAAAAACTATCCTTATGGATCATCCTAAAGTTTTCTCATTCTAGTTTAAATAGATTGACTCTACCTTTAATTCGATACTAAATATAGTGAACCAGGATTAACATAGAAGGATATTAATTCATTTTAGATAGATATTAAACAAATTACTAAAATACATTCTTAAGGACTATAATAGTTTAGTTTCATTGTAAACATTGAACACATTATGTTATTACTTGTTGAAAGATATCCATGGTCAACGATAAATATATTCCCCTTTAGTTTTCATACATAAAACTTTTCTCCAAACCTCGGAACATAAACATATGAATGGGTAATTTCATATGCTCGATATGGGTAAGCATGTAAGATATTTAATCATAAGCGGAACATCAGGGTATCATAACATGAGAATAACATTTTAATATCATACCCTACAAATCAAAGATTATATACATGAGTGATGAAATAAATATTGGATGTTTATAAGAAAAGAATCATAAGGGAATGAAGAAAATGAACCATGAATGAATAATGTAGTAATAAGTTATAGAATTTTGGTAGACACACAACCATTTAAAATGACATCCATAGTAGTCAAGGATTACTACTATGGACATCTTCTTAGAATCAGTTCACTCCCCATACCATCCTATTTGTCATGAACCATCTAAATGGGTCTCGTGTTGTGATGACCCAAGCCTACTTTCAATATTATAGGGTTGAAAGGCTTGTGATAAATATATATATCACTAAAAAAGGTTTTCTTAGCCTAAGAACCTATACAGACACACAAATATCCAAGACTAAAAAATGAAAAAAATGAAAAACAACTAAATGACCAAGCATGAAAACATTTTAATCCCACAATAAGAGTACGATAGAAAGTAATGAAATTTAATTAGGGAAAAATACCAGCCTACTACAAAGCGCCTAAAAACAAGTCCTTACTAAAAGTTAAATAGGGACTGCTATCAAGATATCACAGGAAAACACCTTAGCCTGCATGGTCTCACTATGGACTATTTGTTCTTGAACCATGTAGGACTCTTTGAAAAGATCAATCATTTTCACAAGACACAACATGTAAAGGAAAATCTAATGAATAGGATAGTATAATAATACCCAATAGGACACCCCGAGACCAAAAATAATAAAAAAAGGAAAATATAGTTATCTATTCATAGGTATATGTCTACAACACATATAATAACAATATCTAGATATACTCGAAAATGAAAAACATTCTAATGGAAAGTCACTACTATAATACCAAACTCGCATTCTAGCTTGATGGTTCAACATAAAATTCTACTATGGTAAAATTCTATTGAGACTAATAACACTGAGGATTTCAATCTGAGAGGTGATTATCATCACGTCTCTCTATATGAAAAACATGATGAAGGTTTGAAGTGGTATGATACCCGGATGGGGATCTCACCCAAGGCCATGTGGTATACCAACAACTCAATCTAGATTAACATGTTAAGTAGAAGATCAATTCCCATTTTTTATTAGGACCAATGAGACTAAGATCTCCACATAGTGTATGAAAATGAATAGAGGATCCCACTATCAGCATCATAAAAGGATTCCAACTTCTCTTTACAAGAAGTCCTTCTGAATGGATCATTGTCCAAGGTGAATGTGGTGATTTCATACTAACTGTCAGAGAATGGATTTAGGGAACAAACCCTAATGAAACATTCCCAAGATACATATGAAAAGGGAACCAAGACAAGTTTAAAAATTATAGTGTTTGTAGTGGGGTTACACACCATATCCCATGACCCCAGATAATGCCTATGTAATGGCACTATTTCTTATGTCTGTGTATGTCTAACATTACAAGAAATTTGGTTTTCCAGTGTACTTTTTCCATGTAATATTATAATGGAATACCTATATAGACCAAACCAAGCTGTGTCCATGTGGGATTACATGTTTTGATCATACCCATATACTCCATCCACTATCAAAATAGCAAGGAATGTACATGGTTATCTCATCTACGGGAACCACAAAGCAAGTTACAAGGTCACATGCCATGAGATACATGTATACTTCAAGAAACCCTAGTCATCACTGAGAGGGTCCTAGAGTTATTATGTACTAGAGTTACATGAAATGTATTATGAAATTTTATATATTATTAGATTTGGGTGTGCATCCTTGTCTATTCCTTCAGCATTTGAACTAGGGATCACATCACCGAAAAATCAGGGTCATGTCCCGTTGAGTCACACCATCATCAATTAACATGTTCTAGACCATATTTTCATTTTGAATATTCAATATAATTATGTTTTTTGTTACATGAATAAGTACCTGAGAATGTAGTACCTACATCCTCTGATCCATTTTCATATTTATAGTGACACTACCATTGTGTTTTTCCTATACCAGATCCAAAATATCATATCATTATGCCATGAAACCGGACTGCAATGATTGATTCCTCATGATGTGTTGAACCAAAAAAAAAGGAAACCAATGAGGAACAATGAAATTGAGGGAGAATATCAAAAGGAAAAACAATTGAAAATAGACCATGGTTCATTTTTTTACATCAATTCATTTCTGTTAGAATGAAGAATAAATAGATACTCAAAATCCATAGCGAAACTCTCCAAAATAATCCCACAGATACCTCATCCCTTAAATTGTGTGATCTGTGAATAAATCAGTTAATCGGTTGAATCATTATCATCCCAGAATCCATAAAAAAGGAATGAATTTGAAACAAAAAAATGTCCTACATTTATTTTAATCGATTACTAATGATGAATGGAGTTTCACTGTGATCATTTAAGAGATATTATGATTACCTCTAACACTGATCGCCGATCTTCGACTATAACACCATCCAAAAACGGAACCTCCTTTCATGTCTCTAAAATATTTCATTGGATCTCAATGTTTTAGAGGCTAAATTGGGGGATTAAGCATAATTTTTTTTTAAATAATATATTTGGTATCTTAGTTAAGGAAATAAAATAAAATAATTTAATTAATTATTTTATTCCATTTATGCTTCTGATGAATTTTCTTCAAATTACTTGTGCCAACAAATTTTATGTCACACCTATAGTAAAAAAACATTCTGAACTTCACCATGCCCTCAGATTCCATATATGGGACCTTACATATATTTTATTCCACATTTTTAAGAAAACTAATCTCTTGTGCTATTTAATATAATTAATATATTGAAAACAATTCTTACACACACACACACCAGTCCTTAGAATCGCGAGTTATCTAAACTAATTATCTGGAAAATAATCTATATAGTATCCAAAAGTAACACATGGAAAATACGTGCCATTAAGTTCTCCCCACCTTAGAGATTTACTTCAAGAAAAGTTAAAATAAGTGTTTCACCTAGAGATGTGGGTACTAAGCGTGAATAAGAGCCTCCCAATACCATGTACCCTCCTAAAGATTCTCTTTCTCTGACTAGACACGCTCTAAAATAATGGATATCAGGTGATTGTTCCTCCCCTTTCGATCCTAAAACTCTACTAGGTTCTCTCCATGGTATCTCCATCCTTGATGTCTTTCTCACCATAGTTGATAACATTTGATGGGTAATGCACATACCTCTTCTACTACAACATATGGAAGACATTATGTACCAGTTATAAATATGTATGCAATGATAATATGTATACCACCACACCAAATATATGAATTATCATGAAATGGTGAATTAATCTTGGAGATAGTGTTCCACCCAAGAAAAATCATCAAAGTCTATGTCATGGTGAAACTCAAAGGAAAACAAGATCTACCTCCCAAAACTCCAAAATCTTATGTCATATATCTGCATAAGACTTCTAACGGCTCTATGCAGTCTTCATCTTCTCCTTTATGATTTTCACCTTCATTATAGTTTCTTGCACCAACTCTAGGACCATTAGTGCCAAATTACATCTGTCATTCCGAAAATGTAGTGACTTTTATGGTCCCCATAAAATAACTCAAATGGTGCAATTACTATCATGAAATTATAGCTTTTATCATACAAATACTCCACCAGTGGTATGAAATCCTCTAAACATTGGGAGAAGTCCAGATCGCAATCTTGTAGCTTTTCATCATGAACCTCAACAGTTTGCTCTATCTTCTAATCAGTTCGGGGGTGAAATGCTATGCTAAAGCAAAATTGAGTCTCAAATGCATCCTGTAATCACTTCAAAAATTGGGATGTGAAGCGAGCATCATGATTAAAAATGATTTTTGGTAAATCCATGGATTCAAAATATCTTTTTCACATGGAGATATACCAAGATCTCTATTAAAATATTTTCTGGAATATATAAAAAAGTGTGATGACATGTTTTGTCACTCTAAGATCAGCCCGATTGAATCATTTAATATGGAAATACATGTTAATACAATCTATATGTCCATGGATATCACATCCCATGTTCACTTGGGAACCTCAAGGTATTGGGCTAAACCCACTAGAACATTGTGATCATCCTTCACTTACTGGAATGTATCACATCGAGAGACAAACTCTTCAACTCCCTTATTCATCCCTAGGCATCAAAACTGACATCGATGGACCTGGTATATAATTTCCACACATGGATATACTTCTAAAGGATATGTATGAAAATATCTTAGAACCCAATTCTTCTATATCTTTTGCACCATCGTATGTCCATTGATAACAATGACATGATCCCTACCTTCATAAAATCATTTAGGGGCATGTTCGATGGAAATATGGGTATATAGGGTCTCACAGTCAGTTTTCATATGTCATTACTCATTGAATCACTCAAGAGTAGAGGGGTAACAACCATATAATAGAGATAAGCTACTAAATCTTCATCCAAAAAGACAACTGCTATGAGGAGAAAATCTCTAACACCTCATTCGATAAATGTGAAGAATATCCCATGCTAAGAGAATATACTACTAAATTCATCTTCCCAGGAGTATAGACAATCTTGAAGTCATAATACTGGATAAACTCTATCAATTAAATTTTAGTAACATTAATATCCTTCTTATATAGAATATAATTGATTATCATATTATCCGAATAGATGATACAGCGCTCGTTCATTTTGTAGTGTCAACACATATTCATTGTGAATACTACTAATGCTAACTGAAGTTCATGGGTCTTGTAGATCAAATCTTGTGGTCTTAGCCGACATGAACCCTAAGAAACCACTACCTATATTTTCATCAGAACACAACAAATCATGTTTCGTTATGAATTTTAGAACACTATGTACTTGACACCCTCTTCTGGAAATCTCAATATGGGAGCGCTCATCAATAAGTTCCTCAACTACTAAAAATACATCTGGAACATTTATATACAAATGAAAGGATTCCCATTTTAAGTAAAAGATATCATGAGTGTGAAAATCCTGGACAAATAAGATATTAATCTATAGTAATATCAATTGAAACAAAGAATTATTTCATCCTTTATCACACTCTTTAGTGTCTCGCATGCTAACACGACCTCAACCATGGATGTGTCAAAATCCGATCCATCTGTTGAGAAAACATGTTGTAGAAAGTTGAACTCCTAAATCCAGAACTAGAACAATGTGAGAATTCTATAATACTAGTTATCATGAAGTACAACTTGAACCATCCTAACTTGTCTCACATGATCATCATCAGACACTGAGTACACAAGAATATCATTGAAAAAGACTACCACAAAACAGTCTGCAAAATGCTAAATGGTCTGTTTCAAGAGTCCCATGAACACTGCTAGGGCATTAGTCATTCTAAAGGGCACCACCATGTACATTTAGTGACTTTAGTGAAATATTAACGGCATATTTGGAATAAAATTTAATCTTTATCACAACTAGGGATAGCCTAACATGAGGTCACCCTTTTAGAATAATCAGTATCCCCTCAACTGATCAATGAAATCATAAATTATTAGTAGTGGAAACTAGTTCTTCATGGTCATATGAGCGAAGCATAGGTAGTCCACACATAGCCCCAATATCCCTCTCCAACTTATTGGAGAACAAAATTGGGGTTGTTGAGGGTGAAAATTTCTGTCTAAAAAATCCCTTCCTATAAATTTACACAATCTATAACCCCATATCACAAAGCTATGAAATAGACATCTGATATGTTGGCATAGATATTGGTACCAAATCAGGTTGTAGATCAATGCAGAATTCTATATCACGGTTGGGAGGTAAAAATAGGGCAAGATCCGGGAATACATTCTCATAGTCGTCCACCATAATAGGAAACTGTGAACTCATAGAATCCAATGCACCATGGGTCATGCATGCCAATTAATGAGTATTCTAATGCACAAACCTATGCATGAATCCATCATATGTTATATGTGTTTCCTTTTCACCAATAAAGAAGAACTTAATTCCATTTCGATGGGAGCACTTCATCCTCTATCTAAATCAACAAATCTAGGCATAAACCATCGGTAACTAGACAATACATAATATGACATCATAAGGACTTATCACTACTCCAAATAAATCCCAATCGAAACTCTACCTCAAATGTTCAATCCACACATTAGGCACAAGTTTGTTATTGTAGTGTCATAGGAATTTGGATTTTCCAATAGCAACGGTTGAGAAAAGCACTCGACTTGAATCTCCAATTCTCAAGAAAGTTATCTGGTCAGAATTGAATAACTAGAACCCGTGTCAATAATTACACTTTATAATGTAAAAATGATGTATATCATACCTTGAATCATTCTTGGAACCTTGGTACGGTAAACATCTACTACCTCCAAGTATCCCTACCACTGTCCTCCATCTCCCTGTGCTTCATTTAGACCACCTGGGGTAGTGTTTGTAGCAAGTGAAAGAAACTACCACCTCCTACTGCTATCCCATATCCTATAACATCTCATACTCCATATATTCCTACATGATCCATCCACTTTCTGTAACTTGAGGACCATCAACTATCCCCCTATCAATCTTACTGTGGGTCAAAATATCATTGGATAGATTTACCCTACTATTGCATGAGTATCATTTCCTCTCCCTATGTTGACTGGACCCATCAAATGTGTCCTTAATCATTGATGATCTATCCTGGGACAACCTACAGAAACATCTCACACATCCATTTCTATGAGATTGATGTTAACTCTCTACTATTAGGGTCTCTTCCCCTATATTCCAACTACTGATATAAACCAGTTATGTCTTCTCCTCAAAGAAACTCTAAACCACCCAATTTCTCTCTAGAACCCATGTACATATAGGAATTCATATATTGAAAACACTGGCCTGGATGTCTCTAAAAACCTCATAAAAATGTATAATCCTTGATGAACTGGTCAAAAACCATATCCATTGAGTACCTCAATATGTTGGTAAACAATGTCTAATACTGAGCTAATGTAATGCTTCTCTACTAGATCTTTAGAATATTTTGGATACTAAAATTCATCAATATAGTAGGATAGAACTCCTCTCTTAATAGATGCTCAAACTTCATCCATTATTTCATTGCTTCATATTACGATTGGGTCACTAACGCACACCATCATCCATCTGATCCCTAGAGAAGGCTCAACGCAAGGACCACCATCTAATATACTAGTGTCCGAACATAATGGAAAACACAGGTAACTGCCTTACACCAATTCTCAACAAACTATGGATTGGGATTACCTCATAACCTAAGATGAGTCTTTCCATAAAACTCATGATGTGTGCTCAACATTCACACATCATCTACTGATGTTGCATGGTACAATTTAATTCCATATAGGTGGAGGTATAGATTGTTCACTACCTAGAGGTATCACCACATGAACTGGTCCTTGTATCAAATTATCATAATTGAAGGGATCAGACTCATGATCTTGATGATGAAATCTAGATGGCATACATTATAGAGGAGTCATGAAATAAACAATGAATACAATTGTCAATGACAATATCTGGAGACCTAAATCTAGAATAAAATGGAAACCACAAGCCATTCCTATATGATACATGTATAATTTTTTTCATGCAACTAGTGTTCTCATGTACCAAGTTGAAAATAATATATTTGAGTTTTGGGGTATGAATAATCTATCCATCCTACCAAAAATGTATCCCCAGTCTTGAAATCCAATCTTGAAACTTATAACACTATTTCCCCAAACAAATCTCCAAGGCTTCAATTAGATGTTATAACCAACTGCATGTGTTACCAGTTTTTCAGGACCAATTGTAGTGGGTCCTGTTATGAACCTCCCCATGACCACACCCAATAGTATAGGGGGAGGTGATGAGCACTGAGTAGGCTTATCAGTAACATGAGAGGACATAGACAAAATATTTGTAAACACACACACACACACACAATCATCTCCTACTGTAAAAAATGCTAAACATTAAAAAATCTAAACAATCATTCATGCATATATCTAAATCACACCACAAAAGTATGATAGTACGCAATGAAAAGGAAATATATCCTAATATAATCCCTCTATGAATAGTCTAAATACATGTCATCCTGAATGTAAAATTGATAGTGATATCAAGATACTACAAGAACATGCCTCAGTCTGTTTGGTCTCACTATAAACCATCTAATCCTAGTCCATCTAAAACTCTGTAAAAAGGTTGTTCGTATTCACAAGACATGACAAGTTCAGTAAAATCCCATGTTGGGTTAAGTATAACAATACCCTGTAGGACACCCCTAACCACAAAGTAAAATAATTAAAATACAGTCTATTTTACATAGGTATAGTCCTATAACACATATAATAAGAATATCTAGATATACTCAATAAAGACACATAATCTAAAGGTATGTCAAATCTATAAAACCAAACTTAGATTATAGATCAAATGTTCCACATAGAATTTATCCAAGAGAACTCAAACCTGAGGTTGATAACATAGATGAAGTATATTTGAGGGGTAATTCTCTTCAAATCTCTCCAAAGGATGTATGCACTAAAGGAATGGAGATATATAATACACATATGAGGATCACACCCATGGCCATTGTGTATAACACAAACACAATCTAAACTAAGAATATATATAGAGTATTGACACAAGAGTAGTATTGGTAAGGATGATTCCATGAACTCCACCTAGTGAGTGATGTTGAATAAAGGATCTCACTCTAGGCCTCATGGAATAATGAAAACAAATGTATCCAATAAGTACCCTTGAAGGGATATCTATCCAAATAGTAGGATGGAATTCCATAAAAATCATCAGGTAATGGATATGGGGAACACACGATCACAAAACTTATCTATGATACATAAGACAAGGTCTTCAACCCACCGTTATGAAAGAAAATAGTGTTTAGTAGGGTTACATGACGTGTCGCTTAACCTCCCATCCTACCCATGTCAATGGACCACATCCTGTGTCAATGTCTATATAACATTACATAGTGTTTGGTTTTCCCATGTACTCTTCCTATGTATCCATACAGGGGTATTCCCATGTATACTCTGATAATATTTGTCTGTGGGGGTGTACGTCGTGTGCCTATGCCTATGTACTCTATCACGTGTCTATGTACACTCTAAGGTACATTCTAAGTTAATCCAATGCGACCATAGTCCATGAGAAAATGTCACATGTCATGTGATAATTATCAACTTCCAAATAAAATAGTCTATGATTGGTGGGGACCCCACAACATGTGGCTCCGAGTTGAATATGATCTATCATGGAATTTTATAGATTCTCATTTTTTTTGTTCGTATATCCTTATCCATTCATCTAACATATGATCTAGAGACCTCCTCAATGGAAAATAATTAATCAAATTCCAATTTGTCATGTCATTTTCAATGAAAACCTTCTGTCACATCAATTCATTCATAAAATTACTTCGAATGGTGTTTTTCATTGTGCACTAAAGAACATGAAAACTAGTTACATACATCATCTTATATGCTTCCATCTCCAACATCTCACCACCATCGTGTCTTGTCGAGCCTGGTTCTACAATACCTTATTATATCATTCTGAAACATGTGTTTAATGATCGATCCATTAGGATATGTTGACCCACATGACAACAAATAGTTCCCATGATGAATGAAGAAAATGAGGTGGAAAATCCCAAGTAAAAATTATTGTGAACGGACCTTGGTCGAGGTTCATTTCAACCTTGATTCATTTATTTTGAATGATAAACACATAGGTAATCAAAATCTATAATGAAATTATCCCAAAATAGTCTTATAGATAACCCATCCCACAATACTCACAATCCTTGAATCAATCTATTGGTTGATTTATTCACATTCACTATAGACACCATGAATAGAGAGATAAAACAAATACAAAAATCCTACATCAATATAGATTGACCATTTATGAAGAACAGATCCACATTGTGATCATTTATGAGAACCAAGGATTCCATCTCACAACGATCTTTGATAACCAATTATGTCATCATCCACTAATGGAGTATCCTTCAATGTATCTCTAATTGTTTTTAGAATCTATACTATTTAGTGTCTAATCCTATGAATCCCCATAACAATTTATTTAAATAATAGATAAGGTGGTTGGGTCAAAAAAACAAAAAAAAATATTTTAATTAATTTTTTTATTCATTTTACTCCTCTGATGAATTTTATTTAAATACCTCACACAGACCAAGGTTGTGACTCACATAGGGTAACCCTTTCATTCCTTAATCAATGGTACATTCATTTTTCTGACATGTTACCCCATTAAAATATTATTCCACTTTTTTATATTCATTCTATTTAATATATTTAATATATTTTAGACATTAGTTTGGCTACACGGTCCTTTGGAATCCCATGATGTCTTAGTGCATTGTAAAAATAATAATCCATCATGTATAAAAACTAATACATGGAACATATGATTCATTACATCAATAGTCTAGGTTCACTCTGAATTCCATGTTAGTGTAAAAATTAATTTAATTAAACATGTTCACCACCAATTCCCACCCAATATTACTGAACTAGGTTCACATCATATTCCATCCCATCTAACGACTAGATGCCCTTAAAATTTTTTGTTATAATAAAGCACCATTTTAATGAATGATGTGGGGGAACCTAAAAAGACATCATCACTGAAGAGATTACACAAAACAAGGATAATAAAGGTTAAAAACAAAGTGACAAAATGGATTTGACCCTACCTAGAGTTTGATTGGTAAAAATATCTCCACTGTTGCATGGTAGTTCTACTAACTGGTGTATTTTTTTCAAAGCACATAGATGACCTAATGTATTAGGAAATACGCACTAAAACAACAAAATCTGTAAATAAATACAAAGATGAATGTCTATCTCGGGAACCTTCGATGGTGCATATTCAATGTGGCCAAGTCTGGGTGCACACTATTCCAATAGAACACACAATAGCCATTCCACAAATCCACAAAATCAAAAATCATCAACCATAGAAACTGATCTATTGACAACAGGGTGATTTTGGAATCTCTGTTAAAGTATTCCAAGATAAAGAGACTAACATTCCCTCTAAAAACAACCATAATCGGTGAATCCAAGATTTTGGACTCTCCCTCTTCCAAGCGATGTAAGAACTAAAACCAGAGGAACCCCGTTGAAACCACGAGTCACCATTTATCTATATCTATAGTATCCCAAAAGGGAGGATAATACAAGTATCATGGAGCTGAATATTCATCAACCAGATATGGAGGATCCAACAGTATGTCATTTGAGCCATACCATTGAGGGTAATCGAGCAGATCTAAGATAGAAATGCCACTCTAGGCTGGAGCCGATCAGAATAAAGACATAGAAGAACCCTATCTAGCTTTTGAATTAGTCAAGCCATAGGAAGCAGATGGGACCAGCGAGGAAGAAGAAGTCCACTCTAGAAATGACATGGATAAAAGAACAAAAACATCAAATATTATTAAAAAAATGAATCCAAAACCACAAACCTCTGATCTGAAAAACCACGTCCGACATCCAAAACCATAAAATCCACCCCCCTCAAATCCCCTTTGGATCTTACATAGAGCCACCTAAGAATGTAACAATAGGTGAAATCCAATCAGGACCATTTTTGAAATCCAGGATCCATTTCCATGCCATGATAACACTGGGTCGATGCCAATGTGATAAACTAAAGCCATAAAGCCTCATCACAGTGATACCAGGACAAGATCTTGATGTTGGAATCCAACACCGATATCCATACAACTGATGCCCACCAAGATGAGATTATGAAAAATCTCACCTCTTAAATGCCCACTACGACCCTGAAACATTAGTGTGTCATGCCGGCGCCGAGTAGGGATCTAGACCACTGATGCCAATCCACACTGATGCAATGGAGGAGGCAAGGAGAAGATAATGCGAAGGAAACCCCAAGGCACATGAGAGGGGGAGGAGGTAACCTCTTAGAGGACCAATTATTGAAACCCTGTATTACTAGACCGATTTCACTTATAGTTCCCTCCCTTTATTAATTTACTTAGTTCACTTCTGGTTACATCCATGTATTATTAAACCAAGTTCACACCACATTCCATCTCATTATTACTAAACATGGTTCACTTCCCATTCAATACATTTGTTACTGAACTGAGTTCACCTCTCATTCTAGATTTATATTATTGAACATGATTTGTTTTTTTTCAATGAAAATATTACTAAAGCGAGACCACTCCACATTATATTCTTGTATATATTAGGATATATATCAATAATGACCCATTACATTAGAGACATATGTAGGTACAACCAATCCCTTAATGAAATCAAATACACATGTTCCACGAGATCATAAAAATTTCATCATATCCCAAACTATAAAAATATATAGGATTTTTAGAAATCATATTATATAAAAAAAAATAAAATGGATTTTATAAAACTTTCAGCATATCATAACAAATGGAATTAAATTTACATTTATGATAATTTCATCAATCCATAACTCATGAAAATAATAAGGTTCCATAAGTAATTTATCATGGTATAACATGTTGAAGAGGAACTATTTTAATAAGAAACACGTCATATTAAACATACCCATTCAATGAAAGGGTTTGAATGATGTCCTTTGATCATATCCCCAGCAATGCATAATCTAAAAATAATGATGACTTCTAACATGAATAATATTTTTAAAAGATCTTGTAAAACATATCTTGAGTAAAATAGCATTTTCTCTTTGAAACATAATTTTTTTAACATAATATATTATGGAAAAAAAATCATTAGATATATATTTTAAAACATAAAATGTATTCTTTCAAATCATTATAATTATTTTATTTGAAAAATATCCTCTCAAAATATATAATGGAATATTTTTTACAATTTAAATTATTTTCTTCTAATAAAAACTTTTACAATATATAATGGATGATTTAAAAATCATGTAAAAACATTTTAAAAATAAAAAAAATTGTAATATTTTTTATTTGGAAATAACCATCTGAACTTATAAAGAAAGAATAAAAAAAATTAAATAGTTTTTAAAACATAAAAATTTTAAAAACCTTTTCCCAGAAATTCATAATATGATATCATTCAAAGAAATTAATTAAAAAAATTTAAGAAAACATGATTTTTGGATAAATCATATTTCCATATAATTAGAGAAAATAAGGATAGATTTTCTTAAAAACATTTTCTTATTTATCATAATTACCAATGTAGGAAAATATTGTACAATTACTTGAATATATCATGAATAAATTATTAGAAGAAAATTCTAGTGAATTATTGACATATGGATTATAATATTACTCCAATGGAATCATAATCATAAATAGTCTTAATAAATGATGATATTATAACAATAAAATATTACAAATTATGTAACATTGAAAAAATCCTAACGAAATAATAAAATTGTATAAATATGAAAATATAATTATATAAATTATATTCATGATATAGAATTTTAATTTTTAGTATATATACCATGTAAAAGAATATAGGTTCATAACATAAAATGTGTCTCAAATAAAGAAATTTAAGAAAAAATTACAATACAATTTATTAACTATTGAATCATAAATATGATGAAAGATGGATGATAAAATTGATGTGTAGATACACATAAATTTAATTAAAATAATCATATAATTAGTTCATGGTTTGTATATACACCTCACAAATGAAACGTGTGGTGAATAAGTCAAAATTATTGAATAAATTAAAGTGGGACTAGAAATACACTTACTACTTGGGTAACATTAGAATCAAGAGATCCGTGAAAGAATAAAATCCAATAAAAAATTTAATATTTTAAAATATATTAATTTAAGGATATAAAATTTCCTAGGTCATTATATATACTACACAATAAGAAAAAATTATGTATATAGAATATATCTCACATAAATAAATGTGAGATGAGAAAACCTTTACTACTTGAGTAACTTTTTAGTCGAGAGCCCTAGGAAATAATTAAATCAATTAAAAATTTTCATATAGTGATAAGAGTTAAATTCAAGATATTAAATTTTATAGAAAAGTATATATACCTTATAAAATAATCGAGTGGTGAATATGACATGTATCTCATTGATATAAAATGCGTGATGAAATTCCCTAACCATAAATCATGAATTTCATCATAATCATTAAAAACACATATATTAAATATATGTTTATCATTAATCTACCAGATAACCATATTATTATATATCATATTATATATGATTTTATTATGAATTCATAATACATTTTAATTGAAAATTTCATGTTAATGTAACATTTTGGGTAATAAACACTTTATTTTTCAAATATGTTTTGACTTCATATTCATGATCATATTACATATATCCTAATTTAATTATTCGTTGAATGTAAAAAATAAAATTAATATCCTATCTATTCATTATATATATTTTTATATAATTCTATAAAATATAAAAATATGAAATGAAATACAGCATTCAGGGAGACTGTTCGTCGTATGTATACTTGAACATTATTTCAATTTTCATGTTTCATTTTAAAGAATGAAAAGTAATATATATATATATATATATATATATTTCAAGTATATTTATTATTTCATATTATTCATAAATTATTATTAAACCCAACAAAATAAATTTCATGTAATGTGTGATCAAATCACATCGCTTTGAGGAAGAGGTAGTTCATGCATCCACAAATAAAGTTATCATATTCTATATAAATGTAAATAATCAAGAAATTTATTATATAATAATTATAGAATCATAAGGAAAAAAATATCATATTAATTGTATGTCTATCATTATCCCCAACCATTAATAGTGATAATGGAATATCTAAAGACATTAGTTTGCAAGATGGTTGTTCATCGAGGACACGAACGATGATTGTGTATCCTATTTTAAAAAGTGCATGATGGTGTATAATGATCCATTAACATAATAAAATATAAAAATATTTTTAATAATCAGGTTATTATATAATCTTGATATAATATAGATTTAATGTGTGGAGAAATAAATATATTAAAAGTTATCTTGGAAGAATGTTGTTTATTTATTAGGTAACTCTTTTTGGTTTGCCCCACAGATCCTCCTTGGTTTTATTTCATAAAAAAATGAGTATTATTGGATTAGAGTATAGTTTTGAGATAATTGTTTTGTGATTTTTTTACTATAAAACTGTATTTATATGTGGGAAGTGGAGAGGGGTATGATTTCCCGTTATAGTGTAGGGGTTGAATTCTTGTAACTACAAAATAGTATACACTATTGAGTGGTATCCATTACTTAATGAGCCTCCATTAATATAATATTTTATATTTATAATAATAAAGGGTCTAAATATTTCTGTCAAATGTTTTTTCTACTTCTGTATAGGTAATTTTGAACCCTTAAGTTAATTTTTAGTCACTTGGTAAGCTCATTTTTCTCTTAATCACTATAATTAATTTTAAATGTCTTAAAAAATCAACATTTTTATACAAAAGTTTTTGCATATTATAAATTTTTATCATTAAAAATATGAAATCCATTTTTCCAAATTAAAATCACATATTAGGAATAAATTTATTTAATAATAATCCCAGAGACTGATCGAAACAATGAGTGTTCTTAAATTGAATTTGATCAAAAGTTAGAACTATTTTTATCCAATTTTAATTAATAAAATAATTCCAATGTACCAAATATGTACTAATATAGGTATCATTTATATAAATATTCTTTAAACCAAATTGAAAATCTGATTAACTATATAATAAGTTTAATGAAAAAGATATTTTCCATTAAAATTCGAGGCCTTCCACTATTCATTATTAATGAAACTTCTCTAAAAAGTACTATAAATTTACAAAAAATATATTTCGATAATACTATGTAAAAATAAAGTATAATTTTTTCAAATATAAATTATAAAAATTTAAAATATTATATTTAAAACATGTTTTTCATTAAAAGGTGGTGAAACACCTTTATAGAATAATAAATCATTTTATGCGTAAAAGTATATTTATTCTTATATATTTTCAATGAAGTAAATAAGATGAGTTATAAATAGTTGATTGGATATATAATATATAAATTATATTTAATTCATTAATTAAATTTTTTGGTTTTATTTATTAGGTTATTAAAGTTTTTATATTGAAGGGTAGTTTTAATAGGAAATGTATTTCATTATTTTCAAATATTTCATACATTACGTTCTAAATAATTGACTACAAAGGGATAGATTTTATGTAAATGTGTATACAATATTTTAATAATTTAGTAAATATTTTCTGTAACTTCCATTCAAATGTCTAGGTATTGACTATAATAATATTTTAATAAAATATTTATAGTATATTTAATTCTTTATAACTCAGTCTGTTATGTAAGAAATGCTATTAAAGGAACTCAGAATTATATGTAACACAATCCAAACATATTTTTCGCATATAATTAAATAATAACTTGGTGTAGCATGAAATACAATCCGTTATAGAAAAAGAATTTATTAAAAACATTTAATTCAAAAAAACTCAAGGTGTTACATGGGGAATGAAAATATAAGGAAGGGGAGAGATCAAATTCATAGTAACGAAAAATTTATCAAAAATTTATCATGGGTTATATCATAATCCTATGAGATTATATGATCCTATTTAAAATATCTTATTAAAAGAACATGGAATAATAATAATTGTCCATAATTAATAGTAAAATGATATAAAATAACAAATGGATAAACATGTACCACAACAGAAGATTGAGGAATAAATATATATGACCCAAATAACATTAATTATTAATATAATACATTAATGTTTCAAAAAATAATCATAATAATAATAACATTGTAGAACAGGAATAATAATGTATTTCAGGTAATGGATTAAGAATCACCAAATATTTTCTATAGTAGATCAATTATCGTTACTCATTTCCAATTAATATCTCAAGAAATATAAAAATATACCAAATGTGATAGATGTTTATATATGAACCAGGTTTCATATAATAAAAATACACACATAACTATGGAACATAAAATACATCAATCATTATATAATAAAGAAATCCTGGAATAAAATGGGTTTTATAACATTTCAAAATAATATAATATTAAATGAAGTAAATTTGTCAATTAATTAACACGAAAAATAATAATTCATTTAAAATTATAATTTCATAATATAATTTATAAGGTAATTAACAAAACCCAACATTATAAGATTTAGTTCTTTTAATGGAAAAAATTAAAGATAATCATAGGAATTTTGATTTAGAATACATTTTATAAAATTATCATAAATAGATTAAATAATTAATCTTTTTAAAAATGTAATTTTCAAAAGATAATCATGAATATATTTTTGAAAGACTAAATTTAAAATATTACATATGAAGGATCTATGAAATTTCATAATGGTGATTCATTGGAATTTTGAACTGAAAGATAAAAATATGATCATGAAACAGAAATATATTTTATTATATTAAAAACTAAATTCTGGAAACACAAACATAAAGGGAGTGTTCAATTTATCATTTAAAAATCGGTAAATAGATATTATATTATTACGATAAATAAAAAAAATAGGATTTCAAAATAATAATTGAGAAAATTGGGATGTATCAATATGGACATGTGTGAGAAAGATCATATTTTTTGGGGACAAGAATTAATCTTACCATCATCAAATTTGATAAATAATGAAATACATAAATGCAATTCCCCAAAAAAATAAATTGAGAGGGAATTATAATATCATTATAGATTATAAATCTATCATGTAAAACTATACTCATGAAGAATATTTATGACTCGGGAAATGTAGTTGAGTGATGAAAAAACCATTAATATTTACACCCAAAATAAATGAAATCTATTTAACCACTTCTAAAATAATCACAAAAAAATTAGAAACGCATTTCCCAATATTTTTCACATGTATTACTATTTTTACTCTATTGTTAAAATAATTTATTATACATTCATTAGATAGTAATTGATTATTTTCATTATCTGATGTTGTAATTTTGTTTGTTTCATGCATGTCTTGTAATGATGATGTTTATCTTCTTTATTTATATGGGGAGTTATCATTTTGTATAATATTAAATATACTATAATATATATTTCCTGGGGATTTATAATGTTCTATTTTCATCCCATGATACTTTTAGTTGTAAAACGTATTGGTAAAATTTATAATGAGATCATTTCGATAACTTTTGAAAAAATAGGTAAGAAAATCAATAATGTGTTAAATAGGAAGATAATATATCATGAAAAAATAATAACAAATATTTTTGCACAAATTTATTATAATAAAGGTAGTTATCTATGGTATAAATTTATTTTATTGTTCATGTAAGTGATTAATCTGACGCAAACAAGAACATGTTAAAGTTGTTTGATGAGTATCGATTTGAAAGTTATTATTATGAAATAATATGTTTATTATAGATGAATTATAATATTAGTAAGAAATTTTTATGGTTTCGAATGAAATTCTTAATGAATTGGATAAAGATGAAAAGACTACATGAAAAACCAAAATGTTTTTCTTTTTGGAGGTAGTATTCTACATACACACACAATCAATATATTCATTTTCCAATGAATGTGAAGCACATAGGTAGTTTTTTATCATTTAATGATTTTAATAATTTTAAAAATACCATATTAGATCATTTAATTTATTTTTTAACCAAAAATAAAATGATGTAATGGAAAATTTAACACGTCACTGAGTAGAGGTTGAAGTCTGCACATACTCAGAAAATACATTTTGAATTTGTAAAAGGAAAAGAATAGTATATTAGTATCCCATATAAATAATTTTTTGGTAAATAATTAATAATAATTTTATTAAATTTAATGTCTAATGTATTATTGGTGGTTAATGTTAAATATGGAAAATATTAAATATATTTTTGAATTTATGTCGAGAATTTTAAATCCCTATTGAGGTACTTCTAAACAATTGTGGCCATGGGGTCTTTCTATAGATCATCTGGATACCCAACAAGTGTGAAAGATCTATGTGAAGTAAAAAATGAGTACATCTAGGAGAAGTTGTAATTATATTGGACATAATGTGTTGTGAAAATCTCCTTTTATATATTCATAAAATGACATATTTATAATAATATAAAAGGATAAGTCATTATTAAAGGGTCAAATAGATCCAATAATGGAATATAATTGATTTGGGTATTTGTTATTTTCATAAAATACCTAACATTCAATCTCTAACCTTTTATTTTATATTTTTTTAATATTTTACTCATATATTTTTCAATTTTACCATATATAGTTTTAAACGTTGTAATTAATTATTACATAAGTAATTTACTTTTAATCTATATAAATATAATAAATCTTACTACATTACTATTTAATCATTATTTTTAATATTAAATAGATTTTATAAAATAAAAGTTATAATTGTGATAAAAATATATTGTAATATTAGCACACAAAATGGATAAAAACTGTTTCTTGAAACAAACGAAGGAAAAAATATGTGTAGGTTAAAATTATAAATTATAATAATTTAACTAATTGAAATTGATTTTTTCAAAAATAAAAAAATTTATATGGATATAAAAAAAATTTCTAACTAAATTTTACCTAAATATTTTATAATTAAAATATATGGAAAAACATCTTTTTACTGGAAAATATTAGTTAAGTGCGTGATATATTAGAAATTTGTCTTATAAAACCCAAATACTATTTTTAAATAAATATTTGGATTCATTAATTTAATATTTTTAAAATTAAAAGGATTTATAAACTTTTAGGCCTTTCTTATATAATTTTAATGTCATTGAATTTACGGTTTTGTTAAAAAGTTCATTTTTTAGTTTCAAATAAAAAACTATTTAATAAAAAAATAAAAAATCATGAAAAGATTACTCTAACATGAATAATTGAAAAGTATGCTCATTTTATCATATTAATATTAAAAATATAATTAAAATATAGTTTACTATAAGAATGTATAATATTGGAAAAAATTTAGTTATAAAATGACCTTTGTTTTATTATACCAATTACATTGTATTTATGATATGGTTACTACTATTTATACACACTAATTAAAAATATATATATTATGATGGATATATTTAATAATTTTATGAGAGTATAAATGTCTTTCACTTCGATGTTGCATGTGAAACAAGAATCTTAGGACACTATTTGCTTAATGGTAAAATAATCATTACAATCATGTGTGAGGTGACCCCAATCCTAGAATCTCGAAACGGTTGCCTGCTACCATTAATTTGGCATAATATACAAGGAATCACATCCCATAATATTGAACCATTTCAAAGTTCGGTAAACTAGAAATATATATGATTCCCAAATTACATTTGAATACAAAAATTACACCATAATTTTTTATGAATAATATTTTTATTCCATCTAGAATATACATGCATATCAATCGTAGTTAATGTCATGTTATTCACGGGGAATGAAACAAAAAATAAGGGTGAGATAAAATGCTCTGTAATGGTACACTACAACGGAATAAAAAATTAATCAATGAGCCTAATCAATATGTCCAGGTAAATAACTAAATACAAATTCTATATAATCAATAAAAACTAAATGAAGTGCATAAATAATATGAAAAGGTAAATATCTGAAATCACATTCTATTTAATTAGTAAAATTTGAATGAAATTAATCATTACATTTTTTCATCATTAAAATCTCCTAGATAGTAATAACTGAATACAGTTTGAAGGAAATACTTAATTATCCAGCGCCATGATTCTTCATAACATGAAATCTTTACCATCAAGATCTATTATCAAGATGATAATAGATATATAGGTTGAGACCCCCTTATCCAAGTATTGAAAAATGATTTTTCCCATAATAATATACATTCATTTGGGATATCTAATTTACTGGTCCCCATCACATTATTTTCATTTCCAAATAATTTATCAAATATCTAATAATCTATTTAATTGATAAGCAACATGCCATATAAAATTTATGTATCAAGTAAATGATATGTATTTATCAATATTTACCTAGTTAATAAAATAAATTTCAAGGTAAAAATCATATGTATAAATGGTTATGGTTTAGGTAACAATCTTATCCATGGAATATAATGTATATATTTAGGGTAAATTTATTATTCAATGGTCCCTTGAAATTGAATAACTCAAGTGGATGTTAACGAATACAAAAATGATTAAAGGAATTGAATTTCAATAATATAGATTGTAGAAATATTAATAATTTTTACAATGGAAAAATAATGATGGTATCAATACAATGTATAGCCATTAGAGTATGAATAATGGTTGTTTTAGTTGATGAATATATATATAATGAAATGATCTTTAAAAACTTATATAATAAAGTATCATTTTCATTTTGAAAAAATATATTATTTGAAAATCACATTTTAAATAAATCATTATAAATATATCGATAAAATTTTGAAGGATTCTCCATTGTAATGATGGCATGAAATTCTATACAACGTAAAAAGGAAATTCCTTTTAAATTATTAAAATGATAGAAAATTACACTATTCAAAAAGAGATGATAAAATTCCATTGAAAACATATTGTTAGAATGAAAAATGGGTTAAAATTTCATTTAATAATTTATTTTGAAATGGATAACAAAAAAAATTGAATGCATATTTATAAAACATGGTTTCATATGAAATCATATTTCTGACTGAAGAGAGAAATGATATCGTATTTTATTAATATTGTTTCAAAATAATTTTATGTTCCAAAGAGTGAAAAAATGGAAGTACCACATGAAAAATATCATTTAGAAAAAGATAATAAGAAAAGGAAAAGGTTTATTAAAAATGATAATATAAATTTCTATAATGGTACTTTAATCATTAATAATCTCTATTAGAATAAAATTATGAAAAAAAACATTAAAATGATTTTAATGTTGAAGTGAGAATTAATAAATGAAGAAATATTTGTATTAGATGTAAATATACATAGAAGGAAGAAAAAAATATTATAATAATCAAATTAAATTATTAAAAAAATATATTATTAATAACAATAGGGATAATGTATAACTCAATGAATGAAAATTGAGTTATATAATTCATTAACAATTGGAATATTTTAATAAAAATACACAGATAGGAAATAAATAAAATTTAAAATTAAAATACAATGAATATTGAATTATTTATGATATTACATGTCAAATGGGAAGCATATAAAGCATATAAAATTTTCTAGGTTCATAACATTACAATATGCCTCATTTATAATATCATAAAATATCATTTTATAAAATATTATCACTCTTTTGTTAATTATCATTCATTATTTTCATCTTTTCAGTTGTATATTGTCGTGTTTTTTAGTATGTTTTGAATTGTTATATTTTTTCGTTTACTTCAATCATGATTTCATAATATATATAATGTGAAGAATGGTTTAAATATAATATATATTAGTTATATATATATATAGTGTAATCAATATAATTTTGTGGTATTAAATGAAATACATCTTTCATGGAGTGGGCATGTCATATGTATTCATGAACGTTATTTCTATTTTTATGTCATATTGAGAGGAAAAAAATTAAATTATATATATATATATATATATATATTATAATTTCATTATTATATCTAATATTTTCTTTAAAAAGTCTTAAATTTGCATATCTTAAAATGTGAATGGATCAAGTCTCTTTGCAAGGCGTTAGTCGATAATACAAACGAACAATGTTATCATATTCCCAAAAATGGAAAGCATGAATGTATATGTTATAAAATAATTATAGAAGCATATATAAATAATAAATATCAAATATATCACACACACATATGTATATATATAAATTTTTTATTCATTATATTCAATCATCAAATGTGGTAATGGAAAAAAAGAACGACATCAGTTCCGTTAATGGTTGTTCATCATACACACGGAAGAAAACTTAATAAACTATTCACTAGAAGTGTGTGATGTTTTAGGTTTTAATGTTATCATAAAAACATATACATATAATAAATATACTAAGGATATAATATAATAGATATATAATAAAATTTTAAGGTGGTGGAGAAAGAAATAAAATATAAATTCCTTTATAAAAATATTACTTATTCTTCGGGTATCCTCTTTAAGATTTCACTCAAGAGTCTCTAAGATTGATTTTTTACCTTGAAAAGGATTATACTATTAGGGTATGGATGTTGATGAGTGATTGGGAAAGTTCTTGGGAGAACTAAATATAATTCCACACACTATTTATACATTAACATTTCTTCATTTTTTAAAAATACATAATACATTACACAAATAGATACCCAAGGACTGTATTAGCTTAGTGCCTAGGGAAACATAGAAATAATAACACTTGTACATAAGTGAGATACATTATATCCCAATATATTCCTCATTATTAGAATACTTCTTAGTCATATAATACATAATATTATCTTCATATCCTGGGGAAAATAAAATAAAAAGGGGTGAGCTAAGATTCATAGTAAAGGTTAATAAGGGACATAAGTATGCATATCATGAGTATAAGGATTGAGAACATGATCGTGAAAATAGAAATCATAACATACATATAAAATAGAATATAAATGATTCATGGAATAAATATTTTTATTTCCTAATATATGAAACACAAAGGAATAAAGAACATAATCCATGAAATTATAACAAAAGAATACACCATCCAATTTCTGGAAAACACATAAACATGTAACATCATTTTTAATTAGTCATTAAATTTTCAAAAAACATAACAAGATACTTCATGGGGACTACACCTACTAGGTGGCTTAAAAAACAATCAATATTCATAGTATTTTCCTTATAATGGATCAGGTTTTCCATCTTCCCATAATGGATTAGGTTTCCCCATATTCTATAGTGGATCATCTTTCACCCTCTTCCATAGTGGAAAAAGCATTTTGACTGTATTCCCATAATAATCTAAAAATATATAAATCATTAACAAATGAATTTGAGGGATATATAGGTCTCACTCATCACATAATTAATTTCATACATATGTGTTTCATAATAACATAAATAATTAATAATATCAGAATCCAAGGAATGAAATGGGTTTTGTAAGCATCATTCAATCGTCACATTACCCATTGAAATTAAGTGAGTTTCTGAAATATCATTCCATCATATAAATTAATAAATATTAAAAAGAATAATAATTTTTGTATTTTATAATATCTCTAGTTATACATATTTATCATAAAATAATTTTATCCTAGTTAGAAAATAGTTTTTAGAGATTATTTGAAAACAATTCTCTAGGAAAATATAATTTCAACATTGAAAAAGTTTTAGTTTTATAAACTTATTCAAAATATCAAAACCAAATATTTTAATTGAAAGTAAAATATTAAAATTATATGTTAATATTCAAATAATTAAGGTAACTTAAATTGGATTATTCATTTCATACAATATATGTTTAAAAATTATTCCTTTTATACATTTTCTAGAAAATTCACAATGTTCCTCATTTGGAAAATAATGAAAATATTCGACTAAAACCAAGTAGAAAAATGTAAAAATGGGAAAAAATGACAATAAAAATCCATAGTAGAATAGTAAAAAACTTTTTTAAGACACGTTTAGATAACATTTTAATGGAAGATTAATATTCCCCAATGGTGTTTTAAAATGAAACAACCTAAAATATTGATTAGATTTTGAAATAAATACGTTCTCTTTATAATCAGTAAAATAATATTCCCCATGAAATAAATGAATATGGATATGATAATATGATAATATTCTAGGTAAGGCTCATAAAAAACAAACATGCAAAGTATATATACCACATAGAAGAAAGAAGTAGTGTATATGACTTGAGTGCCACATTAATAAAAGTGAGACATAAATTCCTAACCTTGTATCTTACATCAAATCATAATCATTTAAAAATAATTTATAATAAATATAATTTTATAAAAATCCAATATAGAACTATATTTAGTTAAATAATATCAAATATTATTTACTAAAGTACTTCTTTTAAACGTTTAGTAACCATTCCATGTTAGTGTTATGTTTTCGGTCATATTCTCTTGTTTTGACTTGTTATTCTTGATCCCGTTACATAGATCATTATTTTATTATTTCAAAATTTTTAATAATTATATAAATATAATATATAATAATGATATAATTATTTATAATAATTTATAATCAATAGAAATATTTAATGGAATACAGTGTTCATGGAGGTAGTAGGTTGTAGTTATGCATGAACATTTTTTCTATTTAATTATCTTTTTTAAAGAAATAAGGTAAATTACACACACACACAAATATATATATATATCATAATTAATTAATAATATATAAATTATATATATTATATAAATATATAGTTTCCATCATAATTTCCAACTATGATGGGTGGTAACGGAAAAATGCACAACATCGTTTTGTGAGGCTATAGTTCGCCATACACAAGAACAGAAAGTTTGTTACCCATTTGATGGAAGTGTGTGAGTGTAGGTAAAAACCATATAATAAAAACATCTTATTATATTAATTATATTTATATTATTAAATAATAGTGGAAAAAAAGAGTACATGTGGTGTAGAATGAAATTAAAACAAAATAGATTTGGAAAGAATATTGTCACTTCTACGGGTAACTCATATTGGTTTCTACCAAAGAGATTCCATCATTAGATATTTTCTAAAAGTTATTATTTTAATATTAATATAAGGATTATGGGAAGATATTTTTATATTTTTTGAATGATCTAAATAGGGTTATATATTTGAATAAAATAGAATAAGATGTTCCCTTTTATAAAAGGCGTGAGGGAAAATTTTGGAGTTTCGAAAAAATATTGATTTCAAATAATTTCAATGTTAGTAAAAATACATCAAAAGAATATATGTTAGAAAAAAAGATGATATAAATTTTCAATATCATCAAAAAAATATTTTATACAAATATTGGTATTATTTAAAACATTATCCTTAGTATAATCATTTGTTATCATTTTTTAATTTTAACTAACGTAAAAATATATATATTAAGAGGTTGTAATTTTATTTTAGGGGATGTTAACTAAATAATGGATAAATTATTTATTAAATTTTATACAATATTAAAAAAATTCATTTATAAAGATGTTTTGATATTTTTATACAATTTAATAAAATATTATTTTTATTAAATATCATAAGTGTAAATTTTGACACTATTAAATACATTGACTTTATTAAAATCAACTTACAAAGATATATTCAAAATGATTATATTATTAAACCAATAAAATGTTATATTATACTAGAAAATCATTCACCTCCTTAATTAAATAAAATTATTTTTCATTTAATATTTATAAAATACTTTAATTGATTATTTCATTAATTTAATTATCACGACATCATCATTTTGTAATTATTTATGATAATTATTTCATTTAATAAAATTAAAGATAAATTTTTATTATGTATATAAACATTTTATATTTCATAATATATATATATTCGATCATATAGTCTATTTATCCTAATATTAGAAATATATCCTAATTAAATGTAAAAGAGTTACATTTTGTCACTCTCTTTAATTGTAATCGTATGTAAACCATTTTCATAGAAAAAGAAATCATTTAATAATTAAATTTTATACCACTATATGATAAGGCTGAAATTTAACTCATTTAATAATATTTTTACAAGTATTAGGGTATTTTTATAGTATTTGTAATATTATTTTAACCCTTAATAAGTGGATTTTACCATTAACCATGGTAATGAAAATTACCAAAGTCACTAATCATATTGTCCAAAAGTAGAAGGGAACTAATTAAAAAACATCTAACATAAAATTTGAAATATTGAAACCATTTTTGAAAATTCAAATCACACAAATTTCTTACTGACATTTAAAATTAATTCCATTGACGGAATGAGAATGCGAGGTTTTAAAGTGAAAACGTCCCAAAGATTGAATTGTTTTATATCCAAATTAATGGTGAAATTGATGAAAATGATTTAAATTGGATTACATTATAAATATTTTAAATAATTATAAATTAAAAACTATAAAATATATAATTTAAAATAATAAATATTTTTTTGAAAAATATTTTTTAATGAAAATTCATTATTTTTATTATTCATCAAAACATGAATCATATCAGTCAAATTCAAAAAATTTAACTAGAGTAAATTTTCATAACATTTTTTTAAGAATAAATTTATTTGAAAAATATAATTTTATAATGTGTTAAAAACTATATTTGAAACAACTGCCGCACCAAATTCTTAGTAAATTGACTTTTTAGACAAAATACTTTTATTTTTCATAAAGTAGGAATTGTTCTAATATCATCTCTAGAAGACACATATTATGAATATTAAAAAGTATAATAAATAGTATATGTATATATATATATATCATTAATATAGTTAAAAAAGATTACTTTGTTTATTTATTGATATAAATGACACTTGTGCACATTTAAATAAATATTTAGAAAAAAAATTTCCTTTTATTTTAATAAAGGATTTACATTCATTTATAATTAATTGGTCAAAAAATTATTTGTAAACAATTATATAATAATTAATTATGTAGCGATGCAACCCAAGATAGCTGAGAGCTAGTGTCTTCAGCTAATTACGTTGGCATTATTAGATTGAATCGACCCCTGAAAGATCGAGAGTTTAGTAGTCCTAGTTAATCGAATACGTAAATGAGTATTACATTACAACTGAATAAAATATATATATTTTATTTCTTTCATTCATTCTAAATAAATAACTTTGAGGAGAGCTCTAATCCATCTAGAAAATCTGTAAAGACTTGGAAATTTCATACAAATTTTATTTCTTAAATATTTTGGAATTTTACGAGTCTATGGCTTCTTACGACACTTAATTCTGAGGCCCGCTGTGCTGGGAATCAGTTTCTGAAGTTTAGCTTGGGTACCTTTAGTAAACAATCGAACAGGTTATTCTATGTTTTGAACCGGTTCTCGGAATTGAAATCAGAGGATACAGATAAATTTGTATCGCTGGTATTATCTTAACGGGACCTTCACCACAGCTGCGTTTTATGCAGGTCGAATGTTAATATTTGGGAATCTAGAATTAAATAAATAAAATTGGGGTGTACAATTTTATTTATATCTGGAGTAGTTATATCTTACAAAGTGGAGTTAAGGGTGGGACCCACATCCACCAAACTACCCAAGTGCAGATGTTTGAGAGGTGGGCCCACATGAGCCCCAACCATTCATTTCCCCCTATACTCCATAAACCCCCTATCTTAATTTGGAAACACCCCATATTTATGAGGACCTTTCCTCTCCCTCTCCACCCTTTAACTCTTCCCAACATACCTTAATTAATGAATGGAACCTCTTCATTTAATTAATTATGTGTTTGAATGTTTGAATTTTAAATGGATTCTATTAATAAAATAATAGGAGTAGCTTATTTTTTTATTTTGGGGGGAGCTTTCATTGTGTGAAAGGAGAGAGCTCTTGAGAGAATAGTTTACTTCTCAGATGAAGAATGGTGTTTCCTTTGACGAAGAACGCTGGTTCCACGATCAACGATGACACAACTTCTTTTGTCTTCTCTGTGACAAGTGAGGAGACGTTGCATCCTCCCCGGGCACACTATGATGTCGTCTTCTAATCCAAGCCCCGCGATGACGCCTTCAGCGACGCCCGACGTACGACATTAATTATTGAGATAGGGGATTTGTGTTGTTTTTAATCCCATAATTCATCGTTGAATTTATGGTTTGAGCCTCTAAAATGGACGGAACGGGTTAATGAACAATCTCAGACCATCTGCTGGTTGTTCGTTTGTGCGATGGATGATGGTAGATGACGAATCGGGGCCGCAACGACATTTAGGAGCCCTCGCAGAAATGTTTGGGACCCGAGATGACCGTCGGCGTAGACGGAAGATAAAACGGACCACCAGAGTAACTCTTATGGACCGCGGATCCTCATGGCGGCCTAGGTCACCAGCAACCGGAGGCGGCGGTCGGTGCCCCAGCGCACCACTGGAGAAGACCTTCCGCGACAGTAGCCGCGGCAGCGACTCGGTGGATCTTGCGGTTGTGCGGGATCCGAGTCGACCAGGGGTGGCGCCAGCTGGTGCTGCCGGTTTAAATTACCTGGGGGCTACCCCCCCCCCCCCCCCCCCCCCCCACACCCGCTCCGTGTAACCGCTCGGCCAGTCAAGCCACGCCGCGCTGGCCGCGGGTTAGGCCGCGCCCTCTGGGGCCAGACCCGGACCTGGGTCAGGTCACCCCCGGTTCGGGCCGCCCCAGGGTGGGTTGGGTTGGGTTGGACCTGGCCCAGACCCCCCATTTCCGGACCGTTTTTTATTAAATCGACATATCTTGAGCTATGGACCTGTGATTGATGTAACATCTATTGGGTAGGATTCCGTGTATCGAGAAGGTCGTTTTGTTATATTACACTCAATATTTCGGCAAGGTTTGGGTATGGGAGGGTTTGTTCGAACCCGAAACAAACCGGGCCCTCGGATAGGAAATGCTTATAACATGAGAACCGGACGTCTGATTGATGTAGCGTTGACTACGCTAGATTCCTTTTGATGAGACGGTTCTTTTGGCATACTCTACGTGTGATTAAGAGTATGGTCGGGTTGGTTTTAGCTTAAAACCCAACCGGGCCCCTGGAATGGAAAATCTAATAACACACAGACCAGGCGTCTGCTTGATGCACTGTCTGTTGCATAGAGACCCCTATGATGAGGCGATCCTTTGTTTTACTTCTACGAGAGACTTATTGAAACTTAGAATAAATGACCAGTAGCCCATGGAGCGGACCCTTTCGAAGACGAATGTTCGGAGTTCGGATACCTAATAGCTATAGACCTGACGACTGTTTGACCGATTCGAATCGGAGTGATTCGATTAGCACCGTGGACAGAGTGCCTGGTATTTTGCGGAAGAACCACGATGGACGGAGCACCCGATAGTTGACAGCAGGCTCACGGTACTTGAATGGAGAAGTACCTCTATAGGCTATTTGGGGGAGCGCCCGGTATTTAGCGGCAGACCCACAGTGGACGGAACGCCCGGTATTTGGTAGCAGACCCACGGTACTCGACAGGAGGAGTACCTTAGCAGTCTAAGGATAGTGAGTAGCACCTCAGAGTCGTGAGAGGGCCACTGTACTCGACATAGAATGAGTTCTCCAACAATTGTGTTTTCAATAATTAAAATCCTTGTTTGAGATGAGTCAATGACCTTTGTGTTTTCCTCATGATTGAGATGGGCTACTGTTTTAGATCGGTTTGAAACGCCCATCGGTTCCGTATTCGACAACAGGTGGACCTGCTTTCCAAAGGCAGGCGTTCACTGGGAGATTTGGCCAGCAACACATAAGAACTCACATTGGTCGAGAGGATGGGAATTCGGGCTCATCACACCCTTTTTAGGGGAATTATTTCTTATTCCGAGACTCTGTTATAGGTTTAAGACATATTCATATGTTCGCGAATCGTTGGTTTATACCCAAGCATAGTGTCCACAGATTACTCATGGTTGGAAATGGTCAATTGGACGCAGGGGTTCGGAATCATTTATGCCCGAGGATTACCATCCCTCGTTGGATTAATGTCCCCGAGGAGTCTGGACTCACTAAGGCGGAACTGATTTCCATGAGTGGAATCTGAATCCATGTAGTTCGGTCTGGTCTGGGTCATACCCTCCAGGCTTCCCAGGTTTGATGTGGTGAACCGATGTGAAGATATTCGGATCGACCGGTTTTTGGGGTCGAACCTCGGGGATGCTTCCCACGTACCTTGCCTAGGAGACAGGGATCAGAGTCCACATAGTTCGAATGGGGATGTCAGAGGACCGACATGAATGTGGACCCGGGGGGTCCGATGGTGATCAGGTATGAACCTCGTGGAGGCTTGCTATGTATCCCTATGGTGGGGAATCAAAGTCCACGTAGTTCAAATGAGGATAGGGCTTTAGCTATGAGGTACCCATGATAATGGATTATGGCTTACACTCTGAGGAGGCCCAATGTGTGCATTGTGGCTTACACTCTATGGAGGCCCAATGTGTGGATTTGGGATTACACTCTGAGGAGGCCCATAAGAGGATTTCATGGTCGATGTCTACAGTAAGACCACTTGAGTCATGCTCAGTGTGAGAAACAAGAGGAATCGGGGACCTGATGATCATGTCGTGAAAGGTGCATCCCTGGGAAGTGGAGTGGGGCTTACCTATTGAGTAGCCCAAAAAGTCAGGGCTTACTCCGATATGGATTCCCATGGTGACAAAGCACATCGGGAGAGGGACATGGCCCCAAAGAAGGACGGAGTATCACCCTTACCCACTACACCCTTCCTCGAACATGGTCGTGGGGAATTACAGATGTGCATGGGGGTTCCTTGTGATGCGTAATCCGCCATGCCTCGAGGAAGGGAGAACTGCCCCAGTCCTAACAAGTGGAGGGGCAGGAAGGGGACTCCCGGGCTCGGATTCCGCATTTTCATGGGAATGTGAACCCATGAATGCTTCTGAAATCCGCTCATGGGAGGGATAAACACCTCCACCGTCGCTTACTATGGGTATGTGCTCTCAAAACGCTGCGTTTATGCGCCTGAATGTTACATTACACGGGTCCAATGGCTTTGGTGGAGGCCTCGGCTCGGGGCCGATGAATGGGCCAATGAAGGGATTGCAGAGGATTAGGCCCGATTGGAAGGATTTTAGCTAGCTCGGGGAATGGGAACTCAGAAGGATCTGGCGAGCCACACAGGTATACGAGTGGTGGTGCCCTTCACGTAGGGAAGTGATACGCGGCTGGAGAGGTCGTTCGCGAACCATGTGGTCTGCGGACTGATGGGAATTCTGCGAACGAGGTTGGTTCACGGCTTCAGGTTCAGCCCACGTACTGGGCTGGTACATGGAGGAGTCCATGGGAGCAGTGGCGGCCAAGGGCAGCACCATTTGGGGGTTCGTCAGTCGAGGCTTCACCCACGTAGGAGGGTGCTACGCGGTGCGACTGATCAAAAAAAGGGCATGAACTCCCTGGTCCATGGGGAGTGCATCCGTGGAGGGGCCATCGATCATGGTCTTCATTTATTTTTTATTTTATGTTTTCGGTTCACCAAGTTGTTATGCGTTTTCAATTCCTTATTAATTCGCTTCCAGTTTCATACCTATTCTGGTTTGCAAAATGGAACTTCACTATTTGCGAAATCCTAAGCACCTTCCTTCGAAATCCTTCAACCCGAATCTGATTAATCTCTATGAATACTCCTTTTCTCTTCCCCCTTTATCTCCTTTTATAGAGTGGGGGAAAGGGATGTATCTGTGGTCATGCGACAACTTTTGTGGAGGACCATGATCGGAAAACTGCTTTACAGATGACTTGGTCAATCCGCATCTCACGGGGGGAATTGAACTCATCTCCGCCACGAACCATACTAACTCGGGGAGTGCTTCGCGGCCACATAGGGTACGGCCTCCATTCCGTGAATGACAGCGGATGCGGTCTAGGTCGGTCGACACAGTCAGCGGCTGGGGCGATTCGTGACAGTAGACTGGTTTGGTGCTCATCCTGCTTCGCGCTCGTGCAGGATCTCCACCTCCATTCTGCGAACGACAGCGGTCCGCAGAGGGGGATCTTCGCAGAACCAGCAGCGACCCATTATCATTGGACCAGTCTGTGGACCGGTTCATCTTGTGCCTTCCTTTGAGAATTCCCCACACTTTTCCAAAATTCTTTATTGGGGAAATTGTGTAGAATCTCCCTTGGATAAAAGGGGATTCTCATCCTTCCTTTGTAGATTTTTCAGGACCCTACAAATGCTCCCCATTAGAATGGGGTCCGACCGGAACGAAGTGGAGGCTATTCCAATGTAGAGTGGTCCTGAAAATTGGATGGTTTGCGGTAGGGGAGTTGGCCCAGTAGGGGATCACGCCTATAAATATGGGGGCCTTCAATTTTCCTTTACTGGATTCTTCGCGAAACCAGAGCTCTTGTTTCTGTGTTCTTGTTCCATCACAAAACGCCTCGTCTGCGAACCAGCTACCACTTCTGCTGACCATTCCTCGTTCGTGGTCACCTGCATCCGCAGACCAATTTCCCAACCGTGAACAAACAATTTTAATTAATTAATTATTACGTGAGGTCGGGCCGTGTAGGAACTCACTCTGTAGTTTTGAGGGTCCACAGTGTGAAACCATCCAGATTATGAAAATTTTTGATGTCTTCTGAACCTAATTATTTATGTCTAGGATTAAAATTCCGTGCAGCAACCTAGTTCACGGTTTTCTGGCCAACGCTCCGCAGGCCAGGATACCGCGAACCTCTTCCACATAGGATTGGTTCTCGGGATGCAGTCATTGTGAACCACATTTTGAGTCTTTCTTGCAGACATTGTCATGAAGGCTTTGTAACTCTTTTTCCATATTGTTAGTATTTTTGAAAATATTTTATGATTCTGGACTAACCATCTACCTAGCTTTTATAATGCAGGGATAAAATATGGTTCCCCCTCACCCAGCACCCAGGCCTGCTGTCGAGCCTCTCCCAATTGGAGATCAACGCCTGAATGATGTGGCCAGCTATGTTAAGGATGGGATCCCACACTCCCCAAAGTTCTCCTTCCATGATGATCTGCTCTCTGAATCACAGTGGGAGTACCCATTTTCCAACAGCCTTCCTACCTACGGGTTCGGTTTACTGTCTGATATGCCGATTTTGGTACCCTCCCGTGACAAGAATCCTGGGGCATGGATATTTACTGCCATTATACATCGATTTGTGATATCCTCCATAGGGCAGCCTGCCCCAAGGGATACAGCTGTTGGATCTATGTTGAATCACCTTTCTGTGTCCCCGACAGGAGAACAACGTTAGCAGGAAGGGGGAAATCACTGTTACTGGAGCATTGCTCGCAATGCCATGGTAAATGACCAGCATGGCTTGTCAGCGAACCGGGACCTCCGGCCCGGAGGGGCATTTAGGTCAATGGATTGGGGGTGTCCCTTCTAGGTCCGCCTAAGCTGTGCAAAGTTTGAAGTAGAATTACAAGTCGTAGGCTTGTTTGATGCTTCATGGGTGTCCCAAACCTATACCCACCGGCCTAAAGCCCTCGCCAGGAAACATATGATCTGTTGGAGTCCGGCCACCAACTCATTCCATCTGGTCCATGGGGAGGTGGGTATTAGTCTTTAGGACGTCTTCTATATTTCAGTGGTCCCCATTGTTGGGGGTATGTATGATGAATTCATGCCCCCACCCCCCTTCTGTGTGGGAAAACGAAGAGAGGACCCCCTTGGTGAAACAACTTATTGATCTGGCCCGGGATAATTCGAAGGATACATCTCTGAAACAACTCATCCTGGATCGCGAGGATCATTCGAAGGATACATCTCCGAAGAAACTTGTCTCGTATTGTGATTGAATCAAGGATTTCTCCAAAGAGAGTAAGTCCATGGCTCATCCGAGCAAGCCCACAACCATCCCTATGATGGATTCCTGAAAACATAGGGGTAGCTATTGGATAATCATGGAGCAATTCCAATTCAAAAACTATGGGTAGGAACTTGTTCCGGACATTGATCGGCTGCTCTGACTGGTGGAATTTTTAGCCATGTTCTTGAGCGGCTGGCTGTTGCCCGTACACGAGACTAGGGGGCGTGCAGGTCTTTACTTTTGTCATGGCAGCGCAATTGGCCACCAGCAACGTTATAAACATAGCTGTCCAAATATTGGCTAGGATTTATAGGTTTCTCAGAAATATTACCGATAGGAGCCGACCAAGCCAGGTAGCCAACCCTTTTCAAATCCTCGGGAGATGGTTGGGAGCACATATTAAGAAATGCTATACTTTCATCAACCCCTTTTAGATTTCGGGAACCACATTCTGTCCATACTTGCAACTGACCAATGGGGTTATGCCCGAAGAGTGGGTGATCCAAGAGAAGGATGGTCAACAGACTATTCAGAATTTGAGTATGTTGTTGAGCCAGATCCCGAGTTATGATCATTTCAACTTCCATCCATATCCCTTCCCAGCCAGTGCAATTATGAATACTCTAACATATTATTTTAGCAAGCGGGTCTACCTCTTTCCTTCCGAGACGATATTCTGGTGGCTTGTATTGGTGGGGAAATGATCTGTGAGGGGTACGCGCCTTGCCAATTAGGATGTCAATTTGGATGCATCCAGGCATTATGTCCCCCAGAACTCAATGGCACCCATGAGAATCATCATTTAACGGTGGCCAGACAACTGTGGTTCATGTTTACCTGACAGGATACCGCCTGCGAGTGGCCGATGGCTAGCTAGGGCTGTGGGTGCCTACCATCTCATGTCATAAGCCACTGAAGGTCAAGAGGAAGCGAATGAGGGATGGTTCTTCAACCAGGCCGGGAAAGGTTCTTCGCCACCATCCCAGTCCCGTGATTCTGGTGAAGGATTTAACGGGTAGAGGTGTATCCTCTCATGCTCTGGAAGCTGCCCTGAGAGGGATGGTTATCCATACTAATGCTGCCTTCCTGACAGCCTGGGGATAATGGGACAAATTCAAAGGTCGATCAGCCTTTCGCATCAAGTACCCCTGTTCTCTGTTGCAGTATCCCCAGGAATCAGAAGTGGCATTTGACGGGCTGGGCTACATATATTCCCTTATCGACATCCTTTATCATGTAGACCCATAGAGGGTCGATCGGTATGGCCAGGACCTTGAGGACTACATTTATGCGTGCCAGGGTTACGCGGTATTAACCTGCTAAGTCCAGTCCATGCTACACTTGGTGACTATTGGGGAGGGGGAAGGGAGTTACCACTCTTCAGGGGGAAACGATTTCGATGGTCACCCTATCGTGGATGAAAGAAGGGAATTCTCCCCCTGCCCATAAGGTCCTGTTCACATGTAGCACCAGAGAGTTCTAGGGTGGCAGCGAGATCCAGAAAATAGACATGACCATTAGTGCCCATAATAGCGCCTGTCGCTGCCCTGCCCTCCCAGGTCGATCCTCCCCGGTTAGTCATTCCTGTTACGGCTGCATTTCCGAATTATTGGAAGATTTGGGATGACCTGAGAGTCAATGGATTGGATAAAGTTGTCTTGGAATTACTCCAAACGGGCCCTCTTGAGCATCCAGGTATAGGGAAAATCTTCCCTCCACCCCACTTACTGCTAGAAGAGGATCTGGACGTGATAGTTGCCTCACTAAAGGAGATGGACACCTACATTAATTCACTCTGGAATCGGCCTTATGGGTCTACCCATGTTTCCATGATGATAAGTCATCCTGAATTTTCCGATCCTAATGAAGAGTTCTTCCTGTTCATCCATTCCAGATTTCCCTCCTCCTTTACCGTGAAGGTTCTAAAATTTCATCCCTTTATGCAGGGTGCTGAGGAGTCCCAAGGTGCACCTTCTTCCCTAGAGTACACTCCCCATGGTACCGCGGTAGGCGAACATGCGCTTTCAGTTATGGGGATCATCGAGGAGGGGTCTCCTGGCGCAGCTGAGCTCATGGAATCGACCATTATGGGCCCAGCTAGGGTCTTTCCTCATCTAGCCCCTCCCAGCATTCCGAGAAAGGGATTGTCCCCTGGGAAGATCTAGAGATGTCAGCAGGCATCCCGTTTATCGAAATGGCTCAGGCAGGGGACATCGGGTAATCATGACTTCCCGTTTCCTTGATTAACGACTCATATATTCCGATTCTATCAGTTGATAACTTTTTGGGCGCTACGATGTAGGGACATTTGGATACCTTGTCATGGCTACCCGAATAGCCATACCTTATACCCCTTTATCATTTGAGGGATCACCTACAGCCACATCTGAGCGTGCCGAGATGGCGGGCCCTACCGAAGGGGAATGTGACATGTATGTTTCTCTTATTCCTTCATCAATCAATGATATGCTCGAGGAGGGAAAACTGGATTCTGAGACTCCCACTAATCATACAACCTTTATAATCATTGGGAAGGACATGACGCTCGTGATTACTGAAGAGGCCCCAAATCTGACATGGACGGCTGCCTTAGACCCAATGGATCCCTTGGCGATGGGGGAAGATCCTGCAATCAGGCCAGTTGTTGGAAACCCAGAGAAAGCCATTATTTTTTTTTACCAGGGGAGTGATTTCCCCATGCTTGATCTCCATAGCCAATCGCTTGGGGATAGCTCTGCGAGTTTTTGGCCATAGGTATGGCCTTAGGTCCTGGACACCTCTAGGGGTTCCTAGGACTCCCTTGCCTCTCGAAGATGTAACGTCTTCCTCGAGTGGTCGTGGCGGTGCAGAGCTTGAGGATACTGACCCTTTGATGACCGGGGGTATGTCCCTCAATCTCTTACCACTGACTATATCCTATTTCCTTTTTCTGATTAGGGATACTTATCCACCTTATCGACACTCGGGCATTAGGACCACGACATTTGGCATTGGCAATTGTTTTGTCGGATCCGATCGTGCTTGTGACCACAACCGTCAGGGGCGAAGTTACCGCGGCGCCAGAGTTTGCAGGTGAGGCCACATCAGGTCCATCCCTGGTGAAGTTCATCCCTAAATACATATCTTAATTTGATAGTTACTCCAAACCTAATCAAAAAGATTTCTCTAAACTTCGACCTACTCTCCAAAGGGCATTGGAGAAAATTTGGAAGCTGATTTCTCAGACTCCCCTAGCTGAGATGCCGACCAAATTACTGAAGCTACGTAGTTTGTTTTTGCTGTTGGGGTTTTACCATTTTTACTAACATGGTATTTATTATATAGTCAAGCAGGTGGTCGCTGACCAGGAAAGACTAGGCAATTTTGAATCTCACCTCTCCCTTGCTCAATCTGAAGCCTATCTTTCGGTGACCCAACAGCTTTACCTATCATAGGCTCATGATCATGCTAGGGTTTTAATGAGACTCTAGGTAGAAATCATTGAGCAATGTTCTTGACTGGAGTTCCTAAGGAATGACATACAGTGGCTGCAGCAGGAAGAGACTAATGTCGCTACCACAATTGAAGAAGGGGAGCGGCGGATGGAGGAGGAGATGAGGGCATTCTCAAAGGTGGCCCAAGAAGAGGAAGCATTGCGGGCCGGTGCAGAAGCTGAGACACCCTTACTGTAGAATCTCTGTCAAACAATCAAGGATTATCATCAGCTCCTGATACAACTTTGTGAGTCCCCTGAAAACTCATGTAATAATCTTTTATGCCAGATGAGGCTCCGAATTGTGAATTCCCTTCTTACTAACATTGTTATGAAACAAAGAAATGTTTCTCTTTAGTGATCTTGTTTCCTCCTCCTGTGATAGAAATCATTTGGTGTGATTTCTGCATATTTCAACTCATCGATCTTATAATAATCAGAGTTCAGGACCATTTATTAAAATAAAAACGAGCTCTAACTTTTTCCTAGACAATGGGATCTAGTGAGCATAGTTTGACTATTTCTAGGTTTTTATAGAAAAGAACCACAATATTTTTGTCATTTCTTGTTAATTCCAATATTTTTCCTAGTCCCATTTGGTGTGGACCCAGCGGGTATGTCCCAACATTTTCTTAGGTCGTCCTTTTCGGGTTTTCGACCTAACAGGCTTTGCGCCTCTTTTTGTGAGCGTTTTAAAGTCCCACCGTCAAGACAATAATTACTAATTTTTTTAGGTTGAACAGCTTTGACCAGGTATGGTTGGATGGGGAACCCAATTAGGTTTGGTTGATTAAAATATGTCTCAATATCCTCCAGATGCATGCGGGGGGTAAAGGTTTTCAGATTTGAACGACATGCATGGCATGTCTTAAGGCATGGGAGCCGTATCGTCGTACAACGGTAGGAAGAGAATCGCCTAAGGAAATATTTCCTTTGGTAGACTGGCCAGGGGTTATTAATATGCAGATACGCTGAGGGCATGGTATGCATAGTCATGCAAATGTGTCCTTAGGTCAATGACTCTCCATTTCTGATGGCCATAGGACTTCATGGAAGTCCAGCTTCTGTAAACCACCATGGGTGTCTTGGAGAATTATGAAAACCACTGGGGGTCAAAAAGGGTATGTGACATCTAAAAAGGGTTTTAGGACATTTGTATTAATCCGGGGTGTGGAAGCAAGGTTCATGTCTTACACATTTATCTAGCTTAAAGGATGGATGGAGCTTGGCGCAGTTTAAAGTCATGAAGCTGGGACCTCATTTAGAATATAATGGCTTCCCCTGGTTCTTGGTTATCTTGTCAGAGACGTTCCTCCATATTTAGGAAGGGTTTTGAAAGAGTCTGGTAAATTGTAAATCAGAAGATTTCTGAATCCCAGGATAGACATGGGGGCTCAAAGGCCATGAGGCGTACAGAGAGAAGCATTGCCTAAATAAATCATTCCTTTGGTAGATGATCTAGGGGCGATCAATATGCATATCCAATGAGGGATTGGTATGCATAGTCATGAAAAGGTGTCCTTGGATCAATGATATCATTCTCCCTATAGTCGGGAAACATCAATGAAGTTTGTGATTCAGGACCACTAGGGGTCATTTATGAGAGTTCAGCTCTTTGTGAGTACAGAGTATGGTTTATGAGTAGAGGGTTCCTGGATATTTGAGAAACATCTAGGACAAATTTCTTGGGAATGTGTGAAGTCATTCCTTCTCACACTGGTGTGAGACAGTGGTGTGTGCAGGTATGACCTGTGCATTGGGGGACATTGAAAATCCTTTGTTCCTTACTGAACCTATGATAGGGTAGAACGTGAAATTTAACATCATGAAGTAAATATGACTTTGGTGCAATTTAATGTCATCCGGTAAGGACGAGGAGCATTATTAAAGGATATTGTGTAGTTTAACATCATACATCGAGGATGTGGGGAATTTTTAAACCAGTGAAAATGCTTGTAGTTGGAGGCATTTCCATGGATGTTTAATCCTTCATCTTTTACAGCTTTATGCCAAGCATCCAAGATGTTCTGTGTAGTTTAATGTCATGTGGTAAGGACATAGTTTCAAATTCTTCTCTCGATTAGAATTTAAATGGGCCTAAACATCTCTCTATGTCTTAGGCTTTGAGTGTGGTTGATTGGTGTAAACCTCGGTTCCATGGTTTCTTGGATCAGGAGAAATGATATGGGGGATCTAAGGCTGGTAAGCGTACGGGGATAAGAAGAGTATCACTTAAGGAAGTCTTGCATTTGGTAGACGAGCCAGTGGCTATCAATATGCAGAGCCATTGAGGGCATGGTATGCATATTCATGAAAATGTGTCTATGGGTCGATAACTTTCCACTTCCGATGGCCATGAATGGTTATAAGGATTCGCAATTGTCCGGGCCACGAGGTCTGTCATTTGGTAAGAAAATATCTGGACATGTTGGGAATATTCAGTTTTGGTTGATGTTAAAGCTTAGAGAGAACCCTACACTGATTTATCTTGTGTACGGGGGTGTACCATCACTCCATGTAGTTTAACGTCGTGCGGTAAGGACAATGTTCTCAGAGATTAGCGGTCATAGTGCTCGGACCATTGGGTGACTATTGTTGCAGTCACTCGGAGGATAATTGTGTCAACATGCTCTGATATACTCTGAATAGGGTGGGGATGAAGGCTGTAAACTGCCACTCTAAGTTTTCTCGGATCAAGAGATGTGGTGTGTGGGCTCTGAGGCCAGTAAGCATACAGATCTAGGAAGAGTACCGCCCGATGAAATCTTTCCTTTGGTAGAAGGGACAGGGGAGATCAATATACAGAGCCGCTGAGGGCATGGTATGCATAGTCATGCAAAGGTGTCCCCGAGTCGATGAGTTTCCTCTTCCAATAGACAAGAATGATTATGAAAATCCGAGATTTCTCACAGCACAGAGTTCATCATGCGGGGATAATGCTGTCCAAGCATACAAGAAACATCATCACTGCAATTGACTGTTGAGTCAAGGTAGACTAGACTTGGCTTGATGTTTGTAGATGCAGGTCATCATGTGAACCACGGGCGGATACATAGGATAACCAGGTAGGGATACCCTGAAAAAAAATTTATGTGAACAGGGTGACGAACTTGTAAACCACTTCTCTATAAATTTCTGGATCAGGAGATATGATAGGGGATCTGAGGTCGGTAAGCGTACAGAGCTTGGAAGAGTATCTCCTAAGGAAATATTGGCTTTGGTAGGCAGATCAGGGGCTACCAATATGCATAGCCACTGAGGGCATGGTATTCATAGTCATGCAATGGTTTCCCCGAGTTAATAACTTTCCGCTTCCGATGTCCATGAATTGTTATGAAGATCCATAATTATCTGGGTCGTGGAGTCTGATGTATGGAGGGAATGTATCCAAATACCCAATGAGTATTTCCATCTTGTTTCTCCATATATCTTGGGTGGTTCATGACTAATTTCGTGAAGTTTAACGTCGTGCGGTGAGGAAGAAGTCCGTGAAGTTTTACATCGTGTGGTGAGGATGAATTCAATGATGTTTAGCATCATGTGGTGAGGAAAAAGTATAAACCATGGGAAGATCTGGTCCGTACATGGGGGAAGAGGGTGTTTTTCTTTTAAATCATCATTCGTTAATGGATGCGCCATAATGGGAAACCCTGACGTCACAACACATCCCATGATGGATGGAATCAAATCGTGTGTAGTTCCCTAAAGTCCATGCAGTTTAACGTCGTGTGGTAAGGATGAGGAATACACCCCGTGCAGGTCTGGTTCATACATGTGGAAAAAAGGGAATTTTTAACCTCTTCTCAGTGCAGTTTAACGTCGTGTAGTGAGGATGAGGAGTACACCTCGTGCAGGTCTGGTCCATACACGGGTGAAAAGGAATTTTTAACTTTCATTTGGGGATGGATGAGCCAGGGTGGGGGACCCTGGAATCACTACATATCCTGAGAGGGATGGAATCAAGGCACACATAGATCTTTCCTGAATACACCCCAAGCAGGTATGGTCCTAACATAGGGGGAAAGAGCATTTTTTTAATGGTTGGTCCAGGATATAGAATACAGGCGTCACTACGTATCTCGCGAGGTAATGAATCATGCCTCACGTAGTTCTTTTAGGAAATACACCTCGTGTGGGTCTGGCCCGTACTAGGGAAGGGGGTATTTTTGGCTTCATTTCATGTGGATGGGCCAGGGTGTGGAATTATGGCTTCACTACGTATCCTTCGAGGGAAGGGATCAAGCCTTACATAGTTCTCTGAAAGAGGTATACCCCACGCAGGGTCAATCCTTACACGGGGGAAAAGAGAATTTTTGACATTCATTTGTGGATGGCTCAGCCAGGGTGAGGAACCCTGGCATCATTTCGTATCCTACGAGGGCAGGAATCAAGCCTCACATCGTTCTATGAAGTATGTGCAGTTTAACGTCGTGTGGTGAGGACGAGGAATACACCCTGTGCAGGGCTGGTCCATACACATGGGGAGATGGCATTTTTAACTTTTATTTGGGGACGGTTAGGCCATGGTGAGGGACCCTGGCGTCACTACGTATCCTGTGAGGGTAGGAATCAATCCTCACAATGTTCTCTGAAGTCCTTGCAGTTTAACGGCATGCGGTGAGGACGAGGAATACACCTCGTGTAGGGATGGTCCGTACACGAGTGGAGAGGGAATTTTTAACTTTGACTTGGGGATGGTTAGGCCAGGGTGAGGGACCCTAGAGTCAATACGTATCCCGCGAGGGCAGGAATCAAGCCTCACGTAGTTCTCTGAAAGAATTACACCCTGTGTAGGGCTAGTCCGTACACATGGGAAGGGGAATTTTTTTTTCATTTGGGAGTGGCTAGGCTAGGATATGGGATCCTGGCATCACTACGTATCATATGAGGGCAGGAATCAAGCCTCACCTAGTTCTATTTGGACTACAACCCCTGTAGGGTTGATTCATACACGGGGGAAGGGGACACATTTTTTTATTTCATTTGGGAGTGGTTGTGCCACGCTAGGGGCATTCCGACATCACTATGTATCCTGCGAGGGTAAGAATCAAGCCTCACATAGTTCTCTTTGAAGTACACCCCGTGCAGGGCGGATCCATTCACAGTGGAAAGGGGCATTTTTAAATCTTCTCATCTGTGCAGTTTAACGTCATAAGGTAAGGACAAGGAATACACCCCGTGCAGGGCTGGTCCATACACGGGTGAAAAGGATTTTTAGCATTTTAGTATCTGGGGGTGAATGGGCCAGGATGGGAAACCCCTGCGTCGCTACGTATCCTGTGAGGGAAAGAATGAATAAATACATAGTTCTCTAAAATTCGTGTAGTTTAACGTCGTGCGGTGAGGATGAAATACTCTTAGTTTAAGGTGATCGAGTTTGGACTATTGGGTGTTTTGCAGTTTAATGTCATGCAGCTCGAACGATAACTGCTTTTAGTTATGCCGGTCAGGACGAGATACTCTTAGTTTAGGGTCATAGATTTTGGACCGTTGGGTGCTTGGCAGTTTAATGTCCTGCAGCTTGGACAATAACTGATTTTAGTTATGTCGGTCAGGACGAGATAGTCGTAGTTTAAGGTCATAGGGTTTGGACCGTTGGGTTCTCGACAGTTTAACGGCCTGTAGCTCAGACGATAACTTATTTTAGTTATTATGTGAAATACTTCTTTAGGAATCTCACATCTGTAAGAGCGGTGGTGAACTTCCTGTCCATGGGGATCAGGGCATATGCTCAGTTGGAGTAGACCTTGTGTATAAAATATGGTCCCTCCCACTGGGGCTCCAGCTTTGGAGGTTTCTTCTAGTGTATCATTGGGGTCTGGAGGACCAACACCAATTCTCCTTCGACGAAAGACCGAAGAATGACCTTTTTATTGAAGGCTTGTGCAATCCAGTTCTGGTATACTTTCAGATGGTGCAAAGTGGGCAGCCGCTTCTCGTCTAGCTGTTCCAATTCACCTAACCGCTTTTCTGATTTCTCATTGTTGGAAAATTGATCAAAAATAGAAATACGAAGCTAGGGAAATTGGAGCTCAATGGGAAGGACTGTTTCTGTTCCGTATACTAATGAGTACGGAGTTGCCCGAGTAGCGGTGTGGATTGTGGTTTGATAAGCCCACAATGGATGGAGGAGTTTTTCTAGCCATGGATTCTTGTATTTGTCCACCATTTTCTGGAGAATGTTGGACACGGTCTTGTTGAAAGCCTCTATCTGTCTATTGGCCGCTGCATCATTGTGGGATGAGTGGTTAGCCTTGATACAATATTCTTGGTATAGTTTGTCTAATTCATCAGAGCATAAGTTGGTTCCGTTATCCATTAGTATGGTATAAGGGACACCAAATCTTGTGATGATATTGGTTTTCACAAAGCTGAAAATGCATCTTGCACTAACTTCCTTATGGGGTAATGCTTCTGCCTATTTGGAAAATAAGTTGGTTTCCGTGAGGATTTACTTCAGTTGTTTGGTTGTGGTAGGAGGATATAGTCCCACGACATCCATTCCCCAGATGACAAATTGCTAGGAGTACTTATCCCGATGAAGTAACTCTGGGGTTTGGTGTATGAAGTTGGCATGAATTTGGAATGAGTGTCATTTTGCGGTAAATTTCATGCAATCTTATGCCACGGTGGGCCAATAGTACCCATGCCTTCGAACCTGATGGGAAAGCTTCGATGCCAGCTGATGTGCCCCATATACTCTGGTATGTATTTCACTAATGATGGCAGCAATTTTTTATCCAAAAATAAATCTGAGGAGGAATCCATCGAGGCGTCGTTTTTAGAGAACCTCTTACTGACCCGCACCACCACATTGGAAAAATTTGACTGCCCTTCTCCGTATTTTCTCTCGTTCAACCCTGTCTGATGGAAGTTTTCCCCATTGAAGGTAGTTTTCAATTGGGGTCACCCAGCCGGTGGTAGGAGCATATTGCTATGGGACAGGACTAACTTTATTGATTTCTTCCATCTTGTCCTGAACAAATGACATGACCATTCGACAATGAGCAATTCTGGTAACTGTTTCATCCATGTCTGGGTCGGCCAGGGCTGTGGCCGCGTTGGCTAATGCATCAGTATGGGCATTCTGAGACTGGGGAATATAGTTCAATGTCAGTTCTGTGGATAATTCCACCATTAACCCTCGGACATGGTCATGTAGGGGAATCAGCTACTACTTTTTGATAGCATAGTCACCATTGATTTGCTTTATGACCAGTTCCGAGTCACCTTTGACCATAAGGGGATGTACTTGTTCCTAGTGTGCGAGCTCCAAGCCTGCAATGAGATCTTGATACTCTGCTTCATCGTTCATACATCCCTCTAACAAAAGGAAGGAATATGAAAAGAATTCCTTTTCCAGGGACATCTGTATTATCCATAAACCTACCTTGTTAAATTTGGGATCTTCAATCCCCTTACCGGTTGGGATTCGGGATGCACCATCGAAGTACATTTCCCATGCTGGGAACTTCTCTTGAACCAAGAAGATGTATTTATCAGGTAGCTCGACGTCTGGTGCGGTGGTCCCTATTGATGGGTGCTCTGCCAGAAAATTTTATAATGCCTAGCCTTTGATGGCCTTCTGAGGCAAAAACCAGAGGTCGAACTGTTGCAGGATGACGGCCCATCGGGATTGGCTCCCAGTCAACATTGGACGACTACATATGTACTTGAGCGGGTTACTATGCAAGACCAAATGGAATTCATGATGCTGCAGATAATGTCGTAACTTTTGAACTATGAAGACCAAGGCCAAACAACTCTTCTCGATGTTCGAGTATCGAGTTTCAGCAACAATCATGGTTCGGCTGAGGTAGTAGAGACTGTTTTCACTACCAGTGTCATTTTTTTGTGAAAGGAAGGGTCCCAGCAACCGCTCTAGGGCCGTCATGTATAGGATGAGGGGTCATCTTTCAACAGGGTGCATGATCACCGACGGTCTTAAGAGATACTTCTTTAGACTGTCGAATGCCTCTTGACAGTCATCTGTCTATTGGTACATGACTCCCTTCTTCATTAACTAGGTAAAGGGAAAACATTTTCCTACCCAGTTGGCCATGAAACGCCTGATATAGGCCAAGTGCACTTATATTTCTCTCAACTCGGTGAGATTTCGGGGGGGGGGGGGGGGTGGCAGGATGAGAATAGAATTTTTCTTTCTAGGGTTGACATTGATGCCACGATGGCGTAGAACGAAGCCAAGGAATTTCCCTGAGGTAACCTCGAAGGCACATTTCAAGGGATTCATCTTCAGGATATACTGCCGAAGTTTGTTGAAGATGGTATCAAGGTCTGACATGTGATCTGAGCAATGCCTGGAATTAACCACCAAGTCATCCTTTAGCATTCAACAAATCTCCCCAGGAATGGTTTAAAGATACGGTGCATGGAACACTGATATTTGGCGCCAGTATTCATGAGACCAAAGGGCATAACCCTATAACAAAAATTACTTGAGGGGACCTGAAGGCATTGGATTCTTTGTCTTCTCAGGCCATCCTAATCAGATTATACCAAGAATAGTCATTCATGAAGGATAGAGCCTCATACCCGGCCGTTGCATCAATTAATAACTCGGTGATCGGGACCGATAAATCATCTTTTGGTAAATGCTGGTTGAAATCTCTAAAATCAATGTAGACATGGATTTTTCCGTTCTTTTTCAGGATAGGGATGATTTTGGCCAACCAGATGGGGTACTGGACCTCCCGAATGAAGCCTTCTTTAATGAGATTATTGACTTCAGCCTCTATTTTGGCAGCATGTGAGGGTTGTGTCCTTCTAGCGGCCTGTTTATAGCCCTGTTGGTCTTCTGGTAGACCTAGGTGATGCATCACCACTTTGGGATCAAGTCCCGGCATTTCGGTGTAATTCCAGGAAAAAACATACCTTTGTTGCCTCAGGAAGGAAGTATATATCTCGTGCTCCTCGGATGACATGGATGCACTAACAACAGTGGGCCTCAGTTCCTCCTCGATACCCAGGTATATTTCCCTGATCTTTTCCACCATGGTGGATATAACTTTCTCAAATGTGGGAGGTGCATTCCTGAGATCTCCCCCCCTTCTTCTACCAAATCCTCATCTTCATGATTTTACGGGGGGGAGAGATCTTGACTCGGGCTCATGGAAGTCCGGAGGCGAGTCATTATGGGTATCCTTGATCAAGTATTCACCCCCATTATTGAGGGTTAGTGGACTTTACCGCATTGTCACACTCGACCGTTATGGATGAAGTCATGAGGACAGCAATGTGCGTGTCCGGACATGAACCCCTACTCTCTACATGGTTGATGGGAAGTATGTAGTCTCTACTAAGATGTCTGAGGGGGTCGTCAGGAACCATTTCCATACCATTTGGAGTAGGGACCCAGTCAACACCATCGATCGAAGGCTTCTTCTCCTTTTTCTCATAAAACCCAGCATCAATGTAGTGTAACTCTAAGAGCTCTAAAGTCGCCATGTCGACGTGCAATGTCCCACTTTTTCAATTGACATAGTACTTAATACAATTGTGGTAGGATAAAGGAACGACCATGTGCTTATGGATCCACGGCCTTCCCAATAGGGCCTTGAATGATGTGTTCTTCTGAACCACCAAGAATTCCGAATACGCCACAAGGTCACCAAAATGGGTCTTTAGCTTAATTTTTCCCATTGGCTTCTGTTCACTCTTGTAGTAACCTAGCAGAGTTGTGGATGAAGGTATTAAATCACCCTCATTGTAGCCAAACTTATGTAGTGTCCATAGGGGAAGGAGGTTAACTTCATATCCGTTTTCAATAATGACTTTGCGGATCTCAACATCATCTATTATGTCGGACACATACAGTGGTTTTATGTGTCCTTGCATGATGGAATCTTCATCCAGATCAGTGAATGAAATCATGACATCGCATTCAGCCGATCCAGTCTCCGTTTGGTAAATATCTACAGGAGATACCTCGGCTTGCAACTTCTGGGGGCTGAGAGAGGCTTCTATAAGTTCCTCCCTGAGGTCTTCAGACAATCTCAGGGCATCCAAGATTGATAGTTTGGCTGGTACCGACGCTAGCTGCATAAAGATGTCGTATTTCTATTCCAGCAGTCGACGCTTCTCCGTTGGTGGGGGAGTCTTAGCAGGCAGATTTTCAGTTGGAATACGTGATGAGGAGGGACCATCCATGGGGTGAGATGTCAACGATTCCCCCATGTTTTGGGGATTCAGACCAGCCAGTCTGTTTTTGCGCATTAGGCGGATAGGCGCTTGTTCCTCATCTGATGGGTTCCACAGAATGATAGGGGCAGAGTGGCCTCTTGTGTTGGCGGAGGGATATTCTTTCTACTGTTGAGTCTATTGTAGGGCTCTCCCACTGGTTTCTGTGATATTAACGGTTTGGGCCTTGGTAAAACCATAGGGTTGGTTTCAGCCATGATTGTGCATTCCTCGGTTTCCCCTGCCTCTGCGATTCCACCTCCCGGCCCCTTGCATCTAGAACTCAGGTTCAAAACCCTACCCTTCGTCTGGGAACAACTCTATAAGATGGATGATTTTGATGGAACCAAAAATTGGATCCTCATACTCTGACAGGTCAACCTGGTCAGTTGTCCCTGATGGTTCCATTTGGTGGGATGGTGCCCGTGGCGCCATGTTTGAGGGCATAAAATCTGATAATTTCGGGGCTAAATTTGGCCTCATTGCGGACTACTCCTCTTTCTCTTGTCATCTCCCTTCTCGATAATGCCTGGATGACCGGATCGAGGAGGGTTGTGAGGCCAACATTGTCAGTTGTGCGACATCAGGAGCTGTTTGCGGCAATACTGACTGTTGTAGTTGAGCTCAGAGTATGCCATGTGCTCGATTGATAGTCTTCCGAGTCATCCAGCTATCAAATTTCTTCCCCTTTCTCCTAGTGACATCCTTCAACCCCTCCCCTTTTTTGGGGTTAGTGATACAAATATATGTCACATGTGTTGAGGGTAGTCCCAGTTCGACCATCCCGGGGTCTACCATCCTTTTCAGGAGGTCTTTGAAGACGATGAATTCCTGAATATTGTGCCCCAAAATTTGATGGTAGGGAAATTAATCTGTCCGGTCATCACGGCTGACTTCTTCGGGTTTCCTTGGCTCCAGGAGGCGGAGCAAGTTTCAATTCATGGTAGTTACGAAGAAGAAACGAACTTGGTCCTATCAGAATGAGTATAATTTTTGTCTTCGTTCCTCAAACGGCTTCCACTTCGATCCTCTCTGATCGTCCCGCTTAGGCGGAAGCAGCCGCTAATATACAGGGGGCCTATAACGATTTGGTAGAGGCCTAGGTAGTGTTGTAGGAGCAGGGGATGGCTTGAGCGTGACAGAGGACGCTTCAGCTCTGGTTGCTCTCTTGGAAGGAGCCTATGAGGCTATTCATGACTTTATATTGGTCTTCTGCAGGGAGTCCTCAATTATCTGGGCAATGTCTATGAGATAGAAGAAGCTAGTGGTGCACTCCACTGGTATGAGCGGTGTTCGTAGCTGATCTTGAAGATTATCAATGCATATGTCAAGCAACTCGTCTTGAGGCATTGGCATATTCATGGTGTAGGTCAGACATTTCCATCTAGCGATGAAATCTGAAACTCTCTCGTTCTACTTCTTCTTGCAGTTCATGAGGTCGCTGAACATTGTTTTGGTCAACGTTGAGATGATGTGGAAAAAGAACTACTTCCGAAGGTCTTCCCAGCCTTTTATTGACTGGGCTGGCAGACTCGTATACCAGACGAAGGTGGATCCGTGCATGGTCCGTACAAAGCATATGAGTTTCTCTTATTTTTTTTGTTCCGTAGTTCCCATCATAGGGTCGCAATAAAATGCTTAGTGCATCAAATATTATTCCGGGTCGCCTGATCCATTGAAGATAGGGAATACAGGGCTCCCAAAATTGGGTGGAGGTGGTGTGTTTCTCACCTAATCTTGGTAAGGTTTCCGCTCTAGCTGTATCGGAGCGCGTTGACCTTCTATTGCTTCCGATCGACCTGTCAGTGCCTCGATGGTGTTGGTGAGACCCTGGTTTACATCCTGTTGGGCCCGGTCCTGGGTAGCTGTAGCCCGAGGCATTGCTTGAGGATCCATCTCGGTTGGAACCAGGGGGTGCATGTGACGTTTGTGACACCTTCAGAGGGTTCAGACGTGCTCGCTCCAGTTTCATCCTGAGTGGAGGTAAGTCTTGGTATTCATCCAGATCCACATTTAGGTAGTTGGATGGGCCGAGATCCTCGTTGGGTGGGAGGCCTGAACGCGCTTCGTTTCCTAGGGAAAACCTTGGTCTTTGAGCTGCACTTACTGGGAGTGGATGGTGTGGTTGCTCTTGGGAAGTGCATTCAATAAGACGGTTCCTCTATTCTAGCTCGACGTTAAGCCGCCTTAATTCTTTAATTTCTTATTCATGTCGAGCGAACCTATCTTAGAGTATGAGAGTCTCATTTTTATCCAGAGAAGGAGTTTGGTTGAGGGTAACCAGTCCTTTATTCTTATCCTTATTGGAAGCTCACAGGGTTAGCAGGGGAAGGCTAGCTGAAGGGGAGGCCATATTTAGTGTGGCCCTCTAGTTACGGGTGTGCAAACCTGGTGGTTCATTGTGGGTCACAACCTGACGGGAACCATCGTCTCCTGATCCATCAGGATTTGCATCATCTTCGGTGTTACCCATGGGGTTAACCTCTATGGTGTTGATAGATGCATATCGCGAGGCGGAAAAGATGTCGTCGTCCAAATAGGAAGAGGATCTCTCGCGTCCTTTACTGATCTTCCTTCTTCTATCCCGGGATTTCTTTCGGGCTCCGTGACGATGGGTGATGCGGAGAGTACTTTGATGCGACTTTATGGTACACCTCCCTCCTCAAGGGGATGATGATTCAATGGACAGGATAGGGAAAGAACCTCCTCTCCTAATTTTCCTCCTTAGATGAGAGAATACTGGTTCTTGTGGGGGAGGTTGTTGTTGAGGAGGTAAAATGCCCCCATCACAGAGGGCTGGGGTTGGCTTAGTTCCTTGGAAGTTGAGTCTCTTCCAATTTATATTGGTCTTACGGGGGAATTTGATGTTAAAAATTCCTCCAACCCTGCAGGCTAGGGTTGACCCTGGATCGCGGAAGTGGCTGCTTCTATCGCTACCTGCCTGATCATGTGTGCCCCCATTCAGGGGTGAACTGGGTTTTGTGCCGATTTCTCCTACGAATCAATCACTTCTGGGGATGCAGGAAATGACCGCTGAATGGACTCTCTTAGGCGAGAGGCCTATTGTATGCTCTTGTTGTCCTGATTCAGGAGTTCTTGAATGGCTCATTCCCATCATGCCTGATGCTTCTCAGAATTAATCAACGCCCGACTTTGTTGGGTGTGTTGCCTTTCAAGAATAGGGAGACCACTCGATTGATGTCTTGATGTGATGACGTTGCAAGAAACCATGCTGAATGGGTTCTTCTAGGCGGGGAGCGGAGAGAAATGTCGAGCTCCATGTTCTCATCATCCTCTGATATGGACTCCCATCAGAGTGTCATCGACGAGGTGGTGGAACTGGTGTAGTGCACAGAGGCAGGCTATCTCCATGTTTCCTTTACCCCCTTAGGTCGCTGTTGTCGCGCCGAAGGAAGAGTATCCATGTCGATGTGATGCAGGAGGTCTCCTATTGTCTTGGCGTGGTCTACATACCCGTCATAGGGCAGGAAGCTTGATTTCAGTCAGTGGAGGGTTGTCCATATATTATATCGAATGTCGTGCACGCATTCTTCTAGCAACTTTCTGGGTATTTCGAATTGAGAGGTGGACGTGGGCCAAAACATAATTCAGATATCATCCTTGGACAGTCGTTTCCTAAGGTAAAACATTTCTTCATACTCCACCACTAGTGATTCCTCTACCTTGTCATCCCAAGTGAGATTCTCACTATCTGTGTGGTTAGAGGCAGTGGGACTGGTAGGTGTTGAATTATCATATGGGCGATTCCAGGGTGGTTCAAAAGATGAAAGTGTCCCCGGAACGTCTCTTTATCATAAAAGGGTTTTGTTGGTGACTATTTGGGAATCTGACATGATTGATCCCATCCTTATGAGTGCCTCGGCATATGAGGGTTTTTCCGTTCTTGATTCGGTAGGGGGAGGACCTTCCAGTCGATATGATTTTTCTTAACGAGGAGGACATTCACAATGGCGGCCGTAATGGAAAGGACTACCATTGCTGCTTTACGCCTCACTGCATAGATAACTTTTGTAGTGCATACCTTGGGGAGGACCACCAAGGAATGTCATAGTAAGGGGATGACCTTCTGGCTACGTAGCGTTGTTACGGGGAGGGCCTCCGCAAAAACTGCCATCCTGGTGAGGATGAACATCATGGTTTGACGTTCAATGTGTATCCTGGGGAGGACCATCAAGATACATTGCGACAAGGGGTGGACCATCTTGTTGCTTGGGGCCACTGTGGGGTGGACCTTCACAATGGTGGCCATCGTGGCGAGGACTACCATCACAGCTGCTGTAAGTGTGAGGACTACCATTATAGCTGCCTTAGAGAATATTTCTCTGGGGTACACCCTGGGGATGGCCTTCAGAATGTACGACAATGAGGGGAGGTCCTTCTCGTTTCTTGACGTCTCTACGGGGATGACCTTTTTTATCAGGGTGGTGAGGACTACCACCATGATATGATGCCTGGTTGCGCATAGTGTCGTTGCAATGTAACCCCAGGGGAGGACCTTCAGGGCAGGACACGACAAGGGGAGGACCTTCTTGACATGATGAGATGTCACTGCAAGGAGGGCCTCTATAGTTGTGACTATGATAGAGAGGACTACCATCATAATATGTGGTCCCACTACATGAAAAGTTCTTATAGTTTATACCCCAGGGAGGACCTTCAGGGTGGACCACAGTAACTTGAGGGCCTTCTTTCTGCACGATCTTCTAGCCACGTGGAGGGTTTCCGTGACTCGCATCAAAAGAGGAGCTCTCATGATCGATCGTTTTATGCCCGCAGGGGGAGGCCCCTGTGGGTGCTCTGGGGAGGACATTTAGAGCTGCTGGTAGTGAAATTTTGGGGAGAACCTTTGCAACTGCTACTTCCACTCCCATAATATGGTAATTAGTGGGTAGGGTTCTGAGCCTTTCATATGTGCTTAGCAGCATCGGGAACCCCAACTTCCAACAGAGCAGAGTCATGAACCCGCTCTTTATTTTCCGGTTACCTTCAACGTGTTCGGGGTGCTTTCTTTAATGCAACGGGGACCATATGCTGTTGACAATGGACTTCACCTTTGGGTCCCTATCTAATTGGGTCCTGTAATGTTTTTGGGGTACGCTGAAGAACATCTTGACTTTTAGTAGGGATATATGCCTGCTCTGGAGCATCCAATGTGACAGATGCGTATCCCCCGGTTGGAAAGAGTGAAACTGATCGATCTGGTTTCCCTTGCATCACAGAATATGGCTGGCGCCCCTCTTGGGAGGAAGCAGGGATGCAGATCTGGTATGAGGCAGCTATCTCATCTCTTATATGAGTCGCATCAATTGGGGAGACGGGCTCACGGGCCCGAGTCCTTGCTGTTGCCACTAATGTAATTAAATTTTGGAAAGCCTGTGAGATATTATCTAGGATCGATACCTGCTCCTCCATTATTTCAAGGATATGCAGAGAGACATCTTTCGCTAGAACGGGTATGAAGGCCCATTCCGGTATCGGAGTAGGAATATCTTGCTCCAGTCCTCTAGTGGTCAGTGGGTACTGAAAATTATCTTGTGTCAGGGAAGGTGAAAGAATCTTCCCATGGGACGAGATATGTCGGTTTATCTCTCTGTTTTCCACCACATAGGGATTGTAGACTTTACTTGTCTCCGCATGGATCTGGCCCTTCATATGCTAGTTTCCCACCGTATCGAGTCGGTGGCCTTTGTTGACAGTGAGACGTGACTGCCTATTAATTACCGCCACATCTGGACTGCGGGCATTGTTCATCTCCACCACATCGGGATGGAAGGAGTCATGAGCATCTTCTAGGAGATGGTCCTGCAGGCGCTGGGTTGCCACCACGTCAGGTTGGTGGGTTCACGACCCTAGGTAGGGAGAGGTACCTTCCGGGTAGGCGACGTTCTGCTTGAGCGATGAGCTTGACGGAGCACGATGGGGATGTGCACCTACTCATATGATGCTGCCATGTCTGGATGACAAGCTTTGGATGAGCGAACATGTGTATGTGCCTGTTCATGATACGACTCGGTGACTGGGCAGCGGAGCTCCTCCACAGGGACAATGGTGATGATCATTCCCCTATTGTATGTATGCCACCCTCGTTGGGTCGTCCGAGGGGGCGGAGCTCGGGGAGCGTGGGCCTGGATCCTCGGGGCGACATCCTCCTTACTGTGAGGATGTTGAGTCGTGGTGTAACCACGATGACGTCTTCAGGCGGGGGCCTTGGAGAGGAACCCCAGTTCAGCGAGGATTAAGTCCTCAGTGTCGACCTCATCTGGTCCCTATGATAAGGGAGGTAGATGTTGTCTCTTTCAGGGGAGAGACTCCAGAAACGGTTTGATATGGAAACATGATCCATCTAGATCTACTATTGCATCCACTGCTGGGCAGGTGACCAGTGGGTCCTAACAGATTGGAGGGCATGCATGGCCGCCTCCACCATTGGGGGAGTACCGATAACATGGTACTCTCGAATCAACGCCTCTGAGACCCAGCATTGAAGATGCTGGGTAGGTGACTGGGTCCCCTGTTAGAGAGGAAGTCTGGTCATTACATTGTTGGAAGGACGCACCTGTGATTTTCTTCGTGACGTCATTGGATCGAAGGGAGTTCTGTGTGGTACCTGTAAAATATTTTAACAAGTACAAACAGCAAACCCATCAAAGTAGCATCTCATGATCCCATGTGTAATTAATGACCTTTCTTGGACCTCCTTGTGAGTATAAAGGTGGTAGAGGGTGGGATTAGGTTAAACCCATCAAGCATGGTAAAAGATTCACGTCGTGTTCACCATTGTTTTGTTTCGGATAGGTTCGAAACGCCCAATGGTTCTGTATCCGATGATACGTGGACATACTTTCCAAAGGCATGCGTTCATTGGGCGATTTGACCAGTGACACTTAAGAACTCACATTGGTCGAGAGGATGGGATTTTGGGCTCATCGCACCATTTTGATTGGAATTATTGCATGTTCCGGGACTCTCTTATAGATTTAGTATGTATTCATATGTTCGTGAATCTTTGGCTTATACCTAAGAATAGTATCCACAGATTACTCCTGGTAGGAAATGGTCAGTTGGACGCATGGGTTCAGAATAATTTATGCTCGAGGTTTACCATCCCTCTTTCGATTAACGACCTCGAGGAGTCTGGACACACTGAGGCGACATTGATTTCCATGAGAGGAATTAGAATCCATGTAGTTCGTTTTGGTATGGGGATTACACTCCAAGCTTTCTAGGGATGATGCGTTGAACCGACGTGAAAAAAGTCGTATCGACTGGTTGTTGGGATCGAACCTCGGGGAGGCTTCTTATATACCCTGCATAGGATACCAGGATCAGAGTCCACGTAGTTCGAACGGGGATGTCGGAGGACCGACACGAATGTGGAACCGGGGGGTCCAATGGTGATCGGGCTTGAACCTCTGGGAGGATTCCTACATATCCTTGTGGTTGGGAATCAATGTCCATGTAGTTCGAATGAGTATGGGTCTTACACTCTGAGGCAGACCAGGATAATGGATTCGGTCATACACTCTAAGGAGGACCAATGTGTGGATTAGGGCTTAAACATAGATGAGGCCCAATGTCTGGATTGGGGCATACACTCTGATGAGGCCCATAAGAGGATGTCATGGGCGATGCCTACTCTAATCCCATGTGATTCATGCTCAGTGTTAGAAACAAGAGGAAGCAGGGACCAGGCGATCACGTTGTGAAAGGTGCATCCATGGGAAGTGGAGCGGGTCTTATGCATTGAGCAGCACAAGAAGTCGGGGCTTACTCCGAGATGGATGCCCATGGTGACAAAGCATATTGGGAGAGGGACTTGGCCCCAAAGAAGGAAGAAGCATCACCTCTCCCCACTACACTGTTCCTTGGTCATGGCCGTGGGGAAGTACGGAGGTGCATGGGTGCTTCCTTGTGATGGGTAGTCCGCCATGCCCTGGGGAGGGGATAAGTTCCCCAGTCCTAAAATGTGGAGGGGTAGGAAGGGGAATCTCGTGCTCGGATTCCGCATTACCATAGGAATGTGAACCCAGTAATGCTTCAAGAATCCGATCAAGGGCCAGACAACCCCCTTCACCCTCGCTTACCATGGGAATGTGAACTCAAAATGGCACATATATGTGCCTGAAGGTTACATCACATGGGTTCTTTGGATTTGGTGGAGGCCTAGGATCAGGGTTGATGAATGGTCCAATGAGGGGATTGCGGAGGATAAGGAAATATTGGAAGGATTTTTGCCGGCTCAGGGAATGTGAACTCTGAAGAATCTGGTGGGCCATATAGGTATATGAGTGGTGTCACCCTTCGCGTAGGGAGGTGCTACGCAGCTAGTTAGGTCATCCATGAACCAGGGTGGTCCGTGGATTGATGGCCATCCCGCGAACCAGGTTGGTTCGCGGCTTCGGTTTTTGCCTGCGTACCAGGGTGGTAGGCGGAGTGGTCCAAGCGAGTAGCGGCGGCCAAGGGCGGCGCCGGTTGGGGGTTCGTCGGTCGGGGCTTCACCCACGTTGGAGGGTGCTACATAGTGTGACGGATCGGAAAATGGTTATAAAATCCCTTGTCCTCAGGGAGTGCATCCACAGAGGGGCCATTGTTCGCGGCCTTTTTTTCGTTGTTATTTTAAGTTCACGATTCCCCCAAGTTGTTATGCATTTTCGGTTCCTTATTAATTCGCTTCCAGTTTCATACCTGTCCGGGTTTGCGAACTGGAACTTCATTGTTTGCAAAATCCTATGCTCCTTCCTTCGAAATCCATTTAACTAGAATCTAATTGATCTCTACGAATCCTCCCTTGCTCTTCACCCTTTATCTCCTTTTATAGAGTGGGGGAAAGGGATGTATATGTGGTCATGTGACACCTTTTTCGGAGGCCCATGATGGGAAACCCGGTTTACGGATGACTTGGTCAATCCGCAACTCGTGGGGGGCATTGAATGCATCTCTCCCACGAACCATACTAACCCGGGGAGTGCTTCACAGCCGCCCAGGGTTCTGCCTCCATTCCGCGAACAACATCGGAAGCGGTCTGGGCTGTCGACATTGTCTGCTGCTGGGACAGCTCGTGACGGTGGACTAGTTTAGCGCTCTTCCTGCTTCACGCCTGCGAGGGACCTCCGCCTCCATTTCTCAAACGACAGCGGTCCGCAGAGGGGGTGCTTTGCGGAACTTGTCGCGACCCATTATCATCGGACTGGTCTGCGGAGTGGTTCGACTTGTGCCTTCCTTTGAGTTTTCTCCACACTTTTCCCCAATTATTTGTGGGGGAAATTGGGTAAAATCTGCCTTGGATTAAAGGGGATTCTCATTCTTCCTTTGTGTATTTTCAGGACCCTATAGTTACTTGATAACTTAGGAATATGTATGGGCATATACCTATGTAAAGGTTATCTTTTGAGATATTTCATTGTGGATTATACTTGTTGGATTTAGATAGACCTTGAGGGTCTCGGGGTCCCTATTGTGTATCGTTATACTCACCCCTTCACGGGCTATGCCCGCACCTCGTTGTGTTGGATGAAGATGAAGGACAACACTGACCAGGGATGAGTGTACGAGGACTGGATGGTACTCGAAGTTTGAAACTCACCGTGATGGCACATGGAGCGGACCGATATACACTAAGGGCTAAAGAGGACATCTATACCTACCTTTCAGGTAGGAACCCAGAGGTGATTCAGGAGGTTCTTCCATCTTCCAGTTTCTTGTCTCTTCAGTTGTACTTTCATTCAGTTTTAGCTGTACCTTTCTGTTGGTCTTGTATTTCTATCCCCTTTGTACTTTAAATACACTTTCTATTCTGCTCTACTTAGTGTTTTCTTCCCCTTGTTCTCTGGTTTTGTGTGTGTTTACATTTTATAAAGGCAATGCCTTCTCAGTTCTAGGTAAATATTCCTTTGGTGCTAGTTTCCAGCCCCTGGCCTATGGATGGTTGGCTTGGGGTAGTCACAATACAAGCCCCGAGGGACAAGTCGTGAAAAATTGGTATTAGAGGAGTCGGTTCTATTGCAGAACTTAGGACTCTGATATTTTATTTTCTGTGAATCAATAGTGCTAAGCGTACTGACTGTGGTTTTCAGTTCAGGGTGTCCAGTGTTAGAGAGGCGGTCGACGTATCCATAAACTAGGACGCTGACTTCTAATTTGCGACTTAGTGAATGAAAACACTGATTGTGTGTGTGTTTTAAAAAGTTTCATTTAATTCAACCCAAACTAGGTCAGCTCACTAGGTATATTCCTTTGACCGTGTCAAATATTTTTCTTTCCGGATGTCTTCACCCAGTTAGTCAGCATGGGTACCGAGTTGAAAGTATGATGATAGCCTACCGATCAGCGACGCCTCAGTACAGGTCCCTCTTATAGTTGAGAAACCAGCAAAAAGTGCATGCCGCTTGAGCTTGTTTCCCGAGTTACAGCGACCGAGGCCTCCAAGGTTTCAAGGTGAGTCAGATTTTCAGACAGCTGGGTACTGGCTATATTTTGTAGCACGAGCTTTCTGTACAGTTGGGTCACCCACTGACTTGATGGTGTACATTGCTGCTAGACCCTTTTAGGGAGCAGCTGAGTGGAGGTGGAGTCAGATGCTCTAAGTTTTGCGACGATACAACCTTCACCTGGGGAAACATTGAGAGTTTTTTCATGGTGGAGTTTATACCAGCGACTCTACACTCTGAGCATGCTTCATAGATCCTGCCCTTTCTGCAGGGTTTTTCGACTGTAGCAGAGTCTTCGGCAGCCGGCAGTAGTCAGATGACAAAGAAGTCCATGCGGACTACGACAACATGTGGGAGACATCAGCATACAGGTTCGGTAGTGCAAGGCACACGAAACAGAGCTAGCCATACGAGGAGTAGGAAGTGTTAGGCCTGCGGTAATTAGGGTCACTTGGCTCGAGACTGCCCGACTTGTGTAGTAGATGAGTAGCAGGAAGTAGAAGAACCTACCAAACCGAGTCAGAGGAGCTGGCCATACAGCCGGTGGTGTACGACGCTTCGAGGTGTTTCCACCACCACCACAAGGAGGTCCACCCCGACCACAGGGAACAGGTGGATATTGGAGAGCAAAACATTAGGTAGCTAAAGCATATGACTATAGAGCTCCAGAAGTAGGTGTACATGTGTGGGACTACTTCTAGGCATGGATGCCTTTGTTCTTGGTGCTTCTAATTTCAATTTTGTTGATTTTTTTCATAGTTGTTATGTGTCATTGTACATTGATCTACAGTAATAAAATACTTCTATCCTTGTGACGTTTTCTTTCCAACCTTTTTGTGTGGTTGATACTGGGAGGTTCCCGTTAAAACTGTTGACTTGACACTCACTTGTGAGATTCCTAATGGAGGAGACCCAGTAACCACGCACTGATGCCGACTGTGTGACTCAACCCTTGGAGGTGAGAGTAATGGTTGGATCTATTATTAGTAGCGTCGAGGCCTTACGACATCATTCAAGACATAAATTGTACTGTTCATGTCATGATTGATTGTATTAGGAAATGAACATGGTTCATCAAGGGGATGAGACCAGATTTCTCTTTTTGGCACAGAAGAAATCTCCGCAGCTCTTATAGAACATAGAAGAATAAGGGTGGAGATGAGTTCTTACAATTGGCTAGTCTCACCCATTGTTCGTTGAGAAAATGGTGTACAGTTCTCTACAACTCAATAGTATCAGGTGTATCTTCTCTCAGAAGGACATTAACGTGAGAAAATGGTGATGGATTGGATTCCTCCAGGACTATGACTTCGAGATAGTTATACTCTTGGGGAGGGAAACGTTGTAGCAGATGCTCTTAGTAGGAGATCAGACATTCAGTTGTTAGGAGTGGCGAGTCAGCAGCTGGCCGCATTTCAGATATCCTTTGTGGATTGTGATGGAGTCAACATGTGTAAATCCAAATAGGGTTCATGCTACAATGGGAAAGGTGCAGATCATCTAGGAGTGGATAAAGACTGCATAGAGAAGACAGAAGTCATATGCTGATAGGAGATGGAGACCAATGGAGTTCGAGGGTGGCGACCACATCTTCTTATGGGTCTCACCAAGATGATTTCTAGTGGGATTTGGCCGAGGGGGTAAGTTATCTCCATGATTCATCAAACTTTTCCAAGTTCTCAGCAAAGTAGGCGAGGTGGCTTACCGCCTGACCCTTTCCCCTTAGTTGCACCGGGCGCACGACGTCTTCCCCGTATCTCAGCTTATGAGATACGAGCACGACCTGTCTCACATCATCGACCCTGGGGAGCTAGATATCGATGACATGGTTTCTTTTACGAAGGTCACGGAGGAGATATGGGATCAACAGGAGCGGTTCCTACATGGATGGTCGATTCCTCTGGTGCGCATTCGTTGGTAGCATTGGAACCTCCAGGAGAGCACATGGGAGTGGGAGGCTCAGATGCATTTTCAATACCATATTTTGTTTCCCTAGTTTATGTTGTAGCTTTACAGTGTTGTAAATCACTGAGGTGGGAGAAATGTAAAGACAAAAAAATTTCATGGAATTTTTTTTTGTAAATAATTTGGAATTTTACGAGTCTGTGGCTTTTAAAGGCACTTGATTCTGGGGCCCAGTGTGCCCGGAATCAATTTCCAAATTTTATCTTAGGTACGTTCAGTAAACGAATGAGCGGGTTTTTATATCTTTTGAACCAGTGCTCGGAATTGATATCTGAGGACACCGATGAATTCGCAGCGCCGATATTCTCTTAAGGGGACCTTCACCGCCGTTGCGTTTTATGTTGGTCGGAAGTTAATATTTTTGAATCTAGATTAAAATAAATAAAATTGGTGAGTACAATTGTATTTATATATGAGTTTGTTATATCCTATAAAGGGGAGTTAATGGTGGGACCCACAACCACCTAACTACCCATGTGTGGATGTTTGAGCGGTGGGGCCCACATAAGCCTCAACCTTTAATTCCCCCCTAAACTCATTAAACCACCTTCATTAATTTGGCAACCCCCCATATTTATGGGGACCTTTCCTCTCCCTCTCCACCTCTTAAACTCTTGCCAACATACCTTAATTAATGAATCGAACCTATAAATTTAATTAATTAAGTGTTTGAATATTTGAATTTTGAATGGCATGTGTTAATAAAATAATAGGAGTAGATTATTATTTTATTTTGGGGGAGCTTTTGTTGTGTAAAAGGAGAGAGCTCTTGATAGAATAGTTTCCTTCTCCAATGAAGAACGAAATTTCCTTCAACGAAGAATGTCGGTTCCATGAAGAATGATGATGCACCTTCCTTCCTCTTCCCCGAGACATGTGAGGAGACATTGCTTCCTCCTCGGGCGCACTCTGATGTTGTCTACTAATCCTCACCCCATGACGACGTCTTCTATGACTCCCAACGTACAACATCAATTATCTAGGTAGGGGATTTGTGTTGTTTTTATACCAGTAATTCGTCATTGAGTTTATGTTTTGAGCCTCTAACGCGGAGGGCACAGGTTAATGAACAAGCCCGGACCCTCCGCTATTTGTTCTTTTGTGCGTAGGATGATGGGAAACGACGAATCGGGGACGCAACAGCATTTAAGAGCCTTCGCAGTAATGTTCGGGACTGAGATGACCATCGACACAGAAGGAAGCTAAAACGGACCATCGGAGAAACTCCAGTGGCCCACAGATCTTCGTGGCGGCGTGGGTCGCCAGCGCGGCGGTCGGCCGCCTTGAGGTGGTGGTTCCCCAGCGCGCTGCCAAAGAAGACCCATCGCAGATGCAGCTGCTGCGGAGACACGGTGGATCCCACAATTGTGCGGGATCCGGGAGGACCGGGGGTAGTGCCAGCTGGTGCCGCCAAATCAAATTAGCGCCCCCTGCTCCATGTAACTGCTCGTCCAGGCTGGCCTAGCCGCGGTCAGGCCCCGCCAAGCTGGGCTGGGCCACGCCAGCTGCACCCGGCCACACCCTTCCTGGCCGGAACCGGACCCGGGTCGGGTCACCTGGTTCAGGCCGTCCCAAGGTGGGTTGGGCCGGGTTGGACGGGTCCTAGACCCCCCACATTCGGACCATTTCCGGACCATTTTCAGTTAAACGGACATATCCTGAGATACGGACCTCAGATCGATGCACCGTTAGTTGCGTATGATTCCTTGGATTTATACGGTCATTCTGGAATATTACACTCAAGATTTAGGATAATTTTGGTTACAACCAGGTTGGTTCAAACCTGAAACCAACTGGGCCCTCAGAGCGAAAAGGCTTATAACTTGAGGACCAAATGTTCGATTGACATACCGTCGACTAGGTTGGATTCATCTTGGTGAGATGGTTCTTTTTGAATAATCTACATGGGATTCAAAGTATGGTCGGGTTGGTTTTAGCTTAAAAACCATCCGGGACCCTGGAACAAAAAAGCTAATAACTCACAGACCGGGCGTCTGATTGACGCGTTGTCTATTCCGTAGAGACCCCTTTGACGAGGAGGTCATTTGTGTTATTTCTACGAGAGACTTCATGACACTTGGAAGTAACGACCAGTATCTAGTGGAGAGGACCCTCTCGGAGATGAGCATTCGGTGTGCGGAGACCGAATAGCTGTAGACCTGACAACTGCTGGACCGATTCGACTCGGAGTGATTCGATTAGCCCAGTGGATGGAGCGCTCTGTCTTTGGCGGTAGACCCATGGCGGACGGAGCCCTTGGAAGCTGGCAGCTGACCAGCGGTAGCCTAAAGGAGGAGTACCTCTGTAGGCTTTTAGGGGGAGCGCCTGATATTTGGAAGCAGACCCACAGTGGACGGAGCGCCCGATATTTGGCAGCATACCCACGGTACTCGGCAGGAGGAGTACCTCAGCAGTCAAAGGTTAGTGAGTAGTGTCTCATAGTCATGACATGGCCACTATACTCAATAGAGGAGGAGTTCTCCAGTAGTTGTGGTTTTGATAATGAAAATCCTAGTTTGAGCTGAGTTAATGACCATTGTGTTTTCCTAATGAATGAGATGGGTTACTTGATAACTTATGTAAATGTATGGGCATATACCTAAGTAAAGGATATCTGTTGAGATGTTTTTTTGTGGATTATACTTGTTGGATTTAGTGAGACCTTGAGGGTCATGGGTTCCCTACTATGTATTGTTATACTCACCCCAATATGGGCAATGCCTGCACCTCATTGGGTTGGACACAGACAACAGACAGCGCTGACAGAAGCAGAGTGTACGAGGACTGGACGATACCCGGAGGTGCACACTCGGTGTGACGGCGCACGGAGCGGACCGATAGACGTGGAGTGCTGAGGAGGACATTTGTACCAACCATTCAGGTAGGAAGCCAGAGGACGATTCATGAGTTGCTTCCATCTTCTAGCTACTTGTCTTTTTAGTTTTACTTTCTATCAGTTGTAGTTGTACCTTTCTGTTGGGCTTGTATTTCCAGCCCTTTTGTACTTTAAACACACTTGTTGTACTTATTTACTTAGGTTTTTCTTCCTCGTTTTCTCTGGTTGTGTGTGTGTTTACTTTTTATAAAGGAAATTCCTTCCCAGTTCTAGGGAAATACACCTTTGGTGCTAGTCACCAGCCCTTGGCCTATGGAAGGCGGGCTTGGGGTAGTCACGATACGGGCCCAAGGGGACAGGTTGTGACAAAATATGTACTTATCTTTCATATTATGCTTCGTGGATTTTAGGGGAATGAAAAATAATAAAGGTAAGCTCAAATACATAGTAATGAAAAACTTTAGTGAAAGGAATAATGAATCAATTATAATAAAAAATATAGCATTCTAAATGACTGAAAACACATTCCACATAAACAATAAACTCAGAAGGATGTGCATAAAAAATATAGAAAAATAAAGAATTTAAATACAATCCATTTAATCAATGAACTGAAAATAAAATCTATCTGTAGATATGTCAACACAAAATCTAAATAGTGAATAATAAATGAAACTATATGAGGTAAATGTGATCTCATTGGATAGATTGTCTATAGAAACAAAAAAACAAATTCCATCAAGGCCTTTCACTAGAATGTTTAAATTACATATAGAAACCCATTTGCATAACTTATTTGTCAAATCAGAAATTCTCAATGCATCGAGGAGATATATAATATTCAGGCTCCAACTGTTAATTCTAGAACACACCACTTTTCATATCGAATAATAAAAAACATATGCATTATTAAATATCCATATTGATTAATGAAAATGGATTTATTAATATTTCCCCAAATAATCATATTAATTTCAAAGTTAACACCATATGAAAAATGGTATATGGTTTAGGAAATATTAATATACATGAAAAATGAAATAGATAATTAGGGGGAAATTCAATGTTCAATGATCGTAGAAAATTTGATTATTTAAAAGGGAATACTAAATGATTGGAGTAATTGAATTCCAATACTACATTTTCCTAAATAAATAATAAACCATCTGAGGGAAGAATAAAGATGGTATAAATAAAACAAATCCCACGTAGAGAAGAATAATGGGTTGTTGTAAATGAATAAAAATATAATCAAATGATCTTTCAAACCATTTATTGAGGAAATTTTATTTTTATTATGAAAAACATTTCAAAAAATATTTTATTTAAAAATCTATATTGAAAATATTTCATATGAAAAGTATCCTTGAATATATGAAAATGAATTATTAAAGAAACGAGGGTGAGTAAATTCATAGTTTCCATATGAGGTAGAAGAACATTATTTTTGCACAGTAAAATGGGTTGAAAATGAAATGTCTTGAAAAGGACATGAATATTTCTTTAAAACATTGTTAAAAGAAAAAATTGTAAAAAATTAATTACCAAATCATTTTTGAAACATTTTAATATAACATTGTTTTTAGAAGAAAATGAGTTATCCGACTAAGAGAGAAACATAGATGGAATGTACTTTTCACATTAAGGTTATTATAATAATGGGGTTCTCTTCTTGGATCATTGACCATCTATTTTGATGCTTTAGCATTCTATATATGGCCTCCTCCTTTATGGGTATTAAATTATAGTTCTTCATGGCTATTAGAGGTTTGAGATAGTGGGAACCTCTTTCCCCCTCTCTTTTCATCTTTTCACAAGATTCTCTCAGTCTATATCCTAGTCATTTCATTGTTGTGAGGTTAGTGTTCTCATATCGCAACAAGACTTCTTCTTTGGGTATCTATCACTTGATGTTTTATGACAACTACATCCTATTTCTCAATGGAAATAAAAGATCTATACAATGGATAATGAGGATATGGAGCTTTATTGGGGGTTGAGTGGTCAAGCTGTTAATCATGAGAGGATACTCTTCACTGTTCACAAAAAAAGGGAAGAGAGTCCATCTTGAATTCTAGGCTCCATCATCAGCATGAAAAATGGTTCTTTTACTATGATGTACTTGGGTGATCTAGTGTCTCCTAGATCCCTTTTTATTAGACAATTAGATATGTTTTCAGATAAAATCGTTGGGCGTATACTCAATTGTAATAATATATTATTATCTTTTAGAGTGGGAATTACATTGATAAACTTAGTATTATCTTCTATAACCATGCACATATTATCTACCCTCAAGTTTAGTAAGAAATTGATATCTAATAATTAATCAACTCTTTTGTCCTTATTTTGGTGTGGTCACATTTAGAATAAGTTCCCTTGGGCCTCATGGAATCGCTTGGATGATCTAATTGATGATGGGGGGTTTTAACTTGAGGTGTGTTTCTTGCTATATGAGTGGTATTAACGCTAAGTTATCTTGGGTGGTTCATAAGGCAAGATCTTTATGAGGATATCACATGAAATGATCCTACATAATTGAGGAGAGTTCCACTATATGTAATCCTTCCGTAATCTATACGACACTCCATCTTTTATTCCCTCTTCCTTAGCTATAATCGTAGTGGATTATTGTAAAAGGGGACATTAGTTATTGGAATCACAACTGGTCAGGGTATGTTATTAGCTTCCCTAGTTTCCCCACTCTGTACATTTCTTTCATGGATTCTAGTGGTTTTCCTCTTCTTATTCATTCCACCCTTTATTCTTCCTTGAAAAATGTTTTTGACAATATCATTCTCTCTAGTGACCATGATAAGTTTGTTTTTATGGGATGAACCTCAGGTATGTTATCTCTAAAATTATTTCTAAGACTTCAACTTGTTGCATCCCATAAAAACTATTGGGTGATCTTTTATGATGTAAAAGTATTCCTTTTGAATTTCTCTTCTTTTTCTAGCTCATTTGGTATTGAGTGTTTACCTTTAATGAAAATTTCTAGTGAAGAAGTGTTAGTCTGGATTTGATGTCTTTATTCTATAAAGAGAAACAAATAAAAACAATGGTACACCTTTTATTCAACATTGATTGGATTAAGGTGATACATAGCACCTTTGGATAGCTTAAATTTTGGTCAGATCAGGTCTATTAGTTTGATTTCATCCATCAAATAAGGTTCCTGATGTTGGACAAACCATGAGTGGAATGACAATCCAGGGTAGTTATTTTCATTGCAGTATGTTGGTTGCTCTGGACCTCTCGAAATGATGTATGGAACCCTAATCAAGAAACATATAAATATGGATTCATCTATAAAATTCATAAAATCTTTATTGATTACTAAATGTTAGAAAACATTCTTGAGGCTTCCCTATATATCTCCCTGGTCCTTCCCTGGAACTCACTCCTAGTTTGGATCCACCCACCTGGGGTGATAATGTTAGATGGACGCCACCCAACTCAGGGCTTAAGATGAATACTGAAGGATTGTGTTTCATGGGCATCATGTGAGGGAGTGGTGTAGTATGATATTTACCATATTAGTTATTACTTCCTTTTAAATCTTTTTTGGCATGGGTGACGCTCTCCAAGAGGAGGCCCTTACCATGCTTTCTGGCATCCTACTTTGTAATCAGAGGACTATTCTCTTCATGGATATAGTGACCGACTTGTTTTTATTTTATACCGCACTTACTGGTAAGGATTCATCACCTTGGTCCATTATCTACTCCATCAGATGCTGCAAGAATTTACTGGATGACCAAATTTATATCCATCATACCTGGAGATAAGGTGACACTGTGGCATATTTACTTTTTTCTTTTTTGTCTCAGAATGATCATTCTCTTACTTTTTATTATCTTGGATCATTTCTCACAAGGGGAATGAACATTATTTGAGAATATTATGTAGGGATCCATTACTTTAGACCTTCATAATTATTTTCTTATAGGATTTTCAGCCCTTTTTTCATTAAAAAAAAAAATTTGTGGTGATTGAATCATAACTCTTTGTGGGGGTGGTAGTCACACATCGTCAAACGAAATTATCAAATTTATGAAAGATTGAATGAATTATGGTATGTTCTAAATAGAAATTATAGAAGAAAAAAGAGATTATAAATATTATATATATCATATATAAATATTGTTTCTATAATAATGACCACCATGGGGGAGATATAAGAAGAACAAAAAAATATCGTTTTGTGGGGTTGTTGTTAGCCGTTCATATAAATAGTATGTTCATTACCCATTAGATGAGGGTGTGTGTAATTTTAGGTCAAAGTATTAAGATAAAAACAACCTAGTATATTTCAGATAAATTTGTTAATTTAATATTAGAATAATAATATTATTGTGAACAGAAAATTGAAATGAAACAAAAAATCTTGAGAGAGGATGTTACTGATTATTTGGGCAACATCTTTTTATTTATACCAAAGGGATTACTTGGAAATATTTCTACCAAAAGTGAGGATTCAAGTTCAAGGGTAGGGATAGTGGTAAGCTTTTAGGTAGATATTGGACAACCCAAAGTGGTTTGATATGTGTGACGAAGGGGGTGAAATTGTATACTTTTAAAAGGGAGGAAAAAAAGAAACATGGAATTTGTTTAAACATGATATGTTTAAAATTGTTTTTAACTAAAAAAATTGATAAAAACCAAACAAAATAATTGTAGGTTGATGAATTATGTTTAGATATAAAATGGTTTTGGACAAGATTATAGGTCATTTGGGCCCATAAGTTAATGGTTTAGTCCTTTATTATGCTTAATATTGGATTAGTATTTGTCATTATTTTTAATCACTTTCACTAATAACATCAGTAAAAAAAAATTTGTCTTATTATAACTTATAAAATTTTCATATTCCAAATATTATATCCATTTTTTCAATTTTCAATCATATAAGTTGTAGAAATTAATTTAAAATTCATCTTGTAGGTGGGACGACAATGCGGGTTTTTAATAAAAAACCATCTAAATGTTTGCTATGTTTTTCAAATGAATTTCAACGTAAAATTGATTCAATTGACAATATTTTATTAATTGATAACAATATTAACTTATTAAACATCAAAACCAATTAAAATTGTAATTTAATTTTATAAATAAATTATATGAAATTGTCATTTTAAATTAAAATTCATCATTTTTAACAATTCATTAAAAAACAAAATCATTCTGAAAAATTTATAAAAAATCACCATAACCCAATTCTTATGTTTCGATTCAAAAGTTAAAGTTTATTTTTATAAGTTAAATCAATTAAAGTTTCACAATTGATATTTAAAATTAGTTCTCTATTAAAAGGAAAATAAATCGCCTTTATGAATATATCTATTTTTATGTGTAAAATAAAGTTTGTTTACATATTATTCCTATAAAACCAAATATAAGAATATATAAAATATTTTATTGAAAATATAACATATATATTTCATTAAAATCATAAAATAATTGTAATTAATTATTTTTATTAAGAAAAAACTCATTTTGAAGTATAATTATAATAATATTTCTGTTTTATATTCAATTTGTTATATTTTTGTTTCTTATTAATTGGTAACCAACGTATTAAATTTATATTTATGTAAACCATAAATTTTAATAAGTAAGTTAATAATGTTTTTAACATCTAATATAAGATCTATATTATATCATATTAAATTAAATAATAATATCTTAAAATTTTGTTATTGTTCAGTAAAATTCGGTCTTCCATATAACAAAAACTATTAATGAAGGTCTCTCTTGCATGTAATGCATGATAAATTGGTGTTTCATTTATTACAGTATGTATAATATATTTTAAATACGAAATATATTATAATGTATCTGGATATTATATTTCCTTACAGGAATGGTGTAGCGTGTCTTAGACGCTTATAAATATATAGTATATACATTAGAAATTTGTGGCATTATATTCTCTCCAACAATAATTAACTGGTGTCCTAACAATTTAAATTCTTTCATTGAAAAATATTGCTTGATATTTACTATTTTTACATCCCACATAGTGTGAAGTTTTCAGAAAAAAATCCTCAAGAAAAAGGAGAATGGGAAAAAGAAAAGTTACATGTACTATCATTTAACTAGGTTTCTATGTTTGAGATCAATGGTGGTGAGTATAGATACACACATAGTGTAAAGGAAAAAATATTTATATAAAGTGATGATTTTATCAAAAAACAATTTGATAATAAATATAATTTTTATATCCTCAATAACATAAAATTGTTATGATTTTGAAGACCATCGGTTCAATAGAAAAAATGTTATTAAGACAACATTATTGTTTGAAGATAATTTTACTAATGTTGTGTAATTCGTTAATTGACCAATAAAGGCATAAGTAATTATACGGAGCGAATTAGGTCTTCAATAAAAAACATGGGAATGATAAATATATATATTAGGGTCTCAAATATATAAATTATTGATGATTTATAAGACCATCAATTCAATGTAAATTAAGTTATTATGACAATAGTTTTATTTACATATATTTTTAACAATATTTTAGAATTATTTTATTGCCCAAGAATATAAGGAAATATTCTTACATGGTAATGTTCAATTTCAAATTAACAATCCAATATTTTTGTTGTGCTTTGGTCACATTTTAATTCAACCCTTTACTACCAAAAATTAATTATTAATAATAAACATTTGTGCATGAAGCATAAAATAAATATTTAAAGGATTGTATGGCCTATAAAACTATGACAAGTCAAACTATTTGTTTTTAACTATCTTACAAAAAAAATTGGTGTAATATATTAATCTATAATCCTCAAAAGATAAACTACTAGTTCATCATTATCATTTATTAATGAAATTATTTAATTAAAAACAATGAATAATTAACCAAGTCATTTTATTGGTCAGTGGTTGGTCTGAAAACCATATCATCCAACAGTCATTAGTTCAATGCCTATGGATGTTTTAGATTTTTTTGGTTTTCTCCTTAAATATAGGTTTTTTGTTTATAAAACCATACTCATATAAGTTCCAAAATAAATATGATGGACATCCCTGATATTAATTTAATCATTAAATGTACTCATAAATAAGTTTTCAATATAACACTAATACATAAATAATTCTTCCATTTATTTTTATAATTTTATTTCCTTGGTCTAGGGTTTAACCATAGTATCATTAATTTGATTTATAAATAATAACACCTTATCATCAATCTAAATCTACTTAGTTTTACCTTAGGATAATAATTTTCATTATCTATTCATAACCTTCACAATGGTTTGTAAAGAAAATGTGACTTATGATAAGAATATACCCCAATATTGTTGAACTATCTATGTAGTAAGGCATGTTGTTGTGTAACAGGTTGCCCCAAGTGTAGTTTGGAACACCTTGCCGGAGTAATTTCTCTTAATTACATATGTTCTAGAACCACATCCACTTATAGTATCCAAACAGGGATGTATTTCTAGGAATACCTACATAATATCTATCTTACCAAAATGTTAGCAGTTTTTTCTATAATTATCATCAAATTTTACCCTAGGGTTATGTTATATAACCTATGTTTTCCTAAATCTAGTTCACAAGGTTTCAACTAAATTTTAATTGATACCAACAGTAGAGATGTGACCACAGATACCCTGGAGCTAGTGTCTTCAAATAATTTCATTGGCATGAATATAGGAATGATGCCCTCAAGTTGGAATACAATAGTTGACTTAGTAAACTAGATACATAATGAATATTTATTTACAAATAATTATAGAAATTAAAAATATTTTTTCCTTCTTTCTAACTAAATAACTTTATGGATAACTCGAAAACATCTATTAAATCTCTATAAATATTTCATAGAACTCTTATTGAATGCCTGTGGAAGGAAAAATAATAAGGGTGGGCATAAATGGTCCCTGATATAAAAACATAGTAGAATAAATAATGAATCGATGAAAATAATATTTAAGGAATGGAACATAAAAGAACTCACATTCCATATAAAAATATAATAAGATGTAATTCCATAAACAATATGGTAACGTAATAATTTGAAACACATTACATTCAAATAACTAGATAATGAAAAATTTATATAGAATGGTAAGAAAATAAAATACATGTCATTTAATCAATGATATGAAAATGAAATGTTTCTATAGATATATCAATGAAAAATAAAATGGAAGAATAATAAATAAAACTAAATGATTGAAATTATTTTTTAATGGATGTCAAGTTTAATGAACATGAAAACCTACACCATCCAGACCATTCATAATGTTGTGTAAATTATGGGTAGAAACCCATTTTCACAACTTATTTTTTTCATGAGAACCCATCTATGCATCTAGGAGAAATAAAAATTCAGATATCAATCCATCAATTCCAGACCAAAACAATCATTATATAGAATAATGAAAATAATATGCTTTATCAAATATCTATATTGAATAATTAATATTTAATTATCAATATTTCTAAAAATAATAAAATAATTATTATATTAGACACTATATACACAATGGTATATGATTAAGAAATTTTAATATCCATGATGAATGAAATTGATAATTAAGGGGAAATTAAATGTTCAATGATCATAGGAAATTTAAATATTTATAGATTAATAATAAATAATTCATGGAAGTTAATGTGAATAATATACTCAGAAAAATCAATAATAAACCATACATACGAAGAATAAATATGTTATTAATACAACAAATACCAAGTGGAGTAAAAAAAATTGTTATTGATGTTGATGAATAGAAATACTATCAAATGAACTTTTGAAAACGTTCATGAAGAAAATATCTTTTTAATATAAAAACAATATGAAAAATATTTTATTGGAAAATGAATTTTGAAAATAGTTTCTTTAAAAATTTTAATTATAGGAATGAAAATAAAGCTTCAATGAAATGATAGTGAGAAAATATATGCTTTTCGTACAAGAATAAATAACAATACTTTTTCGTGGTAAAAAGTTTTGAAAGATGAATTATCAAGAAAAAGACAAGAAGATTCATTGAAAAAGTTATTAGTTGGAAAAAGGGTAAAAAAATATTAATAAATCATTTTCGAATTTTTTTTAATAAAACATTTTTTAAAAGAAAGTAGTTTCATCGATTAAATAGATGAATATAGTAAGGTTTTCTGAAAAACCTACTCTAAAAATTTTATAACAAAAGAGTGAAAATGGTAATAATACTCGGGAATGGTTATGAATAAAAAGAGGGTAGAATTTTAATTGTTTTATAGAACCATATCTCTATAATTTCCTCGAATGGAAATACCATTGAATTACCATTAAATTTATTATTGAAGAAAATAATGCATACTCATTTCAAAGTGTCTCATACCACTTAGAAACATTTTAGAACATAATAATGGTGTATGAATAACATTATATGAACGTTTAAAATACCATTATGGTTAAAGTATTAATGTTAAAATATAAGAAAAGTGTAATTTTATACACCATAAAAACGTTTTAGTGGTAAACATGAAATTTATATCATGAATGTAAAAAGTGAGATGAGAATCCCTTACATTGTGTTTCCTTTAAGGTGAAAATCATTTATATTTTTGTACAATTAACTTATGTTAACTATCTACTTTTTTAGAAACGTTTTAATTTCTATAATTACATTTATTTCACTTATTACCATGTTTCATAAAACTTCTTATAAAATTGTGTTTACGTCGGTGGTTTTTACCAAATTTGGTTTATGGGTCAAAATCAACAATGGTATGTAAAATATCATCAAATGGTTCATTATATAATTTGTCCAAAATAATAATAACTATAGAATTATCATATTTATACAGAAATTATACTTTTAAAACCAATATATAAATATGTTTATGAAAAATGATTCAACTATATGATAATCGAGACTGTAGGCTATACGTACGCATGAGTAACGTTCTAATCTTTCAATGATTATTATGGAAAAAGGTAAGTAGAAATTTATGGATATATAATGATAATAATATCATAAATACAATATTATTAAACAATATATAATTATATATATATTTATTGAGATGTAAAACAAATCATATCCTGTCTAGGATGCGGTTTTCCACACATCCTCAAATGATGTTATCTCTTTTTATGTCTATGGAAGGGTAATAATGATTATGATATATATATATATATATTATTTCCATAAAGGGAATTATTTCATGAATGTTATATCGAGTTTGTTTTTAACATATTATTAATTAAAACCATATTTTATACATTCAATATATAGTGTGAATGAATCAAGTCTCTTTAAGGGGTGGTAGTCCACACTTCTATAAGAAAAATTATCATATTTACATAAGATGAAAATTAATAATGAATGTTCTAAATAAAAATAATAAAATTATAAATATATTTTTAATACCATATATATAATATATCAATATATTTTTTACAATTACTACAACCATTAGAGGTGATAAAGGAAGAATGAACAATTATCCTTTAATGAGGCGATAGTTCGCCATTCACATTAATAGTATGACAGGTACCAATTAGATGGGTGTGTCTGTAATTTTTGGTCAATATATTATCATAAAAACATCTTAGTTTATATTGAATACATATTTTATGTAATATTATGGTAATAAGTGTATATTAAGTGTGCAATGGATATGACACTAAAAAGCATGAGAGAAGACGTTTCCTCTAATTCGGGTAACTTCTTTTGGTTTATACCATTGGGATTACATGGAAATATTTCTACCCAAAGTGAGGAATCATGGATATGTTTAGTGATTTTTGGAAGAGTTTTTTACAGATCATGGTCGAACCTATGTGGTTTGGTATTTGTGATGAAGGAGGAGAGGTGGTTTCCATTTAAGGGAGAAAACAGACAGACATGGAATTTTTGGAAACATGTTATGTGTACACATGTTCTCAACCCAAATAAGTAAAAACAACAAAAAAACTAAATAATTATAGTTTCATGAGTGACATATGGATATAAAATGTATTTGGGATACATTTATTGTACATTTTGGCACTTAAGTTAATGCTTCATTCATTTATAGAGCATAATATGACCTTAATAACTGTAATAATTATTTATCACATTCACTACTCATTTTGGTAAAAAACAATGTTGGAATTTTTATAAATTATATACTATTATTATTATAAAATATATATTTTTTAATACAAATATGGGATGCATTTTTAAAAATTTCAATAATAGAGGTTGTCGAAATTAATATAAATTTCATTCTACAGGTAGGACGACAATGCAGGTTTTAAAAGATAAAACATATGAATGTTTGTTATGTATTTTTAATGAATTTCAATGTGAAATTGTTTCAAGTGACCTAAATATCAATAATTTATAAAAATATTAACTAATTAATTTTTAAAACAAATTTAAATTATAATTTAACCTTATATATAAAATAGATGAAAAAGAAATTTCTGACAAATATCCAACATTTTTATCAATTCAATATAAATCGATATGTTTCTGAAAAATATAACAAATTCAAACAAAACTAATTAAGATATTTTTTTTCAAATATTATGTTTATTTTGACATGTTTGATATATTAATTTGTAAAAATTATGATTTAAAATTGGTTCTTCATTAAAAGGCATAAAAATTACCTTAACGAGAATATTGGTTTTAATGTTTAAAACAGAATTTTTTTTCATATCTTATGACTATAAAACATAATGTATGAATATAGAAAACATTTTATTTAAAATATAACATATATATTTCATTAAAATCATAAACTATTTGTAATTAATTATTTTAATTGCTTCAAAAATCCTTTATAGCATAATTATAATAATTTTTCATTTAATATACAAATGGGTCTTATTTTTTTCTCATTAACTGGTTTCCAATGTATTAAATTTATATTTATATAAAAATTTAATTTTTAAAGTTAGTATATGATATTCATATATTCTAATATAATATAGTGGTTATATCATATTATATGAAATAAAAATATTTTAATAATATATTATTGATCAGTAAAATTTGATCTTGTGTGTAACGCAAACCATCGATGTAGGTCACTCTGACATGTAGTGCATGCAAACATGATGTTCAATGAATTTAAATATAGAGAATCAATTTTTATTACTAAATATATTATAATTTATCTGGATAATATTTTCACTTCTGTGCTTATTGTCGCGTGTTGTACACGCTATTGAATACTAGGTTCATACTTAAGAATTCTAGGGTGTTAAATTCTCTTTACCATAAATAAATTGTATCTTGGAAATTTAATCTCAATATTGGTAAGTTATTGTTTGATATTTCATATTTTGAATTCCCACATCATGATATGTGTTGACAGAACATCTTCTATAAAAGTGAGAATGTGATTTATAAATGTCACATGGAGTATGATTTGAATAGGTTTCTAAGTTTTAGATCAATAGTGGTGTGTAGAAATAAATACTTGGAGAAAAATTGTAAATATTTATAGAGGGTGAATTAGGTAATAAATAACAAAAATTAACAATCAATATTATTTTTAGGTTCTCAAAGACATAAATTTTTTATGATTTAAATTAATGTCAATTCTATAGAATTTGAGGTATTATGAGAAAATATTTGTTTGAAGATAAAATTATTAATATTGAAGTATTATTTTATTGACCATGATAAGAATAAATATTTATAGAGTGTGAAGAAGTTCATGATTAACAAATAATTGAATGATCAATATATATTTGAGGGCCTTAAAGCCATAAATTTTTGATGATTTAGAAGACCATGAGTTCAATTGAAATTAAGGGATTATGACAACAATTTTGATTGAATATAATTGTCCTAATGATTAAGAATTATTTTATTGACCATTAATATAAGAAAATATTATTAATTTATAGGTTTAAATGTTATATTAACAATCCAATATTTTTTTGTGCTTCAGAAAAATTCTAATTCAACCCTTTTATCCCATTAATTAATTATAAATAATGACCTTTTTTATGCTGAAGCATAAAGGAATATTTTAAAGGATAATAAGTCCTATACTAGAGTAACAAGTCTAACTATTTGTTTTTAACTATCTTCCAACACCAATCAGGTTAATATATTTATCTGTAATCCTCAATAGTGGTACTGCTGGTTCATCATTACAATTTATTCCTCAAACAATGTAACTTGAAAATAATAAATTAACCATCTCATTATGTTTTCAGTGGTTTTCATGAAAACATTATCATCCTACGGTCATTGGTTCAAGATTTGTGATGTTATCATATTTTATTTTTTATAACCCGGGTTATATTTTGTCCATTTCTAATACAAAATTAATATAATTTCCAAAATAAATTTAATCGACATCCTTGAAATAATGATAATAATTAAATAAAATCTTCACTAAGATTTTCAATACAACCAAAATAAATAAATTCTTCATCATTTTTATTCAAAAAAGGTCCTTCCTTATTATAAGGTTTATCCACATTATCATTCATACGATTTCTAAATCATGACACCTTTTATTCGATCTAAAGCGCATTAGGTTTAACCTAGGATATTAATTTTCATTATCTATTCAAAACCATCATAATTGATTGTAAATAAAATGTGACTTATTTAAGAATATCGCCCATAGGTGTAAAACAATGTATATAGTAAGGAGTTTTTTTGTACTAAGTTACCCCAAGTCAGGCTTGGAACACATTATTCGAGTTATTGGACTAAAGTACAAATGTTCCATATTCACGTCCACTTTAGTATCCAGACAAGGATGCATTTCTAGAAATACCCACTTTAACAAAAAATTACAAAAATTATATGATGTTTTTCTATTCATATCATCAAATTTTACCTTGGGGTTATGTTATATAACATATGTTTTCCTAAATCTAGTTCACAAGGTTGTTACAAAACCACCTTTTATACCAACTATAGCAACACAACCCTATATTTCTTGGGGTTGGTGTTTGTTAGAGATTACATAGACAAGATTACATGTAATCAAGCACTAATGTACTAATAGATTATTAATCATGGTAAAACAGATACATAAATGAGTATTTCATTACAAATTAATACACTAATTTCAAAATAATGTATTACTTATTTTTAAAAAAATTACTTCAAGTATAACTCCAATCCATCATTCCAATCTCTACATATATTTCATCGAATTATTCATTTATTCTTGGGGAAAGAAACATAATAAGCGTGACCTTAAATTATCCCTAAGGTATAAATATAGTGGAATAAATAATAAATCATTGTGAATAGTAATTATGGCATGGTACATATTTGAACACACAATCCATATAATCAATAAACTGAAAAGGATGTGCATAAACAATATAAAAAGGTAATAAAAAGAAACACATTCAATTAAATTAATTATATAAGGAAAAATAAATATATCCATGTAAAAAATGAAATATATTCCATATAATAAATTAACTAAAAATGAAATGTATCAATAGACATATCGACATGAAATTTAATAGATAAATATTTACTGATACTAAATGGGGGAAAATATTTCTTAATTGACGTCATGTATATGGAACATAGATATGTATACCATCAATACCATTCACAAGATGGCTTAAATTAAGGGTAGAAACCCATTTGTACAACTTATTTGTCTCATGAGAACATATCGGTCCCTTAATGATCTATATAACATGTGGGATCCAACCGTTATTGTCATTCCAAAACATTCCTCATATGGAATAATCATAATAATATTTCTTATAAAATATTCATGTTTTATAAAGAATATATAATTATCAATATTTCCCCAAATAATGTAATAAAAATATTATAATACACCGTATTAAAAATGTTATATAGTTTAGGAAATTTTAATATAATTGATGACTGAAATGTATAATTGGGGGGAAATTCAATGTACATTGATCATAGGAATTTTAAATATTTCAGGAGGAATAACAAATTATTCAAGTAAGTTAACTTGAATAATATCATTGTAAAAATGAATAATAAACCACCTAGAAGAAGAATAAGGATTGAATCAGTAAAAGAAATCACAATTAGAGTAAAATAAAGGGTTGTTGTGTTTTATGAATAGAAATACTATAAAATGATCTTTTTAGAACATTATTGAGGAAACTATAATTTTATTATGAAACAAATTCTGAAAATTGTTTTCACTGAAAACCACTTTTTAAAATATTTTATTAAATAAATATCCTTTTAGGCATTAAATTTTTTTCTCAATGAAATAACGATATGTAAATCCATAATCTTTGTTTGGGATAAAATAACAATCATTTTTCATGGTAAAAAAGTTTGAAAAATTCTTTATTGGGAAAGAGATAATAAGGTTCCTTTTAAAATATTGCTAAAGAAAGGGTAAAAATGACTTTACCAAATCTATTTCAAATAATTTTTTAAAACATTTTAGATAGACATGGTTTTCATAAGAAAATATGTTCTTTGACTAATGTGAGAAATATAGTTAGGTTTTCTAAAAAACATTTTCTAAAAAAATTGATTACAAAAGAGTTGGAAAATGGTACAAATAATTAATATTGGTAATGAATAAATTAAGGAGAAAATTTGAAAGGTTTTATTGGAAAATGATGATATTATTTCATTTAATGAAAATACCATAAAAATATCATTAATGTTATTATTGAGGAAAATAGAAATTAAATATTCTAAAGTGTCCCATTCCATATAGAAACCTTTTTAAAAAATAATCCTTATGAGGGAATAAAATTATATGAATGTTTAAAATACCATGAAGTAAAAATTATTAATTTTAAAATATTAAAAATTTGGAGTTGATACACCACACAAAAGTTGTATGTGGTAAACATGGAATTTATCATAGGAATGTAAAAAGTGAAATAAGAATCCATTAAATTTCCTTTACTTTTGGGTAAACATTCTTTAAATTAATATATAATAAACATATATTAATAATATTCTTTCTTGAGAAAAAATTTCAATTTTATCATTACATATATTTCAATTACTATTTTATTATATAAAACTACTTAAACTATTATGTTTACATCAGTTTTTTTGACCAATTTCAGTTTATGTGTCAAAATAAACATTGGTAGGTCAACTATAGTAAAATGGGTCATTATATAATATATCCTGAATAATAATCATGACATTATTATTATATTTATACAAAAATTACACTATTAATTCCAACAATTAGATGTAGTTATTTGAAATTAATCAACATTACGATCATCAAGACAGTATGTCGTATATACGCATGAGTAACATTCTCGTCTTTCAATGTTCATTATTGAATAAAGGTAAGTAAAATAATATCTTTATATAGTGATAATTATATCATAGATACTATATTATTTAATCATATATATATTAATATATAATTCCTGTGATATAAAAGGAATCACATCATGTCGTGGAAGCGGTATTCCACACATCCATAAATGATATTGTCACTTTTTAAGTGTGTTAATGGGTAATAATGAATATGATATATGTAGATATTATATTTTAATAAATTAAATTAAGTCCTAAATATCATATAGTGTTTTTTGTGAATCATATTTATAATTAAAACAACATTTTATACATTCCATATATAGTGTGAACAAATAACATCGCTTAAAGGGGGTGGTAGTCCACAGTTCCTCAAATGAAATTATCATATATACACAAGATATAAAGCATAGAGGTATGATCTAAATAAAAACATTAAGCATAAATATATCACAAATATGATATATAAATATAGTTTCCATCATAATTGCAACGATGGGTGTGGTATATGAAGAACAAACATTCATCCTATTGTGAGGTGGTAGTCAATGTTAAAATAAATACTATGTTTGTTACCCATTAGATATGGGAGTGAGTGTAGGTAAAACAAGGTAATATAAAAATATCCTCATAAATTAAAGATACTGGTTTTATTAGGTAATCATGTCATAATAAGAGTTTAGATAGTGGATAATAGAAATAAAACTAAAAATATTGAGAGAATGCATTACCTCTAAATGAGGAAACTTATTTTAGTTTAAACCAAATGGATTACATGGAAGTATTTTTTTTAAATTTTTATAATTAAATGTTGAATTTAGGGATTCATGGATGCTATTTGTGTAGATGTTGGCCGAAATTAAGTGGTATTATTTTTGTGAAGATGGGTGGCTAGGCAGTGGCCTTTTATAAGGGAAGAAAAGGACTCACTTGGATTTTTTGGAAACAAGTTATGTGTACATTTGTTCTGACCTAATAAAATTCATAACAAACCAAAAAGAACATAATAATTATAGTAAAATTGAAATATTTTGGTCAGAAAATGGGTTTTAGAAAAGTGTCTAGGTCATTTGGGCCCTTATTTTAATGGTTTAGTCCTTTATTAAACATAACTTTTCCTTAATTGCAATTAATTTTAATAAATTTCACTAATCCTTTTGGTAAAAAACAATGTTTATATATTTATAAAATATAAATTATATTGATTCCAAAAGTGTGATCCATTTTTCTAAATTCCAATCAATTATTTTGAGGGGATTAATTTAAAATTCATCCCATAGGTAGGATGACAATGTGGGTTTTTAAAGTAAAACATCCAAATTATGCTATGTTTTTTAATCAATTTCAATGTGAAATTGATTCAAATGAATTTTTTTTAGTTGATTAAAAATAAGATATGATAAATATTATAACCAATTAAAATTATAATTTTACCTTATAATTAAATTTTATGAAAATGTATTTCTGAATTAAAATTCGGTATTTTCAATTATTCATAAAAAATAAAAATATTCAGATTAATTTCAAAAATTCACCCTAGCCTAATTATTTTATTCCACATAAAAATTATATGTTTATTTTGACTTATTAAATAACTTAATGTGTAAAAATTATCATTTAGTATATGTTCTCAATTAAAAGGTGACCAAATTGTCTTTATAAAATATTGGTTTCTATGTGTAAAAAGAGTTTGTTCATATCTTATGTCTATGAAACCTAATAGAGGAATATGAAAAATATTTGACTAAATATATAACACATATAGTTCATTAAAAACATTAAATAATTATAAATAATTTTTATTATTAAGGGAAAAAACATTATAATAATAAATATCATTATTTTTTTGAATCCAAAAGGTTTTTATTTTGATTTATCAATAATTAGTAATCAATGAAATAAATTAATATTTATATAGAGCTTAAATTTTGATAAATTGTTTAATAATATTCACAAAAACTAACAAAATTTCTATGTTATTTCATGTTTTACTAAATAATAATATTTTAATAATATATTTTCCTTCGATAAAACATTGTCTTGCATGTAACATAATCCCTCAATGGACGTTCTTATGTGTAATGCATGATACGTTGGTGATTCATGAATTTAAATATATAAAATATATTTTAAATAGTTATTATATTATAAAGTATCCAGATATTATATTCCCTTACACACTGGGCTTCGTATGTTGTACGCACTACCGAATACTAGGTTCATAATTTAGAATTTTGGGGTGTTACATAATTAACATTTTTCATACAATCCATTCTAACATCTAGGATACAATTATATTTTTTAAAAAATTATAATAATAAAATTAATATTTGAGGGAAAATATTGATTTTTGAAAATCAAGAAAATTTGGTGTTGACTATAACACATGATTAACTTGGTGTAATGTATAACAAACATTGCCAATGGAATTTATTTTATAAGGGAAACAATTTTAGAATACCGAGGATGTTACATTCTACCCACATTAAATAAATTTCATCCCCAAAATTATTCATTCTGATACAAAAAAATGAGGATACATCTTCTTCATCATATCCTCGTGTTCAAACATAGATTCCTCTACCTGGTGGTTCCTCAAAAAAAAACAATGAACATGTTAGTGGTTTGGTTTCATATAGATTTATCTGTATGATTAAAATTTCAATTAGTTACACCTCGTAAGAATTATCTTTTTCTAGAGGTATGACATCTAAGTATAGTATATGTAATGGGTTGGCTATTTACTTCTCTAGGAGAGATATATGGAACACATCATAGAATTGAGAGATAGTTATACGATGTTCTAAGTGATATAATACCATCCTAATATGATCAAAAATTTAAAAGGGACCAGTATACCTAGGGATTATTTTTCATTTCTTTGTGAACCTAATAACATTCTTCTAGTGAGAAATTCATAAAACATATTCTCACTAACATCAAATTCTAGATCATACCATTTGTTATCAACATAATTTTTCTACCAATTTTGTACTACCTTGATATTTTATATAATGGTTATCCATCTCTATAGTGATATCAAATTCCAATGGGATTCTCTCTCCAACTTCATCCCAACGTGATAGAGCATTACATTTCCTCCCGTAGAGGGCTTCATAAGGATCCATCTGAATAATAGAGTAGAGGTTATTTTTTTTATAATACATAACTAGAGGAATGTTTTGATTCCAATAACATTTTAAATCCAGTGAAAACGATTTCCACATATCAAATAGGGTTTTAATTTTTTATTTAGATAGAAAATTCATATGATAATGATAAGAAGTATTGAAACATAATTCCATATGAAGTTCTTGTTGAAGAGTTTACCATAATTTTTTTGTAAACTTCTTTGTCGTGAATTGATATAATAGAATATGGTACCCCATGAATCCTTACCGTTTCCATAATATATATCATGTCATGTTTATCCAGAGATATGTCTTCAAGAATACACATTGAGTATCTTTTCAAGTTTATAGTTTTAGAGAATTAGATCAAAAAACATGCATTACATTCCACATTTAAACAAAGTAGTTACATAAAATATAGTACATATTTTTCGCATCAACGAAAACATATTTAAAATAAAACATGGATTCTTTCTTGAAACTTCATTGACACTATCATCACATCATGTACCTTTCCCTTGACCTGTGAAAAACATTTCAAAATCATGGGATGAGCATAAAAAACTCAGTAAGGGATATAAAAGTATGATGTGAAAACATTAGTCCATGTATGAAATCATACTTTACTCATAAAACATAAGCACATTAACATACCTCATCAAATCATGAATAAATCATAGAAATCATAAGACATAAAGGTATCTTGAGGCATTCATAACATTCTTACGTAGGGAGTAACCCTCTTGGTTACGTTTGGAATACCCATCATAGTATATTCCCTAAATCGCTTCGGAGAAACCATAATGTTTAGCTCATACGCGTTACCCAATGCATTGGAGAGCTATATCGGGCTCACCCGCCCTTAGTTTATCACAGAACCACATGTCTTCATAATAATTCCCAAGAACCATAAGATAATCGTATCACATAAAACATGCATAAAGGAAAAATAACATTTCCACTTTTCAATCACAAGATATCAATACAAAACATTGATAAAAAACATTATGAAAACAATTTTCAATACCAAAATAAAATAAAAGTAAAACATGGGATTTATTTTTCATTTAAAAAAAGGTATGGCTTGTAGAGGAAGCCGAAACTCAAATAATGGTCACAACGGCTGAGAAATCGATATCGCTGCATACGTACGACAAAAACATTCCCTTTTATCGTTTAGTAAAATGCTTCATATAAAAAAATTCCTTTGGGATAAACGTAAAAGTCAAAGGGATTTATACACCGTATAAAAGAATGTTGTGTATAAAACATAATATGCCTCAATGAAAGGAGATGGAGACGAAGTCCCATACATCAGGTCTAACTTGACTCGATCGTTCTTTAATCTTCTGAATAATAAACTTGAGTTAATTTCTAATTTCTTAAGAACCTTTTTTCAAGATCATTATTCCTTTTATATCACTTATTACCATGTTATGAACACTATGTAATCATTTATGTTAATAATGGTCATTTTGTCGATCATTGGTACTTGAGTCAAAAATAAACTCTTAATAATTACAAGTTTTTTTGGGGGTAAAATATCCATTATATCTAGAATTATATTCATGATTTAGATATCATATATATCATATATATCCAGTATATACATGCATTTATAATATTACATAACATTTAGAGGTAAGAAATGAAATGCACCGTTCATGGTGACGTTAAGTCGTACGTACACATGAACGCTACTTTCGTTTCTATTTATTACTTAATGGAATTAAAAAATAATGATACATAATAGTATTATAATTAAAATATTGTATCATAAATAATATCATTAAATCTATCCTTTATATGTACCACATATGGTATTAACGAATCAAATCAGTTTGCGGGGGCGGTAGTCCGCACTTCCTAAAACGAAGTTATCGTGTTTAACCATAATGGAAACCATAAAGGTATGACCTAAATTAAAAATTCAGAACTTTAAGTAGAACATAAACATATTATATATCATATATAAATATAGTGACATCTTAATGGCCACCTTTGAAGGTGTTATATGAGTGTTGAACAATCTTCGTTTCATGAGGCAGAAATTCGCCATCCACAGAAACAGTATGTTCATTAACCATTAGATGTCGGTGTGTGTAAGTGTAGCTCTAATACTTCTTATAAAAACAACCAAGTATATTGGATATACTGGTGTTGTTAAAAAATAATGGAATCAAAACAGTTTATAGGGTTGGAGAAGCAAAATAAAAGAGAAGAACACAAGTGAAGACATTACCTTAAAAATGGGTAACTCTTTTCGATTTGAGCTCAAAGGCATCCTTGGGAAGAATTATGACCAAAGTGAGGCTTCATGGAGTAATAGAGGAATGTGGAGAGACAAAATGGACAGGGTTTGGCCGAGCCAAAGGCTTTATAGGTGTGGGTAAGGTGGTAGAGGTGGGGTCTTTAATAAGAGGAGAGGAGAGGCACTCTTGGAATGTTATAAAAGGTTACTTTATTATAAAATGATTTTCAGATTTAAAATGTCCCACAATTATATATTTCGAGGATAAGGTGATAAGATTCCGAAATACAACCATCCAATAGGTTTTAGACATGTTTAGGTCTTATATTTTACATTATCTTTTAATTTTTTTTAAATTGTTAAATAATGAGGTAATCGTTGCATCATCATGGTGTCATAAATAATTTAATTTATTTAATGTATAAAAATTATAAAAAAATCTTGATGTATGAAATATTTTTATCTTTCCAATGACTATTTATAGTAAAAATTCTGACTTGTATAACCCCATGTAAAAATTGTTTTATTAAAAAAATACATGTTTGTGACATTTTTTACTTTTTCTTTAAATAAAAGGCATTAATGTCATTATCTTACCCATGTGGCTCCATGGAGTCCCAAAAATCGACCCATGGGTTGTTTTGGTCAGCCCTGACACATAAAATAAGGGTAGGACATGTGTCTAGGTCATTTCATATTATTAAAACATTTTTTTTATCTTAAATTACACTAATTACCTCTAATCGTGATAAAAAACATAAAAGATACTATTCACCAAAAAGATTATTTTGATCCCATTGAACTACATTTTACTCCTTAATGACAAACATGTATGTCATAATTTTTAAATTCAAAACAAAGAGGGGGTAAAATTTCATTTAAACGAAAAATCAGTTTTTTAATTACCACTTAGTGGTTTCACTATTCATCAAAAATTGAAGTTTTTCTGAAAAATACCAAAACATCACTGTAAGCTATACTTGATATTCCAAATTAAAAAGTTATGTATATTTTAAAAAATTCATAAAATAGAAGTTTTATTAATTAATTTTATAATTAAATCCCACTGTCAAATAAAATACCTTGTTTTTAAGAAACAATACCTATCAAAAGATTGACACTCGTTTATGCCCAATCTCAAAGTGATATTAATTCCAATGACCACAATTGGATTAAATGGTAAAAATATATTCTAATTTAACTATAAAACCAATTAAAAAGACAATATAACTATATAAATAAATTAGATTAAAAGGAGGTTTTTAATTAAAATACAACACTTTTAACTATTCATTAAAAAATGAACATTATCAGAAAAATATCAAAATTTTTCACAAAGTAAATTTTGATGTCCTGATTCTAAAGAAGAGTTTTATTTGGTCCAATATAATGTATAAGAGTGACCAAATCATTATTTAATGACGGTTCTCTATCAAAAGGCGATAAGTGGACCTTTAGTGAAAATTTGAGTATATATGCCTAAAATTGAATTCTTTTCTTATTTTAAGCCTTTATGCTTTATTGGATAAATGTAAAAACAATTAACAAACATATATAATCATATTTTTGTTATTTCTATTCAATCCTACCAATACAACGGCTACGTGTTAACTACCATTTAAAATAATATTATTTTTTTACTAGTGTGCAACATAAGATTTCAAAGAAACTCTTTGTTGTGTATCGGGTACGCTATCGAACATAACAACTCCTTTAAAGTAAAATTAATATTTAATTCATAAATATTAATAAAAATGAAAATGCTTTATTCTTTATTTACTTGGGATGTTAAATCCTTCCCCCCTTTTGGGAATTGTGTCCTCGCAATTTTATTCACTTATCAAAATAAGTGGGGGTATTTATCCCTCATAGAATTTTCAGATTCCCATGTTACCTCTTCAACCATATGGTTTTTCCATAAAACCATTACATGTTGAATTTCCTTATTCCACAACACTTGATCTCTACGGTCAATAATTTGGACAGGTTTTTCTTCAAAAGAGAGATTCTCTTCCAACTGAACTACCTCTGGGCTCAAAACATGAGATGGATCTGGGATGTATTTTCTCAACATCGAAACATGAAAAACATTGTGTACCTGAGATAAAATTTGAGGTAAAGCCACTCAGTATGCAACTGATCCAACTTTCTCTAGAATTTCATATTGGCCAATGAACCATGGACTCATCTTTCCTTTCTTACCAAATCGCATCACACTTTTCCATGGTAAAACTTTGAGAAAAACATGATTAACTACCTCGAAAGATAGATCCTTCCTCCGGTTATCCGAATAACTCCTCTTCCTACTCTGAGATGTTCTCATTTGTTTCTGAATCAACTAAACTTTTTCTTCCATTTCTTTTACCAATTCTGGTCCGATCAACTTCCATTCACCCACTTCATCCCAGAAAGCTGGAGTTCAACACCGCTTCCCATAAAATCCCTCAAATGGTGCCATATGTATACTGGAATGGAAATTGTTATTATAAGAAAAATCATCCAAAGAAAGATGTTGGTCCCAACATCCCTTCGAATCCATTGAACAAGCACATAGCATATCCTCCAAAGTCTGAATTGTTCGTTCTGACTACCCACTTGATTGGGGATGAAAAGTTGTACTAAAATTTAATTCAGTACCCAACGACTTCTGAAGGCCTTTCCAAAAGTTAGAAGTGAACTTGGAATCACGGTCAGATACAATGGAGAGAGAGACTCTATGTAACCTGACTATCTATTTAAAATACATACGGGAAAGTTGATACCGGGAAAACGTATCTCATATAGCAAGGAAATGAGCAGATTTAGTCAAGCGATCAACAATAACCTAGATTGGATTATTACCTTGAGGTGTCTTCGACAATCCCACAATGAAGTCCATGGATATATTCACCCATTTCCACTCTGGCAACGGTAAAGGATGAAGCATCCCTTTCGGTAACTTCCTCTCTACATTAACCTGTTGACAAATCAAACACATCAAAGTAAAATCCGCAATATCCCTTTTCATTCTGTCCCACCAGTAATACTCCCGAAGATCTCTATACATCTTAGTACTTCCAGGATGGACTGAAAATGGAGAACAATGAGCTTCACATAACAAATCTCTCTTCAATGGTGAATCACACGACACACACAATCTCTTCCCAAATCTCAAAAAAATTCATTATCAATATTCAATTCAGGCAACTTACCCTTCTGATCTAGATCTACCTTTTTCTACAACTCACTGTCTTGCTTTTGTGTTGCTTAATTCTGTCTGAAAAAGATGATCTCACTGATACCTGAAACAAAAAATAAGAACTTCCCGCACCAACAAATTCTATGTCAAAGTTCATCAAATCAAAAACAAATGGATCTCGTTCCAAACGTAGCATGGTTAATGAAGCATAACTTTTTTGACTCAAATCATCAACCACTTTATTTGATTTTCCCGGATGGTAATGAATTGTACAATCATAATCCTTGATTAATTCTAGCCATATCCTTTGTCTCATGTTCAATTATTTATGAGTGAATATATAATTTTAAGTTTTGTGATCAGTATATATTTCACACATTACTCAATACAAATGTTGCCCCCAAATGTTTAGAGAAAAAAAATAGTAGCTAATTCCAAGTCATGTGTAGGGTAATTTACCTCATGAGTTTTCAACTGACGTGAATCATATGCAATTACCTGATCATTCTTCATAAGGACACAACTAAGTCCATTGAACGAAGCATCACTGTATATAACAAACTCACCATTCCTGGAAGGAAGTTCCAAAACTGGAGCTTTCACTAATCTTATTTTCAACTCCTTCGGTAGTAACCTGATTCAATAGATCCATCATTGCAAAAAACTGTTTAGTTCTAATTTTGACCATCTCAGGATACTGATTTTAAAGGATATTTCCCTCTGTAAGCCTTCCCAGAAAAGCTGTTCTGTTTCCTCTATAAAAAACCATTCTTAACACATAAATATCTTAGGTGAAGAAACATGGTCATCTTTAAATGCTATATCATTTCAATCATAACATAAATTAATTTATAATTTAACAAATTTCAAACTCCTAAAGTTGTCTAAAATGACCTATGATACCAACTATAAGGCTCCAACCTTAAACATCACTTAATCTTGAGTTACTTCAAGAATACACATTGAGGATCTTTTCAGGTTTATAGTTTTAGAGAATTAGAAGATAAAACATGCATTACATTCCACATTTAAACAAAGTGGTTACATAAAAGATAGTACACATTTTTCCCAGCAACAAAAACATATTTAAAATAAAACATGGATTCGTTATTGACACTTCATTGACACTATCATCACATCATGTACCTTTCCCTTGACCTGTGAAAAACATTTCAAAAACCTGGGATGAGTATAAAAATCTCAGTAAGGGATATAAAAGTATGAAGTGAAAACATTAATCCATGTATGAAATCATACATTACTCATAAAACATAAGCATGTTAACATACCTCATCAAATCATGAATAAATCAAAAAAATAATAATACATAAAGGTAACTTGAGGAATTCATAACATTCTTACGTAGGGAGTAACACTCTTGGTTACGTTTGGAATACCCATCACAGTATATTCCCTAATTCTCTTCGGAGAAACCTTAAAATTTAACTCTTTCGCGTTACCCATTGAATTGGAGAGCTATATCGGGCTCAGCTGCCCTTAGTTTAACACACAACCACATGTCTTCATAATATTTCCCATGAACCTTAACATAATCGTATCACATAAAAAATGCATAAAGGAAACATAACATTTCCACTTTTCATTCACAAGATATCAATAAAACACATTGATATCAAAACATTCTAAAAACCATATTTAATAGAAAAATAAAAGAAATGTAAAACATGGTATTTATTTTTCATTTAAAAAAGGTATGGATTTTAGAGGAATCCGAAACTCACATAATGGTCACGGCGGTGGTGAAGTCGTTTTCGACGCATACGTACGAAAAAAACATTCACTTTTTTCGTTTAGTAAAATGTTTCGTATAAAAATGATTTCTTTTGGATAAACGTAAAAGTCAAAGGGGTTTATAAATCATATAAAAGAAAGTTGTGTATAAAACATAATATGATTTAATGAAAGGAGATTGAGACGAAGTCCCATAACTCGGGTCCGACAATACTCGATTGTTCTTTAATCTCATGAATAATAAACATGAGTTAATTTCTATTTTCTTAAGAACCTTTTTTCAAGTTCATTATTCCTTTTATATCACTTATTACCATGTTATGAACACTATGTAATTATTTATGTTAATAATGGTCGTTTTTTCGATCATTGGTATTTGAGTCAAAAATAAACTCTTTATAATTAAAAGTTGTTCATTGGGTAAAATATCCATTATATCCATAATTATATTCATGATGTAGATGTCATATATATCATATAAATCCAGTATATACATGAATTTATAATATTACATAACATTTAGAGGAATGAAATTAAATGCACCGTTCGTGGAGACGGTAAGCCGTACGTACGAATGGACACTTCTTTCATTTCTGTATTTTAATTAATGGAATTAAAACATAATGATACATAATAGTATTATATTTGCAGTATTGTATCATATGTAATATCATTAAATCTATCCTTTATACGTACCACATATGGTATTAACGAATCAAATCACTTTGAGTGGGTAGTAGTCTGCACATCCTAAAATGAAGATATCGTGTTTACCCATAATGGAAACCATAATGTTATGCCATAAATGAAAAATATATAAGCTTAAGTAAAACATAAACATATTATATATCATATATAAATATAGTGACATCTTTATGGCCACCTTTTAAGGTGTTATATGAGTGTTGAATAATCATCGTTTCGTGAGGAAAAAATTCGCCATCCACAGAAACAGTATGTTCTTTAACCATTAGATGTAGGTGTGTGTTATTGTAACTCGAATCCTTATTATAACAACATCCTAGTATATTGGATATACTGATGTTGTTACAAAATAAAGGAATAAAAAGATTTTAGAGGGTTGGAGAAGTAAATTAAAACAAAAGAACACAAGTGAAGACATTACCATAAAAATGGGTAACTCTTTTTTATTTGAGATCAATGGCTTCCTTGAGATGACTTCTGCCCAGTGTGAGGCTCCAAGGAGTAAGAGAGGAATGTGGAGAGACAAACTGGATAGGGTTTGGCCTCGCCAAAGGCTTGAGATGTGTGGGTAAGGTGGTAGAGGTGGGGGCCTTTTACAAGAGGAGACGAGGGGCACTCTTGGAAAGTTAAAAAAGGATACATTATTATAAAATGATATTCGGATTAAAAGGTCCCTAAATTATATATTTCAAGGATAAGGTGATAGGAGTTCTAAATCCACACATCCAATAGGTTTTTGACATGTGTAGGTCTTATATTTTACATTATCTTTTCATTTTTCAAAATCTTTAAATAATGAGGTAATCGTTACATCATCATGGTGTCATAAATAATTTAATTTATTTAATGTCTAAAAATTAAAAAAAAAATATCATGATGTAGGAAATATTTTTAGATTTACAATGAATATTTATAGTAAAAAATACGACTTGTATAACCTCATGTAAAAATTGTTTTATTAAAACAATACATGTTTGTGTGATTTTTTACTTTTTCCATAAATAAAAGGCATTAGTGTCATTATCTTACCCATGTGGCTCCATGGGGTCCCATAAATCGACCCATGGGTTGTCTTGGTCGGCCATGACTCATCCAATAAGTGTAGGACATGTGTCTAGGTCATTTCATAGTATTAAATCATTATTTTTACCTTAAATTACACTAATTACCTCTAATCGCGATTAAAGACATAAAAGTTACTATTCACCAAAAAATTATTTTAATCCCACTGAACAAAATTTTACTTCTTAATGACAGCCATGTATGTCGTATTTTTTAAATTCAAAACACAAAGGTGGTAATATTTCATTTAAACGAAAAATCAGTTTTTTAAGTACAACTTAGTGGTTTCACTATTCATCAAAAATTTAAGTTTTTCAGAAAAATACCAAAAGGTCACCTTAATATATATTTGATATTCCAAATTCAAAAATGATGTCTATTTTAACAAATTCAGAACAAAGAAGTTTCATTAATTAATTTTATAATTAAATCCCGCTGTCAAATCAAGTTGCGTGTTTTTAAGAAACAATACCTATCAAAAGATTGACACTCGTCTATGCCCAATCTCAAAGTGATATTAATTCCAATGACCACCATTGGATTAAATGGAAAAAATATATTCTAATTTCACTTTAAAACCAATTAGAAAGATAATCTGACTATATAAATAAATTATATTAAAAAGAGTTGTTGAATTAAAATACAACACTTTTAACTATTCATTAAAAAATGAACATTATCGGAAAAATACAAAAAATTTAAACAAAGTAAAATTTTATGTCCTGATTCTAAAGAAGAGTTTTATTTGGTCCAATATAATGTATAAGAGTGACCAAAAATATATTTAATGAAGATTCTCCATCAAAAGGCGATAAGTGGACCTTTAGTGAAAATTAGAGTATATATGCCTAAAATTGAATTCTTTTCATATTTTAAACCTTTACCCTTTATTGGATAAATGTAAAAAAATTAAACAACATATATAATCATATTTTAGTTATTTATATTCATTCTTGCCAATACAATGACTATGTGTTAACTACCATTTAAAATAATATTATTTTATTACTAGTGTGCAACATAAGATTTCAAAGAAACTCTTTGTTGCGTATCAGGTACACTATCAAACATAGCAACCCCTTTAAAGTAAAATTAATATTTAATTCATAAAAATTAATAAAAATGAAAATGATTTATTCTTTATTTACCTGGGATGTTACAACATCTCTTTAGAGTTTTGAATTTTAGACATAACTTCTTGGTATATGAAGAACCAAAATAAAAACACTGATATATTTTTTCATGCCATCCAACCAAATGTGTTCTTTAAAATTTCTATAAATCTTCCTAAAATTTGGATGAATATAGAATTATAAAATATGATATTCTTATATTATATCCTTTTATATGTCCGGTAAGGATAGAACACATACACAGTTCATAAACCTTATCATTCCATACTAAACATGGTAAAAAACTGGTATATTTCAATCCTTCTTTTTCAGTTCAACATCATCCTTCAACACTGCTTTAAACATAACAAGGATATAGGGTTGAACATTCAATTATGTATGATAGGATTTTCCCTCATCCTTCATGATTTCAAAATTCAACCACTGAAAATCAAGAAATATTGGATCTTTTTTTATCCTTATTATGGATATGTTATTATGAACCTCTTGACTAAAAGCATCATCCACCTTATTTTATTTTCTTGGGTGATAATTTATTGAGTAGTCATAATCCTTTCGTATCTCTAACTATATATGATAGAACATGTTAAACTCATTCTATGTGGATATATAGTTCTTACTTTTATGGTCAGTATATCTATATATATACATTATTATTCTCTATAGATATAATGCCTCCATATCGTTAATGAAGAAAACTATCATGGCTAGCTTCAAATCCTGAGTTGGGTATTTTTTATCATGGAACATAATATTCGCTAAGGCAATAGTGTTATCAATGTTATTATACATAAGTAAACATCCAATTCCATTTATGGATGCATTACTAAATATTAAAAACCATTCCCCATTAAATGGTTATGTTAGCACAGGGGAATTGAACAATCTTCTCTTTATTTCATTGAAATTTTCGTCAAATTCATCTGTCCAGAGGGACATTGAACCCTTCCTTGTTAACATAGTTAAATGATTATATAGTGATGGAATCTTCTACAAAAATTCTTGATAATAACAAGCTAAACCAAGAAAACTATGGATCATAGTCACTAAGGTTGGCCTAGGCCATCATTAAAGAGCCTCTGTATTTGATAGATCTATCATTATACAATCTCTTGAGATTATGCTACCCAAAAATGAAACCATTTTCACCAAATTTCAGTTTTTGTAAATTTTATATATAGATTTTCCTTCCTTGGGGTGGTTATCACAATTCTAAAGTAGTATCCTTTCACTTCCTTTATATTTGACTATGAAATCATATCATCTATAAATAATAGAAAAAAAATGATCGAGGTAATATCTAATGACTCTATTCATCAAATTGGTGAAGATAGAAGGGGAATTAGTAAGACTGAAATACATCACTTTATATTCATAGTTCATATACCTTGTATGGAATGTCTTGTTGGGTATATCCTCCTTCTTGAACCTCAATTTATGATATTCAGAATGAATTTTAATATTGGAATTTTTTTTACCTCCACATAGTTGATCAAAACTATCTTCCATATGGGAAAGTGGATAATTGTTCTTAATTGTGATCTCATTCAAATCCCAATAATCAATGTAGAGTTGCATTAATCCATATTTCTTTTTCACAAAAAAAAGGTTCACCCAAAGGTTCCACACATGGATGAAATAATTCCTTTTAAAGGTTCTCTTAGAGTTGATTTTTCAATTCCAGAAACACAATTGTTGTCATTCTATAGAAAATCATTGAAATTAGTGTTGAACCATGTAAGAGTTCTATTAAAAATTTACCTTCATGTATTAGTGTAATACTGGTAAAATATTCTAGAAATATATACACATATTCATGATCAATAATAATATCATCATTTCCAATTTTCTATCAAACCATTTGAGATAAACAACCCTTCTTGATGGGAATTAATACACATAAATTGGATGTAATCTTCATAATAAATTCATACTTTTCGTCACATTGTTATAAAATCATAGGTGTGTTTGAAACATCAAAATGTAATATACCTTCCTTGAAAATTGATTTGGGATTTATATAGATAAATCAAATCAATTCATAAAATGAACTCAAATTCAACTAGACGAAGAATGATAGGATTAGTAATAAACAGATTCCCACAAACTCCAATAAGAGTGGAATCATATACATAAGAGGAAATTATTGTACCATTAGGGGTTTTCTATACTAATTCTATATCAAATCATTTGGGTTTAACATTAACACCCATAGATGATTTTTGAGATATGAAAGAGTGGTTATATCCAAAAAACAAATAGGATATTAGCAGTTCCAGAGAGGATGTCAAGTGTATCATTCAACACCTTATGGGCATGACCTTCATTATGAATATTGACCACATGATATTTCCCCATATACCTCAACATAATAGTATCATTATTCTGATCATCATCACCAACCATTGGGTTTGGGTATTAGTTATCATAATGCCCACTCTCTTTACACATGAAAAACAAAACAATTAGAGGTGAATTATTTTTGGATTTCCTGCTATTCGTGTCATAAGAAAACATCTCCCCATAATTTCGGCAATAAATTGACTAATGTACACCTCTTATACACATATATCATTTATTATATCCAATATTATAATTTCCTCCATGATTATTTCCTTACGGAGATCATTTTGGAAGGGACTTCATCATTTCTGCATGGTTTTTTTATTTTCATTTTAACTACATCTCACTTTTTTCTTAAGACCATGAGATTGAAATGTTAATTCAACCACTATTTCAATCATGATTTCATATTTTAGAATCTGTTCATTGCTACTACTCTCTCTTATGGAGAACACCCTTTTAAATCATTTTTTATCCCACTGATGAATAATTCAACTATATATTCTAGTTGGCTGATAATTCCAGAATAGTACCTCATGTATCATGTAAAATTAGCCTCATATGTACTGACATATTCGTCATACATTTTCTTCAACTCAATAACTCTATTTCCATATGTATATAAATAAAATTATTAAAGTACTTACTGGAGAATAAGTTATTGATCTCATCTTAATCAATTTATTCACATTAATATTTATACCATTTATTATTGATTATATTCCCCCACTATTCTACTTCACCATATAACTAATAATAGAAAAAATTAATTTCTTAGGTTTTTTACAAAAGAGAATGAAGAATATTATTTCAGGGGTACAATTCCATTTTTTAGAAAAAAGTGGATTCGAAGACCCACTGAATGATGGTAGACATTTCCTCATTAAGTACTAAATATAATGATGTTATATCCTTTTCTCATTTGGAAGTCTAGAATGGTTCACATATTGAGAATTTTGTATGATCATAAAAATAATATTTTATAGTTCAGATCCAAGAGCATTAAATTTCTCACGAGGACAATTATTTCATTATCCATCACAATATCTAGTAACACGATTCATTGAGGATAAAGCCATTGACTAAGACAGAAATTAATAAAGTAAGAAAATGTTTTCATAGTTATGAAACACATAATCATGAAAAAAACATATATAATATGTAAATTATGACACCTTAAGTTTTTGAAGAAGGTGGTGCCTTTTTCAAAGACCAATGAACAATTATTATAAAATAAAAAGCTCCTACAAGAGTCTAAAAGATGTAATCATGTTATAGTCCAAATACTGAAGATAAAGTAAATAACATGGGAGATCAACAAGTCAGGTAATGTTATAATTTATTGTATTATTAATGGGTTCATCCACAACCATGTTTACTTCATGAAAAATATGTGTGATGATGTAGTTGACATCAAGAAGCGAGGAGAGGAAATCCATCCAATGGGTAGTAATTGACCACGAAAGATGAGTCACACCATTCAAAATCTCTTTCACAATGTTATTAGAATCATTTTCAATCCAGATATTTTCCCAAACATTTTGTTTTGAGAAATACATAGCATGAATCATACTCATCATTTCAACCTCCAGAGAAGAGGTGATACTACAACTTCTAATAAAGCATCTAAGGATATGACTAAGATGATTCCTAAAGATAGAGACACAACATGAAGATCCTAGATTTCCATTGGAGGATCCATTAAAATTTATGTTAATCTAATCAGAAAATTTCACTCCCCAGAACACTTAAAAAGTGTATCGAGGTTGGAAAAAATTATATCAATATGAATATGCCATAGAATCCCAAATTCATTAACATTGTTGCTAAAATGGTCCTTTTACAATGATTAATCTTAATGTATGTCAAAAAGGATCTACATCTGGCCTAAATTAAGGTTGAATGAGAAATTATTATGAAAAATAGAATTTCTATCATACTAGATCACATGATGAAGATCTGCAATGAGTGAAATGAAAATGTTCTTAAATTTCTTAGAGTTTTTCATATAAAAATATTTCTTTATTTGAGAGTTAATATATTCAATAATCAACCATATATTATAAAAATGTCACAAATGTTTTTAAAAATTATTAAATTACTGGCATAGTAAATGAAGAGATAACTAACATCATCTTTTTGTCGATTACAAATGAGACAATTGGAGCAGAGTTTAATTTTAAAAGATTAAAGGCACTTGTTTGTGGGAACTCTATTATGATAAAGACACCAAATAAGTTTGAATGTTAATGGATTTATCAAAAACTAATCCAACCAAAATAATTTTTAGAGATATGAAAATGAATTATATAAAAAACTATTGAATTAAGAATACTATTGTGTGTAGAATCCCAGATTAAAAAGTCATCAGTGTTAAAAAAGGGGGAGTTGTTAATGACAAGCATAACAGTGTTAGAAGGGAGTAGAAGTCCATATATCCAATAAGAAATTCATGGAGGAATAATTGGAAACCATCCATTGAGTATAGGTCATAATACTGAAGTATATTAGTTAATTTTAAGGCAATATAAAAGAGTTGTAAAAATAAAATTTGACATTATTTAGTTTATAAAAAAAATAATTTTTTTTGAAAATAAATAGTGTCAAATTCATTGTAAAAAAGATTCTATACGAGTCTGGCTTGAAGGGACTCATTAAAAAACATAATATTTTTTATTCTAATACAACCTTTATTAATTTGTCTACAACATGTCAACCAAGTGTCGGTCACAAGTTTCTTTTCCAGAGTGCTCCCTGTATAAAAACAATTATTGAAGTATTCATTTTTTTATAATACGAGTGGTATATTTAATAATCATTATAGAATAATAAATTTTAGAAACAATAGAATATTTGATAATATATATTTTTCCTACCATAGAGAGAGGTTTTCTATTCCATAAAGAGAGTAGGTTATGAATTTTGTCAACTATATTAGAAAAGAAAAAAATACTTGGGTATTCTTAAAAAAATGGGAAAAAATATAAGTAAAAGGAAAATAACATTCTTGTATTCTTAAATAACATATAATATTATGTTTCATTTTAGGGGGAAATTTTCTCCTATAAAATAGATGATTTGTTCGAACTAATGGCTTGAACTGAAACATATTCATAATGAGAGAAAGAACTATTGAGGTTTTGAATATTCATTTTATCACCTTGTTATAAAAGGATGATGTCATCTATGTATAACTAGTGTGTGTGAGCATTTACATTCCTTGAAACATATATTATATTATTCTTATTATGGTCTAAAAGACGAGTGAAAAAGAAAATATGATAGTCTTTTACAGTAGGAAAAATAATAGTAGAGAGGGGGTCACTTGGTCTAACACATATGGTTAATTTGAAATATCCCATGGGAGAGCCATTGAATAGTTTAGAAATAGAGGCCATGTTGAACATGGTGTTTTTTGTATTGATAAAGGAATCATTAAAACCAAAACATTCAAGAACAATTAATATAAAAATTCAGTCAATGGTATATTTTTTTTTCTAATGTCACGTTTAATAGAAATAGTACCTCCACTATTAGATTTTTTTATGATGTTGATGATCATAGAGGTAAGAAAAATGCAATCATGAATGGATCAACCCTTGAAAACCCCAAATTGGTTCCAAGAGACTTTTATGTCCGTGATAGTTGAATGCCTATTAGTAATATGTATAGTGATGTTTTTATAAAGGGTGTTAATTAGTGAAATAAGCCTAAATACATGAATATTAGAAGCATTTTCCTCTTCAGTATTATAGGGTAGAAGTTGACCATTGAGACCATGGGTAAGGACACCATTTGAAAAGAAATATTTTACATGTTTTCAAACATCCAATTGGATAATGTCCCAATAATGCTGATATCAACCATTATTAAAGCCATCAAGTTTCGGAGCACTATCAAGATTCAAAATAAAGAAATACTTCTTAATCATATTATCAAGAGGAATGCGTTAAAGAAAGGTGTTATATTTCTCATTGACCTGCATTGGTATGACACCTTCATTAATCTATGAGACCTCAGGCTTATCCTTAGAGATATCCCTAGATATATCTTTAAAAATATCTATAGGGGTCTCAACAATGTTTTCTCTTCCATGTTTAAAATTGTTAACAATAAAGTTTCTTGGATTCCAACTATAATGAAAGTCAATTTTCATATATTAAAATATCATCATTTTTGTTGAATACATAATACATTGGAAAAATGGGTTCCAAAAAACTATATTATTCTAGTGCCTTTGAAAAAAAAACAATAGTATATAAGAGAGATACATTATCTCTCACTATATTCTTCATGAATATAACCTGTATTAAAAACATTATACCTAATAGATGTCTTAATAACCTAGGTAAAGGAAACATAAACAAGTAGTGATCTTGAATGTTCTGTAAGGGAAAACATGGGACATATGTAAGGATGTAATAAGAATAAGGGTATGGTAACATGATATTGAAAATAGAATATCATACATTACATAATAAAGATCATATACAAGAGTCATGATTCAAATATTGGCATTAAATAAGAACTGAATAATAAGGGAATTGATTGAATAATCCAAGAAATTGTAACAAAATAAAAAGAAATGGAATTTGCGGAATACATGTAAACAAGTAATATCATTATATATATATATACGTTATGGTGCATTGGGAAAACAAAACAGGGAACCTCATGGGTAAAAATCCTATCGGGAAGTACATAACACCTTTACTAGTCATAGTTCATTTCTTATAAGGTTTCAGTTTTTCCCATCCTCCCATAGTTGATCAGGTTTCCCCATCTTTAATAGTGGATCAGGTTTCTCTAACATCCATAGTGGATAAATACTGTCGACATGATTACCATAATTATCCAATGAGATTGAAATCATTACCAAAAGTATTGTAGGGATATATTTTTCCCACCCATAAAATACTAAAAACCATATATACGTGTTTAAAAAGAACATAAATCATTTGTCATACCATAACCAATGTAATGAAATGGGTTTCATTAACATCATTTTATCCTATCCAAACCATTTGAAAACAAGAGAGTTTCATAAATATCAATCCATCATAAACATAAACCATTATTTGAATGAATATGAATGGTATTGTTGAAGAATATTCCAATTAATACATAATTAACCTAATATAATGTTTTCTTAAATGGGAAATAATTTTGACATATCACTTGAAAACAATTCTTAAGAAAAATATATTTTCTTGCACTGAAAACATTTTAATTTCTTAAAAAGACATGAAATTTTAAAAGAAAACATTTCTGTTTAAAAAATCCATGTAATATTTTAAGGTAATATTTATACCATTAAGGTTTCTTGATGGTAAAAGATTTAGATCATTTTGTATAAGTTAAAAAAATTTCATTTGTACTTTTTCTGAAATAGTCACAAAGTTCCTCATTTGGAAAAGGAAAAATAGATTCCTTTCAAGACAAGTATTAAAAAGTAAAAATGAAAAAAAATAATTTAAAAATATACAATAGAATAATAAAAACATTTATTAAAGGCTTTTTCAAAAATAGGAAAATGGAAGATTAATATTCCCTTATAATGATTTAAAATGAAAATTATCATAAATATTGATGAGATTACAAAATAAATAATCATCACTATATAATCTATTGAATCATGTGCCCCATGAAAGAAAAAATATTATATGTATATGATAATTCCATAAAATTCTTGATAATGCTAACAAAATACATTCATTGGATATATATACATCATGTTGAAGAAACAAGTGGTGTATAAGGCATTTATCCCACATATATAAATTCCAAACATAAATCCCTTACCTTATATATGGACTCTCTTCATACCCATTGAAAACACATAAATAATACATATAATTTCATTATATATCTTTTAAAAAATATTATTAAATTAAATATTACCATATATGATTTAATTATTACATTCTATTACCAATTTAATTACAATTCCATGTAAGTGTTATGTTTCATTAAATAGTCTCTTTTTTTGACTTTTATTCTTGATCCTCTTACAAATATAATGATTTTTATTAATACCAAAATAAAAATAATTATATTAATATAACATATATTCAATATATAAATATGTATAATGATTTATTGAAATAAGAAATATGAAATGGATGTCATTGTTCATTGAGACGGTAGGTTGTACATACGCAAGAAAGTTATTTATGTTTAATTATCAATTTACTAAAAGAAGGAAAATGATATATATATATATATATTAAATAAGTATAACCAAAATACATATATCATATAAATATATATTTTTCTTCATAATTACCAATCGGGAGAGGTGGTAATTGAAAAATGAACAACATTGTTTCATGAGGTGGTAGTTCTCCATACACAAGAATGGTATGTTCATTTACCATTTGATGGAAGTGTGTGTGAGTGTTGGTAAAAACATATAATAAAAAAATATAAGTAAATTTTTCATAATGTGGAAATTATATAGTAATGGAATAATAATATTTTATTGGGTGTAGAATGAGGATAATACAAAAGAGATCGTGAAAGGATGTTACCTCTTCTCTATGTAACTTTTATTGATTTTCCCCAAAAGGTTTTCCTTAAATGGATTTATTCCCAAAGATAGTATTCCATGAAAATATTAGTTATTTTGGGAGGATAGTTTTATATATTTTTGATGAACCAAATCAGTTCTGAAGTGTGAACAAAAGAGAAGAGTAATCTCCCTTTTATAAGAGAGGTGATGTGCACTTTTGGAATTTTTCAAAAATTTAATTTATAATATGTTAAATATCAATCCAAATACCTAAAAAAGTCTATTTATAAGAATAAAATATTATATATGGTTAGAGTCTCATTAACCAATATATTTGAGTTATTTTTTATTATATTAAACATTATAATTTTTTTAACCCTTAGTTATCTTATTTTGCTTTTAACTAAGGTAAAAATTTTTCTATATTAAAAAGTAGTAATTTTTAGTTATGTGAAGATAATTAAATATGTTTAAAATTATACATATAATAATTTTTTTTATTTTCATAATTATTTATTATTTTTTAATAATTTTATAAAATATTATATTAATAAAATATCATAAGTTTAAATTTTTACCCAATTCGTTACTATGAATTTAACATAATCAATAGAGAATGATAACTTCGTAAAAATTAATTCAATACACACCTATAATATAATATTCACCTTTAAATTTTTTTATCACCTTAATTAAGTTAAATTCGATTTGTTTTAATATTTGTTATATCATTTAATGGGTTATTCCATTAATTGAATAATTTTTTCTCGTGATTTTGTAGTTATGTATGATAATTATTTCATTACTAAAACACAAAAATAAATTTATATGTTTTAGATAAACATTTTATCATTCATAATAATATATATAGTTAATAATATATTCAATTTATCCACATATTAAAATATTATAATTATTAAAAGTAAGAGTTTAACATTTTGCATCTCTTTGATTTTAATCGTATCTAAATCATTTTCATGTTAATGTTTACAATAAAAAATATTTTTTTAATAAATACGATATATGGTTAGAATTAACTTTATATTTTCATATTTACAATATGTTATGGTAGTTTTATAATATTTATAATATTATTATAACCCTTAATTACCTGATTTTACCCTTAATTGTGGTAATAAATATTATCAGTGCTACTATTTATACCATTTGTAAATAAATGGGACGTAATTAATAATTTTGGATCTTATGATTTGAAATATAAAATCCATATTTTACAATTGAAATTTATATTTCTATAAAATTAATTTAAATTCAATCCCTCTATTGGAATGAGAAAGAATGTTTTATTGTGAAAATGTCCGAATATTTGATTTGTTTTTATAACCTTAGTCTATGTAAAATTGATTCCAATTACCTAAAATATATTAAATTATAAAAATTTGATGTAATTATACTTTAAAATGAATCAAATAAATAATTTAACACTATAATTTGTTTTGATGAAAATCTATTTTGAATTAAAATTCACTATTTTATATTATTCATCAAAACATGAAATCAATCAGAAAAATACACTTTTCAAAAAAAAAATAGATATCTAGAATTAAAAAAATAAATTTATTTATTTAAATATATTTTTTAAAGTGTAAAAATCTATATTAAAAAATAGTCTTCCATCAAAATGTGAAAAATCATCATTTTTAGAAAAACGGGTCTTTTATGTGTAAAATTGGTTTGTTCTTATATAACGTCTATGTAACAGCCAAAGATTTTATGAAAAATATTCTTTTTAATTTTATTAATGTCTTGTGTTGTACGCTACACCAAAAGGATCTTGCACAACACGCATCCTTGACTTGCCTTGCATTACAAGCAATCACAACCTTCCTCGATAGTGTGTGTAGTACGCAATAACGAGTTTCACTAAACAGCGATATGCTATTAAAACTAGCCGTTATGAATAGTAATAACCACTTTTTGAAATTTTGTAAATTTTATTTTTCAAAATGGATTTCATTTTTGGATTCGGAGTATCGAATTTAGCCTAAGGTGAAATTTTGGTACATTTCGGATAACTTTCATATTCTGATGAATAGTGAAAATTACTAAATTATAATTAAAAACAACTTTTTTAATCGAAATAATTAATAGTGATAAATTATTAATTTTAGTGGTTTTAAAGTATATTTAGAATATATTTTTACAATTTAATACAATGTTGGTCATTGGACGTAATTTCACATTTAAACCTGACATAAACAAGTGTCAATCTTTTGATAGATATTGTTTCGTAAAAACACGCTATTTGTTTTAATAGCGGGATTTAATTATAAAATTAATTAATTCAACTTCTATGTTATGAATTTGGTAAAATAGACTTCATTTTTGAATTCGGAATATGAAATATAGCTTAGGATGAAATTTTGGCATTTTTCTGAAAACTTTCAATTTTTGATGAATAGTGAAACCACTAAGTGGTAGGTTAAAAACTGAATTTTGCATAAAACTTAATTTTACCACTTCTGTGAATGGAATTTCGAAAATCCGAGAGACACGGTTAATATCAAGGACTAAAATGTGGTTCAATGAGATGAAAATAATTTTTGGTGAATAGTAACTTTTTACTTTTTTTTACCGCGGTTAATAGTAAATAGGGTAACTAAGGGTAAATATGATATTAATATTACCCTAACACATGTCCTAATTCTATTGGACAAGTGTAATTCGACCAAAAACAAACTTAGGAATAAAATATGACCATTTAGGCCCACTTGGATTAGATTAGGACATTTATTATGAATTTATTTAAAGAAGGGTTAAACTAGTTAAAATCAAAGTTTAATAAGTAAATCATTTTTAATATGGGGTTATACATAAGATAAATTCGATTGTAAATATTAATTAGAAAGCTAAAAATATTTCCTACATGATGGTATTTTATTTGTAATTTTTAGACATCAAATAATTTAATTTATTTATGACACAACGATGATGCAGTAATTATCTTATTAATGAAATATTGACATAATTGATGTTATAAACACAAAAATAAATGTAATTTGAGATTTTTTATGAATTCCACTAATTTTCTAGGTTACTGTGATATATTAATGATGATTTAATCAACTTGGGTCGAACATATAATTCTGTTATGACTTTCACAAAAATCATATATCAAATAGTGTCAAAATTGACACAAAATAGTTTTTAAATCAAATATTATATTATTAATTGTTATTTTATTCCTAAAAATCTAAGGTTCGGCCAAATGACTTAGATAAGGATATATATATTAATAATAAACAATTTGTGGTTCGTTTGGCATATTATAGTAAGTTTATTAACCATATAGTGAAAGAAAACAAAAAGACACGGTAAAAGTTAAATTATTTAACTTAGAGTTAAATCTAATTGATAAGGTTTAAAATAATATCCAAACATGTCTAAATTTGATTGGTTGATGAGATTACAACCCTATCTCATCTAATCTTCGAATATGAGTCATTTTTGGAGGTTTTTAAGTGGGGTTAGATTTATAATAAATTAATATTTTTAAGAATTCCTAAGGTGCCCCTCTCCTCCCTTATAAAAGGGCACCTCCTCCCCTTCCTCCTCACACCAATTTTGAGCACTCAAGCTCGGCCAACCCCTGCCATTTTCTCCTCTCCACTTTCCTAGAATAATCCTAGAGGTTCTGGTCTTCTCCAAAGACCAATCTTAGTTTCTTTAAGTGGAGGATTCAAAGAGGCGTTCCAAAGAAGAGGAGCTTCGGACATGAACAAAGCAAATCGGACCTAAGGTAAGGGAAATATCACAATCTCATTTTTATCCGAGATTGTTTATTCGTAAGTATTTACTGGGGTGTATTTTATCATCCACATCCATGTTCCCTCAATATGTAATATTGTTTCCATCCACTTGAAATAGTTTAAATCCAATTTTACCCTTAGGTGAGTTTTTAGTAAAGAATATGAAAGGAATCTTTTGTCGTTTTTCCGTACGAGGTACTTTTTGACTTTTCCGACAAAAGTACGAAGAATGTTTTTTTTAACATATACGGCATGAATGGATTTTTAAAACATTACTTCAAAGAAGCTTCCTTTACAAGTTTTCAAGTTTATTTTTAATCAACTTCTTTTATTTTAAAGTTGTATGACATGTTATGAAAGGAAAAATGTTTTTGAAGAAAAAAGGATATTTTCCTCAAGAATTCAATTCAAGTGTTTCATCAAAATTATTTTCCATCTAAGATAATAAAGGGTTCTGTTTCTATCCATATTTTTACATTGGTTTGACAATGTTGTGATGGAATTATGTTTATGAATTCCTTTATCATATATGAATTGATTTATGATGTCATGATGTTTCAAGAATCCCATTTTTGTTATATGTGTTATGCGATGATGTATGTTTTATGATTATGTGGCACACATAAGAAAGGATTCATTATAAGATGGGTGGGACCTATATCTCCCTCCAATGCATTGGGTAATGATTTTATATCTCATGAGATAGACATGGCTGGAACGGAAGGTTATTTCGGTTCAGTGATACAGGACTGAAACGAGGAGTGAACTCGGTTCAGAAAGGGACTTTGTCCACTAAGATAGTCTTGCCAATGAGTCATGACTAACAAGAAATGATTTTCCATGATTATGTGTGCATGCCACAAAGTTTCAAGTTTCATGTTATGATTATGGGGATCTCATTCTCACTTCTATGATTTGTTCCATGTTAAGATATTATGATCTCTTTTGCAGGTTGTGATTTTCAAAAAGATATGATATGATTTTTTATTTCTTTTATATACCCTTACTGAGCATTTGAGCTCACCCTTTTATGTTTTCTTTTCCCCAGGATATAAAGAAAGGTTTTAGGTAAAAAAAATGGAAGAACTTTACAGGATATATTGAAGATCTTTCACCAGGATTAGAAGATTATGTTCCGAGTTTCCAAAGACACTAAACTATTACGATCCTTTAGTGTGTGTTTTTGTTATGTACTAAGTATTCCGCAAATGTAATGTAATGTCCATGTATGTCAGGATACGGGTCTCTACAGTTGGTATCAGAGGAAAGGTTTAGTCAACCTTTGGAAACTAGGATGCGAAAACGTTAGTGATATCCCTAGAGATATTTCTAAGGTATGTCTAGGGATGTCCCTAGGGATAAGTATACGTATAGGTTATAGTAATAGAATTACGCTAATGATCATAGAATTAAACCTAAGATGTTGGATATTGAAGGTACTCCCCCTTTATTATGTTGTTTTCCCTAGCATGATTTTTGCCTCTCACACTATTCTTTTTGGGTTTTAGACGATGGCTGGAACCCGAAGGAACCGTGTTGATCAATTCAATGGACAATGCAATGATTTCCCTCCTGAACAAACAAATGTTATGGGAGATGGAGTGCAAAATCTTATTGCTATACTTACACAAGCTATGAATCATTCTGGACTTCCAAATGAGCAGAGAAGGGAACAATATTCTATTGAGTCCTTCATGAGGCAACGTCCACCTTCTTTCAGTGGGTCTTCTGATCCACTTGTGGCTGAACAATGGATCAGTACTACTGAAAAGATATTTTCAGTTCTTCAATGTTCTGAACATGATAAAGTCATCTTAGCAGTATATCGTTTGGAAGGTGAAGCTGATCAATGGTGGAATCTTATCAAGAATACGAGGCCAAGGGATGAAATTGAGTCCATGGAATGGGACGAGTTCAAGAACTTGTTTTTCAGTAAGTACTTCCCTCGTATTCTTCGAACAAAGATGGAAAAGGAGTTTATTGAGCTGAAGCAGAAGGATGATGAATCTGTTGGTATATATGAAGCGAATTTTACAAGACTTGCAAGGTATGCATCTGGCATTATCATCCAACATGAAAGTAAAGTTGATCGATTTTTCAGTGGCTTAAAACCAAGTCTTCGAAGGGCATTAGCTATAAGAGACTTCAGTAGCTATGAAGAAATTGTGCGTTGTGCTATCAAGGTAGAAATGGAAGTTGGTGTTACATATCCATCTCATGGTTTTGACAAGAAACGAAAGATGGAGTTCAAGGAGAAATCTCATAATAATGGTGAAAAGAAGATGAATGTTTCCTTATGCACAAAGTGTGGAAAGAAGCATGGTGGAGATTGTCTTAAAGGAACTAGAAAATGTTTTAAGTGTGGAAAAGAAGGTCATCGAGCAGCTGAGTGTCGAAGTAATGGAAAAAGGGTTTCTAATGATGTGAATAAAGCAAACACTGCAGAGAACGCACCGCCAACACTTCAATGCTTCAAGTGCAAGGAAATGGGGCATTATGCTAATAATTGCCCTAATCCAAGGGTTAGTGATGATCAACACGAGCAACCACTGAAGGCAAAGGACAAAGGGAAATCACATGCGATCACTATTGGCAATGTTGAATATGACAACGATGTGGTGGAATGATTAAGTGTTTATGTAATGGGATTCCAAAATAATGTTGTATCATTGAGTATTGCAATATTTATTGATGTGGTATTCAAAGTGATTGAGATATTTTTTGGAAATAAGATGATATGCGCATAATGAAGACGAGAAAATGAAATGTTTAATGGTATTCATGAGCTCATGATTGATATAAGGACTAAGTGATATCATGGATTGAGTATATAGAAATTTGAGGATTTTGGTATGTGGAAAGTGTTAACTTTTAACTGCATTCATGTTTTCACTAAGGTATTCAAGAGAATACATGATTAAGGACTTTGAATGTTTAGAATGTGACCAACAAAACATATCTTATGATATGTGGGGATCAACGACAGTATTAAATCTCTGGTAATCGTTGTCACTATATTATGAGAGTGGACTGCAGTATTATGGATAAGCCTAAAGATTGAAATGGATTATGTTGGACATAAGTGAGTATTGTTTAAGGATCGAAGTTTTCTCGATATTATTGATGGGATGTTATAGTAATATAGTTTTAGAAAAAGGACAACCTGCAGGACGGGCGACAGCCCATCGCTTCGGACAAGGCTGTAGGAATCGAACCCACAACCGAAGTGCGACTGGCCTTTATCGCCTACCACTGACCTACATGAAGTCCCTGTTTAGTAGAAACTAGTGTTATTATATTAAGAAGTCTGATATATGAAGTATAAGCCCATTTTAGGAACCATATATGATTAATCCCACTATAGATCGACTTATGTATATAAATTTTGCTAACCTTTTGAGACAGATGGAATGACCCGTCATTCTATCACATGATCTGCTAACACTTCACGAATAACAAATTCAACTTCATTTATTTAAGAGATGAAGTGGAAATTGTTCAAGGCATGAACAACAGTGAGATTGTACCAAAATAAAGTAAGTATTTATTCTAATTCAAATTTTCAACTTTAGGGAAATGATCTTGAAAACCAAAAATGTTGTCCTAGTGATCTTATACCTGAGGAATCAGATGGTACCTTATATCATCACAAATTTATGGATTTGTGATTTTTGGCTTTTCCATAGCCATGTTCTCTACCACTCTCCATCAGAACATGATGGTTAGATTTTTCTTCCATATCCATATTTTTACCTATGTGGAAACCCAACAATTAGTTTATTTGGGTAATCGTTACATTTCATACTTTAGTTTTTAAAGCCAAGTTTTGGTATTCCTTTTTACGATGTGGGAAACTTTCGAATAGAAAACCATTTATAACCCCGACGAATTTCGAGGGCGAAATTCATTTTAAGGGGGGTAGAATGTAACAGCCCAAGATTTTATGAAAAATATTCTTTTTAATTTTATTAATGTCTTGTGTTGTACGCTACACCAAAAGGATCTTGCACAACACGCATCCTTGACTTGCCTTGCATTACACGCAATCGCAACCTTCCTCGATAGTGTGTGTAGTACGCAATAACGAGTTTCACTAAACAGCGATATGCTATTAAAACTAGCCGTTATGAATAGTAATAACCACTTTTTGAAATTTTGTAAATTTTATTTTTCAAAATGGATTTCATTTTTGGATTCGGAGTATCGAATTTAGCCTAAGGTGAAATTTTGGTACATTTCGGATAACTTTCATATTCTGATGAATAGTGAAAATTACTAAATTATAATTAAAAACAACTTTTTTATTCGAAATAATTAATAGTGATAAATTATTAATTTGAGTGGTTTTAAAGTATATTTAGAATATATTTTTACAATTTAATACAATGTTGGTCATTGGACGTAATTTCACATTTAAACCTGACATAAACAAGTGTCAATCTTTTGATAGATATTGTTTCGTAAAAACACGCTATTTGTTTTAATAGCGGGATTTAATTATAAAATTAATTAATTCAACTTCTATGTTATGAATTTGGTAAAATAGACTTCATTTTTTAATTCGGAATATGAAATATAGCTTAGGATGAAATTTTGGCATTTTTCTGAAAACTTTCAATTTTTGATGAATAGTGAAACCACTAAGTGGTAGGTTAAAAACTGAATTTTGCATAAAACTTAATTTTACCACTTCTGTGAATGGAATTTCGAAAATCTGAGAGACACGGTTAATATCAAGGACTAAAATGTGGTTCAATGAGATGAAAATAATTTTTGGTGAATAGTAACTTTTTACTTTTTTTACCGCGGTTAATAGTAAATAGGGTAACTAAGGGTAAATATGATATTACTATTACCCTAACACATGTCCTAATTCTATTGGACAAGTGTAATTCGACCAAAAACAAACTTAGGAATAAAATATGACCATTTAGGCCCACTTGGATTAGATTAGGACATTTATTATGAATTTATTTAAAGAAGGGTTAAACTAGTTAAAATCAAAGTTTAATAAGTAAATCATTTTTAATATGGGGTTATACATAAGATAAATTCGATTGTAAATATTCATTAGAAAGATAAAAAGATTTCCTACATGATGGTATTTTATTTGTAATTTTTAGACATCAAATAATTTAATTTATTTATGACACAACGATGATACAGTAATTATCTTATTAATGAAATATTGACATAATTGATGTTATAAACACCAAAATAAATGTAATTTGAGATTTTTTATGAATTCCACTAATTTTCTAGGTTACTATGATATATTAATGATGATTTAATCAACTTGGTTCGAACATATAATTCTGTTATGACTTTCACAAAAATCATATATCAAATAGTGTCAAAATTGACACAAAATAGTTTTTAAATCAAATATTATATTATTAATTGTTATTTTATTCCTAAAAATCTAAGGTTCGGCCAAATGACTTAGATAAGGATATATATATTAATTATAAACAATTTGTGGTTCGTTTGGCATATTATAGTAAGTTTATTAACCATATAGTGAAAGAAAACAAAAAGACACGGTAAAAGTTAAATTATTTAACTTAGAGTTAAATCTAATTGATAAGGTTTAAAATAATATCCAAACATGTCTAAATTTGATTGGTTGATGAGATTACAACCCTATCTCATCTAATCTTCGAATATGAGTCATTTTTGGAGGTTTTTAAGTGGGGTTAGATTTATTATAAATTAATATTTTTAAGAATTCCTAAGGTGCCCCTCTCCTCCCTTATAAAAGGGCACCTAATCCCCTTCCTCCTCACACCAATTTTGAGCACTCAAGCTCGGCCAACCCCTGCCATTTTCTCCTCTCCACTTTCCTAGAATAATCCTAGAGGTTCTGGTCTTCTCCAAAGACCAATCTTAGTTTCTTTAAGTGGAGGATTCAAAGAGGCGTTCCAAAGAAGAGGAGCTTCGGACATGAACAAAGCAAATCGGACCTAAGGTAAGGGAAATATCACAATCTCATTTTTATCCGAGATTGTTTATTCGTAAGTATTTACTGGGGTGTATTTTATCATCCACATCCATGTTCCCTCAATATGTAATATTGTTTCCATCCACTTGAAATAGTTTAAATCCAATTTTACCCTTAGGTGAGTTTTTAGTAAAGAATATGAAAGGAATCTTTTGTCGTTTTTCCGTACGAGGTACTTTTTGACTTTTCCGACAAAAGTACGAAGAATGTTTTTTTTAACTTATACGGCATGAATGGATTTTTAAAACATTACTTCAAAGAAGCTTCCTTTACAAGTTTTCAAGTTTATTTTTAATCAACTTCTTTTATTTTAAAGTTGTATGACATGTTATGAAAGGAAAAATGTTTTTGAAGAAGAAAGGATATTTTCCTCAAGAATTCAATTCAAGTGTTTTATCAAAATTATTTTGCATCTAAGATAATAAAGGGTTCTGTTTCTATCCATATTTTTACATTGGTTTGACAATGTTGTGATGGAATTATGTTTATGAATTCCTTTATCATATATGAATTGATTTATGATGTCATGATGTTTCAAGAATCCCATTTTTGTTATATGTGTTATGCGATGATGTATGTTTTATGATTATGTGGCACACATAAGAAAGGATTCATTATAAGATGGGTGGGACCTATATCTCCCTCCAATGCATTGGGTAATGATTTTATATCTCATGAGATAGACATGGCTGGAACGGAAGGTTATTTCGGTTCAGTGATACAGGACTGAAACGAGGAGTGAACTCGGTTCAGAAAGGGACTTTGTCCACTAAGATAGTCTTGGCAATGAGTCATGACTAACAAGAACTGATTTTCCATGATTATGTGTGCATGCCACAAAGTTTCAAGTTTCATGTTATGATTATGGGGATCTCATTTTCACTTCTATGATTTGTTCCATGTTAAGATATTATGATCTCTTTTGCAGGTTGTGATTTTCAAAAAGATATGATATGATTTTTATTTCTTTTATATACCCTTACTGAGCATTTGAGCTCACCCTTTTATGTTTTCTTTTCCCCAGGATATAAAGAAAGGTTTTAGGTAAACAAAATTGGAAGAACTTTACAGGAGATATTGAAGATCTTTCACCAGGATTAGAAGATTATGTTCCGAGTTTCCAAAGACACTAAACTATTACGATCCTTTAGTGTGTGTTTTTGTTATGTACTAAGTATTCCGCAAATGTAATGTAATGTCCATGTACGTCAGGATACGGGTCTCTACAGTCTATAAAACACATAATATGAATGTTAAACATTATATTAAAAATAATATAGATATATATATACAATCAATATAATTCATAATGATTTATTTGTTTATTTATTGGTATAAAACACACTTGTGCACATTCAAATAATATTTTAGAAAAACATTTCCATTTATTAAAAAAATGGTTTCGCATTCATTTTTAATTAATTGGATAAATATTTATGTGAAACCCCTAATTTAATAATTTATTTAATCTTGTTCATACGTTATATTATAATTTATTGGTTATATTTTACTTGGTTATGCAATTATAATAATAAAATGATGTTTTGTAGAGATGTGTTGTTTTGTGTAAAACAAGCCATGTCGGTGTTGAATATAGCCAAAGCATAAATTGGTGTATCATAAGACATAAGACATAAAATAAAATAAATTTATTATATTAAAAATCTTATTAAAAACATTTTGTGTTATACGAATGTAATTCAGAGGTGTGAAGAGAAAAGGTTAAGGGGAAGCCTTTTATTAAGTGGGGTGAGTGGAAAACAGGTAAATATTTTAAATTGAGAGTTACAATCAAATTGTTTCATAGAAAAGTGACACTAATAATGAACCATACTATATCATATAATAAATAATATATAATATTTTCCATCCAATGGGTTTTGGATAACTTTCAAAGTCATTTAGTCCATTCAGTTTAAAATTCAATGCATTGGTTAATGTGTTTTTCTCTTAATCACTATAATATATTTAATCATTTTTCACTAATAAATTTGGAAAAATAAAAATAAATAATTATTAGAAATTATAAATTAGGTTGATTTCCATGACATAATACATTTTTCAAAATTCAATTCACATAAGTGGAAAAAATAATCTAAAAATAATCTTACAGACCATACGAGAAAGCATGGTTTTATATTTAAAAGGTTCAAATGATTACTAAGTATATATATATATAATGTATATAATTGATTAAAATGAGAAAATTACGATTTAGATATTTATAATTTAATTAATTCTACTTTAAAACAAAAATCTTTTATAATTTATCAATATAAAGTATTTACATGAAAAGTATGTTTTCAATAACAACTCTGTATTTTTCACTATTAATCCAAAAAATGAATCTTTAGAAAAAATACAAATATTTCACGATAATATAATTATTATATTCTAATTTCATAGACTATGTTTTTTATTTCAAATAAAATTCAAAAAATTATTCAAAATTAATGTTAAAAAAATTTCTCCAATAAAAGGAAGCTAACCTTCTTATATAAAAATACAACATTTTATGCCCAAAATTAGCTTAGGACTTATCTCATGGCTATAAAATATATTGGATGAATGTAATGAATTATTGAATATATAAGATATTAATTAGGAGTATATACTAATATTAATTAATTTATGTTATTATGATAAAATTAATTTATTGTATGAAGATACTTTTTTGTAAAAACTTTTACTTTTATTTCACTGATTTTTGTACTCATTTTTTTGTTAATTCGCAACAATAGAATTAAAACTTACATTTAAATAATTTAGTTAATTCTATTTATGACAAAAAACATATTAGATAGTTTATATTTTGTTATTTAAAATAATATTAATTTACTATTACAATGTTTTTAAGTAAAACTCCTTCTTGTGTGTAATGAAAGATATTGAAGAAAGTCATTGCTTCTTATAATGAAATATAACTCAACATTTGGTAAATTAAAATAAATATCAAGTACTGAATGTAAATAAAATATTAAATATATTTTAATTTATCAGTATTTTATATTACCTCTATAAGCAATGTGTTTCATGTCATAAAAGGTATTGAATAAAATGTTATTATTTTATAATTTCAAGGTGTTACATTCTCCCCACCTAAAATAAATTACATCCTCTCAATTTAATGTTGATATTAGTAATATAGGGTTTGATTTGAAGGTTATTATTTTTAGAAACCCATATTATAAAAGGGTTAATAAAATATCCTCTTAATAATAGATAAAGATATTTTCAATAATCATATGGACTAATATATAAGTATGCTTCTAGATTGGAAAACATTAGTGAAACGTAAATATATAGACTTGGGGGAAAATAATAAATATTTAAAGAGAGTGTTTAAATTTATTGATAAAAATTAGTTGAATTATTAATTTAATATTGAGGGCCTAAATACCTTAAATCTATAAGGTCTAAAAATGTCATTGATATCATAAGAAATGATGGTATTGGATAAAAGTTTATTTCAAGATCATTTTTTCTAAAAATGAGGAATACTATTATGAAATAAGAATATATAGAAATATAATTACATATAATGTTTCTATTTAATAAGAAAAATTTCATGATTTGGTTGTTATATATTAAATTTTTGATTCATTTCTTATTATAGGAAAGAAATATATAAAAATTATGTTTCCTGAAGCAATAAAATTTACTTTGATTTGATCGTAAGATCCATAAAAGAGTGAAATGTTCTGTATGTCACTATTTATTTTCCCAAACAAATATAGTTAACTAATTAATCTCTAACACTTAAAAATAATACAACTAGTTCATAATTAATATTTATTTTTTATATTACATAAAAAAATAATGACTTATTAACCTTGAAATCACGTAGAATACTGATAGGCGTGGAACTCTTATCATCCATTGTTTATGGGATCAAGCCCCACCGCCATTCTGGACGTCATAGGTTTCCACCCTACATTTGGATTTAACATTTTATAAACTATAATAATATAATTCATATAAATTTTAAAAAAATGATGGACATGATTAGAATAAGTTTAATCTATAAATAACCTTTTTAGTATGGTTTTCAAAACAATCTATTTTTCCTCTGAAAAGTATAACAATATTATTTTAATATAATGATCATATTATCCCTAAATGTTATTAATAAAATTAAACATATTCCAAGAAAATATAAATTCATTAATACTCAAATAAAATTTCCACTAAATCATTTAATTAATGAATGGGTTGTATTTGAATGTATTTCTTTTAAAATATTCATAATCATGGTAGGCTCACATCAAATAAAACCTAAAAATGTTGTTTAAGTCATTGATATTATTTTCAAACACATACTCATTAACACATTATGGTATCCATAAAAAGCATGTTAATTAATAAATAACTTCTTGTATAATTTAATATACTTGTTATATGTTTCATTAATCTTATAAAAAAATACTAATTGTTAAAACACTTCTACATTTTCATCATTGAATCCCAAAAAACAAGTATTCTGTTTATTTTCTTCCACATGGGTCTGTCATTGAACTATATTTTATTCTATGTTATACATTATCATTGTCTATTTAACTAAACTATTATGTTTTGTTAGGAAAATGGGAATTATCCGATGTATATCCCCTATGTTTTCCAAAATATGTTAGTAGAAAGGCCCATTGTTATTCACTAGGTTATGCTCGGATCAAGTTTGACACTTCATTTTTAGAGTTATTACCCCAACGTAAATCCATTCCAAAACCGCAAGAACTTTTTTTATATATAAAAGGAGTTATTTTCATTAAATTCCAAATAATATTAACCATACAAAAATATTTGGTTATTTTTCTATACATAGACAAAAAATTATTATATGGTTAGGTTACCTAATCATTGGTTTCCTAAATCAAATATCAATGGTTTATACTAACCATTAAATGAAAAAATATATAATGAACATGATAATAGAATCCTATAACTTGTTCCTACAACCATTACCTTGCATTATATACAAGGAATAACATTTGGAAGAACATGTCAGTTTAGTAGTCTTGTTAAATTATGTACACATATATAACGACCCATACTTTACATACATTTTTAATACTTCAAAATTGAAGCACACTTATTACAACATATGACAAAACCACAAATGACTGTATAGGTATAGTGTCTTTAGAAACTGGGAAACATAAACAACTGGTTCATAAATCATTTACAGTTTCTCCCATTTATTTCATCATATCTAGGGTCCCTTTTAGAATATTCTACTTAATATCCATCTTCCTGACCTGGGGAAAAGAAAACATAAAAGGGTGAGCTCAAATGCTCAGCAAGGGCAAATAAAGGAAATAAAAATCATATCATATCTTTTTGAAAATCATAACCTGCAAAAGAGATCATAATATCTTAAATGGAACAAATCATAGAAGTGAAAATGAGATCCCCATAATCATAACATGAAACTTGAAACTTTGTGACATGCACACATAATCATGGAAAATCATTTCTTGTTAGTCATGACTCATTGCCAAGACTATCTTAGTGGAAAAAGTCCCTTTCTGAACCGAGTCACCCTCGTTCCAGTCCTGTTTCACTGAATCGGTATAACCTACCATTCCATCCATGTCTATCTCATGAGATATAAAATCTTTACCCAATGCATTGGAGGGAGATATAGGTCCCACCCATCTTATAATGAATCCTTTCTTATGTGTGCCACATAATCATAAATCATAAATCATAGCGTAACCCATGTAATAAAAATGGGATTCTTAAACAACATGACATCATAAAACAATTCATATAAGATAAAGGAATTCATAAAAATATAATTCCATCACAAAATAATCAAATCAATGTAATAATAGGGATAAAAACAGAACCCTTTATTATCTTAGATGGAAAATAATTTTGATAAAACACTTGAAATCCATTCTTGAGGAAAATATCCTTTCTTCTTCAAAAACACTTTTCTTTTCTTAACATGTCATACAATTATAAACTAAAAGAAGTTGATTAAAAATAAACATGAAAACTTGTAAAGGAAGATTCATGGAAATAATGTTTTAAAAATCCATTCATGCCGTATAAGTTAAAAAAACATTGTTCGTACTTTTGTCGGAAAAGTCAAAAAGTACCTCGTACGAAAAACGACAATAGATTCCTTTCATTTCTTTTACTAAAAACTCACCGAAGCGTAAAAATGGATTTAAACAATTGTAGGTGGATGGAAATAATATTACATATTTATGAAACATTGATGTGGATGATAAAATAAACCCCAGTAAATACTTACGAATAAACAATCTCGGATAAAAATGAGATTGTGATATTTCCCTTACCTTAGGTCTGATTTGCTTTGTACGTGTCCGAAGCTCCTGTAAAATGGTTTAAATAATGTTATTGACTTATTCCAGAATCATACATATTGATATGATATCATATATGGTCATATTCTTAGCTTCTTGTTAGTAATATTTCATTGTTACTTGTTACTCGGGTCTTTATTGCCTTTTGTTGTTATGCGTGTTTTGCCGAATAAATTCTTATTCTTCTTTTAAGGTTATAGATACCATATATCCAGAATGGTATTAGTGTAACATATATCATATTTATTCATTCAATTAATTTATATAATTACTATGTAATGATGATCATGTAGAACGAGTCGCATCACATCGTGGAGACGGTATTCCGTACGTACGCACGAGGGATGATATCGTTCCTATGATCGTGGAATTGTATTGGAGTATATATATATTATTTCAGTATCAATATTAATTTATAATAGTCATAAATAGTTACTCATTACACCATTATACCCATCCTTGTAAGGTGATGGTGGAAAATATATTACACCACGGCGTGGAGACGGTATTCCGTACGTACGCACGCGCGGTGATTTCATTTTTCCGTAGGATGGATAGAAGGTGAATTAGGGTTTTTTCATATTTATAATAACATATCAGTATGTAAGTAATACTGATGTTATTACTTTATCATGAAACAACTAAAGAAGAAGAAGTTTAAGAAGAAAGAAATTCAAAAGATCGGTAATGTATATTACCTCTTCTTTGGAACGCTTCTTTGAATCCTCCACTTAGGGAACTAAGATTGGTCATTGAAGAAGACTAGGACCTCTAGGATTATTCTAGGGAAGTGGATAAGAGAAAATTCCAGAGGTTGTCTGAGCTTGAGTGCTCAAATTGGTGTGAGGAGGAGGGGGAGGAGGTGCCCTTTTATAAGGTAGGAGAGGGGCACCTTAGGAATATCTCAAAATATTATTTTATATTAAAGTCAAAATCGGTTTATAATGGTTCCAAAGGGTATTATTTCAAAGATAAAGCGGGGATGGGTCGAAATCCTATCAACCAATAGGATTTAGACATGTTTAGGTTATTATTTTAACCTTATCAATTAGATTTAACTCTAAGTTAAATAAGTTATCTTTTACCGTCTCTTTTTGTTTTCTTACACTATATGGTTAATACACTTACTATAACATTCCAAAAGAACCCCAAATTGTTTATTATTAATATATATATCCTTATCTAAGTCATTTGGCCGAACCTTTGATTTTTAGGAATAAAATAACAATTAATAATATAATATTTGATTTAAAAACTATTTTGTGTCAATTTTGACACTATTTGATATATGATTTTTGTGAAAGTCATAACAGAATTATATGTTCGAAAAAAGTTGATTAAATCAACACTAATATATCATAGTAACCTATAAAATTATTGGAATTCATAAAAAGTCTCAAATTACATTTATTTTGGTGTTTATAACATCAATTATGTCAATATTTCATTAATAAGATAATTACTGCATCATTATTGTGTCATTAATAAATTAAATTATTTAATGTCTAAAAATTATAAATAAAACACCATTATGTAGAAAATATTTTTTTCTTTCTAATGAATATTTATAGTCGAATTTATCTTATGTATAACCTCATATTAAAAATTATTTACTTATTAAACTTTGATTTTAACTATTTTAACCCTTCTTTAAATAAATTAATAATAAATGCCCTAATCTAATCCAAGTGGGCCTAAATGGTCATATTTTATTCCTAAGTTTGTTTTTGGTCGAATTACACTTGTCCAATAGAATTAGGACATGTTTTAGGGTAATATTAATATCATATTTACCCTTAGTTACCCTATTTACTATTAACCGCGGTAAAAAAGTAAAAAGTTACTATTCACCAAAAAATTATTTTTATCTCATTGAACCACATTTTACTTACTGATATCAACCGTGTCTATCGGATTTTCGAAATTCCATTCACAGAAGCGGTAAAATTAAGTTTTATGCAAAATTCAGTTTTTAACCTACCACTTAGTGGTTTCACTATTCATCAAAAATTGAAAGTTTTCAGAAAAATACCAAAATTTCACCCTAGGCTAATTTCGGTATTCCGAATCCAAAAAATGAAGTCCATTTTGAAAAATAAAATTTATAAAATTTCAAAAAGTGGTAATTACTATTCATAACGGCTATTTTTAATAATATATTAATAGCATATCGTTGTTTAGTGAAACTCAGTATTGCGTACGACGCAAGCTATCGAGGAAGGTCGCGATTGCGTGTAAAGTAAGCCAAACTAGTATGTAGTTAAAGATTCCATTGATGATATAAAAAAACAAAATATTACTCATAAAAATCTCGGGTGTTACATTCTACCCCCCTTAAAAAGAATTTCGCCCTCGAAATTCGTCACTTTGTAACAAACATATGAGGATACTTCTCCCTCATCATATCCTCAAGCTCCCATGTAGTTTCTTAAATTTGGTGGTTCCTCCATAAAACTTTCACCAATCGAGTGGTCTTGTTTCGTAGGACTTTTTCGCTACGATCCAGAATCTCTATCGGCTGTTCTTCATAAGAAAGATCTTGCTCCAGCGGTACAACTTCTGAGCAGAGTACATGTGAAGGATCAGGTATGTACTTTCTCAGGAGAGATACATGGAACACATCGTGAACTTGAGAGAGATTCGGTGGAAGCGCCAATCGGTATGCTGCCTTTCCAACACGATCCAGTATTTCGAAAGGACCGATATACCTATGGCTCAACTTCCCCTTCTTTCCAAATCTCATAACCCTCTTCCAGGGAGATATTCGTAAGAACACTTTATCACCCACTTCAAACTCTAGGTCTTTTCTTCGGTTGTCGGCATAACTTTTCTGTCGACTCTGAGCTGCCTTTATGTGTTGTTGAATAGATCTGACCTTTTCTGCCATTTCATCAACGAGATCATGTCCTAATAGCTTTCTTTCCCCAACTTCATCCCAGCAAGTTGGAGTCCTGTATTTCATTCCATAGAGAGCTTCATAAGGATCCATCTGAATACTGGAGTGAAAGCTATTATTATAAGAAAATTCCACCAAAGGTAGGTGTTGATCCCAACCTCCTTTGAAATCCATAGAGCAAGCTCTCAACATATCTTCTAGGGTTTGAATTGTTCTCTCAGACTGACCATCTGTTTGAGGATGATAAGCAGTGCTGAAACTCAACTCTGTATCCAGAGTATGCTGAAGACTTCGCCAGAACTTCGAGGTAAATCTCGGATCCCAATCAGATATAATAGAAAGTGGTACTCCATGCAATCTTACCACTTCCTTTACATATATCCTGGAAAGCTGATCTAGAGAGAAATCCTCTCTAATAGCAATGAAGTGTGCAGACTTTTTAAGACGATCAACTATGACCCAAATAGCATTATTGCCTTTGGATGTTTTAGGAAGTCCTGTGACAAAGTCCATAGTGATGTTTTCGCATTTCCATTCCGGTATGGGTAATGGTTGTAACATCCCCTTAGACTTTTGTCTCTCAGTTTTAACATGTTGACAAACCAAGCATCGAGAGACATATTCAGCAACATCTCTTTTCATTCCATCCCACCAGAAGTACTCTTTCAGGTCCCTATACATCTTCGTGCTTCCAGGATGAATAGAGAATGATGAACTATGAGCCTCATCCAGTAGCTCCTTCTTTAATTCGGGGATGGGAGGAACACAAACCCGATTCCTGAACTTTATTATCCCATCACAATCAAGGTTGAATTCAGGAACATTTCTCACCTTCTTTTGTAACTCTACATCTTCTTTCTGTGCCTCTTTAATCTTCACATGTATAGATGGTTGAACATTCATTTGAGAAAGATAAGATTTTTCCCCTTCCATTATAATTCCATGATCCATCCTTTGTAAATCCATAAATATTGGATCTTTTGTGATCCTCATCATGTATAAACTAGCATGGTCTTGTCGACTTAATGCATCTGCCACCTTGTTTGCTTTCCCAGGGTGGTAATGGATTGAGCAGTCATAATTCATAATCAGCTCCAACCATCTTCTTTGGCGCATATTCAACTCCTTTTGTGTGAAAATATACTTTAAACTTTTATGATCAGTATAAATATCACACCTTTCACCATAAAGTTAATGCCTCCAAATCTTTAATGCAAAGATTACCGCAGCCAACTCCAAATCATGTGTTGGGTAATTTTGCTCATGGATTTTCAACTGTCGTGAGGCATAAGCTATCACCATATCATTTTTCATAAGAACAAACCTTAATTCCTTCTTGGATGCATCACTGTAGATCACAAACCATTCTCCACTACAAGGCAGTGTGAGCACAGGTGCACTGGATAACCTTCTTTTCAACTCCTTGAAATTCTCTTCACATTCCTCTGTCCAGACAAACTTAAATCCTTTCCGAGTCAACTTGGTGAGTGGATTAGATAATCGTGAAAAAGCTTTTACAAAACGTCGATAATATCCATCCAAACCAAGAAAACTTCGGATCTCAGTTACTCTTGTTTGTCTTGACCATCTTTCGATAACCTCTGTTTTTGCTGGATCCACAGATATCCCCTCTTTTGAGATTATGTGACCCAAAAATGCAACTTTTTGAAGCCAAAATTCACACTTGGTAAATTTGGCATAAAGCTTCTCCTTTCTCAGGGTCTTCAATATAATTCTCAAGTGATCTTCATGATCTTCCTTGCTCTTTGAATAGACAAGAATATCATCTATAAAGACTACCACAAATTGATCAAGATAGTCTCTAAAGACTCTATTCATTAGATCCATGAAGATAGCAGGGGAATTAGTAAGACCAAATGGCATCACTATAAATCCATAGTGTCCATACCTTGTACGGAAAGCCGTCTTTGGTATATCCTCCATTTTGACGCTTAATTGATGATACCCTGAACGAAGATCAATCTTGGAAAAGAATTGAGCTCCGCGTAGTTGGTCAAATAAGTCATGAATGCGTGGGAGAGGATATTTGTTCTTGATAGTGATCTTGTTAAGTTCTCGATAATCAATGCAGAGTCTCATTGATCCATCTTTCTTCTTAACAAATTGAATAGGTTCTCCCCAAGGTGACGCACTAGGGCGTATGAATCCCTTATCAATATTCTCTTGGAGTTGATTCTTCAATTCCTGCAACTCAATTGGGGCCATTCTATAAGGCGTCTTTGAAATAGGCAAAGCACCCGGTACGAGTTCTATTGAAAACTCAACTTCAAGATTTGGTGGAAGACCCGGTAATTCCTCCGGAAATACATCATCAAACTCCCGTACGATGGGCATATTCTTAATCGCGAGCTTCTCACCAACCATTTGAGATAAATAACCTTCATTTAGTGGAATCAATACCCATAAAATGGAAGAAATTTCCACTGGATGGTTATGTTCATCCTTGCATTGATAGATGATCATAGATTGATCTGGAATATGAAATGTGACTTCCCTTCTTTGGAAATTGATATGAGCTATGTATAAAGAAAGCCAATCCATGCCAAGAATCACATCAAATTACACTATAGGAAGGATCATGAGATTTGCAGGAAGCACTTTCCCACAAACTTCGATCAGAGAAGAATTATAAACTTTTGATGCGATTGATGTGCCATTAGGTGTTGTCACAGCTAACTAAACATCTAATTGTTGAGGTAATATGGTGATACCCTAAGAAAATTTTTCAGAAATAAAAGAGTGGGTGGATCCAGAATCAAATAAAACATTTCCTACTTTAGAGTGGATGGTAAGTGTACCTTTCAACACTTCGTTATCGTACTCCACATCACTGATAGAAATTCCATGTGACTTTCCTTTGTCTTTAGCCTTAAGATTTTGTTGACGTCGACCATCATCATCAACCCTTGGATTTGGGCATTGATTGGCATAATGCCCCATCTCCTTGCACTTGAAACATTGAAGTGTAGTAGGTTAATTCTGTGTATCCCTTCCTTTGTTTATATCATTAGACATCTTCTTCCCATTATCGCGGCATTCAAATGCCCGATGACCTTCCTTTCCACATTTGAAACATTTACTTGTCCCTTTTAGACAACTCCCTCCATGTTTCTTTCAACACATTGAGCATAAGGGAAAGCTCATCTTCTTTTCAGTGTGCTCTTTATATTTTCCTTTGAATTCTATCTTCCTCTTCTTATCAAACCCATGTGACTGATGGGTTACTCCAATCTCCATCTCGACTTTGAGAGCACATCGAACGATTTCCTCGTAGCTATTGAAGTCCCTTATGGCTAACGCCCTTCGAATACTTGGTTTATGCCACTAAAGAATCGATCGATCTTACTCTCAGGTTGGATAATAATACCAGAAGCGTACCTTGCAAGTCTTGTAAAATTTGCTTCATAGGTACCAACATATTCATCATCCCTTTGCTTCAGTTCAAGAAACTCTTTCTCCATCTTTTTTCGGAGAATACGAGGGAAGTACTTATTGAAATATAAGTTCTTGAACTCGTCCCATTCCATAGACTCAATTTCATCCCTTTTCCTCGTATTCTTAATAAGATTCCACCATTGATCAGCATCTCCTTCCAAACGATACACTGCTAGGATGACTTTATCATGTTCAGAACATTGAAGAATTGAAAATATCTTTTCAGTAGTACTAATCCATTGTTCAGCAACTAATGGATCAGTAGACCCACTGAAAGAAGGTGGACGCTGTCTCATGAAGGATTCAACAGAATGTTGCTCCTTCCTTTTCTCGTTTGGAAGTCCTGCATGATTCATAGCTTGAGAAAGTTCTGTGAGCATGGCTACAAGATTTTGCATTCCAGCTCCCATATCGTTTGGTTGCTCAGGGGGACAATCATTGCATTGCCCATCGCATTCCGCATTAACACGGTTCCTTCGGGTTCCAGCCATTGACTAAAACCAAGAAGAATAGTGTGAGCAACACTAATTATAATAGGAAAACCACATAATCAAGGATAAAATTTCACACTTAAGGTCTTATCCTAGGGTATTCATGGCCATTTCTAAAACACTAAGATTGTGTTCTATGCTTAGACTTATCCTTAGGGTTCTTACTAAGGCTTTCACATCCTAGTTTCCAAAGGTTGACTATACATTTCCTCTGATACCAACTATTACGACCCATACTTTACATACATTGTTAATACTTCAAAATTGAAGCACACTTATTACAACATATGACAAAACCACAAAGGACCGTATAGGTATAGTGTCTTTAGAAACTGGGAAACATAAACAACTGGTTCATAAATCTTCTACAGTGTCTCCCATTTATTTCATCATATCTAGGGTCCCTTTTAGAATATTCTACTTAATATCCATCTTCCTGACCTGGTGAAAAGAAAACATAAAAGGGTGAGCTCAAATGCTCAGCAAGGGCAAATAAAGGAAATTTAAATCATATCATATCTTTTTGAAAATCATAACCTGCAAAAGAGATCATAATATCTTAACATGGAACAAATCATAGAAGTGAAAATGAGATCCCCATAATCATAACATGAAACTTGAAACTTTGTGGAATGCACACATAATCATGGAAAATCATTTCCTGTTAGTCATGACTCATTTCCAGGACTATCTTAGTGGACAAAGTCCCTTTCTGAACCGAGTCACCCTCGTTCCAGTCCTGTTTCACTGAACCGGTATAACCAACCGTTCCAGCCATGTCTATCTCATGAGATATAAAATATTTACCCAATGCATTGGAGGGAGATATAGGTCCCACCCATCATATAATGAATCATTTCTTATGTGTGCCACATAATCATAAATCATAAATCATAGCGTAACCCATGTAATAAAAATGGGATTCTTAAACAACATGACATCATAAAACAATTTATATAAGATAAAGGAATTCATAAAAATATAATTCCATCACAAAATAATCAAATCAATGTAATAATAGGGATAAAAACAGAACCCTTTATTATCTTAGATGGAAAATAATTTTGATAAAACACTTGAAATCCATTCTTGAGGAAAATATCATTTCTTCTTCAAAAACACTTTTCTTTTCTTAACATGTCATGCAATTATAAACTAAAAGAACTTGATTAAAAATAAACTTGAAAACTTGTAAAATAAGCTTCTTGGAAATAATGTTTTAAAAATCCATTCATGCCGTATAAGTTAAAAAAACATTGTTCGTACTTTTGTCGGAAAAGTCAAAAAGTACCTCGTACGAAAAACGACAAAAGATTCCTTTCATTTATTTTACTAAAAAATCACCGAAGGGTAAAAATGGATTTAAAAAATTATAGGTGGATGGAAATAATATTACATATTTATGAAACATTGATGTGGATGATAAAATACACCCCAGTAAACACTTACGAATAAACAATCTCGGATAAAAATGAGATTGTGATATTTCCCTTACCTTAGGTCCGATTTGCTTTGTATGTGTCCGAAGCTCCTGTATAATGGTTTAAATAATGTTATTGACTTATTCCAGAATCATACATATTGATATGATATCATATATGGTCATATTCTTAGCTTCTTGTTAGTAATATTTCATTATTACTTGTTACTCGGGTCTTTATTGCCTTTTGTTCTTATGCGTGTTTTGCCGAATAAATTCTTATTCTTCTTTTAAGGTTATAGATACCATATATCCAGAACGGTATTAGTGTAACATATATCATATTTATTCATTAAATTAATTTATATAATTATTATGTAATGATGATCATGTAGAACGAGTCGCATCACATCGTGGAGACGGTATTCCGTACGTACGCACGAGTGATGATATCGTTCCTATGATCGTGGAATTGTATTGGAGTATATATATATTATTTCAGTATCAATATTAATTTATAATAGTCATAAATAGTTACTCATTACACCATTATACCCATCCTTGTAAGGTGATGGTGGAAAATAGATTACACCACGGCGTGGAGACGGTATTCCGTACGTACGCACACGCGGTGATTTCATTTTTCCGTAGGATGGATAGAAGGTGAATTAGGGTTGTTTCATATTTATAATAACATATCAGTATGTAAGTAATACTGATGTTATTACTTTATCATGAAACAACTAACGAAGAAGAAGTTGAAGAAGAAAGAAATTCAAAAGATCGGTAATGGATACTACCTCTTCTTTGAAACGCTTCTTCGAATCCTCCACTTAGGGAACTAAGATTGGTCTTTGAAGAAGACCAGGACCTCTAGGATTATTCTAGGGAAGTGGAGAGGATAAAATTCCAGGGGTTGGCCGAGCTTGAGTGCTCAAATTGGTGTGAGGAGGAGGGGGAGGAGGTTCCCTTTTATAAGGGAGGAGAGGGGCACCTTAGGAATATCTCAAAATATTATTTTATATTAAAGTCAAAATCGGTTTATAATGGTTCCAAAGGGTCTTATTTCAAAGATAAAGTGGGGATGGGTCTAAATCCTATCAACCAATAGGATTTAGACAAGTTTAGGTTATTATTTTAACCTTATCAATTAGATTTAACTCTAAGTTAAATAATTTAACTTTTACCTTGTCTTTTTGTTTTCTTACACTACATAGTTAATACGCATATTATAACATGCCAAACGACCCCAAATTGTTTATTATTAATATATATATCCTTATCTAAGTCATTTGGCCGAACCTTAGATTTTTAGGAATAAAATAACAATTCATAATATAATATTTGATTTAAAAACTATTTTGTGTCAATTTTGACACTATTTTATATATGATTTTTGTGAAAGTCATAACAGAATTATATGTTCGAAACAAGTTGATTAAATAAACACTAATATATCATAGTAACCTTTAAAATTAGTGGAATTCATAAAAAGTCTCAAATTACATTTATTTTGGTGTTTATAACATCAATTATGTCAATATTTCATTAATAAGATAGTTACTGCATCATTATTGTTTCATAAATAAATAAAATTATTTAATGTCTAAAAATTATAAATAAAATATCATTATGTAGGAAATATTTTTAGATTTCTAATGAATATTTATAGTCGAATTTATCTTATGTATAACCCCATATTAAAAATGATTTACTTATTAAACATTGATTTTAACTATTTTAACCCTTCTTTAAATAAATTAATAATAAATGTCCTAATCTAATCCATGTGGGCCTAAATGGTCATATTTTATTCCTAAATTTGTGTTTGGTCGAATTACTCTTGTCCAATAGAATTAGGACATGTGTTAGGGTAATATTAATATCATATTTACCCTTAGTTACCCTATTTACTATTAACCGCGGTAAAAAAGTAAAAAGTTACTATTCACCAAAAAATAATTTTTATCTCATTGAACCACATTTTACTTACTGATATCAACCGTGTCTATCGGATTTTTGAAATTCCATTCACAGAAGCGGTAAAATTAAGTTTTATGCAAAATTCAATTTTTAACCTACCACTTAGTGGTTTCACTATTCATCAAAAATTGAAAGTTTTCAGAAAAATACCAAAATTTCACGCTATGCTAATTTCGGTATTCTGAATCCAAAAATGAAGTCCATTTTGAAAAATAAAATTTATATAATTTCAAAAAGTGGTTATTACTATTCATAACGGCTATTTTTAATAATATTTTAATAGCATATCGTTGTTTAGTGAAACTCAGTATTGCGTACGACGCAAGCTATCGAGGAAGGTCGTGATTGCGTTTAAAGTAAGCCAAGCTAGTATGTAGTGAAAGATTCCTTTGATGATAGAAAAAAAAAGAAAATATTACTCATAAAAATCTCGGGTGTTACAACATATTATTCATGTATTAAATTTAAATAGAAAAACTAAAAAATAATTATTTTTAGATTAAAAAACATTATTTATTATAACATATAATTTCATATTAGTCGTATTAAAATTCATATAATTACTTCGGAAAGAAAGTAGATTAATAGTGAGATCAAATTCCTAGTATAGATTAAATACAATAGAAGAAATAACGAATCAATATAGAAAATCAATTTGGAAATGTAAATAAATGAACATCCAATCCATGTAATATATAAATAGTTAGTGAATTGAATAAATAATTATTAAAGGTAAATAACTACAACCACGTTCTATTTAATTAATAAATAATGAATGAAATTTATCGATATATTTTATTTAAAGTGGAAATCTCCAAGATAGTAATAGTTGTATTTTAAATTAATGCAATGTTTAATCATTGAATGTCATGTTTATCAAGAACATGGTACCTTTAACATTGTTATATATATTCTATAAGGTTTAAAAAATATTGTTTGAAACCCCTATAGATGAGCCTAGCCACCTAAATCATCCCATGAGTCTATTGATGCATCGTGGGGCTTTCATTAAATGGTCCCCAACCCATGTCTTGCATGTCCAAATCATTCCTCAAATATTGAATGATCAATTTAATTCCTTAAAAATTTTGCTTATTTAAAGTACTTATTTAGTGAAGGAAAATGATTTATGAATGTTTTCACAGTGAATGAAATACATTTTAATGTAAACACTATATGAAAAAAATGGAATTTGGTTTAGAAAATAGTCATATCTATGAAAAATAATAAAAATACTTAGGTGAAATTTAATGTTCAATGGTCAATAGAAATGGAAAAACTCAATTAGAGTTAATGAATAAAATAATGTTTCATAGATGTTAAATTCGTTAAAAACATTAGTAAAATAAATTTAAGTCATCCAAAGAAATAATAAGTATGGTATCAATACAATATATACCCTTTGGAGTAATACCAAGGTATGTTTTGTTGATGAATTGAATTCCAAAAAAAAAGATATATAATTTTTTTGGAAAATATAATTTTCATTTTTAATTTTATTTGAAATAGACTTTTATATAAAATTAAATTTTAAAAAATTTTAATTAAAATATATTTTTTTAATTTCAGTGGAATCCTCAAAGAAATGATGTCGGGTATCGTTGTAAAAGGTCAAAAGGAAACTCCCATTGAATAGTAAAATGATTAGAAAAGTTCCATGTTAAGAAAAATAAAAGAAGACCCCTTTGAAAAAAAATTATTGTGGAAATTTTTTTAAAAAATTTTTTTAATAAAAAAATTTGAAAACAATAAATAAAAAATTTAAACATTTTTTTAGAAAACATGGTTTTGTAAGAAAACTGATTTCCTACCAAAGTGATTAATGAAGTTGGATTTCATTAAACCATTTTCTCAATAATTTTAAGCTAAAATGAGTGTAAAAATGTTATTATCACTTCAAACATATCATGAATAAATGTATGAGAAAAAAATTAAGGGTTTTTATAAACTATTAAAATATAATTTATTTAATGAAAATTCAATAATAATCAATCTCGAATTGAAAGAGATTTTTAAATAAATTGTTCAAATGATTGTAACATTAATCTAAGAAATAATAAATGAATATAATATGTGAATAGGATTTAAATACATATAATTTTTTAAAATATCATTACATATTTAAATGAAATTTTAAACATAATCTTATATTGTTAATGACATATAGAAGGTAATATATCTCAATGAATTATATTCAGTTATGTAATTATTTACCAATTGGTAACATTTAATTAATATTACCGTCGAATAAGTAATGATTAATAAAACATAAAATATTAGGAATAATGAATTATTCATGATAGTAAATCACATATTTGTAGTATATACACCACATAAAGGAAGCTTTGTGCATAACATTACTATGTGCCTCAATGAAATGAAATAGTGATGAAGTCCCTTACATTTTTCTTCTATTTGGTTGAACATTATTTATCCACATATAAAATTATTTTAAATTAGTTATTACCTTATTAAAGAACCATATAAATATTTATGATATCACAGATGATCCTATTATAACATATTATTACCCATTTATTAATAATATTTCATTATTTTCATCGTTTTGGCGGTTATTTACCTTGTTTTTTGAGTATGTTTGGAGTTTTTATTTTTTTCATCTTACTTTTATTATGGTTTTATCATCTCCATATTTTATAACATGAATTAAATATAATATTTATTTTTTAATTTTTAATTTTTATTAATCCATAAAATTTAGTGATAGAAAATGAATTCGACCATTCATGTAGATGGGAGGTCATATATACGCATAAATGATACTTCTATTTTCTTAATGCAATGAAATAAATAAAAGTATATTATATATATATATATTAATTTAAATATTTTTATTATTATATCATATATTTTAACTAAAAGCATCCTTAATATATTCCATATAAAGTGTGAAGGAATCGTATCGCTTCGTGGGGAAACTCTTTACCATACACACGGAATACATTATCATTTCTCACAAAATGAAAATCCTAACAGTATGCGTTATATAATAATTACTGCATTGTAAATATTTAATAAATATCTTATATATCATATATAAATAGTATTTTTATTGTTATTTCCATCCTCTATAGGTGGCAACGAAAAAACCACTAAGAGCAGTTCATGAGGTTATAGTATTCCATACACATGAATGATGATTTTGTTATAAATCTTATGGATGTGTGAAAAGTTACAGGATTAAAACATCACATCATATTCTATAAGTATATTTAATATAATTATATTGTTATATAATCTTGATATAAAAATTATTCAATGAGGTAGAGAAGGGGGGAAATGTAAAATGCTTTTAGAAAACCATTACATCTTATTTGGGTATCTTCCTTGGGTTTGCACTGAATTCTTCCTAAGATGTATATATGACAAATATATAGTTTATATAACTAATTTATAGATTTTGGGGAGTTATTTTGGTATTTATTGTCCTAAATGGTCCTGAGAGGTTTGAGGGGAGGAGGAGAATGGGAGGCATTTTAAAGGTTAGGAGCGTAGAAAACATGTAATGTTTTAAAATAGAAAATTAAAACCTTGATTGTTTCTTTATAAAGTTCCCTCAATAATTAAAAAATTACTCCAACAAGGTATAAGGTATAAGTATCTCCATCCAATGGTTTTTAAAGATTTATATAGGTGATTTCCCTTTATGTTTTATGTTTTTTCCCTTGGTAAACTCGTTTTTGTCTTAATCACTACGATGAATTTTAATTGTTTTAACTAATCAAATTTGAAAAAAATTAATTTTGAATTATTATAAATTATAAATTATTAATATTCCAAATATGTATTCAATTTTTCAAAATTCAAATCATAGTAGTGGAAAATTTTAATTTAATATTAATCTCGCAGATAGGATGAGAAAGTAGGTTTTTAAAAGAAAAATGTTCCAAAGATTACTTTGTTTATTGATCTAAATTAAATATATGATTGATTTAAAATACATAAATTAGATTTAAAGATTTATAATTTAACTAATTCAACACTAAACAAAATTAAATTATAATTTATCCATATATATTATTTAAATGAAATGACAGTTTTCAATTAAACTTAGTAATGCTCATTGTTTATCAAATAAATGAATATTCTCCAAAAAATAAAAAAAAATCAACTTTATATAATTTTAACATAATAATTTCAAAAATTAATTTCACCTATTCAAATAAAATTTATAATTTTTTTAAATTTATTTTTAAAACAATTGATCATTTAAAGGAAACAAACCACCCTTTAGAAAAATACAACTTTTTAAGCATAAAATTGGAAATTTTCTATAATTTTTCCTAAAATATCTATTTCATGAATTTCAAAAAAAAATTATTTAATAAATCATATATTCCATTACAATATGAAACCATTATTATTTAATCTAATTTATAAATATTAAAGTCCGTTGGTGCAAAATAATTATTTCTTTATAAAAACATTATCTTGAATATTAAATTTTTTTATACTCATTTACAAATACATTTTTAATTATAAATTTATCCATATATTATAATAAGTTAGTTAAAAATATTTATAACCCAAAAATTAATTATTGGGATATATTTTATTGTATTAATTAATAAAATTTCAATAATATATTGTTGTTTAGTAAAAATCATTCTTGTGTGTAATGAAAGCTATCAAAGAAAGATGTTATTCTGAGTAATGCAAGATAACTCAGTATTTCAGGAATTGAAAGATATATAATTAATTTAATTTATTTAAAAATTAAATTATAATTTAATTTCTTAGGATATTTAATTTTAATCTATGATCTGTGTTTCATTTCATACAGTTTATTGAATAAAATGTTATTCCCTTCAAATTTTGGGGCGTCACAATGTGTCATTACATGATGTACCTATCCTTAAGGGTTATTAACATATTATATATTCTTTTTTAATTTGAATTATACTTATATAGTCTATAATTCATTATATGTCCATATGGGAGTGACATGTTTTGTGTCCCATGGTTTCTCGGGGTCTTGGATAAAGGGAAAATATGGGAATGTGTGTTGGCATTTGATGAAAACTAGTGGGAACTGGTATATTGATAACATTTTTTTAAAATAGTCAATAATAGATCCATTTTATCAAGAATAAATTGGTTTCAATTTTATTGTACACTTTTTTCATAGACTTATAGATTTATAGATTCATTTTTTTTCAATTCTATATACTCCAATGAGGTTATACTATGTGGATGATGGAATGGGAATTGGGATTTACTCAAATATCTAGTACAAATTTAATTTAAATTATATCCAATAAAATTTTTAATGGATATTAAAAAGGTATTACATATGACGTGAAATGATGTGAAGTTAATGAAATTTTAAAAACAATTGTTTTTACTGATATCAAAAAGACTTCAAGATATTATTTAAATACTTATTACATATTATACAATATAAGGTGAAATGGAATCTAGTATTTTAGACTTTATTGAATGTCGTGGACTAAAAAGGTTGGTATTCTATAAATCTGTATTTTAAATGATACATTTCACTGTTTATATTACAAAATATTGAAATGGAGATATGAAAATATAATTTTCAGAGCACCCCTTTAACTTGTCATCATACATGGAAAGAGATTTCATTCATTCACTCTCTGCCTGAGTATTTCCCCAAAAAAGGTTATCATCAGAAAATAAATTTCATAATATGAAACATTAATGGGGTGATGAATAAATTCATGCAGTTCATAAACTAGAAAAGACTTTAATATTGTGGTGTAATTCATGTGTTTATGTGATAACATCAATGGGAATCCATATATGCAATATAAAGACAAAATAGTGATAGGGATATGTAGAAGTGATATTTCGTGGTCAAAACCATATGAAATTAAAATATTATCTTCTTCATAAATTCCATATTGAAGAGATAAAACACCATGGGTGAAGAATAATCTTTCACAAACATGGATTGATTCTGGTGGCCTATTGATTTTTTCAGAGGTTTGAGGGGGTTTTTTACCACTCTTTTTATTTACATCAAATGAAAGGAACGATGATGAAGGATGTAGAATAAGTTTATTTAGTGTATGGTATTGCATTTAAAATCGGTTAATCATTACAATTTATCTGATGTTTTCTTATTTTATTCATGGATGATCAGATAGAAGGGCTTAAATCTTTTCCACCACCCCTAATTTTTTATTATAATCATTTAATCTATAAAAGATAAACTATAGAAAATAGTACATAAATATTATATAAGATTAACTTAGGCCGCATATCTTTCAAATGATAAATAATAAAATTTTTAGAGGGATCCTATATTTATAAATAATAAAATTTTAATAAACCATAATGCAACCCCATTACAATGTCGCATCCCCAATGGTTTTTTCAAAGTTTAAATTGAAAAAATTGATTCCACACCACTAAGGATTGAATAAAAACCCTCCCTCTAATATCCATTCTATTTTACTTATATATAATCCCTTGATCCATGAACCATGGTTAAAGTATGAGATGAAGCCTATTAATTTTTCCATAATAGTCCCCTAAACCGATTATAAAAGAAAAAGAAACTCAATGGGTTCATTGAGACAAACTAGTGCCTTCCATTATTGACCAATCAAGAGGTGGAGAAGAGATATAGACTTCTAAAGGACTATTTTATAGTCCTGATCACCACAAAAAAACCAACTCCAAATAATCAGAAACAAAAAATTGTTATCTTGTGTCACCAAACTATAAGGACCATGGTATGACAAAAAACCCATATCCAAAACCGAAGCATTCTATATACTACAAACTCATAAAATAAACCTCATACTCTAGTTTAAATTTTACCTCATCACGACATGTATTCTTATATCCCCTCCGAAAAACATCTAGTAACTCTAAGACACCATGTATAGAATCAACTAAAAACATTCCCTTATATAGTTGGATAATCTACAATGATAAACCCAAATAATTATAATATATTCAAAAATCTTGTTTATCTCTATCAGGATTCAACATTTTTTGAGGTTTCTAGCATATCATCCACATTCCACAACTTTGGAATTCTTGTGTATATTTTATAATCAAGTAGTATTTCTACATTTTAGTATTTTTACTCAAATCAACACGAACATAAATATTTTATTAGTATCCCTCATATTATTTCATATCCATGTTTTGTTAGTTCAATAAGAACATCTTTTAGTGATAACATCTCATATCAATATAATTTTTCCCATTATCATTGTATTGTTTAAATCCAATGTTCTCATATAAATACCAAATGAGAAAATTTGATTTGTATTTTTAATTTATGGTTTTTTGGTAACATAATTTAATAAATACATACTGTGAAAATTGGATTACATTAATGTGGAAATCTTCTGGTTGTTTATGGAAAAATATCTTCTATATGATGCAACCAATAATTAAATGTCGAAATAATTTAGATGTGGTCAGAAACTGTGTTGGGTGCCTCTTTCCAAATTCCCTATGAAGTTATAGATTGAACCTGCATTATGTGACCCTTTTTATTAATTTTTTATTTATTCTTTATAGTAACATTGTTCTGATATTAAATAATTTGAATTGTATTATTATCCCTAATCCCATATATTACACCCCGACCTTAAACAATACTTAATCTTGAGTTACATCAAGAATACAAATTGAAGATCTTTTCAGGTTTACAGTTTTAGGGAATTAGATCATAAAACGTTCATTACATTCCACATTTAATCAAAGTGTTTACATAAAAGATAGTACTCATTTTTCCCATCAACAAAAACATATTTAAAATAAAACATGGATTCTTTCTTGACACTTCATTGACACAATCATCACATCATGTAACTTTCCCTTGACCAGTGAAAAACATTTCAAAAACTTCTGATGAGCATAAGAACCTCAGTAAAGGATATAAAAGTATGATGTGAAAACATTAGTCCATGTATGAAATCATACTTTACTCATAAAACATAAGAACGTTAACATCCCTCATCAAATCATGAATAAATCATAGAAATCATAAGACATAAAGGTAACATAGGCATTCATAACATTCTTACATAGGGAGTAACCATCTTGGTTACATTTGGAATACCCATCACAGAATATTTCCTAAATCTCTTCGGAGAAACCTTAATGTTTTACTCCTTCGTGTTACCCAATGCATTGGAGAGCTATATCGGGATCACCCACCCTTAGTTTATCACGAAACCACTTATCTTCAAAACAATTCCCAAGAACCATAACAGAATTGTATCACATAAAAAATGCATAAAGGAAACATAACACTTCCACATTTCAATCACAAGATATCAATACAACACATTGATATAATAAAAACATTATGAAAACCAATTTCAATACCAAAATAAAAGAAAAGTAAATCATGGTATTTATTTTTCATTTAAAAAAAAGTTATGGCTTATAGAGGAAGCCGAAACTCAAATAATGGTCACAACGGTGGAGAAGTCATTGTCGCCACATACGTACGACAAAAAAACATTCCTATTTTCATTTAGTAAAATGATTCATATAAAAAATATTCCTTTTGAATATACATAAAAGTCAAAGGAGTTTATACATCGTATAAAAGAATGTTGTGTGTAAAACATAATATGCCTCAATGAAAGGAGATTGAGATGAAGTCCCATACCTAGGGTCCGACTTGACTCGATCACTCTTTAATCTCTTGAATAATAAACATGAGTTAATTTCTACTTGCTTAAGATCCTTTTTTCAAGTTCATTATTCCTTTGATATCACTTATTACCATGTTATTAACACTATGTAATTATTTATTTCAATAATGTTCGTTTTGTCGATCATTAGTACTTGAGTCATAAATAAACTCTTTATAATTACAAGTTGTTCATGGTGTAAAATATCCATTATATCCAGAATTATATTAACGAGTTAGATATAATATATATCATATATATCCAGTATATACATGCATTTATAATATTACATAACATTTAGAGGTAAGAAATGAAATGCACCGTTCATGGAGATAGTACGACGTACGTACACATGAACGCTACTTTCATTTCTATTTCTTATTTAATGGAGTGAAATCATAATGATATAAAGGTATATTATAATTCCAGTATAATATCATATACAATATCATTAAATCTATCCTTTATACGTACCACATATGGTAATAACGAATCAAATCACTTTGAGGGGGCGGTAGTTCGCACTTCCTAAAATGAAGATATCGCGTTTACCCATAATGGAAACCATAAAGGTATTCCATAAATGAAAAATACAGAAGAATAAGTAAAAAATAAACATATTATATATCATTTATAAATATAGTGACATCTTAATGTCCAACTTTTAATGTGTTATATGAGTGTTGAACAATCATCGTTTCGTGAGGTAGAAATTCGTCATCCACAGAAATAGTATGTTTATTATCCATTAGATGTAGGTGTGTGAAAGTGTAGCTCGAATCCTTCTTATGAAAACATTCTAGAATATTGGTGATACTGGTGTTGTTAAAAAAGAGAGGAATAAAAAGATTTTAGTGGGTTCGAGAAGCGAAAAAAAACAAAAGAACACAAGTGAAGACATTACCTTAAAAACGGGTAACGCTTTTTGATTTGAGCTCAAAGGCTCCCTTGAGAAGACTTCTGCCCAAAGTGAGGCTTTAAGGAGTAATAGAGGAATTTGGAGAGATAAAATGGGTATGGGTTGGCCGAGTCAAAGGCTTGAGATGTGTAGGTAAGGTGGTAGAGGTGGGGGCCTTTTATAAGAGGATATGAGGGGCACTCTTGGAAAGTTATAAAAGGTTACTTTATTATTAAATGCTTTTCGGATTTAAAAGGACCCCAATTTATATATTTTGAGGATAAGGTGATAAGATTTCGAAATACACCCATATAATAGGTTTTATAAATGTGTATGTCTTAGATTTTACATTATCGTTTCATTTTTTTAAATCGTTAAATAATGAGGTAATCACTGCATCATCATGGTGTCATAAATAATTTAATTTTTTTAATGTCTGAAAATTATAAAAAAAAATCATGATATAGGATATCATTTTATATTTCTACTGAATTTTTATAGTAAAAAATATTACTTGTATAACCCCATTTAAAAATTGTTTTTGTAAAACAACTCATGTTTGTGACATTTTTATTTTAACATTAAATAAAAAGTTATTAATCTCATTTTCCTACCAATGTGGCTCCATGGGTTACCCATGTTGAACCATGGATTTCCTTGGTCGGCCATGACATATAAAATAAGGGTAGGACATGTGTCTAGGTTATTTAATTTTATTAAAATATTATTTTCACCTTAATTTACACTAATTACCTCTAATCACGATTAAAAACTTAAAAGTTACTATTCACCATAAAATTATTTTAATCCCATTGAACCAAATTGTACTTCCTAATGAAAACCATGTATGTCAAATTTTTGAAATTCAAAACATATAAGTGGTAAAGTTCCATTTAAATGAAAAATCATTTTTTGTAACTACCACTTTGTGGTTTCACTATTCATCAAAAATTAAGGTTTTTCAGAAAAATACCAAAAATTTACCCTAAGCTATATTTGATATTCCAAACTCAAAAATGATGTCTATTTTAACAAATTCATAACAAAGAAGTTTAATTAATTAATTTTATAACTAAATCCCACTGTCAAGTCAAATAGCATGTTTTTATGAAACAATACCTATCAAAGGATTGACACTCGTTTATGCCCAATATCAATGTGATATTAATTATAATGACCACCATTGGATTAAATGGTAAAAATATATTCTAATTTCACTTTAAAACCAATTAAAAAGATAATATAACTATATAAATAAATTATATTAAAAAGTGGTTTTGAATTAAATTACAACACATTTAACTATTCATTAAAAAAATGAACATTATTGGAAAAATACCAAAACTTTACACAAAGTAAATTTTGATGTCCTGATTCTAAAGAAGTGTTCTATTTGGCCCAATAGAATGTATAAGAGTGATGAAAACTATATTTAATGATGGTTCTCTATCAAAAGGTGATAAGTGGACGTTTAGTTAAAATTAGAGTATATATGCCTAAAATTGAATCCTTTTCTTATTTTAAGACTTTATCCTTTATCGGATAAATGTAAAAACAATTAACAAAATATATAATCATATTTTAGTTATTTCTATTCATTCATGCCAATACAACAACTATGTGTTAACTACCATTTAAAATAATATTATTTTATTACTAGTGTGCAACATAAGATTTCAAAGAAACTCTTTGTTGCATATGGGGTACGCTATCGAACATAGAAACCCCTTTAAAGTAAAATTAATATTTAATTCAAAAATATTAACAAATATGAAAATGTATTATTCTTTATTTACCTGGGATGTTACATCCTTCCCCCCTTTTGGGAATTGCGTCCTCGCACTTTTATTCACTTATCAAAATAAGTGGGGGTATTTATCCCTCGTAGAATTTTCAGATTTCCATATTACCTCTTCAACCATATGGGTTTTCCACGAAAACTTTACCTAGTGAATTACCTTATTTTGCAACACTTTCTCTATTCGGTCAAGAATCTGGACTGGTTGTCCATCATAAAAGATATTATCTTCCAACTGAACTACCAAAGGGCTCAAAACATGAGATGGATCTGGCATATACTTCCTCAACATAGAAACATGGAAAACATTGTGTACCTAAGATAAAATCGGAGGTAAAGCCACTTGGTAAGCAACTGATCCAACTTCTTCCAGAATTTCATATGGTACAATGAACCTTGGACTCACCTTTCATTTCTTACCAAATCGCATCACACTTTTCCATGGTGAAACTTTGAGAAAAACATGATCACCTACCTCGAAAGATAGATCCTTCCTCTGGTTATCTGCACAACTTTTCTGTCTGATCTATGATTTTTTCATGTGTTTCGGAATCAATTGAACTTTTTTTACTATATCGTCTACCAATTTTGGTCCCATCAGCTTTCTTTCCCCTTCTTCATCCCAAAAAGTTAGAGTTCGACCCCGTTTACCATATAATGCTTAAAACATAGCCATCTGTATACTGGAATGAAAACTGTTATTATATGAAAATTCAACCAACGAAAGATGTTGGTCCCAACATCCCTGATAATCCATCGAGCAAACACGTATCATATCCTCCAATGTCTGAATTGTTAGTTCTAACTACCCATCTGATTGAGGAAGAAAATGTGTACTAAAATTTAATTTAGTACCCAACGACTTCTGAAGGCCCTTCCAAAAGATAGAAGTAAACATGGGATCACGATCAGATACAATGGAGAGGGGAACTCCATGCAACCTGACTATCTCTTTATGATATAGTCGAGAAATTTTATCTAGATAGAATGTATCTAGAATAGGAAGGAAATGAGAATATTTAGTCAATCGATCAACAATAACCCATATTGCATTATTACCTCAAGATGTCTTCGGTAATCCCACAACAAAATCCATGGGTATATTTTCCCATTTCCACTCTGGTACTGGTAAAGGATGAGGCCTCCACTTCGGTAACTGCCACTCTGCTTTAACCTATTGACATGTCATACACTTCACAGTGAAATCTGCAATATCCCTTTTCATTTCGTCCCACCTGTAATACTCCCAATGATCTCTATACATCTTAGTACTTCCTAGATGAACTGAAAATGGAGAACTATGTGTTTCACATAACAACTCTCTCTTCAACTGTGAATCACTAGACACACATAATATCTACCCAAACCTCAAAACACAATCATTATCAATATTAAATTTAGGAAACATACCCTTCTGAACCAGCTCTACGTTTTTCTGCAACCAACTGTCTTTCTTCTGCGCTTTCTTAATTCTGTATGATAGAGATGATCTCACTGATACCTGAAACAAAACAGAAGAACTTCCTGCACCAACAACTTCTATGCCAAAGTTCATCAAATCAAAAACCAAAGGATCTCATTCCAAATGTAGCATGGTTAATAAAGCATTACTTATTCAACTCAAAGAATCAACCACTTTATTTTCTTTTCCCGGATGGTAATGAATTTTACAATCATAATCCTTGATTAATTCTATCCATCTCCTCTGTATCATGTTCAATTATTTCTGAGTGAATATATACATTAAACTTTTGTGATCAGTATATATTTCACAATTTACTCCATACAAATGATGCCTCCAAATTTTTAGAGCAAAAACAACACTAGATAATTCCAAGTCATGTGTAGGGTAATTTACCTCTTCAGTTTTCAACTGATGTGAAGCATATGAAATTACCTGATCATTTTTAACAAGGATACAACCAAGTACCTTCAACAAAGCATCACGAAAAATGGAGCATTCACTAATCTTGTTTTCAACTCCTTCAGTTGTAACCTGAGTAAACATATCCATCATTGCAACAAAATGTTTAGTTCTGATTATGACTATCTCAGGATACTAATTTGAAAGGTCATTTCCCTCTCTAATCCTTCCCAGAAAATTTGTTCTATTTCCTCTATGAAAAACCATTCTTAACACAGAAATATCTTAGGCGAAGCAACTTGGTAATCTTTAAATGCAATATCATTTCCATCATACCATAAATTAATATATAATTTAACAATTTTCTAACTCCTAAAGTTTTCTAAACCCACCTATGATACCAACTATAAGGCCCCATCCATAAACATTACTTTATCTTGAGTTACTTCATGAATACACGTTGAGGATCATTTTAGGTTTAGTGTTTTAGAGAATTAGATCATAAAACATGCATTACATTCCACATTTAAACAAAGTGGTTACATAAAATATAGTACTCATTTTTTCCATCAACGAAAATATATTTAAAATAAAACATACATTCTATCTTGACACTTCATTGACACTATCATGACATCATGTACCTTTCCCTTGACCTGTGAAAAACATTTCAAAAACATGGGATGAGCATAAAAATCTCAGTAAGCGATATAAAAGTATGAAGTGAAAACATTTGTCCATGTATGAAATCATACTTTACTCATAAAACATAAGCACATTAACATACCTCATCAAAACATGAATAAATAATATAAATCATAACACAGAAAGGTAACTTGAGGCATTCATAACATTCTTACGTAGGGAGTAACCCTCTTGGTTACATTTTGAATTCCCATCACTATATATTCCCTAAATCTCTTCGGAGAAACATTAACGTTTAACTCCTCCGCATTACACAATGCATTGAAGAGCTATATCGGGCTCCACCGACCTTAGTTTATCACGGAACCACCCGTCTTCATAACAATTCCAAAGAACCATAACATAATCGTATCACATAAAACATGCATAAAGGAAACATAACACTTCCATATTTCAATAACACAATATCAATAAAACACATTGATATAATAAAAACATTATGAAAACCATTTTCAATACCAAAATAAATGAAAAGTAAAACATGGTATTTATTTTTCATTTTAAAAAAAATTTATGGCTTGTAGAGGAAACCGAAACTCAAATAATGGTCATGACGATGGAGAAGTCGTTGTCACCGCATATGTATAAAACAAATTCCTTTTGTCATTTAGTAAAATGATTAATATAAAAAAGATTCCTTTTGAATATAGGTAAAATTAAAAGGGGGTTATACACCATATAAAATAATGTTGTGTATAAAACATAATAGGCCTCAATGAAAGGAGATTTAGACGAAGTCCTATACCTCGGGTCCGACTTGACTCGATCGCTCATTAATCACCTGAATAGAAAACTTGAGTTAATTTCAACTTTCTTAAGAACCTTTTTTCAAGTTCATTATTACTTTTATATCACTTATTACCATGTGATGAACACTATTGTAATTATTTATGTTAATAATGGTCGTTTTGTCGATCATTGGTACTTGATTCAAAAATAAACTCTTTATAATTACAAGTTGTTCATGGGGTTAAATATCCATTATATCCAGAATTATATTCATGATGTAGATATCAAATATATCATATATATACAGTATATACATTCATTCATAATATTACATAACATTTAGAGGTATGAAATGAAATGCACCGTTCATGGAGACGGTAAGCCGTACGTACGTATGAACGCTACTTTCATTTATATTTCTTACTTAATGGAGTTAAATCATAATGATATAAAGGTTTATCATAATCCCAGTATAATATCATATATAATATCATTAAATCTATCTTTTATATGTACCACAGATGGTATTAACGAATCAAATCACTTTGAGGGGGCGGTAGTCTGCACTTCCTAAAATGAAGATATCATGTTTACCCATAATGGAAACCATACATTTATGTCATAAATGAATAATACAGAATCTTAAGTAAATCATAAACATATTATATATCATATATAAAAATAGTGAAATCTTAATGTCCACCTTTGAAGGTGTTATATGAGTGTTGAACAATCATCGTTTCGTGAGGCAGAAATTCACCATCCACAGAAACCGTATGTTCTTTAACCACTAGATGTAGGTGTGTGTAATTTTAGCTATAATAATTCATATAAAAACATACTATTATATTGGAGATAGAGGTGTTTTTATAGAATAAAGGAATAAAAAGAGTTTATAGGGTTGCATAAGCAAAATTAAACAAAATAACACAAGTGAAGATCTTATCTTAAAAATGGGTAACTCTTTTTTATTTGAGCTCAAAGGATTCCGTGGGAAGACTTGTGCCCAAAGTGAGGCTTAAAAGAGTAATAGAGGAATGTGGAGAGACAAAATGGACAGTGGTTGGCCGAGCCAAAGGCTTGTGAGGTGTGGGTAAGGTGGTAGAGGTGGGTCCCTTTTATAAAAGGAGAGGAGGGGCACTCTTGGAAAGTTATAAATGGTTACTTTATTATAAACATATTTTCAGATTTAAAAGGTCCCAAAATTATATATTTCTAGGCTAAGGTGATAGGAGTTTAAAATCCACCCATCCAATAGGTTTTTTACATCTTTATGTATTATATTTTACATTATCTGTTCATTTTTTTAAATCGTTAAATAATGAGGCAATCGCTGCATCATCATGGTGTCATAAATAATTTAATTTTTTTAATGTCCAAAAATTATAAAAAATATATCATGATGTAGGAAATAGTTTTACCTTTCTAATGAATATTTATAGTAAAAACTATGACATGTATATCCCCATTTAAAAATTGTTTTAGTAAAACAACTCATGTTTGTGACATTTTTATTTTAACATTAAATAAAAAGTTATTAATGTCATTTTCCTACCAATGTTGCTAAATGGGGTACCCAAGGTGACCCATAGATTTCCTTGGTCGGCCATGACACATAAAATAAGGGTAGGACATGTGTCTAGGTTATTTAATTTTATTAAAACATTACTTTCACCTTAATTTGCACTAATTACCTCTAATCGCGATTAAAAACATAAAAGTTACTATTAACCAACAAATTATTTTAATCCCATTGAACCACATTTTACATCCTAGTGACAACCATGTATGTCGGACTTTTGAAATTCAAAACACAGAAGTGGTAAAGTTCTATTTAAACGAAAAATCAATTTTTGTAACTACCACTTTGTGGTTTCACTATTCATAAAAAATTAAGGTTTTTCAGAAAAATACAAAAAATTCACCCTAAGCTATATTTGATATTCCGAATTCTAAAATGATGTCTATTTTAAAAAATTCATATCATAGAAGTTCCATTAATTAATTTCATAATTAAATCCCGCTGTCAAATCAAATAGCGTGTTTTTAAGAAACAATACCTATCAAAAGATTGACACTAGTTTATGCACAATCTCGATGTGATATTAATTCCAATGACCACCATTGGATTAAATGGTAAAAATATATTATAATTTCAATTTAAAAACAATTAAAAAGATAATATAACTACATAAATAAATTAGATTAAAAAGAGGGTTTGAATTAAAATACAACACTTTTAACTATTCATAAAAAATTGAACATTATCGGAAAAATACCAAAAAATTACACAAAGTAAATTTTGATGTCCTGATTCTAAAGAAGAATTTTATTTGGTCCAATAGAATGTATAAGAGTGACCAAAACTATATTTAATGATGGTTCACCATCAAAAGGCGATAAGTGGACCTTTAGTGAAAATTAGAGAATATATGTCTAAAATTGAATTCTTTTCATATTTTAAGCCTTTATCCTTTATTGGATAAATGTAAAAACAATTAAAAACATATATAATAATATATTAGTTATTTCTATTCATTCCTACCAATACAACGGCAAAGTGTTAACTACCATTTAAAATAATATTATTTTATTACTACTGTGCAATGTAAGATTTCAAAGAAACTCTTCGTTGTGTATGGGGGATGCTATCGAACAAAGCGACCCCTTTAAAGTAAAACTAATATTTAATTTGAAAATATTAATAAATATGAATTTTTTTTTTTCATTATTTACCTGGGATGTTAAACCATAATTCTAGAATAAGATTTAGAAGTTAGGACCAATGTACAAACATCCATTTTCTGAGTGAATATACCTCCATATATAATAAAATCCATAATATAACATGTATTTCTATTTAATGAAATTAAAAAACTAAACATATTGTCTAAAAAATAAATCTATAATTTTGTAGTCACGTCATTTATAAATGTTACCAATTAAAATGAACGACTATGGGATGGACTAGTGTTGGTCCATACACATATGTGTTAACGGGTAAAAACTTTTGAGGTTATGGATTAAATCCATCTAAGTTGAGTTGAATAATTATTTATTTCCCCATTAAAATGTATTCAATACTAATTATTTTAACATTAACAAGATTTATTCATACTTTAGATGTCTGTTCTTTTTTATTAATCTCACTAAGACATTCGAACCTTGAAATCCAAAACTAGGGATCTCCTATTGATGTGGTTTTTGAAATTACAACATTATCTATACTTACAATAACACATAATATACCATCTCGTACTCTACATATGGACACTATGGATCGACATGTTACTTTCCAAAATCGATTTACCACACTATTAACATATCATTTCTCATCATGTTATCTAATGAAACTAATATTTTTTTATAACCCATGGAAGTTACTAACTACATTTAGTCTAAAGATCCCACCATTTTTCATCTAGATAATCAAGTCTCATTTTACCATAACATTTATAGCTTCATAATTAACAAAATTTATTCTATTCATATTTATAGACACATAATTCTCTATATATCTCTTCTCTCTTATATAATGGACTAGTACTCTTGATCAATTATCCATGATTGCATCAGAATATTTCCCTTAAGAAAAATTTGGATTCTTATTTCTATTATAATGAATGAAAATGGAACTTCTATAAGTTCATTTTCTTCTAGATATTTCATTATATCTCATACAATTTTTCATGATATTTTCTTTCATCCCATAACTCTTGGGTTTATGGTCAGGACGAGCTGACTTACATTGGGTATTTTCTTAGGATTTATATTATTATGGTTTCATATAATATGTTTTATGGTGTGAAAATTATAATCCATTAATAATTAGATAATTACAAGAAAACTATTGAACTTACTTATATAAATATATTAATTAGAGTTGGAATTACATAGATCCTCAATAACCAAGTTCATCATTCAATATGACTTACATACAAAAGTCACTATCAAATCCTAACTCATTGGTAGTGATGAAATTAGGGTTCTGATGTAAAAAACATTAAAAAATTTCATGTTATCCAATTAGCTCAACCATTAGATAATATTAAAGCGATTCACATGATTTCACTTTAGTCTTCCTTTTGAAAACCAAATATTGACAACTACCATATCCGGAACACTTTGTAAAGTACCATTATTTAATAATAGATATCCTCTATGTCTTTCATGAGCACCAATATTTTATTCATTGAAATGATGATAAATGAAATAGTTTATCCCAATGAATCTCTTACCAATTCCAATTATTTTTTATCGATAACATAACATTGCACCTTTACTATTTTCTATTGTTGAATACCAGTAATTGGAACTGCTAGATATATCTGAATTAGAAGTTCCTTTATCTATGTTCTCTAGAATTCAAAATCTAATCCATTAAACTTATCTACCTAATACTTACCATATTACAACACTATACCTTTCCCCAACATTTATCACCCATTGAAAAATTTTAATAATGAATGACTTGAGATGTAAATTAATATAATACATCTTTTTAGGAGTCAAGAATCTATAAAAAAAATCAAAACATGGATCATAAATCCCAATTTGGATCAAACCCCACATCTTCAATGAAATAAAATGAAAAGTTATAGATCATACCTTAATTAATTATATCATATGTTGTAATTATTATAATACTAGTAATAAAAAAATTCAACCATTGTACAACACTCAGAAGAACTCAAATGGATACATAAAAAATAATACAATAAAATGAATAACAAAAACTAGAAAAGAACCAAATGAATTAACTTGCTTCAAAAACAATGCCAAATAGACATGATAAAAACACTAATTCTATATTTCTTATTCTAATTAAATAAAATAGTTATAAAAAGTAGATTATAATGTATAATTAATTTAAATAATAAATAGTCTCCTTGATCACATCATTTTCCCTACTTCTATTCTATTTCTCACTACTCTCATTGGCTTTTACATCCTAGTAACTATTACAATATGTTCATTCATGTAAAAAATTTTATCATTAACACCTTAAAATAATGGAAAACTGAACATGACCATGACAGAAAGGATACAAATGTACTGACCCTTATTCTTTTTTGATGCTTTGGAACCACATTGTTCCATCAGATGGTACCAATTTCCGATGGTTCTAATGGTCTATTGGAGAGGATCAAGTTCCATTTTTAATACACTGTACTGAAACAACATCATGTGACTAAAATATGATGACCTAAATTTGGTGACCATAATTTATTGAATTTTATTGGGTGGAATGAAACCAGACATCACATACAAATAAATATTTTTTCCATTTATATATATACAAACACATTTGAAATATTTTAGAATTCTTGATATAAATGAAGAACAAGTTTTTAAATAACTTCCATATATTACTGATCATGTTAGGGTTATTATAAAATAATAATAAAAATTATTAAAAAAAAATAATTTTTCAATTTTTATGATAGTTCAATATGTTTAATCTAATAAGAATCTCATTCTAGAAAATTTATCTCTATGTTATGTTTGTAGTTGTAGTCTCTTTTCACTAAAATGTTATTTTTAATTGGAAATGTATCATCTATTATAATAATTAATTATAAATTTTATTAAATTATCTTATACTAAAATTTAGATTCGTTATAAAATTCATCAGATCCATTAGTTTTCCATGATCACTATATCACAATCATGTCTTTATTTTATGATCACGAATCATGCTTGGACTAAATCCCATAGATAATCAATTAAATTATATCACTTATGAATCATGGATAGTTTAGTGGAGAACTAATTTCAAAAATCCATTGTATTTTTTATCCCGACTACAATCCTCAAGTATATTAATGTTTCGAGTTTTTAAAGTATATTCAACCAAAATATTACATCATTTATAGGATACTAGTAGTTAGGGTAACTAATATTCTAATATCCTAAAAGAGGAAATATAAAAACACAAAATAGTTTGGGTCATAAATAATAAATGATCATGATATTAAAATGTGTTTGATTTGGAAGGTATTAAATGATTAAAATATTAAGGGATTATTTACATCTCACCTCCTTATCTCATGTATCACATTCACGTATGACTATGTTTGAAGACATAGAAATGTGCCCAATACCTTCTACAAAGTAATTTGATTCAAAAATAATAACAAATGAAACCTTATAAAACCAATTTGGTGTGTGATATACCAAAAAATAAAAGGTAATAATATCGACACATTTCAAAATTCATTGTATATATAATGTAAATAAAACCCACAAATGTAATTGTTAAATAGTACAGAAACAAAATATCTCCATATGTGATAGTTTGATGTGATTGGTATAAAAGCTTCAATTTTATTCCAGAGCTTAAGATACCGTATTAATGAAAAATCTAACACCAATTACAACTATAAATAAAATAATTCCTAAAATAAGCTTAATTATAGAAAAAATTGAACACTTAATTTTAATAAACTATAACCAACATTAAATATTGAATTCAAAACCCATAAAAATGTCATTTTATTTGCTGAATTTAATAAAATCATTTATAACACCTGGAATGTAACTCTATATATACATAATATGACATTTATACTAAAAAAATTAAAATAAGAATTGATATATTAATAATATTAATAATTTCAATCGATGATTAACTAATAAGTTTGAAATAAATAAATGAAATAATATTTTAGATATTAATATAACATTTATATTTTTATAAAATATAAAATATTAAACAATTATAAAAATTTTATAATTTAGAACTAATTTTAGGACATTTTGTTACTGGTAAATGTAACTTCTTTATATTTGTATAAAAAATCACAAGCGTCCATATTTCATCATTTATATGGAATATATACAAACTATTACAAATAAGATTTTATGATTCAAAAAGAAAAAAATTACATCATATTTATGAAGATATTCACACATTATTATAAAAAAGTAAACAGTTTACATTACTTTAATATCATATATAATTATTTTTAAACAATCATTTGATCAAATCCAATAAAAACATTTTTGTTGGTTTAAATAAATGTCTAACGGGGGAATTTAATATAAATATTATATATTATCCTTTATGAGTATTTAAAAATATTAAAAATTTTAACTATATTAAATAATTTATAAACACATTATAAATTATATATTAAGGAGCAATATAAAATTGTTTTTATTTTTTAATTAAATTATTAAATATGATAGTATGAGTTATTTATTTTAAATGAAATATTTTTGAAATTTTTTTATATAATGGGAAAATGGTTAAATTAATTTTATGTAAATTACTAAAATAATACATTTAATGTAAACAATTATGAATTTATATCAAGCCTTTTTTTATAAACAATATATCAATTGAACACAATATATTTTTCCCTGTTTTAAATAATTTTTTCCATAAATCATAAAATAATAACCTGTTTCTTTATTTATCACTATTTAGTTTTTTACCTAGGGAAACATTTTCCAAATGAACCAAAAAAATTAATAAAGAAAAATTTGGTAATATCCTTAAAATTTTATACTTTTGAACCATGGATGTGTTTTGTCCAATTATTTCATCGTTTTCTATACAGAATTTTTATTCCCATAAAAGAAATGTTTTTTATAAAATAATAATTTGAAGAATGTGTCTATATGATGATTTTTGGCAGTATTTTACACAATTTAAATATTTAAAACCATGATATGATTTAATAAATTTCATCAGCCACTACTTTTATTTTTGGTATCAGGTGTTTTTTTGAAATATATCATTTAACACATCCATTTTCAAAGAAAATTATCACAATTTTATTAAAACACTATTCTTGATATTCGTCATCTATTCAAGCAACATCCAAAATGTTAGATATGTTGATTATATTAATCAATTTGTTTCGTAAATAAAAATAATCTTCAAATATAATGGATGTAAACACTATAAAATTTACCACTTAATCCAAAAAAATTTAAAATTCAAAAAAATTTAAATTATGAACATTCATTTTCTTGTAATTTTAATTGTAACCAGACAAGATCTTCTCTATGATATTGGTGAATATCACTTATAAAAAATGAACTAATTTCACACATGGATAGTGTATTGTTTGAATAATTCACCTAATTCTTATGAATGATTATCAAATCATTAGTGGACTACTATAAATTTGGTGTTAAAATATATTTAATGATTCCATTAGATAAAAGGGTTTCATATAACAATCAAATAAACAATTACATTCATATATAACAACCCCAAAATAATAAATTATATTCAATTAACCTCTAAGTATTATACATTTATTTAAAAAAATTATAAACATTTTACCACAACATAGTCATTTATAAATACATAAAAATGTTAAAACTTCTTGAAATTTTTAGGTAAACATTATATTAATTATTTTACATTTAAAAATTAAAAAGGATGTTCGAAATACAAAAAAAACATTCTAATATTTTAACACGTGCTGATGATATATTATTATATATAAAATAAATATTCAAAATTCATTATCCTATATGAAATAAATTACTATGTGTTAAACCAAGATATATTGAACATCATTGCTGCATGGTTTTCATCTAAATAATTCTTTACATCAAGAAAACTATCATGTCATGGTTTTTGTTTAATTTATCTTTATATAACATTATAAAACATAATTGTAAATTAAATAGGATAATTTTCATTAAAATAGTTTATAAAAAGTATTTATAATTTTTATTTTTCTTGGATTTGGTATTATGTATGGATGATTTAAAATTTAGAATGGTTGTGTAATTATTCCATTGTTATTTAATGGTTAATCTATTATTATGTAAGGATTATCTAAAATAATTGATATATTAAAAGGATTTAAACCCAAATACCAAAGGCAGGGTATAGGTTTTCAATAAAACATAGATAGTTGGAAATGAATCATGCATTATGTAAGCGTTGTATATATAGTTAATAAGAGTGAATTCCAATTTGATCATGAGAAATAGTGAATACATTAACAACTATTTCATAATGAGAACCTTTTTCTATTGGGAAATAAAAATAGTAATTTTATCTTTATTTACCTACTGTTTATATAATAATTCAATTCCATTAAGAAAAGTCATTTTAAATTTTTTATTTATTTTTATAGTGAATATGTTGTATTTCTTAGTATTTTTAGATAATGAATAATATTACTATCATTTAATATTACAATTACATTACCCATATTTATCTGCTCCACATATTGATTTATTTCCAAAATTTATTTCTTAAAATTATAGTGATATCATTACAAATCTTAATCAGAATACAGTATTTTTGGAACATGTTTAAAGTAATAAAAACATTATTTAGTTTAAAATTTATTTTTTATCATTAAAAATAATAAAACCATATGGATTATTTACAGAACCTCTTCTCAATAATCTCAATTTATAGAGGTACACCTCATATTCTCTTTATACACTATGTATTTTTAGTACGTGATATTAGTCATGAATATATTTATTACCTATATTCATGAAAACAAAGAAATATTTTCTTCGAATTTATTTTCCAAAATTGACAATATCACTCCCAAAGAATCATTTACTTCTCACAACAACACCTTTTCCATTGAATCGATTTCTATAATCCCACATAGATCTAATAATATTTTAAATTTTCATTGGTATAAGATATGAAGAGTTATTATTATCAATTTTTTCAATATTATCAATCAAATAGTTGAATAATTATTTATATTTAATAGATTTATCAATAAATTGTGGATCAATTTTATAAATAATGACTATTTAATTAATGAATTTTAGTCTTTTTGCAATTTTTACTAGCGAACCGTTACCTTCAATGATGTACTCAATTATAAAATGTTATAGTAACTTATAAATATTTTATTTTAAGAATTTTATAGAAGTTATTTCATTAAAATGGGTGAAATATTAATTCAAATCATCATTTTGATGCTCATGTTAATACGATTCTCTATATTAAGTTATTAAATTCATAATTTCATTAAAATATTCTTCTTCACATTATTTCATAGTTCATGTAATGGTTTAATTCTGAGGTGTTAACAATTTTTTATGAACATTATTTGTGATGATGAAGATATATTAAGTGGTATATAATTAAAAGGTTTTAGTTTTTTATATGTTCTTTAATTCATGCATTTTTAGGGTGTGAGATAAGGAAGAGGATGTAAAATAATGGAATTTTACTACAAATTCAACATTAAATTAAAACCACACTATGGTTTAGTATATTATAACATGATTATATTCAGATGTGATTGGTCAAACTGACTGTTTTTAGACTATATGAGGTAATGATTTAGTAATGTTTCTAGTGAACATGACATATTAATTAAACCATAGTTTTTTAAATTTTTTATTTGTTTATATGAACTACACAAAAGTGAATTGTGACATGGGTTTCAATGTTTCTATTAGTTTATGGGATGAATTGGAATGTATCATAGTTATATGATGTTTATATTAAAGGATAAAAGAAATCAAAAAATAAATATACTTGTTATTCAATTTTTTATTTTTGACCTAAATGGATTTTAATTGTAATATTTTTTTATATTTTTTTAAATTACATATTTTTTTCAATAATTTCATATTGGATCATTAATTAATTGAATGATGGTTTGTGATAGTTTTCCATGTAGCTGTTTTTGAGAAAACAATAAAATATTAAAAAAATAATAAGAAACATGTTTTTTATTAATGGGATTATATTAAATGCCCTCATATACTAAGAGTAAAATTAACTATACTTTTGAAATTATTTTTAATCCCTTAAATAATTTTTTCATCAATGACACTAAAATAAAATGTGGACCATTGATAAGTAAGATTAATTTCCTTTATTCTGGTATTATCTTAAATAAACCATTATTTATATTAGGAAATTGATGCTTGTCTATGTTAATCATGATATTTATATCATGGATATGTATTTTTTATTTTGATAATGAGATTTATGAATGATCATTGAATGAATTGAGCATTATCATGGTACTGACTTATAACAATTCTCTTTAATATGGGTTAAATGAATCTGTATAGTTACATTGAGCTGGTGATTGGTATTTTCTATAAATCACATATATTATGAAGATAAAAATCAATAAAATGGTTTATACATGGAGATCGAATTAAAATCAGAGTGAAATAATATAATAATATATATAATGATAATTATGGTAATTAAATTAACATTTTTAATGTAAATAGGGGAATGATGTTGATAAAATAAAGAATTAATATATTTTTAATTATTGATTAAAATAATTATTAGATATGGTCATTTAGATAAAATAATTTATGTTGTTGAAGTTCAATTTTTGGTAATTTTAGTCATGTGTGTTGAAGTAATGGAATCTTGATGTTTTAATTGGGTTTAAGAGGCTATGAAATTGTAGTAATGTATATGAAAAATCTATGCCTAAATGTAAAATGTTGAAGTTTGATGATGGGTCATGATGATACAATATGTTCTTTTAATAGATGGGGTATGTGGTTGGGATTATATCTATTATGTTATATTTCATTGATACACGTGGATGTTTGAGATGGGGATGGTATAAATAGGCTATGTTTAGAAGATTTTTTCTGGTTGTAGTGTAGTGATTATTGTTGTGTTTTGAATTTTGGATTCATGAAACAATGAAATTGTTGTCTTATATGTTATTATATTATATTATGTTCATGTTATATTTTATAATTATAATAAAAATATTTTGATATATTATAATGTATTGTTCAGAGGAATGTCTTATTCCATTACATATATGTGATGATGGAGATGTGATATTCTCGGATATTGATATAGATGCCATATGTTATATTCAATATAGAGATAATTTTTTTATTATAATTATATCTTTATACAATTATTGTCATTGGAATAATAATATGGTCATTAAAAGGATGAATAATTTTTATGATTGTAAGAAATTTCATTAGAGGTGTGAATATCATAAGGATACGATTGATGTGATGTATATGGTATCATATTTTTGGTGATGTTAATGAAGAAATTGTTTCTTTAGTGGAGGTTACAAGTTTTTTGTTTCCTTTATTATGCATTAACTATTAATATTTATATATGTCATTGTTTTTTTTATAATTTCATGATTGTATCAAGTCTGATGTTAAAAACTAGTATTTTAGTTACAATGTGTCCTTTCTCGAGTAAGATAGGTCATATGTTAGAGACATATTATATTAAAAAAAATTTAGGGATATTTTGACATTCCTCATAAATTTATTTCAATATGTAGTCGACATTGGTTTAAATATATATATATAGACACACACACACACACATATACACTTGGTACTAGTCACCACTTAGTGGATTATTATATCCCGAATCTGATTGTTACACTCAATCTTGTAATAAACTTATGTAAAGTCCTTTGAGGAAAAGGATGTAACAAAATGGTTCCATAGAATGTGTTCTATAATGTAATTTGTAGTTGAAATTGGTAAATATTTAATGGTTTGGTACAATTAAAACAATACTTGAACCTAGTATTTTAATGTTTACATGGTAATTCAACATAGGGTAGTGGATGGACAAGGAACCTATGATTTTATATAAAAGAACATATTTATTATGATCAATGTTTTGATAATTACATTACAAGATTTATAATGACAGAACAAACTGAAGTATAAGGTTTTAAAATTTTAATTTATATCAACTGATTAAAGGAGAATGCGAAGATTATGTTTTATAATATCCATGTAGTCTAGGGGACCTCAATTACATTAATCGTAAACCTACTATACAGAGTAGTCTAACAATGTTTTACAATTTACATGGGTGATTGTAATATTTTTTGAATTAATTTGATCTTGTTTCACGATCAATTCAAATATATGTTTATCTTGGTACTCTTTTAATGGGGATGAAATAATATAAATTATCTATTTATGTAAATAATATTACTGTTTTAGTATATAGAGTAATTTTAAATTATTTCATATGATATAATCCAAATTTCCTCGACGATTATGAGTAGAGAGTTACCCACATTAAGAGGATACTTTTACCTAAGATCCAATAACAATATTTTCTGTTTATCTAGAATAAATAAATTTTGTTTTTGGGGAAGGAATAATTCTTTCATAAAACCATGGTATAGAATTTTTCAATACATGATGGACAATGACAAAGGTTTATATCAATAGTATCTTGGAGAATGTTCCTTTATTCATATAGTAGATATGTAATAGATTTGGGACCCGTTATATAAAATTCTTTGGAGTAGGAAGTTCATGTACTATGGATTTTACTAATGTTCTAATTTTCTATTATTATATTTGTTTATATTATAATGAGTTTTTGTAAAATTTTAATTTGGGATGTAAGAATTGGCATAAGAACAAATTTATAGTAAATAAGATATCATATCAACCATAATCTACACTAAGGAACTTATAACAACATTATCCACTGTTAGTTAACAAACCAATGGTAGAAAGATGTGGTAGTAGTGTCCAATTCCATAATATATTTATACAGTAAAATTTAAATTAAAACAATGTGAAAGTATCTATTAATATACTTTTGTTAATTCATGGTTCATGATACTAGATATTGGTGATTAAGATGAATAATATATGATATCATGAATCAATAAAATTTAAATTTATTATTCAATTTTATTTGGCTCATTACATATCATCTATGTAACAATGATGACTCATATAATCCTTGGATGGTGTTTATTGTATTATACTTTTTTAAAATACAAGAGAACGCATCCCAAAAGAAAACATATTTTAATAGTACTAGGAGACTAGATACATACATAATTTCCACATTAAAGTGGAAATAATTAAACATAACATATATACTGATGAAAAAACTCTTAATCCTTATTTAAATCATTAAATTATCACTTTTTTATATCACACATGATGGAAAAAATTATGTTTCTACTTAAAGGATCAGTTAAAGAAAGAATAAATCAAAATCTAGCTTGAAAACATTCAAAATAAACAATATATAATAATAATTAATAAATATTTATTCCATATAATAAATAACGTCTGAAAAAAATTGACAAAAAAATTCATTGTAATCACATGGAAAATAATTAAAAACATAATAATTATTGAATGTATAATTATGTTCGTCTTAATATTATAATCAAGGACTCTCATTCAATATATCTTACACAGCATGAAGGCATCTCAACTAAGAAATATTACATATCATCAATTCCTCTTATCCAAGAAATCACACATAATTAAGTTTGGTATACACTTTACCTAGGCTAGTTTTTCTCATGAGACTTATTGATGCATTGAGGGCCTATAATGTGACACACCAATCACTTACACAGTACCACTAAATCAATCATATATTGTTAATATATATAATATATAATTAATATGAAATAAAAATTAATATATATTCATATATAATAATGTATAAAAAATATCAAATGTTTCCAATCCAATATAATAACTTCTTTATTAAGATACCTTTAATTAACACTATATATAATAATGATTATATGTTTGATTCAATATTAAGATAATCTATAGAAGTCATTTATTTTTTTTCATAAATAATCATGTGACGTATCAAAAAATATATCCCCCCTATACTGTTAAACTAGGTGATTGTTTATTCCTACTAGTTATGCACTATGTGAATATTGAATTAATACCCAAATAATAATTTTCTATGTTTTTCCCAAAGGTGTATCAGTTCCATAGCTACCCTCCAATTTTGTGTGTCTAGATAGGGATTATATTTCTTAAAAACCATTACTATTTACATTAAAAAAATTTAAGAATTTTTAAACAACATAAAACAACTTTACAAAAAAATTATAAAATAGTTTTAAAAATAAGAGAAAATATTTTTTGGTAAATTCAAAAAATCAATAGTTAAATAATTGGTCTATTTTTTCATTTCAAAATCCAGGGAAACTTTTAAATGTACAATGATGTCATATAATTGTCATTATATGGGTAAATGATGTCGAACTGTAAATTTTAATAAACCACCTTTTCTTACTTTCTACAAGTTAAAAGTGGGTCATATAGAAAATGATTTAAAATATTTATTTCAATAATTTATAAATAAATTAATAGGTTTTACAAAATTATTTATAAATTATTTAATTATAGATAAAAACATCCAAAAAATTATTAACTTTATCATTGTGGTAAATTATTCCCTATCAAAAGAAGGAAATAGGGTTGTATTTTCATAAAAAAATTATTTCAGTATCTTTTTATCAAAGAAGGGAAAATTTTACTAATTATTTTAAAAACTAGAATAAATATGGGAGAATAAAATATGTTGGGTTTAAGATATAAATATCAACTAAATATCATTATGAAAATTTAAACCTAAACAATCCTGAATAAAATTGAGACTATAGAATAAATGCTTGCAAATTTGATAGATTTTGAATCAGAATTATTTCAAAGATAGAACATCAAATGGAATACTAAATATTATTAATAAAAATTATTCCCTAATTAAATATTCTGAATAATTAGTATATAGAAAATATAGAAAATAAAAGTGTACAATATGAAACATATCCCAAAGAAGGAAATTTGAGACGATAAACCCTTACTTTGGAATTTCATTTAGTTATATGTGTTCCAAACACTTATATAATGAAACTAAATTATTTATTTATATATATAATATTAATATTTATGTTTATTTTTCTTTATATAATTTATTCATAACTTATTTTAACTTTTTTACTCATTATTCACTATTAAAATATCTTATTTTGGTCATAACTAATCTGTTTCTAATGCTTATTTTGATTCAGTGGTTCCTGACCATAAAAAAAGGTCATGGCCTCATCAACTACAAAAATTTAATGATGACAAAAATATAATTTGTACATTTTAATTTTATATTTTTTAGCCTTTTTAAGGTTTTTATGAAAAATAAGAGACAACATTTCATTGAGATTCTAGTATGTATGTATGCATGAGCAATTTATTCATTTTCAAAAGGATGTGAGAGTTATAAGGTATGTTATTTGTTATATTTTTACAATAATAATTATTTTATAAAAATAATACATATATATTAAATAAATCAATATAACCTTCCCTGAGAGGTGGGGTTGAAAAATAAGATTCAACGCATCTTGGAGATTGTAGTTCGTATATATGCATAGGTGAAGTTATCATTTCCCATTAGATTTAAATGAGTTTTAAAAAATGATTTTATATCTATATGAAAAAATTAAAATATATTTAATGTATTATATCATTATTTTAATATTATTATTTATTATTTTGAATATATTTAGTATTAAAAAAACATGGTAATGTTTTGTAATAACATATTCCTCTTATATGGTCGATCTTATTTGAAAAACACTTTACAACATCTTGGAATAATATTTATGGAATATAAGAATATATAATTCAGGATCAATGATATTAATAAGGTATTTTGGTAGAGCTTGGTTGAGATAAGGTGATCATATTGGGTGGATAATTGAGGATAGGAGGTGCCAATTTATAAGTGAGGGAAGTGGAACCCTTGTAAATACCACTATAATTTTAAGGAATATATAGTCATATTCTTTGGATAGGGGAAAAATATCTCTTAATCAATGATAATAATTTTTTAGTAAATAAACACTCATCCAATCATATTTATATGTTTTTAGAGATATTTGAAACATTACCTCTTGGTACAACTGCCTTGTTAAACCCTTTTAACCATTACTGTAGAGATACATATTAATTATAATAACTATTAATTGTGAATAATTTTGAAATTGATCATATAATGTTTTTGTAATGTTAATTACAAATAAATAATAAATTTAATTATATTAAATTTTAATGGTTAAATGATATTATTTTTAATATAATAACACAAAATAGAATATAAAATTACTTTTTTAAAAATATTCATTCTTAAGCATAAAAATGAATTCACACACTAATCATGTATATAATTGATCTCTATAAAATAAAATAAAATATTTATAAAAAATATTAGTACTATGGCTTTCAATTCAAACAAAAAAATAATGGATAATAGGTAGTACTTTTTTAAAGGAAATGACAAAAATTGATTTTTAATCGAATAAAATAAAAATGTGGTTCCAAAAAGTCAAGTTTTGTACAAAAAAATTTACTCAATTATTTTAAATGAAATATTTTACTACAAAAACATATATTTGTTGGGGAACTGTTTTATATGTTTAGTTCATTCCTATATCATGATAATTTAATAAAATTTATAGTATTTTTAAAATATACATTCTTCAATATTCACCAAAAATTCAATATTTTTAGAAAAATATAACAAATAAATCTATGGAATTTATTACATGATTAATTAAAAAATAATGTTCATTTAATAAAAATATTATTCATAAATTCATAAATTTATTTTCATAATGTTAATAAAAAATAAAAATAAAAACAACTATTAAATAGAAATAACCTCTTTTAAACTCTATTTATTCTTTATCTTATTTAAATTTTTGTGGTAATATATTATATATTACAATTACCAAATATATATTTTCATATTTTATAAGTGATAAATCTAATTTATAAAAAAAATAATTTTATCGTTGATTGATTCTAATCATATTAATTAAATAATTTTAAAATTCATTATTAATTATTGCCTTTTTATTTAAGGAATGATAATTATTTTATATTTCTACACATTTTAGTTTAGTGTTTTGTTGTGATAAATTATATTAAATATATTATTTATCTATTGGAAAATTTTACTAGAAATATTAGGTATTTCCCCCCATGCATATATTGTATCCTCACGATTATAATAATAACATACTAATTATGATATGACTTAAGATATAATTTATGATAACATTCCAGCCTCACTATCTTCTTTATAACTGGGAATATTATCATAAAAATTCTCTAAGCCTTATTTTTATCAATATATTACTCGTAATGTTTTAATAGTTTCTAAATGTTCCTAATTGACTCATTTTTTCCATATAAACAATTTTTCATCCTCTTGAATTTAAGGAATTCGGTGAAAAAATACATTCCAGATTCCATTGAAATTTTTATTGAATTAACACTATTAATTTTTTTTAATTGGTTTTGTATTTTTATTCTTATAATGAAGGGATATGAGGTATTTTTTATACTTGGATTAGGACAATCAACCTTCAAGGGGTCATAAAATGAAAAAAATAGAGACAATTTATCCTACTTGTGTAAATGAAAATTATAAGTTCAGTATATTTCAATACTGAATATGAATGATCCATTATTTGAAAAATTAATGTACTAATTTCTAAAAAATGAATAATATGAATTTAATAATATAATATTTAAATTCATTTTTTTGAGGAAAACTACCCATTCAATATTTATTATTTTATGCTTCATCTTCTAATTCATTAATTCTAATTTTTTTAAATTCTGAATATTTAAATTATGTGAAATTCAAATATTGGAATAAAAATTATTTTTTAAACTAGGGAAAAAATTCATCTTTTGCGATAAATTCATGTTATAATAAGATTAAAAATGGGTATCTAAAATTGAAATTACTTCCTCAAAGTTTCTTCAATTGATTCAACATACATGAATTATATAAAAGTGTGCATTAATCTAGAACCAAATATAGAATTAGTTTATTATCAATGTACCTTTTATCACAACTAAAGGGAAATTACGCATACCTGTAGTAATTTCCTAAACATTACTTGTTTTACAGAAATTTTCTAAGGGAAATTAAATTTAAGAATTGGGAATTATCTTGGATTGTTCCCCATCTCTTTACAGATTAAATAATGCATTGTAGTTTCTTTATTATTTCCCATTTCTATCAATAGAATTATGGAATTTATCCCAATACTTGTAACATTCTAACAATCCCTTTAAGAATGTACCATGTTTTTTATTTCCACATTTATCCTATAATGGGATGTTCCATCCTTCCCTTTTAATCCTTAAAGTCGTTTATTTTTTTGTACTTTGTTTCATTTTTCATATCTAAATTTAATTTGAAGTTATAATACATGGATAATAATTTATAAATATTTATGATGCTAGATTCTATATCATTATAAGATTAAAACTTTTAATAGACAAGTGGTATTCATAGGCTAATATTATGTTCATCAAAGAAATAATCAGTCTTACATTATGGATTACATACATATTCCATAATCTAGATTGATAATATTTAAATTTTTTCCATATACTCATCAAACCAATCCTCTTACATATGTTTTAAACTAATTAATTTCATTTATATATAAGCTAATTTATGTTAAATAAATAAATCCACAATAAATATCACATTAAATTTCTTAAAATAAATTCTCTATATCTCTTATTCCTACTTATTTTGAATCATTGACCACTATTAATCAATATATACCATTAAAAAATAAACCTAAACAATAACTTTCTCCATATGATTGCATCTTAAAGATATATTTTCATGGTACTTGATTCATTATTCATCTATCAATTGATTTTTAGTTTCATTAAAGGATAGATATTTCTATTTCATGTTGTGTTGAAACATCATTGAATTGTGCTATAAATCAATAGGTTGTTCCATAAGTAAATGGGTATTTTCATAACATAAATAAACAACCCCAATATAGTCATAATTTTATAATAACCAACACCAGATATGTTAATTTGTTCAGAAGTTAAATCCTTACACTGGTTAGGTGTGTTGATGAATCTTTTATTACTTCTACTAGGTTCAATATCTAAACAATTTCATACACTTTACATGATAAAATAATTTTTAATATTTTCCTATAACATAAAAATCCCTAAAATGTTCATTAAAATTATAGGGGTTTATCATAAAACTTGTTCTATTTATGATCTTTAAAAATATAGTTCATCATATTCCTATTAAACATTATTTGGTACCAACAATGAAAATACCAAATACAAAAACAAAGAGTATGTTACTATTTTAATACATTGGTTCATGATAGAGTAGGTCACATCCCACATAACCCAATAGTGTAAACATATATAGAGAATAGATAAATACATGATTTCTATATTAATATTCAAGCATTAAATTAAAACATATAAACATATAGAAATATTTCTTAATAATAATTGAAATCATTCAGAGATCCCATCAAAAATTTTTAGGGAGAATAAAACATAATAAAACGTGAGATATGATTATTAATAAGTGAAATCATGTAACATAAGATAACATGACCAAAAAACGAAAAAAATATTATAGTGGCGTAAATATATAATAATTTTTCCATATAATAAATAAATAGTTAAAGAAATATAACTAGGAAAAAACATAGTAACAATATGGAAAACCATAATTGATTTCATAATGACGGAATGCATAATGTTGTAGATCATAATAATATATTCAAAATTTCACAACCAAGACATCTTAGATATAATAAATGCCTCTAAACCAATGCATATTATGAACTTGCAAGGCCTATCAGCCCACACATCATACATAAATTTGTAAGGTATATTCTAATAACCAAGATAGTTCCTCTCATTAGACCTGTATATGTATCTATAAGAAAAAATAAGCTGCAACTGACACATACATAAGTGCATTGAATTCCAAATATATTTCATGATCAATAAACTACATAATAAAAATAAGTTGACAATAAATAAAAATTTAAATTGTATAAGGTATATATAATTTGAATATTTTCTTAGTCAATAGAATAATTTTCTTAAGAATCATCCTAGATTTTACACTGTGTATAATTATGATTTTATGGTTTACTCGAAAGGTACATGAAGAGTTATTGAGAAAAATTATTCATATAATCCTTTACATTTCATAAAAAAGTCACGTAAAATACCTAATTTATACGTTGAGGGTGTGCCAAACCAGATATGAATTTTTTCCATGTAGTTGTGAATTAAAAGATGATGGATTAAAAAATCAACCAAAAGTTTTTAGGTTTATTACCTATCAGATAATATATTATAGAGACTTTATCATATTGTTTTTATCTATATATGGGTATCATTTTTAAAAAATAACTACTCTGTACAAAATTTTTAGGATGATGACATAGATATAAAATATATTTAAAAATACATTAGGAAGTAATTTTGAAATGAATAACAAATACCCTTTTTGAAAAAAATAACAAAATAGAATATATATATATATATATAATATTAAGAAGGTTATATTATTTTAATGACCATTAAAACTTGTAATGTATCCTTGATAATAAACAATGTTCATCACGTTGGTAAAATTTTGTAGGGTCATAATTATTTTAAAAATAATTTTTTATTTTATAAAAAGTCAAAAGTGACTCATAAATAAAACATTTGGAAATAATAATTGTCATAATTCTAAATGAAATTAAAATTCAGTAAAAAATACATTTAAATTTTTTTATGCATAATGAAAACCAAAAAAAATTGAATAACATGAAAATAGAGGAGAATGATTCCTGACCAAAAAGGATAAATAAGGTTAACTTTTCGCAAAAACAAATTGGGTAGTTCTGGGTACCAAACTGTGGAAAAATCATTTTAATATATAAAAAATAAAAAGTAGATAATAAAATATATGGGGTTTAACTGGAAAATATAATATCATCCCCCCTATAGATATTTAAACATAAGTCATCCAAAAAAATGAGGATGTAGAATAAATAATTACAACTTCAGTAACTTTTAAATCAATATAATTTTATCGATATAACAAGAAAAGGTAGATTTAAAAAATTGACTAAAACTAGATTCATGATATAAAATTCCAAATTCGAAAAAAAGACCATATACACAAAAATAGGCTCATAATATGAAATATGTCTCCAAGAATCAAATATGAGATGATAAACCCTTACCTTGGATTCTCATTTTAGTTAGATTCATTCCATCCCCTGTATAATAAATTTATTTTTATTATAAATCAATATCATATTCATATACATATTGTGTTATATCATATATTTGTAACTTCTACTAACAATTATTTTCATAAGTATTTATTAAAATATATTATCTTTGCGGTAACTATTCTGTTTCTCTTGCATTTTTTAATTTGGTTGTTTCATTTGTTACACCATGGTCATTTTTAAAATATATAAATAATTATAATATTTATATAAATATCATATTTATGAATTTTGAATACTTTTATTACTCATTTTGTAAGGATTTTCATTGAAATTAGACACATCGTTTCATTGAGATGATAGTTTGCTCACATACATTAGCGATGTTTTCATTTTCCATAGGATGGGAGAGTAAGAATGTAGATAATATCATATCTTCCTAGAGTAATAATAATTTCATAAATATAATGTATATTAATTAAATTCATGTATATAATCATCCAATAGTGGTGTTTATGAAATATAAAATACATCACTTCAAGGTTTTTGTAGTCTGTATGTATGCATGAGTGATGTTATCATATTCTATTATATAGAAATAAGTTAAAAGAATATTGTACCATTAAAATAATAACATTTTATAATAGTAATGTTATTTATGTCCGTATTTTTATAGTATTATGGAAAATATTATTGGGGTTTATAAAAAAAAAATAAACAAGAACAAGATTGTTATTAACTTTTACTTCATCCTTTCATAAACTACTTTGAAAAAAATATCAAGTCTTAAATAAATGGTCTTCAAAGAATACCATAAAATCTGGGAAATGGATATTGTTTTTTATTGTATTTGGATAGGTTGTTTTGAGAAAAATGGATCATGTGGTGTGGATAATTAAGAATAAGAGGTTCCTTTTTAAACGGGAGGAGAGTGACTCCATTGTAAATATCCATAATATAAAATTAATATAAATACAATTTTATCAAAAATTTGAATCAACATATCCTAATATTACATAAAGTTTTGTTTAAGGTTTAAATAATCTAAAATCTTATATTGATAATTTTTTATATATTTTAAGCCTTATCTATTAGTTTAAGCCCCTCATAAACCACTTTTAATGTTTACCTTAGCGATAAACAATGACCTTGGAAACAATTCATTATAGATACAAATTAAATCAAACATAGAATAAAATTACTACGTGATGATTAAAAAAATTTATTCTACTTTATTATTTTATAACACTAATGGTTTATAAAATTAAATTTAATATAGCTATGAAATAATGATGAAAAAACAATTTTCTGAAAAATGGATTTTATGTATAAAAATTTATTTACAACAAACTAATGAATATAATTTATATCCATTATATTTAAGAAATGATGGAAAAAATTAAGAATTATAAGAAATTTAAATAAATAAAAAACATAATGGGTCAGTTTGAATAAATTTTTTTAATGGAAATGATTAAATATTTTTTATTAAAATAAAATAAAACATAGACTCCAGAGAGGAAAGCCTTTGTTTCTAAACTGAAAATAACACGCTTATGTGATTTTATTTATCAGGTAATAATTTAATTGGACTATAAAGATTATTCAAAATTATTTTTAAGTAATTCTTATATTATGTTAACATCAATAAAATTGTAGTATTTGTAAAATCGGAATTATATATTATTCTCCCCAAAATCTATCTATTATAGAAAATCCAAAAAATTGACTCTATTATATTCCTAAAATTATAAATTCAAAAATTAATTTCATTTATTCAAATTAAAATTATATAGTTCATAAATGTAACATTTACATTTAAATAAAAATAAATTATTTAAGATTTATTTCATAGAAAAATGACTCATTTTAACTATAAGTGTTCTTTATATTATATCAATTTTATTAATAATACAATAGGTTATCATGTAAAATATTATATATTATCATCCAATAAAAGTGAAAATTATAATTGTCAAATGTATCCCTTTTCAAATTTAATTATTTTAATCATATTAACAAATCAATATTAAGCATCTTAATTGATCAATATATTTTTATTTAATAATAGATTTCTCTTCAAATATAAATATTTCTATAGATTGGGGTTTATTATTTTACATGATATTCAGTATAGTTATTTTTTATAGGGAGATATGTGGTAAAATATTTGGGTATTATAATACAATGAAATGTAAATTCTTTGTTGATCGTAAAAAGATTATTGAAACCAAATAATTGAATAAAAATGGATTATAACCTTTACAATTATAACATAATAGTGTTTTCCATTTCATAACATATGAAAATTTTCTAATTCAATGAGGACTTTTGTTTAATGAATAATTTATATATAATTGAGTGTATAGAGATCAATTTTATATTATAAATAACATTCAGTTAATATTAATCACATGTCTACTAATTTTATTATTTAAATTTTTAATGGTAATATTATCACAACATTAAAGGACAAGGTATCATAATAATGTGTTTGATGACTCAATTTGGATTAGTGGATACCTTTAGAGGCTAGAGACCCTTTATTTCTACCAATTGATCTTAATGAAAACATTTATAAAGGAGGATTGAATAAGGATAATGAAGTATGATTTGTTTTTATAATTTTGATTTAATTTTACCATTTCTCAACATTTAAATATTTTGGTTGGGTGGTGTATATTTCTTCCACTATGTTATTATTTAGTGATTTACTAAAAAAACATTAGTGGTAATAGAGTGAGTGATACTAAAGAATTAAAAATAAAGAAAAAAATAGAAATCTATTTTGGATTTTATTTTATGTTCTAGGATAGTTTATATAAAAACATTATAGATTATGAAATTATTTGAAAAATAATTTTATCTTAGAAATACATGATTTTTTTTAAATTTAATAAATAGTGCATTGAAATTTCGTATTTTAACATAAATTATTTTAGTATAATGGTATTTTTTAGAACAAAAATTAGATTTCAATGGGGAGAAACAATGATGTGGAAATTATTAACAATTTTAGTTTTAGGGTATAACATTTTAATAATAATTTTTTCTTGAAAAAAATGTCTTCGTTAAAGGTGTAACCAGTGAGATACTTTCTATGTAAATAAAATTTTATAGAGAATCCATGTAATTATTTATATGTAGAGACCGATATTTTAATATTATTTTTTTATAGTGTTCCAAATGGTGAAAGAGAGTTTAGAGGATTATTTTTTGTGGAGAGATTTGTTTTTTGGTCTATAGAGGAAAACACATCACTAGTATGTCAACACAACACCATCGTGAGTTTGGGTCCCTTGTGGTTTTGGTTTGGGTCATGGTGGGGACTCCATTTTTATAAGGATGAAGATTTTTTTATAAAACCTAGCTATTCTAGTATAGTAAAATATTTTTATTATAAATATTGAGATTATTTGGATGTATTCCTCATTTTCTGGGTAATGGTGTAAGGTTAACTACACAAATAATACTTATATTCAATGAAGAGGATGGAAAATATTTTGGATATAAATTATATTTAGCTTGGTGATTTTATACCATGGTATAATATTTCTATAATGGAGGCCATAGGGTAAGAAGGACTTATTTTATGGTAACCATGTAATGGTTTGGAAATGGTTTATTATGTTAGGAAACCCAATAGGGAGAAAATTAGAGTTGGTTTTTTTAATGGATCTTTTATAAAGTTAGCGAAAAAACAATGACATTATTAGGTTCTTCACATGCTACTTTACCCCCTAAAATTTATTATCTTTTTTTATTTTTGTGTCCATATTAAAACACCAAGATAATATGGGTATATCGATGGTCCATTCTCTAATCCTTGGATTTGTGAGATCAAATTGTAATTATTTAATGTATACTTCCTCTCTATTATATTATCTTTTTTATTTCATACCAAGGTATTAAATCAGTGGTGGTTTCATAAATATGTTATCAGATAGACTTTTAGGTGATAAATTATATGTTTATAAGTAATCCATGAAATATTATGGATGTTCGACCATATATATTCATCTCTTATTATAGTTGTGTTGTTTAAAACTCTATTAATGCTAGTTGATTAGATTTATTTTTATTTCAAAATTAATTTCATTAAGAATACTCAAGGTTCTCTCTAGGAAATGAGATTTAATTGAACATAATGATGATAAATAGTTTAATTTAATAACGATGGGTGTCTGTTATGATTCAATATATGGATTCTCTTTTTAATTATTATTTAAATTATTGATTAGTTATTATTGTAAAATATATATAATTATTGAAATTTATTGATAATCTGTGGAAAATTATTTTCAATTTATTAGATTAATTTAAATATAATAAATTTAAGATAAAGTGGAAAATTTAAATTTAAATTTTTGATTTTATGTCTTTGATAATTAAATAGTAATTTGAGAAATAACTTATCGATAAATTATTTTTATTTCAAATTATTACTCTATGATTTTGTTAATAATTTTTTTGGGGTTGGATTAGTTTTTTACTAGTTGTTAGTAGTGTAGTTGAATAGTTATTGATGTAATTTTTGTTATGATAACTTGATATGGTTGATGTGTAAAGTTATTTATAGTGGATTGATATGTGGAATCATGATGAAACTAATAAGTGAACTAAATAACATGAAAATAGATTTTTTATGTTGAATTAATATTATTTTGAATATATCTAATAAAATTGTTTGAAATATTCTGTGGTAAATAAATATGAGTGGTGGGATTTAATATAACTTTATGGTGGTTCATTTGAAATGGGAATATGATATAATTAATGTGGTTAATTAATTTATTATGGATAATATATTACGGATTTAGAAATGATAATATAATGTTAATTGAGATTTTTTGTGACCATCTTCATGGTTTTAGAAGTGTCTTGTTGTGTTTCTTGAGGTAAAAATTAATTTTTATTTTGAATTGGTGATAGTGTAAAAATGGAGTTAGGTCATAGAGGTGTGTTATAGAAATTTTGTACTTGTATGAGGTTTGTGTTATTACATATGATAATATGTTTTGTAAGTGTTTAAACACAAAACCTTGAGTTGGGTAACCATATCAATGCCTTTATAAGGTTTTGGGAACCTAGTGAATCCTCACTATGAAGTATGTGGGTGAAATAGATGAATAACATCAACACCTCCTCCACTATTATTTTGAACACTAATATGGTAGCGTGATTATAGAAATGGAAATGGAATATAGATATTTTTATGTTATAATGATATAGGGATTTTGTATTTAGTTTTGGTATACCATTGTGGTATGTTAAAATTTAATGTAGATTTGGTATGTTCCTATAGTGCGAGGATGTGTTCTATGGTTTTGGTTTGTGGATATAGTAAGGAAGGATAGTCATTTAAAAAAATAATTTGGATGTGTGGATCAAAAGATCAATATAGAAGTGGGTGACTGTGACATTTTTAAAGCCCATACCTAGGTAACTAATCTTTTTCCAAGCCCAGGTGCATCACATGAATTCAATCATTCATCTCCATACACTAGAAGATTCCAACTATGAAAAAATTAATATGATTAGTATGGGGTTAATATAATCCCAATATCATAATTTAAAATTATGAATAAATAATATATTTATACAACTAAATTAGATTAATTTCTTTTAATCATTACTATATGTCAACCAAAAAAATATACCAAAACTACATCATGAAATGGTAATGTAAACCATGCTACAAATACTTACATATATTAAGGATTGATAAATGGTTTATTCAAGTATATAATAAATGAATATAATAATATGGACACAAAACCACATCATTAAGGACCTCATTGGATCAATCTCGGCACACCCATTATCCTACGCTAATCTTATACCCCATAAAACCTATCACCTAAAAGTTAAACAAAATAGTCTATACTGGTACAAAGTTAATCATGTTGTGTGTGACCATATACCTTATTAGGGTTACCCCCATGCATAATTTTTAAACACAATTACATACATTGTATATATATGCAAGGATAAAAAGTTGGAAAAAATGTATAACATGCCATAAATCACATCTGTTCATCATGTGAAATCTTGGACACCACGAATCCTAACCCAACTTACGTAGAATATAGAAAAATATAATATAATCTAGTAACATTGATTCTAACCCATATGTTACCACAAAGTGTAATTTCCCATAACTAATCCTTGATAAATACTATTTCAATTAGGCTAAATCCCTATAACCATGTTTCAATTACCACCCTATCACTTAGGTTTAGGTCTCTCAATAAAATCATAATACCTTATCATTTATGATAATCTCTAACAACAATGTCCAATACCAAAACATTATTACATAGGAAACAATGTCACATCATGTACTATAATGACACTATTTATCTTAGGGTGTGGTCTCACATTATGTCGTATACCAACACACATGAAACATACATGATAGATATTGACCACAACCATGATTTATGTGTTCCACTGATCGATACATAACACTAAACTATGAAAACACATCCCAACATACTCAACCATCCATAATTATCCTCTCTATACATGACCACCTAAAACATTACAACATCTACACAACAACCACGATGATCCATATCTTGTTTCCATATAAAAATGACTAGCCCAATCCTCAGTACATAGTATTAAACACCATTTTCCTACACACCTTATAGGCTATAAATTACCATGGAGGGTCTAATGGATGTATATTCTAATATTTATCACAACGAATATATATTAAATGATACCCAAAAATTCAATGATCATCAAAATGTAATGCTTTTGATTCCTTCCCAATACCAAATTGTAACACCTAAACCCATGAGCTAGCAAGTTCATTCTAGAATCTATTGCACCTTATGACCTCAGAAACACCTCCCAATAAGCCAGAGGATATCTCTTAGAAGCACAGGTCTATGGTGGTATAATTTTATGACTATAACCATTTAATACAGCCAAAAAATAGTAAAAACCCCAATCAGAAACAACACCCATATGAAGTAGTAATGTAAATTCATACTGAAAATTTCATACAATAGTAATATAAGACATGTCATAAATAATAAAACAAAATATAATGTATAATGAATTCATACATAAATTACTATTGATATGAACATCAACCACAAAGAATGCCAAAAAAACAAAACTATAAGAATCATAAAAACATTGCTGATTCCCGAACCAATCCTGAAAACCCAGTCTCCTTCATAGTTTCCCAAATAATAACCAAGCCATTGGGCCTTTTATTAGGAACATTTTTATAAACATGTATCATATCCTTGGGTACACAAGTTCTATGGAAGCTTGAGTGGGCTACAAATACAAATTAATTATCCCCACTGACTAAATCCCCAAATATAATGTTTGGTAATTACTTTCATTTATGGTGTAACATTTAAGTAGGAGATAATAAATAAATAAATAAATATATAAATAAATAAAACAATGACATGTCAGATTATTTAATGATGGTTGGGGTTAGTAATACCTAATTTATCTTCTTCTTAAGTGTCTTAGAGACTTTCATGATGATTTTACTTCCATATGTAACCAACTAGAATCATGTTACTAATACTGTAATTACCCTATATTAATATGCCACACATAGAATCTTAGTGATCATCCCCATGTTATCATTCAATCCAAATCCTCATGTCAGCAGTCACAAATATCATGGACCATGAATATAAAAGTACACTTCATGTCTTACTCAAACTTCTAATATCATGTGGAATCCATTGATATTATCATGTAATTCCTAATTATATACCATTTTCAATCGTAGTTCTCATCAGAGCATTCCCAATCACGAGGACTCTAATTTAATCTAGAACTCATCTTGACAATACATATCTCATGTACTATAACAACCCCAAGGTACTCACATTTTATTTAATTAATATTCTATAAGGGTCATCTAAATTTTTCCTTTCAAAATGAATTCATTATTTCATTATTACCATTATATCCTTTATCTATTATTTCACTTTAACACCATTCTATTCATTTAATATATTTGATTCACTTTTCAAACCACCAATTTATAATATTTTATATAATTCTCATTACATAAATAACATGGCATATCAAACCATCTTTAGTTAATTAAGGATTCATAATATAATTAATGGACTATTCAAGAACCATTTTAAAATTCCACTTAGATTAATGACTATTTCATTGCGTATACGACTAAACAAGGAAATTCCATAGGAAACAATACTATGAAACCTATTAGTATTATGTATATAGTTATGAAAATATAATATTTTTATTTAAGTGTTTTAATTCTAGGGTCAACACACAATACATTGTCTTGAACAACCACCCATGTAATTGAAAATCTAGTGTGACTATGTGAGATTAATAGGACAGATTCCATAATGAATAGTTTTGAATTTAACTCTAATCATAGAAAACCACTTACAATGCTCTTCCAAGCCCATTGGTACATGCCAAACCTTTATTTATATGAATTTACGTTAAAAAATATTAATTATTAATAATCACATTATAATTAATGAAAAAACTCAAAAAAAACATAATTTAACTACATAGAAATACATGAAAACCACTCTCCAGATACTCTTGATGTACACAAGATAATATTGAGGAACCTTTGTAGGTCGGTGATAACCTCTAAGAACATAATTAGGATAGATACATATTATCTATATACAAAACCATAAATAATGATAAATAATTATTCTCAAAACCTGAGAAAAAAATCACTGGAATACATACCCTGATCAAAATATTGTGTTGAAATTTGTAGTTTGTGCCTGAGTAGATATTTAACCTAGTAAACACCTACAACTAACCATATTGGGACAATTCAACCATTATAGAATAGATTTTTCATAAAAATCCATTATTGTATGAATAAAAATTTTAGTAAGAGGTGAATTCGAAGGAATGAATTTGTATCCTTCAGTCAAGATCTCTAACACATCATACAAAATAAGAATTGAACAAGAATAAAGAGTCATTCAACAAGGAAGATGGGGAGGAGGAGGATAGTGTGTGGGAGAATTCTAGGTCAAATTGGGGGAGAAAATAAAAGGTATTGAGTATAAATATCATAACTGGAATGATTAAATTACCAGCTTTTAATAGATGCATAGGTTAGATACATGGTTTTTTAAATTCTAATCCAATAACATGGTTAAAATTGTCATACTCACCCTACATTTTAAGGTTCCACTACATGTTTTGAACATCATAATATAACTATGAAATTTTTCATTTATCCCATCTCCTACAAGGTGTATGGTTTTTCTAGAACCATGAAAATGTTGTGCAGCATGTTCCAGCCCCATCCCCTAAAACAGTTTCTCATTAATCCCTCATTGTATACTCAAAATTGTGTGCTAACTATGGAAGTCAATATTTTAAATTTGATATGTTTCGGAAAGTGCCTCACACTAAATGTAATAAATGGTTTCTCCAAAATAATGCACTTAAAACCATGAACCTATGATAGGAACTTCTAATAACATCAAAAACTCATCCAAAATTTCCCATGACTTATTTAGGAAACTAACACAACTATGAGGCCAAAAAACTCATCAAAAATAACCCTCTCGGGATGAACACACCCTTCGAATGTTATCCTAGATACTATTTCAAAACACAAACTATCTACCAAATCGAATAACAAAAATTCATCCAGGGTTATAACACATGTATGGAATGTGTGGTATTAAAATATACCCCACCATATAATATATCATCAACTTTTTCTACCTCTAAAAATTAATGAGCTTTATCACCTATTCTCCTTGATAGAAAAATATAACATTCATGAGGAGAAAAATATTCTGATGAATTTAAAATAATGAAATCCTGCTTTTTCAACATTGTTAACACACAAATCCACTCAAATCATACTCAACAGGATGGTGACAATAGAAACATACAACATCCACTTCCCCGGGTAGTTGTCATTTGATTTGAAGACCAACATAACACACTATAAGGTAAAAAACCTATTTAATATACATATAATAGTTAAATCTTGGAAAAATCACCTAAACACAACCCAAGTACCTCACTAGATGGTATGTCATGGAAATAATCACTTTAATAACTCCACAATGACATAGAATGATTGGTAGCATTGAAAATATCCGAAAATCGAATTCTTCGTACCTTGTGGGTTGATTCCACTAGTTTATACAATTCCTAAATCCCCCAATCTCTTCTCTAGGACTCAGGGTCCCACACTTTTAATGAATTGTGACATAATCCTTTAACTCAACTCCATTATTAGTATTCCATAACCAAGCTAATTCTTTCCACTTTTTAAAAAAATGAGCTGACACTCACTTGTACCAATTCTCATTGAGATTATCCCAAGACATCTATTTCTCATTAAACATTCCTTGCACTTTGGAAATTGTCTAAAAAAACATTCCTAACACCCCATATGTTCTTGGAATGGACTCCAATTCACAACACAAAACCATTCAATAAACACCAACCATTTCTTATACCAACCCCATATTACCATCTTCTAAAAAAACCAATGATTCTTAGTCTTCATGTATGTTTTCCCAGACATACTACTAAAATTTAGCAATCCACATAATCAACATAAATATTTTTTTTCAATTAGAAAAGTAAAAAAAAAAAGAAATACCCCCTTGATCTTGACCATATACCATCCCTTAAGGTGGCCAATAATTGTGTATCCCGAGGGAATACCCCTTAATAAAGCTGACCCCCTTAGGCTTCATACTATCTAAAATATATTGAAAAATATCCACTAAATGAGAAAAAATCAAACAAAGCCATGTGATATACTATTTTGTTCCCCTCTATCCATGTATGATGGAATTGAGTTCTGCTACTGAGGATGATATTTATAATTTCTATGAACAATGAAAATGACCAAGGAGAGCCGCCATATTATCAATTGTCCCTACTGATATGGTCCTGACACTCTAGGTCAGAATAGCTTCAATTAAGAAGGCAACTCACTATAATACTAGTAAATCCACAGATGTATAAATCTAATATATGAAAAATCTCCCATGTTTAAACCACAAACCCCATACACTCCATTGTTCCATATAGTGTGCAAAAATAAACCCCAAAACTAAAGAACGTAAAATTTCTCTAAGACCAACCAGCAGCTGGGGCCAATGCTCAAAACCAATCTAACACTATATCATAAATTATTCCAAGCATTCATTAAAACCAAAATCCAACTCGCATTTCAATAGAATCCTTTTTATTATATTTTTAACAATTCTTGATCACCATTGCTCATATTATACCCATCAACAAAGATGATGGCTAGATGGGACCATGTGACCTCACCCTTGAGTATAAAATCAAAAGATATATCATTTACCTCTACAAAATCATGGGGAAGTAAACCATAAAATCATCTAAATAAAATTTACCAATGATGGTAATACCTTTAAATACTTTATGGTTTACTCTAAACCTTCCAACACAATCACTATAATTTCTTGAGAGTTGAACCAAAATGTCCTCATCAAAATCACATGTTAATCCCTCCATCTAAGCCGTAATTGCATCTCCAACATGTCAAATTTTGATTCTTCCACCATGATTCAACCACAAATGGAAAAATTCACTACCCTAGATCTATCTACATTCCTATTCCTATAGATGGAATGTCCCAATTCATAACTAGAGGTCTCAGCCAACAATGTCTTCTTGCCTAATAGAACCCACATCTCTCCTCAGTGCACTCATGATTTCATGGAACATTAATTATTGTCCTCATATTATTTCACACTACCCAGTAATGGGAAAAAGTGTACTACAAATATCAAATTCACACATACCTCTAAAATTCCATTGAAACTCAATGGTCACATGAATATTTGATATTATAGAATAATAACGTTTCTCAAGATTTGTTAAGACACATTTCATTAAAAATAGGCCTATAGTTCCATGTCACAATCTACACCTCACTAGAATGACAGTCTCCTCATACATAGAGAACCATCTGAGAATCTTAAAACCGTTGCCTCACACCCTGACAAAACAAATGTCACAAGCACTGAAACAATATGTGATGCTAAATTCTCAACCCCAAAAAGAGTCAAACATAATAATGGGACACTATGACGTCCCACCAAAACCACACACAAAGAAACTGTGTCTCAAAATGGTTAAAACCCTTGATATGACACACAACCCATATTAGGGTCACACAATTCCCTCCATGAAAAAAACTACCATAGGGCCTCACACGTAGTTTCTACCTCCCCCAACACCATTATAATTTAGGCACAAACCATAAGGATAACATACAAAACCAAAATGTAAGTTGTAATTACACATCTTTCAGGTTCTCCAGACAACCCTAACTACCCATAAACAAGGTTAACCCAAGAAACATATGTGGTCCATATCATTTATATAAGTTCTTATAGGTTTCACTTATTTTACACATTTCCATTTTTCTCTTAAACTCGAATGTCCAAAACAAAGGGCTATGGGAAATGAAATTTCATGAAAATTTTGAATAGGAAAACTCTATTTAGGTTTCAATGGGAATTATATTTAGTTAACAACATGTAAATATTAATAATAATTATCCAACAGAATTATCATAATCATGCATTTTGAATAGTAATTTCATAGTAGAGACTCGAATAAATAAGATTTCAAATAAATGTTATAGATAAAATCACTCTCTAGGTTTTAGTTTGATTTTTATTAATTATAGGCATCGCAATCATCAATAAAAAATGAATATATAATAGTTATTTATCATTCAGTTGGTAATATCATTAAATTCCAACAAGTAATTATATGGAAACATCATTTTAATGGTCACAAAAACATTAATTAACTGACCCAGGTCATGATCCAGGAAACAAGAAACCAATTATTAGAAATCAGCCACATGAATAAAAAATACCTGATTTTATTCATAAACAAACCCACTCTCACCATACTGAGCCTAGAGAAAACATCCCATAAAACAATATCATCAGCATCCAATGCATCACTCGTAGTGAAATCAGATCATCTTAACAATGGAAAAAACAATAAAAAAATCTCATCCATGGAAAGATGGACTCTCCTCATACGTGGGGTGTCCACCCCAAAGCACAATATCCAAACCATTCCCCAAATCACTCCTATTATTCGCCACAATCCCCCCCCAAATAGTATGTTAAAAGTAAATTTGTGATCCACATTATAAATCCCATACCATGGTCACAATGAACATGTGCTATATTCTAGTGCACTACATCACTATAGTAACACCTCCCCATATGATAGAGGATTCTAACTACTAGGATGAGAATATATTGGCCAGATGGGAGACTATACCTATAAATTAGAGTATAATAATAAGGGAAATAACACCAATAAAATACCACACTCAAATAATGAATTAATAAAATGAAATCAAAAAATATTCAACTATAATTGAATAAGTTATGATATGATGAATAAAACATTATAAAATGGATCATTAAGTCTTATATAAATGACAATTCAGGTGTTTAATCAATCAAAAATAAATCCAAAATACCATAAATGAATAATCCTAAAAAAATTGTCCTAATTCCCCATCCCATATTGAACAATAATGATCTATACTAGCTACCTAAAAAATTACCAAGAAATCATTATTTTTCAATGGACCATTTTTGTAACACCCAATTCTTCCATGGTATGTTTCCCTTTGAATAATACAATAGCTTACATTGTACGTAACCTCGAGATTCTAACACTCCATGACCAGTCAAACTAGCTGTTATGAATAGTAATACCCACTTTTTGAAATTTTATAAAATTTATGTATCAAAATGTATTTTATTTTTTGATTCTTAATATCAAAATTTTCTTAGGGTGAATTTTTGGTATTTTTCTGAAAACATTCAATTTTTTGATGAATAGTGAAAAACACTGCATTATTGTTAAAAATCGGTTTTTTATTTAAATAATTAATATTTTCATTTTAGATTATTTTATGTCAAAATAGATACATAATACCTACATATTTTCAATGTAATTCATTGGATTCATTTTGTAATAATATTAGTTTTATAAAATTTTCTCGAACTTTTCACAGTCTTTTACACACCTCCTAGGAAAATTTTCAAATTCACATAAAATATAATTTTAGCACTTATTTCAGTGGAATTTAAAAAATCCAAGAGACACGGTTGATATCACTAAGAAAAATATGGTTCAATAAGATTAAAATAATTTTTAGTGATTAATAACTTTTTACTTTTATTTACCACAGCTGAAAGTAAATAGGGTAATTTAGGGTAAAAATGATATTATTATAACCCTAACACATGTAATAATTCTTTTGGATATGTGAAATTAGGCCAAAAACAACCATAGAAATAACTTATGATTCATTAGGTCCAATTAGATTAGATTAGGACATTTATTATTATTTTATTTAAAGAAGAGTTAAAAGAGTTAAAATCATTGTTTAATAACGAAATTTTTTTTAATATATGGTTATATATAAGATATATTGGACTTTAAATATTAATTATAAAGATAAAAATATTTCCTACCTTATTATATTATATTTATAATTTTTAGACACTAAATAATTTAATTTATTTAAGACACAATGATGATGTAGTAATTACCTTAATAATGAAATATTAAATTAATTGATATTATATATATCCATATAAATGTAATTTAAGACATTTTATTAATTAAGATGATTTTTTAGGTTAATATGACTTGTTAGGATTTAAAATATGAATTTATTTCTAAGTAATAATGTTTCTATGACTTAAAAAATCATTTATTAAATAATGTGAAAATTGACATAATTTAGTTTTTAAATAAAATATTATATTATATGTTGATATAATATTCATAAAAATATATGGTTTAGGAAAAGGAACTTAATAATATTATATATTTCATTAATGAAACTATTTGGGTATGAATGATAGTTTATAGTATGTTTATTAACAATATATTATAAAAATACAAAGAGACATGGTAAATGTCAAACTATTTATCTGTGTGTTAAATCTAAAATATAAGGATACAATGGTGACCCAATCCAATATAAAACCTATTTTACGAGTGGTTATATAAATATCCCCACATTATGCTAGAAATAAATTATTTTGGAGCCATTATAAACCGAAAATGATCTTATTATAAAATAATATTTCAATGTTTTCCTAAGATGCCCCTCACTCCTCTTCTAAAAGGGAACATCCCATTCTCATAATTTCATGATTCCACGACATTTTGTCTTGGAAAAACCCTAAAAAAATATCCCCAACCTTCCTTCATTAATCTTAGAGGCCTTCAATTAGTCATAAAGTCAACATATGGAGCCCTATTGATCAAATGAAAAGGAAGAACCTGAATAAGAGGTTAATATTTCATCACCATGTTCAAATTCTTTTCTTCTTCCACTTCTTCATTATTTGTTGTTTCCACTCTAAAATCATAACTGTAATATCTTATATATAATGTGATGTTATTATAAAAATGGTACAAACATATTCATTATTCTATCCATCCTATAAATGACAATGTCACCAAACGTGCGTATGTACGGATTATCATCTCCACGTCGTGGTGTAGTTGGTTATTCATAAACTTCATCATTTGGATGGCTATAATAATGAGTATAAATTAAGTGAATAATAAATATAAAATGATAAATATTCAGTATATATGATATACCATGCATTTATATATTATTTTAATATCAAAAAAATGATATTGTCGCTCGTGCGTATGTACGGATTACTGTCTCCATGAACGTGATGAGATTCATTCCCCATCGTAATAATTAAAGAATAATTTTCATTTTATGATTAAAAATATTGTATATTAACATGATATCATTATTTATATGAATCAAATACATCCTATCCATAATCAACATGTATTACGTAACCAAGCATAAAAAGTAAAACGAATCAGTTAACACCCGAAATGATGATATTAATAAAATACAATTAACAAATCAATATTAAAAGATCATGTTTGATATCATATTAATGTATATGTTTCATTTATAATTTGATAACAATTATTTCACCATTATATAAGAGTTTAACCTATACTTGACCCAAGAAAAGTACAAGGTAAGGGTTAATTTCACATCTCATTATTATCTGAGGTTGTTTTTACGTAAGTATCTACTGGGATATCTTTATCATCCACATACATGTTTCTTAAAAATAGATTTCAAAACATTTTTACTATTTATTAGACTATGGGATAAAGTCATTTGTACCCATATTTGACAACAAATGTTTTGAAAGGAATATTTCCACCGATTTCCAAATAGGGTATTTTATGACCTTCTCGACAAAATTTAGGTAAGAATGTATTTTTTATCTTATACGATGGGTGTAGCTATTTTCAACCATTATAACATCATCAAAGCATCCCATTCTATATTATAAAAATATTTTCAAATTAAATTTTTTCTTTTATAATTATATGTCCTTTAAATTAATTCAAAATAGAAAGAGATATTTATCTACAAAAAGTTTTGATTTCATCTATGTAAACATCCTTTGATTGATTTTAAACTTGTGTGAAGTTGATTTATTATGATACAAATCATCCACATTGTCTTGATGATTTTGTGATTGGTTTGACTATTTATGTGTTATTTTTATAGTATTCATGGTTTATAGATAATGTATTGACATTTTTTATGCTATTTTTAATAAGATTTTTTATGTTATGTTTAATCCTTTTCATATGAGGAATGCATTGGACTTAGTAAGTGATGGATGCAGCCTAATATACCTCCTCAAAGCATCAGTAGGTCTCACGGGACAAACTACTGTCCTAACACAAGGCCTTGAATAAATCTTATTTTTATTTTTGGCACAAGGCCTTGACTATGTGGTTATGTAGTCAGTCATTATGCATTCCATCATTATGAAAGAGGATTTTGACATTTCAAGTGATTATTAGACTAGTAGAATATCCATGTGAATACGTAAATGGAATTATTTGATTTTATCTTTTCCATATTAGTTGTAAATTCTTGTTTAAAATGCTTTTGTTTTTTTCATACATTACCTTAAATGATTTTTCTTATTTATGAAAGTTACTGCTATATTTTTTTCTTTACTGATCATCTAAGCTCACCCCATTCTATGATTTATTATTTTCCTAGGAGGTGAAGTATATTATGACTAAACTATAGGGATAGTCTAAGAGATATGAGTGTGGCCTAAGGAAACTATGTTTTTGTAGTTTTTCATTTTATAATGTAATGTAAAGCTTATGAATGTATCAAGTATTTCCAAGGCTACTAAACTAATTGGTCTATTGAGACATGATATTTTCTGATCATGCCAAGATTATTTCATAATGCACAAACACTGGGTAACTAGGGTCGGGGCGTTATAATTAATCTATAGAGTTAGAAACTTATCCGGTACCCATGTTCCATAGTGGAATGATTTTGGGGTGAGTAAAACTCAGTAGGCTACCTCTAATGGTGTCTATAAATACCATTTCCGATAATAATGTTCATGTTATGTGTATAAGATAATAATGTTATAAAAAATGAATTTATAAATATATAAATAAAAAAACCCTTAACTCTTCAGGCTTCATAGTGATGCCTAAGGTCGTTCCAACTTTCTTCACCCAATGCCATAGTTTCTATAGACATTTCACTATAACCAAACCTCCATAATTTACCACCCAAATTTTAGGCACTCATCCAATAATTCCCTAGTATCAATAATCATCCCATAGAATCTAATTTATCATATTGGCATTCCTTTGGAATATAGACTATCATGTTAACATTCTTGGATATCATGTACCTTCTAAATCCATGTACTCATCCCAAAAACCTCAACAATATAGTATCATTTTGAATTAATATACCTCCCACTCTAATTACACATCATGTACCATGATGAATCAATTAACTAATCCTATAAATCCCAATCACAAGGAATCTAGGTGCTATGAAAAAATTTCACTATCTCAAGTACGGTAAGTACCCAAGGTTGTCCACAATTCACAAAATTAGTATTCCATAACATTCATCTCAAATTTCTATTTCAAAATGAATTAACCATTTAACTAATATAATTATCACATTTATCTATTCAATAAATTTAACATTAGTTATTTGATTTACCAGTATTGATTCACTTTAAAAGACATTGTTTCTCAGTATTGTGTAAAAAAGTTTCTCTATAATGGTGAAGTCATCTCGAACATTTTTTATTTAACTAAAGAATCTTAATATAATTATGGTGATTGTATGAAACCATTTTAATTTTCAACTTACTTTAATGATGATTTCATAGGGTTTAACTCTCAAGTGAGGTGTCACATTAGAAACACATCAAGGTAAAAACTTATACATATTTATAAGGGAATAAAAAATGAAATTTAATATTTACATATTTGGTATTAATTTTTGTTCCAAACAATATAATAATTACATTAACTATCTACAATGTACATGAAATATTAATGAGACTACAGGATATAAATAAGGAATAACTATCTCAATGAATAATTTATACTTTTACTCGTAGATCAACTACCCACAATCATGGATCATCCCAAGTCATTAGATTATTGTCGAACCATCCATGACCCTAACATACATCAAAACATCCAATTAAAATTATTTATAATAAAATTTTCAAAAATTAATGACTTTTAGTAATTTAACTAACATGAAATGCTTAGGAATAAATTAAAAACCACTCCTCAGATACTCCCATCATACTCAATCCACAACCAATGACCCTTTAGAGAACCATTAAAACCTCTGAGAAATTACTCAGGCAAAATACCAAACATTTATACCCCAAAACATATACCAAAACCGAAGCATTTACTCAAAATTCTATAGAAAATCACCTAATGATATTCCTTGATCAAATCATTTGGTGATGACATGAAGTCTGTACCACATGAAATCCTAGTGCTAAGAAGTAAGTAAACCCCACCATCTTTGGATGATTTCAAAATTCTTTTATGGAATAATTTCTCAAATATCTCAAAGGACGAACCAAATTTAATGAAATTATAGGAGATAAAAGATAGGGTTTGTATCCTTTCATAATCTATTTTTAGGACCAATAGGGGACTATATACCCTGAGAGGGGGGGGGGGGTGAATCAGGGTATGAATATTCTTTTTCTAAATTCATTCTGCCACACCGGATCTTAACCTATTTATTACAAGGGTCACTTTTTTTTCACTTGTGTGTTTATTATGATCACTTATTTTCTTCTTTATATGATGATGATACTTTGAATGTAATGTAGGGAAGAAAGCTGGCAGACACATAGATTTATACTTGGTTCACCCTCACTAGGCTACGTCCAAGGAACATACACCGACGATTTACCAAAATACCAAATCCACTAAAGCACAATTCCAGTAATGAATACAAAGTTCGGGATACATCACTTATATTACCAGGATCACTATATTTTAAAGGTTTAGGGTCAGCTGAATAGTTTCCCAAGGGTCACTCCCTGTTTCTCTCTCTCTGGCTCACTGCTGGTAGAGAGGATCGCCTTCTTCATCTTCCTTCACTCACTGATTTGGAAATGATCCACTCATAGTTATAGACCTGTAGGTCTCTTCATCATCACAAATGGATGCATCCTATGTTTTATGTAGATGATCTGTTGATGTCCAGCTTTCACCCTTAGATGAATCTCACATTGCACTGAAGGTGTCGAGAAATCTTCCAACTTTCACGCAGCCATGAATCTATACAGTGAATCAACCTTACATGTCGCTCTTCTCTATTGTGGCACACAAGTATCGGCGCAGAAGTTATAACTGGCATGGAGGTCCACCTCAAACACTTGCTCGACACAACTTTCTTCAACTCCAATCTTGTGCGACTCTATTCCTTCCTCTCCCAAAGTGCCTTAGGCACACAACCATTACCTGGCATGAAAATCCTACATGCGCGACAACACACCACTTGGGCGACCAGCACACCTGTGCGACGGGAGCTCTGATTTTTCAAAGTGTTTAACACACTAAAAAATGAGGAGGTGTGGTCCTGTATTTATAGGCATTTGGACACCCTGTGTGATGGCGCGCAAGTTTCCCATCTTCATTGGCACCTGTGAGACCAACCGAATACTTGCGGGAACCTTATCCCATTTCCATATTTTGATAATCTGATCTTGAAAAACAAATGGCATGCAATTTCACAAGCCTCTAAGTACACGACATGCACGTCCCTTTTCCAAAATTCACTTTTATTGATTTGTCGATTTCCAGGCCCAAATATTTGGGAAACACTGTAAAACCGCACCACCTTGTATCTATCCTTTTTATACCGCCTCCATATCATCCATTACTTTTTCGATGTTCTTGAATCAAACAGGGATCGTTGACCACATCTCTTGAACTCAGCCTTCCACCATGAAATCCCCTTTGTCAATAAATTTTTATTTCATGGTTTTCTTTGTCAACAATAACATCACAGTTGTCCACTTTCTCAAAAAACACAATCACCTCAAAAATGCTTCAATGATACCTTGATGGATTTTTTCCCAACATCTACCAAATTCCAAAAGTGGATGGATAATCAGATGAGAAGATATGGATATTATACATGGGGGGAGGGGATATAAATAGGGAATGTGAGAGGCTACTGGGTATATTTTGGGACAAAAATAATAGGTTTTGAGTAATAATATAAAAATGGGAAAAGAGTAAATTCTTACTTTTTAAGAGGTACTTGGTTTGGCCACATGAAATTACAATCATTGTAGTCCACACCATCCCACACACCCCAACCACACTGTTTTACCACATGGATATCAAACCATAAACCAACCAAGAAATTCACCTCTAGACACATTTTCAAAAAGATGCATGGTTTGATTTCAATGAATCCAAAAAACACACAACATGTTCAAGACCCCTTCAAACTCAAAAGGTTTCCCTTTTTAATCACAAGTTTTAACCTAAACCATGAACTGACTAGGAATTTCAATAATGAATACAAGGATTCAAACTACAATGTGTGTCATGCTAAAAGTGCCACAATATTTATCCTAAATGATTCACTCTCAACCATGTCCATAGTATGGAAAAATACAACACTCCTTAAAACATAACTTATTTATCCCTATACTTGTATGGTAACCTTGAACACCACTAGGTACCCAAAACTCATATATAAAACATATATCAGGTGGTCATAACATTAAAATTATTTATATGGGCCATGTTTCTCAAAAAACCATCCAAATAAATTAAAAAAATTTACTCTTGAATTTTACCAATCTTAATGGTCATGGGGACTTACAATAACCATCGACTAATATCAATAATAGATTAATAAATACCTTATTCAATCCTTAAAGTCGTCAAACCCAAAAGGCTAAAAACCCACAAAATAGAATCATCATTTCTATACCATCCAATCCTTCTGAGGATTTTCTCTTTTTATCTATAATCATCCAATATGACAAAATTGTATCGAAATATTTCCACTCTCTATAGATCCATTTACATTATATTTTTAAACTAATGTGAATAAGAATAGATATTGTGGATATTTTTTTCTTAATCATTTAATGAGTTACAGAAGGGGTTTATAATCGTTCAATACCCAGAAGTGTTAATGAAAAATATTTGAAAAATGAAAATTTTTCCCACTGTTTTCCAAATTTTTGGGTGATAAATCATTGTATTTTATAACATTTTTTTTAAGTTTATAGGAAATTTCTAGATAAATAATGGGTTTTCAGATTGTAGGTTTATGTATCATGTATAAGGATTGTTACAAATGAAGGATGGAAAAGTCCCAAAAATTTGGGATTGGATGAATATTTCACAATGGTACTACATGACAATGTTTGAATTTTGTGGAAACCATAGGTAGTTTTTAGAATAATTCATCCATATGAAGATCATGGTGGTATGAATCGTTAGTGTAATTTCCCAACCTGAACCACTTGTTTTGATTTATATAGTCACCTAACGTCATATGTTCCTCCCCATTCGCAAGAGGATTTGGACATGCAGTGAGGGTATGAGTGGATCAATGGGGAGATTATACACTATGTATCATTTCATGAGATTAATAATATCGATAAATAATGTTATAAATCATTAATGTAAACATAAAAAACTATTATATGGAATACATTTCATACAAATAAAACATCCCCAAACCTGAAATGGATTTCCAAATTTATAAAAAACAAAACTAAAAGGTACACTATAGTCCATCCTAGTACACTACAAGCTCCATCATCCACAGCTTAGTTATCCACCACAAGGCCTCAGACCATCCCTAGATCTATCATGAAATCAATAATCCCATCATAATACCCATGAAATTTGTGAGTAAATGACTAATGAAGGACCCATAATTGAATTTTTAAATTATTGTGCAAATTTTATACAAGTTTTTTCCATATTAATAATAAAATAGTGATAATAAATATACATATAATCCAGAAGTATATGGTTATTTGATATCTTAACACTCAAAAATCCCATATAAATACCTGCTTCTGTTCAATACTGGATGATAATAAAATACGCTAGTAGTAAACATACAATCCCCTATAAGGATCCCTCACAGCATCATGTGTACATTCTACCCAAAATCATCTATCGATCATTAAGACTAGGTCACTCGAAATCTGGTAAGTTGAGAATTCCATGTAATCCATCAATGAGGATTCCTCATATTGAGTAGCACTTCGAAAAATAAGGTTACCTCGATAGAATGCACAACAGAGTATCATGGATACCTCATAACTCCAATCTATTCTTAGGTATCTCAAATCCATAAGTTCAAGTCAACACCCTGTCCCATAAAGCGATAAAATCTCATGATAGTCCATTGGTCTCACATATATCTAGCCACCACAATGTCCTGGTGACATACATACAGGGTCGAAACACCAGAATGCATAGTATATCACCATGATTATATACCATCACATATATCATAATTTTATTCATAATAAATAATAGAAATATGTTACACTAATATAACTAATGGAAGGAATATTTCAATGTAAGTAACGTAGGATAAAAACCCCATATGGGATCACAATTAAGAATAGTTTTAAAATTCAATAACATAAATAATCATCAATGGGAAAAGTGTAAACGTGATCCCAAAAAAGTAAGGAACTTTTAATAAACAGTAATTTTCAAGGGAATAAAATTTCCTAATTATTTGGAATTTTGAGAGTCTTTGGCTTCTGATTGAACTTGATTCCGAGGCTCTGTGTGCCCGAAATAAATTTCCGAAGTTTGTTTTTAGGTACGTTCAGTAAACGTACGTGCGGATTTTTCTATCTTTTGAACTGGGGATCAGAATTGAAATCTGAGGGCACCGATTAACTCACTGCACCGATATTCTCTTAATGGTACCTTTACCGCAATTGTGTTTTATGCAGGTTGAGAGTTATTTTTTGGGGTTTTAGAATGAAATGAATAAAATGAATAAAATTTTGGAACACAAATTTATTTAAGTTGGGTGGTTATTTTATCCCAATGGGAGTTAGTGGTGGGGCCCTCACCCACATAACCTCCCATGGGAGGATATTTGTTGGTTGGGGCCCACACAATTTCCTAACCATTCTTCTCCCCAATAACTCATCCCAACTCCCTTGTACTTTCCTTTATTAATTCATTTTGACAACTCCTCCTCTTTAATATGAGGAGCCTCTCCATCTCCCTCTATCCCATTAATGATTTCATGCAATTTTAATTAATGGATTCATTATTTGAATTGGTTGGAACTTCATAAAAGTGGGAGAAGTTTTTATTTAAAATGGCATAGAAAATATTTTCTGGCGGGGGAACCTCTGGAGATTTAGAAGGGCTACGTTCTTCAACGAAGAACGACTTTCTCCCTCGACGAAGAACACTCTATGATTCGAATAACGCAATGTTTCCAACGATGCTTCTTCTTCAGGTGCACTCCAACGTCAATGGAATCGACACCATTCTTTCACGACGCTCGGCTACCACGATGTTCATCTTCCACAATTCTCAAAAAACCGAAAACCATATTTCATGTTAGGGTGTAGTGCTTCAATTTTATTTCAATAAAATTGTGATTCGTTCTTCGTGAAACCATGTTTATCTTTGTCCACATGATACTGCCTAACGCAGAGGGTACAGGCTGAACGAACACGGCACAACGTCCCCCCATTGATACTCATTTCTTTTGGATGACAATGGTGATGCAAAGAGTGATGGAGACTGGAGAAACAAATGGTGGTCTTATACTGGCCGTGTGAAGTGTAACCTCGACCTACGACCCTGGGCTTCTTGACCATAGAAGAACCAGTGGGGCTGAAGGTAGAACGCGGCGTCGCGCTGCGGAGGATCGTGGCCCTCAATCCACGGGCCGCTTCGGCGGTGAATCGACTGGCTCGCCGGCTGACCGAGAGAAGGAACTGCGGCACCCGAGGGTGCTGCGTAGCAAGACCACAGCCCCCCGAGCAGGACGCTTGCGCTAGGAAGGTCGACTGGCTTCGGCCGCCCTATTTGGGAGGGATTCGCCACTTGGTGCCGCCTGTTCGGGCAGCGATGGAACCGCGCCCCCCCCCCCCAACGGCGGACCTCTCGATCTTCGGGCCGAGCCGCTCGTCCAGCCGTCCGTGCCGCGGCCAGCTGGGCCGCGCCCTGCGGGGCCAGGCCACGTCCTTGGGGGCCACACCGTGTCGCGCCAGGCCCGACCACGCTATACGGGACCGTCCCACGCCGTGCCGTGCCAGGTTGGGTCATGCCCCGTCGGGCCACTCATTTTATGGGGTCGGTCCGACCCCCTTCCGGGTCCGACCCGCAAAAACTGGGTTGACCCGACCCGCCATCCAACTGGGCATCACGGGCCAGGCCCATTTTCACTTAAGGGTGAATAACTTGAAGACATCGTGTCTTATAGAAGCGCCGTATGTGGAACTGGGACCCTTACGACAACGTGGTACTTCTGCGATACTCTAAGTGGGTTTTTGACAACTTTGGAAAATAGCCGGGTTTGGAACGAGTGTTTTTTCTAACATGGCCCCCGGAGAAAAAATGCTAATAACTCTCAGACTGGTTGTCGGATTGACACGCTGTCTATCGCGTTGGGTTCCTTTTGACGAGACGGATAATCAGGATACATCAACTCTGGACATTGTGATAGTTGATGTATCCACCCCTTGGCTCGAGGAACAGACCCTCCCGGAATCAAGCGTATTGTGTGCGGAAACCCTAGAGATGGTTGCGACTGCAACGACTACCGTACTGGAATCCTTCGTGGGTTCGACGATGATGGAAAATGTACTGGAATCCTTCTTGGGTTCGATGACGATGACAATTATACTGGAATCCTCCATGGGTTCGAAAGTGATGACTACCGTACTAGTACCCTCTGTGGGTCTGACAGTTTGACTTTTATTCTAGTATCCTACGTGGGTACGACAGAGTAGCTGGTCTAGTATCTAACCTGGGTCCGACAGCCTAGCTAGACTTGTATCCTATGTGTGTCTGCCAGGTTAGATGAATCAGTGACTGCGTCAGATAATCTTTATCACTTTACAAAAGATGTATACCTGTGTGAGATGAGTCTTGACTTTCAATCATTACCATCGTTTTAATTGAATTCTTTCCTATGTGGACTGGGTTGCGCTTGGGCTCGAGAGTTGATGCTTAACTGGGATCGATGAATTAGGAATATATATGGGAATATACCAAAGTAGAGTTGGTTGATACTTCCTGATTGTATTTTTTTCCCTTTGTGGTTTATCCTTTGTGGATTCTGGGAGACCTTCGGGGGTTTGGGGGTCCCTACTGAATATCGTTATACTCACCCATGCACTGGAAATTCCTACACTACGTTGTGTTGGATGCATACGACAGACAAAATTGAACATGGTAGAGGCTTGTAGAGCTGGAGGGTACACGGAGGTGGACCATTAGGCGAGACATACACATGGAGGATGGACAGATCCAAGGTGCTAAGGAGACTATATATACCCACCCTTTATATGGGATTCCTGGAGGATGACTCAGTAGTTGCTGCTTTACATTACTACTATTGCACTAGACTTTCATTTATTCTGTACTTTTCAGTTGGGATTATATTCTGGCCCATTTACCTATTAGCACTTACTTTGAATTAATTATTACTTTTTTCTTACTTCATCTTTCGTACTCTGTTGTTTTTTTTACTATCATAAAGGCAATGACTTCCCTTTTTATTGGGATTTATGCCTTTGGTGCTAGTCGCTAGCCCATGGTATATGGAAGGCGGGCTTGGGGTCATTAGGGAACGGGCCCCGAGGACTGGTCTTGACAAATAAGTATCAGAGAAGTTGGTTCTACCGCAGAACTCTGGACTCTGATCATTCCTTTCTATGAAGCAATATTGATAAGAGTATTGAGTGTGGTTTTCAGTCGAGGGAGTCCAGTGTTGGTGCAGCGTTCGACGTATCCATACACCAGGACCCTGACTCCCAATTTCAGACTCAATGACTGAAAAAACTAATTGCTTTTTTGTTTCAAAAGTTTTATTTGTGATTACTTTGTGTTAGCTCACCAGGTATATTGTTTCGACCGTGGCACGTCTGTTTTTTTTTTCATGATGGCCCCACGATGGTAGCCAGCTAGGGTTCCGAGTTGCATACGAGATGGCATCCCACAGAGTGATGAGGCCTCAGTGTCGGGCCTCATCATAGCGGAGGCACTAGCAGTACCACTACCTGATTAGCCACTGATACTGCCAGCCCCAACAGCGGAGGGTGCACGCCACCTGAGTGCATTTCACGAGTTTCTAAGACAGAGGCCACCCAAGTTCTGCGGAGAGACAGACCCTCTGGCAGCCGAGGATTGGCTTCAGGCTATCGTCAGAGTCTTTAGATTAGTAGGGAAACCATGCGATCATATGGTGATCCTTGCTGCGAGTCTCATGTATAAAACAGTAGGTAGATGGTGGATCTTGATGCTTTAGGTGCACGACGAGGAATATCTAGTTTTGACAGACTTCAATAGTCTCTTCCGCTCAATGTTTTTTCCAGCCACCATCCATGCGGTGCGCATACAGGAGTTACTTCACCTACTGCAGTACAGAATGACAGTAGCTCAGTACTCAACGAGGTTTACCGACCTCTCTCTCTAAACCATAGACATGGTATGAGAACCCATCTTTAGGGCCTAGACCATTGAGCATGGACTGAGGCATGAGATCAGGGCTCCTATGATCTGCCTCAGCATTTCGACATAGGCTAGAGTGATAAAGAGAGCCCTTCTTGTGGAGGGATTTCTCATTGAGCCGACACCAGCAGTGAGACCCACCGCAGTGAAACACGTAGCAGAGTATTCTACAGCCGACAGTATACATATGTCGCAGAGGTCCAAGCATACTAGGACATCAAGAAAGTGACCTTAGGACATAGGTTCGGTTGTGTGGGGAACCTGAAACAGAGCCAACTATACGAGGAGAAGGTAGTGTTATGCATGCTGTGGGTAAGGTGACATGGCTCGAGACTGCCTGACCCACCATGAAGATGAGCAGCAGACAGTGGAGGGACCTCCCATACAGAGGAAGAGGTTTGACCGTCATGTTCCATAGTGAGAAGGTGGACGAGGAAGTGGAGCTGGCCTAGCATCGGGTGGTGGACGACGTTTCAAGGCTCCACCAACACCACGACCACCAGGAGGTCCACCCCGATAACAGGGAGTTCGCGAGAAGAGTCAGGCTCAGATCCATGCAGTGGAGGCTTACGACCATGGTGCACCTGATATGATTCGATGTACTATCTGTGTCTACTCCACCCTTGCTGCAATACTGCTATACACTGGTGCAAGTCATTATTTTATTACTGATGCCCTTTTTCGGAGCTCGGAGATTCTGACGGAGCCGTTGGCTCGATCCTTATGGCTAGAGACTCCTACAAGAGCAGAATCGATGATTATACACTGTTTCTAGTACTGTGAGGTTACACTAGGAGGTGAGAGCCTCAGCTGGGGTCTTCTTCAAGCAGCGTCGAGGCCTTACGACGTCATCTTTGGTATGGACTGGTTGTCTACAGTCCTTGCCCATATTGACTGCATTAGGCGCAAGGTTTGGTGTATCCGCATAGGTGGGAGAAAGTTTACATTCAGCGGAGATAATGGACCCTTAGCAGTGTAGGATAGACTTACATGGAGGAGAGGGCAACCGATCACACATCATTTGGCTAGTCGCATCCTCGGAGCGGCTGATGTGTGAAGTCTGAGTTTTCCTATTGTGGTGGATCAGTATGCAGACATTTTTCCTGACGACGTTCTAGGACTACCTCCTCACAGAGAGGTAGACTTCTACATAGTCCTGTACCCCAAGAAATCACTGATATATACTCTAGCATATCAGATGCCTTACACAGAGCTTCATGATATGTGGGTACAATTGGAGGACTTGCAGGGAAAGGGATTCATCCGATCCAGTGCTTCACCCTGGGATTCTCCGATTTTATTCGCCAAGAAGGCGGATGGGAGCTTGCGACTGTTTGTCGACTACTGTCACCTGGATCAGGTGACTCCGAAGAAAAAGTACCCACTCTAGAGGATTGATGATCTCATTGATCAGCTCAAGAGAGAACTATGGTTCTCAAAGATAGACCTTAGGACAGGTTATCACCAGCTCAGAGTTTGAGACGAGGATGTGCAGATGACGACTTTCAGGTGTTGGTATGGCCAGAAAAATTTCTTGGATATTCCTTTTGGCATAACCAATGACCCAATATTGTTCATGAGTCTCATTAATAGGATCCTCCAGCCATACCTCGATCGATTTGTCCTAGTTTTCATCGACAACATACTGATTTACTCGACTACAGAGGGGGATCACGCCTACCACTTCCGGGTTGTACTGGATACACACCGAGAGCACCAGCTTTATGGTAATCTCTGGAAGTGACAGTTCTAGATACAGGAGGTATACATCTTGGGACACATCATCTCAGAGAAGGAAGTTGTAGTGGATCCTGCGAAGATCGAGGTAGTACTTTCTTGGGAGCCACCCAGGAGCGTGACGGTGGTGCAGAGTTTTTTGGGTGTGGCTGGGTACTATCAGAGATTTGTGCTAGACGTACCCAGAGTTGAAACACTGCTTTCAGCCTTGAAAAAGAATTGTAAACCCTTAGTGTGGTCAGATAGATGGAAGTAGAGCTTTCAGGAGCTATGGCAGAGATTGACTAGTGCGCCCATCCTGAGGTTTTCAGAGGAGGGCGTTGTGAACGTAGTTTACTGAGATGCATCAGGGACCGGACTCGGGTGGGTCCTGATGCAGGAGCGGGAAATGATCACGTATGGTTCACGACATTTGAGATACCCCGAGCATAAATACGCAACCCATGACCCGAAGTTCGCAGTAGTGGTCTTCTTCTTGAAGATGTGGCGACATTATATGATGGGGAAGCACTTTATAGTCTACTCTGACCACCAGAGTCTCAGGTACATCTTCCCACAGAATGACTTAAACCTGCGATAGATGTGATGGATCAAGTTCCTCTATGACTTTGACTTTGAGATAGTCTATAATCATGGGAAGGTGAACATTGTAACTGATGCTATTAGCAAGAGATTGGGAATTCAACAACTAGGAGGGGAGACAGAGCAGTTAGCCACGTTGCAGATATCCTTTCTGGATATAGATGGAGCAGACTTTCTACAGTCACTCACAGTCAATCCTCTACTCCATCAGTGAGTCAGAGGGGCACAATGTGTGGACATTGACTTTGAGACATGACGTTCTCAGATATCCACAGGGTAGGCGCCTGATGGATTTTTTGAAGGATGATATCACTTCATCCACTTCATGGGACGTACTATGGTACCAGTTGTACTGTAGGAGGAGGTGATGTGGGAGTTCCACACTTCACCACTAGCGGTACATCAGGGAATGGAGAAGATGTACCAGGACCTCAGATGACAGCACTGGTGGCCGTGTATGAAGATGTCTGTAGCAGAGTTTGTTTTTCGATGCCTCACTTGTTAGCAAGTGAAGGCGGAGCACCAGGTACCAAAGGGCTTGGTACCACCCATAGAGGTCCCAGAGTGGATGTGGGACATGATATCAATTGATTTCATGATGGGGATTCCACGTACATCCAGAGGTCATGAATCTATTCAGTTGATTGTAGACTGACTCACCATATCGGCCCATTTCCTACCGATTAGAGAGTAGATATCAGTAGAGAGCATGGGACACCTCTACGTTTAGGAGATCGTACGGCTTCACGGTGTTCCATCGACTATCGTGTATGATCGAGATGCTCGTTTCACTTCCCGGCTATGGAAGGGGTTATAGGAGGCCTTTGGGACACAACATCTCCTCAGCACCACTTTCCATCCTCAGAAAGACGGTCAGAATGAGACTACCATTCAGACACTTGAGGACATGCTCCGTGCATTTGTTCTTGACTTTGGTCGTACCTGGGAGGATCAAAAACACTTGGTGGAGTTTTTGTACAAAAATAGTTACCACACCACCATTAGGATGTCACCATATGAGGCATTGTACGGACGACCTTGCAGATCACCTCTGTGCTGGAATGAACCTGGGGAGTCAGCACTTGTAAGACCATAGAGGGTTCAGGCTACGACAGAGATGGTGCAGATCATCCCGGATTGGATGAAGATTATACAGAGCAGACATATGTCCTATGCTGATAGGAGGCGGAGACCACTAGAGTTCGAGGATAGTGACCACGTCTTCTTATGGGTCTCACCTCGATGGGGTCTACAGAAATTTGGCTGGGGTGACAAGTTGTCTTCGTGTCTCATCAGACCATTCCTTGTCCTCAGTAGAGTAGGTAATGTGGCTTACCGCCTAGCCCTTCCACCTTAGTTGCACTGGGTTCATGAAGTTTTCCACGTATCTCAGCTGAGGAGATACGTGTACAACCCAGCCCACATCATCGATCATGGGGAGCTGGACATCGATGACAGGGTGACGTTTGTGGAGGTCCCAGTGGAGATTGAGGATCGACATGAGCGGGTCCTACGTGGACGGTCGATTCCTCTGGGGCGCTTTCGCTGGCAGCACTGGATCCTCCAGGAGAGCACATGGGAGCCGGAGGCACAAATTTGAGCTCATTATACCCATTTGGATACCTAGTGTGTGGTGTAGCTTTTCGAGGACGTAAATTCCAGAGGTGGGAGTAATTTAATGACCAGAAATTTTCACGAAAAATCTTTTCTTAATTCCATGGAATTTTACGAGTCTGTGGCTTCTGAATGAAATTTATTCCAAGGGCCGGTGTGCCCGGAATCAATTTCTGAAGTTTTTTTTGGATATGTTCAGTAAACATACATGAGGGTTTTTCTATATTTTTAACAGGTGCTCAGAATTGAAATCTAAGGCCACCGATGAACTCACAGCGCCAATATTCTCTTAAAGGGACCTTTACCGCAATTGCATTTTATGCGGGTTAAGAGTTATTTTTTGGGGTTTTAGAATGAAATGAATAAAATGAATAATGTTTTGGAACACAATTTTATTTAAGTTGGGTGGTAATTTTCTCCCAAGGGGAGTTAGTGGTGGGTCCCACACCCACATAACATCTCCTGGGAGGATATTTGTGAGGTGGGGCCCACACAATTTCCCAACCTTTCATCTCCCCCATAACTCCTCCCAATTCCCTTGAACTTCCCTTCATTAATTATTTTTGACAACTCCTCCCCTTTAATATGAGTATCATCTCCATCTCCCCCACTCCCATTAATGTTTTCCTACACATTTAATTAATAGATTGATTCTTTGAATTAATTTGAATTGGTTGGAACTTCTTTAATGTGGGAGAAGTTTTTATTTTATATTGTCCATGATATTTTTTAGTGGGGGAACCTCTGGAGATATAGAAGGGCTACGTTCTTCAACGATGAACGACTTTCCCCCTCGACGAAGACTGATCTATGATTCGAAGAATGTGAAGTGACCAATGATTCTTCTACTTCGAGTGCAAACCGACTTCAATGGAATCGACACTATTCTTCCGCGATGCCCGACTACCGCAATGTTCGTCTTCCGCGATGCTCGACTACCGCGAACCTTATTTCAAGGTAGGGTGGTTTGCTTCAATATTATTTGAATATAATTTCTATTAGTTCTTCATGAAACCATGTTTATCTTCAGCCACATGATACCACCTAACGGGGAGGGAGAGGGCTGAACGAAAACAGCCCTACGACCCTCCATTGATCATCATTTCGTTTGGATGATGATAGTGACAGAAAGAGTGATGACGACCGGAGAAAAAAACGACGGCTGTATGCCGGCCGCGTGGAGAGGAATGGCGGCCCGTGACCACATGGTGCTTGACTAATGAAGAACTGGCCGGGCCAGAGGAATACCGCGGTGCCACAAGGGGCCATCTGTTGTGGAGGACTGCTGCCCGCAATCTGTGGTCCCTTCGGCGGTGACCGGTTGGCTCCTCGTCCGGCCGGGAGAAGGAACTGTGACACCCGAAGGCACAGCGCAACAAGACCGCGGCCTGCCGAGGAGGACACTTGCGCCAGGAAGGCTGTCCAGCTTAGACCGGCCGGTTTAGGAAGGTGGCGCTGCTAGTTCGGGTAGCCGGGGGGCCGCACACCCCCCGCCCCCTCGGACCGCTCAGCCGCCCGGGCCGCTCCCTACCGGGTCGGGCCTCGCCGTGTCGGGCCAGGACGTGCCCTGCTAGGTAGGGCCGCAAGTTTCATCGGGCCGGTCCGACCCCCAGCCAGTTCGGACCCACCAGAAACTGGGTTGACCCGACCCAACACCTAACTTGGCTTAGTGGGCCGAGCCCATTTTCACTTAAGGGTGAATAACTTAAAGTTCGCGGGTCCGATAGATGCACCGTCTGTGGCAATGGGACCCTTACAGTGATGCAATCCTTTTGTGATACTCTATGTGAGTTTTTGTAGACTTTGTAAAATGGTCGGGTTTGGAATGAGCATATTTCCACCGTGGGTTCAATGAGGATGGAAAATCTACTGGAATCCTCTGTGGGTTCGACGACGATGACAACTGTACTGGAATAATTTGTGGGTTTTATAGTGATGAGTATCGTACTAGTATCCTCCGTGGGTCTGATAGTTTGAATTCTGTTCTAGTATCCTACGTGGGTCCGACAGAGTAGCTGGTCTAGTATCCTACGTGGGTCTGATAGCTTAGCTGGACTATTATCCTATGTGGGTCTGCCAGCTTAGATAAATCAGTGACTTCATCTTATCATCTATATCTCTTTACGAAAGATATATACCTGTGTGAGATGAGTCTTAACTTTCAATCATTACCATCAGTGTGATTGACTTCTTTCCTGTGTGGACTGGGTTGTGATTGGGCTCAAGAGTTGGAGCCAAATTAGGATCGATGACTTAGGTATATATATTGTCATATACCTAAGTAGAGTTTGTTGATTCATTGTGATTGTATCATTACTTTTTGGTTTATCCTTCATGGATTCTGGGAGACCTTTAGGGTCTCGGGGTACCTACTGAGTATTGTTATACTCATCCCTGCACGGGCAATGCCCATACTACGTTGTGTTCGATTTAGACGACGGACATCACTGATCATGGTAGAGGCTAGTAGAGCTGGAAATTAACCGGAGGTGGACCACATGGAGAGATGTACACGGGGCGAATGGACGGACCAAAGGTGATGAGGAGACTATTTTTACCCATTCTTCAAGTGAGATTCTTGTAGGATAACTCAATAGTTGCTATAATAAATTACTGATGTTGCAGTAGACTTTCAGTTGTACTGTACTTTTCAGTTGGGTTTGTATTCTAACCCATTTACCTTTTAGAATGAACTTTTTATTCAGTATTACTTTGTGATTTCTTCATCATGCACACTCTGTTTTGTTTGTTTACTATAATACAGGCAATTCCTTCCCTTTTTATCGGGATTTATGCCTTTGGTGCTAGTCTTCATCCCTGGGCCTATGGATGGCAGGCTTGGGGTAGTCACAGCACGGGCCCCGAGGAAGGGTCATGACAAAAATTCACGTCAAAAGTCACTGACATCAACAACATGGTTCAATAATTTTACTAATAATGATACCAAGATTTCGCAGTATATAACACACTACCATCCATAAATTTATCCTAAAAATAGTCAAATTGAGAATGTCATGGGTTTTTGTGTAAGTAAATGTGAAATTAATTCCAACATATTGAAATCAACTCACATGGGATTGATCATTATCAAATAATATCCACAAGGATGGAGTACCAATTTTCAAGGAATAGGTTGCATCATAGAGGTTGGGCCAGACTAGAAACCACAATATAAGTAGGGTACACTATGGCACGTGTATAGTGGGAAAAATCCTAACACGGTGCAATGGTCATCCACTATTATGAATGAATACATTAGAAGAGACTCTATGACCAAAATAATATGGATTCAGTATATCGTAGTAATGGAGATCGACCTCTATGTTTCAGATGGAGGTATTACATCATAAAAGTATGTCATGGAATACACAACTATATCATATAGGGGTGTACTATGGCATGAAATTATGCATATAAACCTTCATAACTCCTAGATAAACCAAAATAAAAAATGGATATTGGTTAAAATCAAGTTTCAAGAAGATATTTATTCTATGTGATAAACCCCATACTAATTCCCATCATAAATTATAAAATAGATTTTTTCATTTTATTTTTTAAAAACCACTTAAATAAAAATAAAACATGAAGAATAATGACCCAAATGGATACTATAAATGAAATAGAGTCATATCTGTGACATAATATTAGGTTCTATGACACAACCTCTAGTGATTCTATCCAATATGTATTAGGATATTGTGAAATATCACCTCACTGATCCTAATTATGGAAGTTGTTTTATGGTCTAAAAACCAAAGAACTATTATGGTGTAACGACACACCTTCAATGTGTGCTTCCACACTAAATAGTATCCACTTAGGCAATAACATATTACCTATTATTAATCATGTAAAATTTCTATAACACCCCTTAGAATCACTATTTAATTCTAAACCCCCACTGTATTATATCCTAATATGATCCATCCAAAACCAAGGTTCAATACATTATATATATTGATGATCAATAATTTTCTGAATATTACAATTTTTCCCCTTTAAAAAATTATCATCCTCTAGAAGCTTATTAACGGGGCACGCTCTAAAAAAACAAGATACTAAGATCAATCATCAGCATAATATTCCCAATTATCCTTCTGGAGGAGCCCACACTACCACCAACCAATACAAGTGGTATCATTTTCCATCAGGAAACTCACTCACTCTTGTCGATAATCTACACTAGAAACTCATCATATGATGCATAAGTTCCATCTCAACATCCTCACAATTAATAAATTGTTTATGTTTGGTTTTATACCTAAAAATATATGATACATGAAACACATCATGCATACCTTAGTGAAGAGAAGGAAGGTCTAGACAGTATGCCAATTACATTATCTATATAGTAATCCCAAGGGGACAAAAAAACATGGTTCTAAGATACTGTGATTCCTAAAATATTTATTCCCAAACCCAGGAGTATCTCTCTAGAATAACTAACCACCCACTATGGAATCTAATGGTCCCGTCCTATAGTTAGCATAAGATATTTATCTTCTTTGAGAATTGATGATCCTCTTCTATAAGAGGTGCACTCACTCAGATGTCTCCTGAACAATAGGGAGCATAACACCTATTATCTCACCAAACTCATCCTAATAGAGATGTGAAAGAAATGATATCCCATAAATATTCTTTTAAGGTTTCATCTAAATCAAGGGTTAGTAAAAATTGTTTTACACTAACATAACCTAGGCTAGGTGATCATCCCATGCTCCACAGAATTTAAAGACATGAACTCAAATCATATCATCCGATATTTTTATAGTTTTCTCAAGAATTCCCTCTATCTATGGATAGTACACTATGCGAAACATGAACTAAGACTATAGGGCCATCAAAAAGAACTTCCAAAATAGTGTTATAAAATGAGGATATTTGTATGATACAATTATCTAGGGAAATCCATGAAGGTGTAAAATCTCATAAATATAGAGCATTCTAATTACAACTATTGAGTGTGACTGTTAAATCAGACAAATGTTGGGAAACTTTCTTCAAATGATCAACAATCCCCCAATCTAAATCAAAAACTTCTCAAGGTCAGAGGAAACCAAATCAAAAATAACATTTTCAATTCCTCCAATATTTGCATGGGAACTAGATATACCTAGGAAAATCCATAGGAAATAGGTGCTCATCCTTCAACATCTAATAGGTAAGGAACCATGATATGAGTCTTGAAATGTATCTTTTTTTCTATATCCTCCAAAACTACCGCATGTTGTTTTGGTAAAAATATTTCTCAAGGATTCAGATAACATCTACAGGTATGATATTCCCTAACCATATACACTCTTATAGAAATTGAGACCGCTACTCTCCCATGTACTATGATTACATCTTTGACATCTACTGAATATCTATGTATCGACCCACCACCATCTAGATGTTCCCTTATAACGATAAACTTTGGGAAAAGATCTTTACTATTCGTTACATAATCCAAAACTGAGGATGTGGGAACCTACGAGGCACAAGTCATAGATCCCAAATCATAAAAATAATAAATCATCCATTCAAACAAGAGGCTCATCGAGTCACACTCCTACTCAGAAGACATGTTACCTAGATTTTGATTGGCCTACATCTTTGGCCTAAGTGAATATGCAATGAATTTATCCTTACAAGGTTCATATAACATATCGAAGTAAAATGCCTATATATAATAGACCTAATTCTTCTATCACTGGTCCATGTACCTCTATTTGAATATATAGTGAAGGTTCCAATGGTCCATATAAACAAAAAATCCCTCAATAAAGAGATATTTCCCTCGACACTTCAATGTGTGGACCATAACTGGATTCTCCATGATATGTGTACTGAAGATACACTCATGTGGGTATAACTGAAAAGAACCATAAGCTACTACCTTCTACCTTTCCTGAATTATTGATTCCATACCAAATCCTTATGTATCATAGTACACTACATAACCAATCATTGGATAAGGGGGTTTTAGGAGTGTAGTTGTTTTAAACCATCAAGTATGCTTAAGGAAATCATCTACATACTATTCTGACCACTAGAAATATACTTCATTCATGCTAATCCTTTGAATATTTTTATATCAAACATGTTTTTAGGATTTTTTTATGAAATGGAATCCTCAACCATCTAGGGCTCTTTAGATTTACCCATCTCAGACACCAAGTGTCTCAAGAACATACCCTCTGAAATCTAAAATTCCCACATTGAAAAATTCGTATAAAGAATATCTCCACGAAGTATACTCCAGACAATCTCTAGGTTCTATTGTTCTTTATCTAGTTTGAGAAAGTACATGAGGATGTTTTCAATGAAAACATTGATGAAATAATCTATATAGGATTAAAAATACTTGTTAATGTGTATGACTAATACTACAATCATTATCACTAGTGTGAGTGGCATTAATATATAATAATATAACCCACATGAACTCTAAAACAATGTATTTAGAATGATATTCTCTCTCAAATGGATCTGATGATAGAATTATTTAATAAGAGTCTTGGAGAACCATTTTTCTCCATATATCTAAATGTTAATATAATCAATCCTGGTAAAGTGATATTATTTATTCACCATAACCAATATTAGATTCCATTAATCAATGATAATATAAATATTTTTTTCATCCATTTAATAAAATATCACAGGGTAAATGCCTAGTGAATTTCTAGTCTTGATAAATCCCTGTATATCTATATCATTATGATGTACCTTCAACAAATTATTTCGGTGGATACCATATTATATATGGTTATCAAAATGGTTTTTTCACCTTGTATGAGATCTAATTGATAATAAACTACTCTATCTATAGTACCTAATATGTCATCAAGGAAGAATTCATAATAGATATCCATGACTAGGGGAGAGTTGGGGAGATTTCCCCATATTCAGTCTAAATATCCAAGTCCTTAAAATGTTATGTGATCATTCCAAACTGACATAGGTATGGTCAAGCCCTACATACTTCATTCTCCCATTCTCTGGTCATCATATATATCTCTCCCTTCAGAAAATTGAATGACCCATACATCTTATATAAGTATAGGTGAGATCAGAATCAGTTCATTGGTAGATTTATAGAATCACAATGTTAGTCTCCCTCTCTAATATCATTAACTACCATATAAGTCCATATACAATGAAAACTATGGGAAAATCAGGGAATCCCTAACTATAGTGAAATTTATATCATTATTTACTGTCATGGTATAATATCTTACACTATAACATGATTGGTATGTCATATCTAGAAACTACTTGTACTGTCATAAATGAATAGGAAGCACCAATATCCGATAAGGATATAGATGTAGTGGATGTACTCAAGACCGAAAAAATACAATTGAGGGACCCTCTCCACCATTCGCAAGATTATGATCCAGTACATATACACATCCCACCTCTACTCTTAGAATCATCCATTAAAGTCACATGTTATTTCTAATATTATTATTGAGGACACTGGTTGGAACTCTATTACCCGGATCATCGATGTATCCCCATCATGGCTGAAATGTTAGCACAAAGATGTTGTAGGAGTTTTATGTATTCAAACAGTAGTCACTAACTTGGAGGTACTATGAATGGAAAACTGTAGTTCCCAAACATCCCACATTTCAAGCATTTGGGTTACTTCTAGTTAGAGAGAAAGAGATTAAACTCTACTACATGTTCATGCTACAAGTCTACTATATGTACCTAGGATTCTTCTTCATACTATAGGATGATGCAGTCATAGCAGTAGTAGGAGGTCCTCCCATATTATTAGGGAAGGGTCGGAAAATACCCATAGTTCATCCAAACTGTAGAATCCTCCCAATAGACATGTTCTTCCTCAGAACCTCTAGGTATAAATCTAGATCCAAACATTAAAACAATTTTCTATTGTTGGTTATAATTTAGAATTTCATAAACCTAGACATTTGAGTGTCATTACTGAAAAAAATTAGTGTATAATAGGTGATCTAAAAAAATGAAAATTAGGATGATACTATCATGATTTCCAAAGATATCTCTATACATTCTTACGGTCTGTCAATCATTAACTAGTTGAGGAATAACTATTTGAAAAAAAGTCCTTGAAGGCCTCCCATTAGATTACCTCTCTTTGATCAACTTGGAACCTAAATCTCCACTAATGAATATTTTTTTAAATGCATTTTTGAGGGCTCTCTCAAATGTTATTTGGTTTCAGGTTATTTAAGGTACAACAAGGTGGCTGACCAAGGTCTTTTCTCAAGGGAGAAAGTATTTCAAGACAACATATTGAATCCATTTGGAAAATAAAATTAAATAATTAAAACACACTACTTGAAATTATGGGGGTTATTTATTGTTTATAAAACTAGAAGTATCAGTCTAGAATAAGAATTCATTTTTTGGTTTTTAATTTTTGAAAATGAAGATTTTTTTGATAAAACACAACAAGAAAAAGTTTTTTAGAAAAATATTTTAAAATGAGTAATAAATATATTCATATTTATTAAATTAATAAATTATAATTATCATTTAAAATAACATCCACTTAATTATAATCCCTTAATTTTTTAACCATAAAACCCTATGGTAGTTAACATTACCACATAGATGAAATTACTTAACCCCTAGGCTAGCATCGGAACATGAAATCCCAGAACCCGGTTTGATAGATATTCATAGGTCAGATTATGGTCAATTTTTAAATATATAACATATCCACTATATAAATGAGGATTAATATATTTTAGGGATTATATTTTAAATCTACAATCTTATCCCCTGTGGTCTTGTGTTAACGATTATGATCACACTCTCATAATTTACAGAAATCTGAACCTCACGTGTTTTTGTGTCAATTGTTCATTTTCATGATTAGTTTCATTTAAATTAAAAACTCAATTAATATATCATATTAAGATAATTAAAATATCTCATTGATTTAAAATAAATTAATAAAGAAGGTAAGATTTTGATTGATTACGAAGAAAACTAATCCTCAATGGCCTGCGTAGTCATCTTAGAAATAGATTTCATTTTCAGTGATTTAGAATGGGTATTAACCAATCTAGATTTTACTCATGAATTCAAGGCCAAAGAGTAATATTAATAGAAGAATAAAATTTAAAATAACATTTGAAATTTGATATAAACTAAAAGTTTATTTAAATTACAACAACATTACAACAAAGAAGAGGAAAAGAAGATCCTTTTGGGGGAGATTGTAGCTTGGTAGATTCCCACCTCCAATTTTGAATTGAAATTGTATATAACCACTTCTCTTATGCTTCTGATATTCGAATTCAGTTACCATCCTCTAAAAATGATAAAAACACCATTTCATTGAGTGTAATGGAGGTTAGGATTCAAGTGGGTTTAAGTGTGAATGGAGAAATTCAGCCAAATATTTTATTCCATGTTGTAATGCCTATTTTTCCTTCAAAACGTTTTAGCCAGATGTTAATCAACAAGGATTATTTGTGTGATTTTTTTATAGAGATCATATTCATATTTAATCCTAGTACAATTATGTTTGTAGAATTTATAGCCCAAATACATAACCAATGCCCAATATGGCGAGTTCAGCCCAACTTTAACTTCATGTTCCATTTTCACCATCCAAATGCATTATATAGCTCCAATGTCCTCTACGAAAGTCTTAAAAAATTAATTCATAACTATATTTTTAAAATATTTAGTTTCAAATAACATATGTCAAAATATTTGTGCCTGAAATGCTATAGTGTGTTTTAAAGGGTAAAACTAGAATTTTAATTAAAATATCCTATAAATGTTGTAATCCCTAATATTTAATAAATGAAAACATTTACCATAATATGAGTAAATTATATCATTTATTATCAACAAAATTTTGAATAATAATGTGTTTTGTAAACTCCCCCACACTTAAACTTTTTTACTCCTTGGAAAACCCTCTTATCTTGCATTCGAAAAAATTGTGACAAGATATACCTATTCAAACTTCTCAATCCATAGTGAAAATATAGGCACTGTTATAATCCCATCAAGAGTCAATATCAATAAAATTAAAATTTATTGTCTCAAAATTTGTGTCCAAACAAAATCAAGTAATATTCATGGCACTAATCATAGAGAAACAAATCATGGGTCTATAATTCCTCTAATTATCCATGTGTGTGTGTGCCAACCATTCTAAGCTCATAAATCCACCCTTTTATTAATTATATTTAGGTCATGTGAATCATTTCTTCGTACCTGGTTGAACTCACAAAACATGTTTGGCATTCCCGTGTAATCGAATTTCAAGACCCAATCACTAAAGAAATCCTGAATGTCAAACCATAATCTTCCGACCTAGAAATCCTAATATATTGTGCATTTCATCACTCGCCTAATTTTGTATGTTTCACTTGGAAACAATATCACCCTCAACACTCAACTCGTGTTTTATCTCTTCAAGACAGTAATTGTAATTGTTATTGCAATATCAATGATCGATAAAGAGTGGTTTTGACACGTCCATGACACAAAAAATATTTACTTTGAGGGTGTATAGTAGTCGGATAACAAGTACACAAACCTAGGTCAATTCGGTACTGTAATGAAATGGATTTGAAGAGAAACGAATGTATGGATCAACAAATGAATTTTTTTACCATACTTGACTATAGCTTCAATTGTGTATGAAAAATTTCACAAGTCATGGTTGAGTGAAAATTTGTGTGGATAAATCAATGACACAATTTTCCATGATCAAATACCATAAATTATGATGTTAAAATCATAAAAGAATTTATAATGACACAATCATTCATATCATCGACAACATCAATTTTTATAAAAATAAACCCTTGATGATGAAATGTTACTCATGATTATAATTATACTATCTATCTTTGAAATAATTAATTTTTCATATATTACACATGATAATGAAACATTATATATTTTTTATTGATTTTTTTTTGTTTTTTTTTGAAAATTTTACGCAAAAACATAATTGAAAATAAACACAAAGCACACAAATGAAAATCTGAAAAATCTACCGCAAAATTTTCCCCCCTTCCCCCACACATAAAATATTTCCTTGTCCTCAATTTGAACACATGGGATGATATATGACAATGAAATATATAATAATAAATATGAAACATAATAGAAAAGAAAAAGGGTTATGAACTTATTGATACACTCTAGTGATTATGGGGTCATGTAGTGTGATGAAATCCACTACATCAGTAGGAAGTCCCTCATTGTATTAATTGAAATGATTCCATTGAATGTAATTCTATTACCTATGTCCTATTGTGTAATATCCACTAAAATATAAGGAAAAACATTAGTCAAAACATTTGGACCCTACCACATGGAATGCAACATAGTAGTCATTAGCTTCAGTAGTCAACTATAGTGTAAGACATTCTCTACAACACAAAATTATTTTTTCTGGATCAATTTTTCATGATATTCTATTGAACGCTACTTGTAGAAATATTATTTCTCATATGAAGATAGAAAAATCTCTTTATGCTCTTGAATGTGCATCTTTCTTTGGATTCCATCTTGGGAAAAATCCTTGTTGCATTTCTTTATAGGCCAATAAACCTGATTCACAACTTCCAAGGGGAGATGCCACCCTTTCTCGAAAACAATTTTAAATGGTTACATACCAATGGGTGCCTTGTATGCTATCTTCTAAGACCATGGTGATTCACCCAAGAACATGCTCAAATACTTCCTATTCTTCTACATGGTTTTCTCTGAAATGTGTTTCAACTCACAATTTGAAACATCATCCTTGCTATTTCTTTGGGGATGGTAATGTGTGGATATTTTGTGTGTCACCCCATACTTCCAAAAGAGGGGATCCAAATTCAAATTTCAGATGTGTGTACGTTAGACATTGATGATGGCTATTGTACTCAAAACCTACAATAAATCTATGTCATGAAAAAGTCTACTTTAACATGAGAATCGTCGGTCTTAGTGGCCTTCACCTCCACACATTTACTCACCTAATCAATTGAAACAAAAACATAAAAAACCCAAATGAACTAGGAAAAGGACCCATAAAATTAATTCCTTATACATCATGAATCTCAGAGAATAGTTTCGGTTTTTGGGGATTCTCATGTCTCCTAAAAATGTTTCCAGTGTGTTGGCAATGAGAGAAAGACATAAAAACACATGGGAATCATGGAATAAGATAGTACAATATAATCAAGAGTCTAAGAGTTCCCTTTCTAATTTTGGGGGACCAAAGTATCCTCCACAAGAAAGTGTATGAAAAAATGTAAATCATACTCGAAATCATGATCAGGAACACACTTCTTAATAACATGATAACAACACATGCGCCATAGGTATGGATCAACCAAAACATAGAATCTTGACTATCTCTTTAATTTTTGGAAATTAAATTTCATTAAATTTTCATGGATTTCAAATGAAATAAGGTAGTTCAATAAATCAGCATACCAAGGATGTGTACCCAGGATGGATTAAAGATTCTCATTAGGGAAAGTGTCCTAAAGTGGTACCGGGTCCAAGGTGTCATCATTTAGTGTGTGAGTAAGCCCACTCATGTGGTCTACCACCATGTTTTATGAACCATTATTGTCCTTTATCTAAATATCAAATTATTTAAGAAAGATCATCCATTGGACATGTCTAGTATTTTCATCTAGATTCTTCAAGAGGTACCTCTGAGCAGCATGGTCAGAAAAAATAACTACTTTAGAGCCCAATAAATATGATCAGAATTTATCTAAATAAAATATAACAACAAGAGAATCATTTTCAATGGTTGTGTAGTTTAATTGGAGTAAATCTAGTGTCCTTGATTCATATGAAACAACATGAAAATGTATCTCTACCCTCTATGATAAGATAAATCCAACCACAATGTCTGATGCATCAGTCATAAGCTCAAAAGGAAGCTCCCACCCTGGATTATGTATAATAGGTGGAGTAGTCAGATGTTTTTTTAGCTCATCAATGGAATAACTACCAGAATCATCGAATAAAAAATAAGAATTTTCTTTAAGTAATTGTGACATAAGAAGAGAAATCTTACTAAAATATTTTAAGAAGCGCTGATAAAATCATGCATTCCATAGGAATGATCTAACCTTACACACAAACGAAGGATACAGTATGGAATAGATGATATCTACCTTAGATCTATAACCCTATATCCCATGTTTTGACACTACATGTTCTAAGAAAATCCCATTCTCTACCATGAAATGAAACTTTTCAATGTTTATGACCAGATTATTCTCAATAAAATGATTCAAAACCTCTCCCAAACTAGATATACAATCATAAAATTAGGTGACATAAACTATAAAATCATCCATAAATACTTCCATGAATGTCTCGATTAAATTTGTAAAAAATTCAACATAAATATATGAAAGGTACCTGAGGTGTTGCAAATCCCAAATAGCATCCTCTGGTAGGAAATCATATTGAATGGAAAAGTGAATGTTGTCTTCTCTTGATCATCCGGATCAATGGGAACCTAAAAATATCTAGAAAATCCTTCCATGAAACAATAGTGTTTTTTCTAAACAAGTTTCTCCAGAATTTTATTAATAAATGGGTGAGGGAATTTTCCTTACGAGTGGAATGATTTTGTTTCCAATAATCAATACACACATGCCAACTGTTTTTCACCCTCATCAGAACTAACTCCTTTTTTATCATTTTTAACAATAATAACACCACTTTTCTTAGGCAGAACCTGAATAGGAATCCCCCCCTTATAATCTGAAATGGGATAAAATATACCTACCTCGTGAAATTTTTCATCCTTTTTGAAAACTTCTATAAGGGAAAGATTTAGTCTTTTTTTTGATTCCTTATATGTTTAGTGCCATCCTCCAAAATAATCTTATCCATGAAAATTGAGGCGCTAATGCCTGATATTTCATCCAAGGTCCACCAGATTTCCCTGATGTTCTCCCACACTAGATTCATAAAAATTTCTTCACATTCAAAAGGAATATTATTAGAAATTATAACATGTAATATCTCATCACTTAAAAATTTTGAGATTTTTATATTAGGTGTAAATGTCTTAAGTTTCAGTGTAGGGGGTGATGTATGGATGTATAAATTGAAGGAAATGAAATATGTTAAAAATTCACATCAGTATGAGAGTTTTCGCAATCAAAATTAGAGAATAAATCATCAAATCCATCAGCATAATCAACCACCATGTAATAATAAAAGTAAGAATTATCAAAATTAAAATATTAATCCATTTCAAAATAATATCTAATAGGTGTTTTTGAATTAATAACCGGTGTATAAGTGTTGTTATAAAACAAACTCATACCAATACTCATAATGTCCCTAACCATAGGATAATCAAAATCCATGTGGTTTTTACATGGTGGTTTAAATTGGGAGATAAAAAAAGTAGAATGGTCTTTTGAGGGGTACTTCATGGAGTCCATAACATTAAATTTCACAACTTCATCTCCAAACTCCATTGAAAGTATACCCACATTGATATTTATGATAGTTTTTGTAGTTTTGGGGAGGGGGCTACCTAATATAAATTGATCATGAGAACATACCTGACTATCCTCCATACTAAGCACATATAAATCTGTTGGGAAGATCATGTCTCTTACCCGAACAGGTACATCTTCAAGGACTCCAACTGGATATGATGTATCTCTACTCACACACTGCACCACTACTCTCCCCAGATTCAACTCAAAAACCTGTAAAGAATAATATACAAAGTTATTCATTACATTTATTGAAGATCCTAAATCACAATGAGAATCATAAAAGTGCAACTCCCCTCTAGTGCATGGGATGGGGAATGTCCCTGGATCCTTGCACATTGTTGGAATTATTAGAGTTGTAGTTATTATTGCTACCACATTCCTTCTAATATTGATCCTCTCATTTCCATTTAACCCTATTAAATTGGTACAATGTTCTTTTATGAATTTTATGTACATTGGGATTTTTTAGTGGCATAAAGTAGAGTGATGTTGATTCCACACGCTTGATTGTATCCCAAACATCATTTTTACATCACCTCTTTATCCATATTCTTGGTTTGTACAACCCAATTTAGAATGGAAATGGGTTTAGAAGGAATATCATCAATATTTTTCTTACCATTATCTTTCTCTGTGGTTAACTCATCAGTTGGTGTAGAATGGGGATTCTAAGGTGTTGAGGTGAATCCCATTGGAATAAAATGTGTAGATGTATGAGTTATTTTCTTCACACTTCTCAATGTGATGGCACTGACATTACCCTTAAGATTTGTAGTAGGTTGGGAGGGTAGATTTCTAGAATTCATACTTACCAGTTCATGGAGGGCAGTGGAAATATGTCTCATTTGAGTCTTCAACTCACTCAGCTCCGAACCATGACTCATCATATTATTCTATGGATTAACAACAATTTGTTTCAAAATCTCATTTGTTTTAGAATCTACCTTTGGTTTATAATTCCCTTCTTTTTGACTTGTTGATGCATGAACATCAAATCTATTTTTTGGTTGTTGCAAACCCTGTTGGTTTGACTAATGATTCTAGAATTGTTTTTCGAAAAGGGGTCCTTTGTTGTTGTATAGAGTCATACCTCATTTCTGATTGATCATTCCACCATTTTTTGTATGTTTGTTAAAATGACTCATAATGTTTTAGGGGATGTGGCTGTTGTGCTTCTGATATGGTCTCCTAGGAAATACTGCTACACATTCCTCTAAATCTTGTAGTTGGGGGAAACATTCATTTGGGTTGCATGTATCAATGAAAATACAACAAGTACTTTAAAGAGGGGTTTGGAGTGTATTTTTTACCAAAGTAATCTCTCTTAAAAATATTTTAAATTCATAAAACTTGGTATCAATGAAATTAATTTGAAGGGAAGATGGACTTACCTGATGTACTCCTCTAACATGTGGGTTACCTCGATCAACAAATTGTTGAGAGTGTTGTTCCATAATTCCAATCATTCCATGTTCGACTTATAGTGTTTTGAACACTAATTATCCTCCTATAGCGAAATCCACTATGCTCCTCTCCATAGGTGTGAGTCCATCATAGAAGTACTGGATGAGGAGTTTCTAACCGATTTGGTGATGCGGATAGATTGCACACAACTTCTTAAATCACTCCCATTACTCACACAATGGCTTCCCATAGGCTTTCTTGATTCTGTAAATCACTTTGTGAATAGAAGTGGTCCTTGATGCTTGAAATAATCTCTGAAATAAGATACGTTCCAAATCATTGGAACAAGTTACACCTTCAGGTTGTAAATAATACATCCAATCATTTTCTACTACATCAAATAAAAATTGGAATTATCTTAGTTTGATATGATATTCAAATAAATTTCCTTATTTCATGGTAGTGAAAACCACATTAAATTATTAAAGGGTTTTATTGGGATCCTCATCAGAGAGGCCATGAAATTTTATAAGTATGTGAATTAACCCTTATTGTAGTTCAAGGTCTGATTTGAGTTTTGGGTATGAAATGTAGTTTGTTGAAAATAAATGTGTGGTGAAACAAATTCTCAAATGGTTCTATTAAGTTCATTGTTATTATTTTCAGTCATTTGTTTTATATTTTAATTCGGATTTAGAAGTGTTTCAAATTCCAATGTTCTCGGAGTGGATGAATTCTCCAACTGGTTGAATGTGATACCATCTCGTAGACTTACAATGTCTTATTCGAGCCCAAAGGATGTGTTCAATATCAGAGTAAAATCTAAATGATCTTTGGTATTAGTTTGTGTCATAAATCAATGAATGATAAAAAAATAAATGAAGAAAAGTGGTCCATAATAAAATAATATGATGTTTGATTTTATGGTTTGATAAAAATAAAAGAAGAGAAAAAAATGAAACCTGAGAATGGGGGAAGACAAATTAAAGTGGAGAAGAAAATTAAAAATTGAAAAAAAATAATCTAATTGATTTAATTAATTACTTTCCTCCTCAGAAATGGGGCCAATTTAAGATGAGTTTCAATGGGTTCTCTCCAAGGATATTCAGTTTCGGGTTATTTTAAGTGCAGTAGAGTGGCTGACCATGTTCGTATCTTAATAGAGGAAGTAATTCAAGAAACGTTTTTTGAAGGTATTTTAAAAATAAAACAAAATTAGTGAACCAAAACACCTGAAAGGATGGGGGTTTTAATCTTTTATAAAAATATAAGTTTTTTTATTGAAATAGATAAATTGTTTTTTGTTTTTAATTTATGAAAAAGTGATTTGATTAATAAAACACAATGAGAAAATGTTTTTAATATTAATATTTTATAAGCTGTATTTGATATAACACTACCTATTAAATAAATTATTTATCATTATAATTTAAATTAACATACACTTATTTGCAATCCCTTAATTTAGTAACCCTTGAACCGTATATGTGTTAACTTAACCCTAAATAATAAATTACTTAAACCCTAGGCTAGCATCAGAACATGCAATCACAACACCCTGATTTGATTGATGTTCTCCAGTTACCTTATGGTTTGTGGTTAATTAGATCCCATATCCACCATGTAAATTGTCATTAATTATGTTTATAGATTATATTTGAACTTTACAAATTTATCTCATGTGGTCTTGTATTACTGATTAGGATCGCACTCTCACAATTTGCACAAATCTCGACCTCGTGTATTTGTTTGTCTATTGTTCAATTGCTTTATTAGATTAAATTAAATTTAAAAATAAATTCATAGATCATATTAAGTAAAATAAATTATCTAATTGATTAAGCAAAAATGAATAAATATGGTAATAGGTAGATATATTACTAAGAAAAATCCTCTTTCATAGTCGGCGTCGTCATCATAGAAACGGATTGCATTTGCAATGATTTAGAAAGGTTATAACCCAATCTGATTTATGCTCTTGAATTAAATCCAAAATAGGAATATTAATATAAGAATAAAACATTAAAATAATATAATAAATTTAATATAAACTAAGAGTTCATAGAATTTACAATAACATTATAACAAAGAAGAGTAATATAAGAGCATTTTGGATGAAATCCTAGATTGGAAGCATCCCTCCTCTAATTTTGAATTGAAATTGTACAGAAATAGGTACCCTATGCATCCAATATCTTAATTCAACTCCCAATCCATAAAATTATAAAACAAAATCAATTTATAGAGTGGAGGGGAGGCTTGGTTTCATGTGGGTTCAAGTGTGAATGACGAAATTTGGAGATATATTTTATTCAATGTTACACAGCCTATTTAGACTTCAAAACACCTTAACCAGCATTACATTTTGATGTATGATTTGTGATAATTTTTTTCTTGAACTCCTATAAATAGTTTAGCCTAATACAAGCACATATATAGATGTTATCACCCAAATACAAAATAAATGTAAAATATAACGAGTTCATCCCATCTTTTACTTCATGGACCATTTGCACCAACAAAATGCATGATTTATCTCTAATGTCCTTAATGAGAGTTGTAGACCATTAAGTCATTAATATATATATATAATATTAAGTTCAAATAATTAATATAAAAATATTTTTGTCTAAAATTAGACAGTGAATTATAAATGGTAATACTAGAATTTTCATCAAATTTATAAATAAATTATCTAATCCCAAATATTTCATTAATGAAAACATTTACCACAATGTGAGGAAATTATATCATAAATTATTAATAAAATATTCACTAAAAATTTGTTTTATCAGTATGTCCATACAACATGAATGCTTCCAATTTCACCATTCTTCATGATGGTGTCTTGAAACAATAAATGATTATCACTATAGGGTCCAACCATTCCCTAACTTATTTTCCTCCATCAATGACCAGAAATTATAGGGGATTTTTATCTACAAAAACATAGCATAATCCTGTATGGATTCCAGTGGGGGCTAGTAAGGAATCACTATCTACGCCATTGGGATGGGAGCGAGAATGGGCTCCAAACCAGCCTACTCAAATGCAGGTACCTCCAAATGCTTATGAGGTGAAATCATCTAAAAAAGATGGAATATTTGGAATATAATACTATCCTAACAGTCAATCGAATCATGAAAGGTTTTAAAAGGATTCTATACTCAACCCAATGTATAAACCTAAAAGCACTAACCCCAGTCTTTGTTCTTAAACATTAGTCACTATCATTATATATATATATATATATATACACACACAAACCAAAAATAATTCAATGTTATATTATCAATATAGTATAGATATTTCATAACATAATTCCAACACACATATATAAAAAATCATGAAAACGTTCTTGTATAGATAGGAAAATTAATTATTAAGGACCTACTATAATATATAGAAACACACACACATACACATATATATATATATATATTGAATGTGAACCTACATGCCTAGATCTGATCCATGAACACACATGAAATATCATAAATAACAGATCTACAAGATCAGTATCACTGAAGTTGAGTTTATTCACCATTTATAGAAAAAAGTTTCAATTTTTATGTCAAGTAAGAGGTCCACTATACTGTACTGGATAGGAATTGGGATAGTTCTCCTATCCAAGTTCCAAACATGAAATATCTTGCCTACCCAGTTATATATCTAATAATATAGACTAAAAAGTTAGTGAGTCCCGATCCTCTAATACCACTTTGTAGCACCCTAACTCAAACCACTAGGGTTGAGCTGGAGGGTCACCTGCTGTCATACACCCCACCCCATATGCAAGAGTCTTACAACTAGTGGTGAGATATTGTGTCCCTAAATTGGGACATATACCCTCTATATTAAGACATATTCGTGATAATATCAAAAAAAATTTATAATAAATCATTATATTAATCATGTAAAAATAAAATATGAAATATTTTCCATTTAAATAAATTAGAAAAAAATATGAACGAACTACCCAAAATAATAAAATTAGTTAAATGATACAAAGGAATGAAAATTCCCATTAGAGTATACCTAATCCAGTATTGGATCTATCCTCCTCTACATAGATATCCACTACTAGGCCCTTTCCCTTCACTGAATCCCTCATGAAATCTGTAAGGGAATCAAAATTTCCATATTGGGTACATGTAAAAGAATCTGTTTTACATTACCAATACATCCCTAACCTATTGGGATCATTTTAAATATGTTTGATAGAAAATAATAATAGATTCATACAGATTCATAAACAGAAAATCCAAATGCGGGCGATTGTGCAATAACCAAGCCCCCCTGTTTGTACCAGATTCATATTTATGCTACAAGATATAGGAATAAGTCAATAAAAACATAACCAAACCCAGATAGTGACCTCATTGTATCATGTTTACATTAAACCTAGAATCATCTATCCATCAATAATATCATGTATTTGATATCATTTAAATCATGGATATCATGTAGCACATTGGCCATACTTTCTCGTAATTAGCGTAACATAAAAAATTAGTGCTGCCTAAATTGTGTGTGAATAAGATAATGACATGTCTTCCTCATCCCTACACCTTTTTATAATGTTTTTTGTCACAATATGTGAATCTTATTTAACTCCCCCACATAAGGATAACATTTCACAATGGTCCACCTATCTCATGTACCACTAAATATTAGAAAATATTGTTTACATACATAAAGGATAGAACACAATATAGAATAACAAATCTTTATGAGTATATAGATCTAATAGCTCAATATTTTAGGCTATGTATCTATTTAATTTTAATCGCTTTGATATCATATGTTTCACAAAACACTAAGTTTAAAAGAACAATGACATAAAATTGAATATCATTTTAAAAAAACTATTATAACCATTCCATTACATTGGTGGGAATCAATAATATTTACCAAATTATGAAATTCACATATTATATATTTAATATTTTTATCATTCATACATATTTATATTTTTTCATCAGTTAAGAATAAATCTAATTTAATACATTAAAAGAAAATATGTTTCTAAATGCAGTTTTACCACATATTGATGGTGCGCTAGTTTTATATATTATTTTTGAAACTTTTATATGTTATATTTGAAAAAATTTAATTCTTCTTTTAAATAGTAGTACCAATATTTTTTTGGTTGAATTTGTTTGTATTTTTCTGATAAGTTTTATGTTTTGTTGAATAGTAAAAATATAATTTTAATTGAAAAATACATTTTCATAAAATTTATGTATATTGTTAAAATTTAATTTAAATTTTTTTAATGTTTAATTAGAATATTTTATTATCATTTAATCTATTTAGGTCATTGTAATCAATTTCAAATTGAAATTGTATATAAAAACTCTGTGAACTTTTGATCATTTTTACATTAATAACATATTTTCTCATTCTATCAACATGATTAAATTTAAATTAATTTTTTAAAAATCAATGTTTTTTATTTTGAAAAATGGATTATATATTTTGAATCTATTTTTCTAAATTATTTTAATAGTTTCCTTTTAATTTTGGGCAATATGAATAGTAACATTAATATTTATTTTACCATAATTAAGTGTAAATTAGGTAATTAGGGTTAAAATTAATTATACATGTGTTATAAAATATCCCTAAAATATGTCCAAATATTCATGGATTAGTTATTTTTTACCAAAATCATCTTTGAGTCAATTTTATGTCTTGTGTGGTCTATATGGATTACTTTAATTATTTTTTAGTATTTTATTTTAACAGAAGTCCAATATATCAAACTCATGCTTTTTATAGGTAATAAATTTTGTATATATAGTTATACAATATATATCTTCAAATATAAATATTTATTTTAAATGTAAATTTTTTATCATTATCATACTAATTAATTTTTAATTTATATGGTATAAATAATTAAATTAATGGATTGTACAGTGATGATATAGTAATGATTCAATTAATGAAACTATTAATTAAAAGATATTACAATTATTAAAAGAAATTTAATATACTTAATTAAGGTGAGAATACATTTTGAGAGAATATGAAATGGTTGGGGTTTTTTAAGGTAATTTTTTTAATGTAATCTTTCAAGATTGATTTTCATAAAGTCGATTTTATTAATTGTGTCAAATTTGACAATTTTAATATTTTTTAAAAATAATATTTTATCAAATTATATAAAAATCATCAAAATATTAAATTGGGACAAGTGGATGATATGTGGTCTTTTAAATATCAAATTTTATATTAATTATTCAATTATACACTTTTTTATGTAAAATTGAATCATATTAATATTAGTAACATTAATACCATTGTTATAATAAAAATGGCTCAATAAAGTGTTAATGAAAATGATAAGATTTAACATTTCATCAAAACACGTCTCAAATACATTGGTTTATTATAATAAAACATAATCCAACCATTTATTCTAATAAATTGAATTTGGATTTATTTTGATTGAAATTTATTTTATTATAAGTTAATTTTTTTGGAAATTTAAGAAGTGCACCTCCCCTCTCCTATAAAAGCGATCCTATATTTCTATTTTATTCACACATAAAAAAACATTTTGGGTCATAAAAACCCTATATAAATCTAAAAAAATACATTCCTATATTATAAAACCATTGAATGTTAAATAAATCCATCCAACGAAGTCCTTTTGTGTAAATCAAAAGAAGATACCCAATGAAGCGTTAATGGTCATCAAGGAACATTTTGGATTTATTTCTTTTGTAAACCACATTAAATATTCTTTATTAAATGTTTATATAATAAAATATGTATCATCTATATATTAATTTTTTTTATTAAGTTTTCTACCTAAACTCACACAAAAATCAATCTAATGGGTAACGAACATACAATTTTCTGTATGGGGAACTACCACATCATGAATCCCTGAGGTTTGTTTTATTTTTTTCATACTATCATGGATGGTAATTATGATAGATAATATATTTTCAATAATATATATAGTATTTATAATGTCTTTATGATTCTGAAATTTTCGTATGACACATACCGTTATACACTCTATTTTTATGAATATGATAACATCGTTTGTGGGCTTGTGGACTACCGCATTCTCAAAGTGATGTGATTCATTCACACTATAATTGGAATTTATTAGAGATGGTTTATATAAATATATGAGAAATATATTAAATAAATATAATTCAATAATTTTAATATACCGATTTATCACATACATTTCCTTATTATAAATACGACAAAGAAATGGAAGTAGAATTCATCCTTCCATATAACCTACCGTCTCAAGAAACAGTGCATCTCATTTCTTATCTTAAATTTCTATGGGTTATTATAAATACATATGTACTGAATATATATGATATTTAAATCATGGTTTACATTTAGGATAATGAAAACATGATCTCATTAAAATATATAATAAGTAACCATTCAAAACATACTCGAAAAACAATACAAATAACACCCAAAATAGTAAAAATATTTAAAGATTGTTAACAAATTGGTAATGAGAAATTAAAAAAAGTATATATATATATATATATGGTATTATATAACTGAATATGGTTCTATAGTAGATTTATAATAAACCTATATTTACTATACTCGAGTTTCTGCCACGTATGAATGAAATCAAATATAAGGTAAGGGTTTAATTCACAATATCACCATTAATCGAGATTGCCTCAGTTTATGTCTCCACTAAGGAATATATCTCTTCTATATAATTTTTTTTCAAAAATTCATCAATAAATTATTTTACTATTATCATGTAAAATATTAATGTATTTTAAATTTTATTCAAATTTTTATAAAATATTTTGAATGGAATCACTTTTTCCATCTTCCAAATGAGGTACTATCTAACCTTTTTGATCGAAGGAATGTTTTGTTAAACTTATGAGGCAAGATCGAATTTTTAAACCATTATTAAGCCTTATAATTTTGAATAATACATTAACATTTTACAAGTTTCACTTCAAATAAAATGTTTTTGTTTAAATTGTTCAGATTTTTAAATAAGTAATTTGAAATTTAAAAGGGAATTTCTTTCAAAATATTTCAATGATTTAATTAATTTTTTTTCATATTGGTCAACATTCTCTATTGAATATTATAATTAATGGAGGTTGATCTTTTATGATATCATATTACAAATTTGATAAAAAATTTATGATCAGTTTATCTATGGATGTTCTATTTTGATATCATTTTCCATATTACTAAGAATGGTTTTTGATTATGTTTAATGACCGAGGAAAGATATTTACATTACATATTATATATTTTTTATTACTCACCCCATTAATATGTGGAGTTCATTGGAATTAGTATATGACATGTCGGGCTTGGAATAGGCCCCCAATTCCGTGGTTGGTCTCATATGATGAAATTAGTTAGATAAAATCGTTCATGTTTGATTCCTAGATGTTTTAAATTATCAAGACGATTGATATTGACACAAATCAAATAGGTTTATATACATAGACTTAAACTATATTAAGGATATATATTGACAATAATTATCATGAGGGTCGATCTTGATAATGCAGATTTCCAATTTTATGCATTATGTTGTTGTTGTCATTACATGTGATTATTTTATTAGTCATAATATCCTTGGTTAGGTTTACTAGTTTATGTGACTATTTAATGGGAATGTGTTCAAGGTATTGACGCTTTTATATTGTTTATTTCATATTTTCTCATATATTCTGCTATTCAACTACCCATAATGAGCATTTGACGTCACCCCTTTCATATTTTTCATATTCCAAAGATTTCACAAATATGTATTGTGACTGATATTTAGACTTACACAATGGGTGTATAATGATATACTCAATGAAATTTTTAGTTTATTTTATTTTTAAAATATAATGTGGATGAAAAGTATTTCTCTTGTTAAACTCGACTAATAACCTATTAGATACCTTTGAATGTGATTCCATGTATGTTAGGCCAATTAATTTAAGTAATTTATAGGCTCTAGTCTACAGGTTTTGGGGGTATTGAAGTCAGTATCAGAGGCAGGCTTCATAGAAACCATGGGAACTAGATTTAGGAAAACATAGGTCAGTGATTGAATCCAAATGATAGAGCTTGGAAATATATCCAACAAAATATATCTTATCATATATAGATTACTTAAAAAAATATTTTCAATTTAGATAATGTGATTCAATAATTCTATGATGATAAATTATTTTTCATAATGTGATGATCTAATCTAGTGTATTCAGTTTTTTATAAATGGATCATAGTAGAAATAATAGAAACGATATTGACACACATAATCCATATATGGATTTACCTCATATGCAAGATAATAATGTTGGAGCTAGAGCTGAAACTGGTGATGAACAACCTATAACTACACTGGGATATCTGACTCATGTTATGAGAAATAACCATTCCCATATAGAGCAATTTAATCCACAGTGTGGAGGAACAATGTTAGATCACTTCATGATACAACAAACTCCACCATTTAATGGGACTAAAAATCTATTTTTAGATGAAAAATTTATAAGTTAATTATTAAAGATATATGTATCTTTAGGATGTATATAAATGGAGAAGGTTATCATGGTATTTTACCATGTATTGGAAGAGGTGGGCCGATGGTGGTCATTGAGTCCAAATAAAAGGGAGGAGGATGAAATGGTAATCATGAAACATGAGAAATTTAATTAATATTTATGGAGAAACATTTCTCTAGATAATATAATGTATATTTAAGGATGAAATTTTGGAGTCTAATGAAAAAAGAGGATTAGATTATTTCTAAGTATGATTCCAACATTACATGATCACTAAGGCATGTGGAAGAATATATATGTAACCCAATGAGTATAATTGATCAATTATTTTATGGATTAAATCCATTCCTCTGAAGGGAAATAGTCTCTCAAAAATTCTCAAAATATCTGTATAGAGTCAAATGTTCTATAAATATAGAGAAACAATTGTCATTTTTCATGACTCCAAAGGAATTAAGAAGAAGAAGAAGAAAATAGAGAACAAGATTTATGAAGGGAATAAGGTAAAGAATGATTTTCCCATATGCGATAATTTTTTAAAGAATCACCTGAAGAAGTTCTTAGAAGGATTAGGTGTTATATATAATGTAGAGAAAAGGATCACTTGAATAACGACTGAAAATGGAAGATAAAAGGCTGATATTCTATGTTTCATCTATAGTGAAATGAGTCTCTATTAAAATAAAAATTCTCAGAGTGAAAGAAATAGTTCTAACATGGAGAAAATATATCAAGGTCAAGATTATGTTGTTACAACAATTAAATTAGAAGAAATAATGTATTTGTTCTTATCATTAATATTTATTTTGTAAAATTATTTTATCAATGGTAACATGGTTATAAGAATCATGAAATATTTAAGGATCTTACATGAGTACTTCATTATTAAGGATTTGGAAGAATGCATGACTTAATTATGGTTTTAAGGAGGTCAAGATATTCAGATTTTTTGAATGTGATATTAATAGTTACATTACGTTGTTTGGGGATTATAATTTTGGAAATTTAGTGACTGTTTTCCAAAATGTTTTGACATTGAATTTGGATAGAAGTATTTTGAATGAGTCTTAAGGTAACTACTTATGTAATGGATTATGTTGAACATCAGATAGTATTTTTTAAGGTTAATGTATGATTTATTGGATACATTTTGATATCATTTTTTGTATTATTTATCATTTATAGGATGAGGGAAATAATTGAAAACATTTTGATTCAATATATGTGATTTAGGAAAAAACATTCATCCAGAATATCTATCTCTTGGTGTATGAAATGAAGTAAAAATAGATAAAATCAAAACCAAATGCTGAAATTATGACATAGAATGATATAAATATAGTTTTCATGAGTTACATATCAAGATAGTTAAATAACCCATTAACATTTGGAATTGAATTTTGGAACAAAATATTATCCCTTTAATTTTCCTCATGAGAATGTAGTGTTCATTTACCCCTTTATAGATTTATGGTTTTATTAGGGTGTAATATCTGATGACAATGTTATCTATCACACTCCATATGAACTTGATGGTTAGTTTTCTCTCCAATGTCTTGGTTATCACTTCAAACTAATGTTATCTTATTTAAAATCATCATTTTGTGGTGACATTTCCATTTCCTTTTCCACTTATTATGAGGCTATTTTATTAATCCTATATCTGATGTGGGTTTACCCCAGAGGATTTCTTAGTTATCAACCTTTGATTTTGGATGTTCAATTTAAAAAATATAGGAAGAAATTTATTGAATTAAAGGATAATGAGATACCTCTTGTTTTTATGGTATTTCTCTTTTTAAATTTGATCTCTTCGATGGATTTTGTTTCCCACAACCCTAAGTATAAATGAAAATGATATAAAATAAAATATCACTATTTTAATCTATAGATATAACCAAAATGTTACATCCGTGATAGTTACAAGTAGTATCCAAATTATGAAATTTTTATATTATATATTTAATAATTTTTTTTACATTCACCCAAATTATTTTATTGTTCTAATATAAGAATGAATATAATTTTATGGATTAGAAGACTATATTTTTCTAAAGGATGTCATTCTTCTTTTTGTTGGTGCCCATATTTGATATCTAATTTTTGAAACATTTAAAAGATATATACGATGAAATAAATATTTTCTTTTAAATAAGAGTTTAAAAAATTACATTGTATGAATTTTTGGAATTTATTTTGAAAAGACTCATGTTTTTATGATTACTTAGAAGTGTATCTAAATTTAAAAAAACATTTTCATAAAATTTATTAATCGTGCTAATGTATATTTTTTAGATGGTTTAAAGTGTAATTATATCATTTTTTATCTTTTAATTTAATTTAGGTCATAGGAATAAATTTTAAATTGAAATTGAATATATAAACATTGTGAATGTATGAATTTTTTTACATTCTAATATTTTTTACATTCTATAAATAGGATTAATTTTAAATTAATTAAGGAAATTATATGTTTAGAATTTTTAATAATTTATTCCATAATGGTAATAAGTGGGTAAAAATTATATGAATAGATTCCCTTTATTTTTAGAAAATTTGAATAGTAATATTAGTATATTTATATTTCCATGATTAATGGTAAATCCGGTAATTAAGGTTAAAAATAATATTACAAGTATTATAAAATTACAATAAAAGTTATCATTTTTTGATGAGTTATTTTTGACCAAAACCTTCTATGTGATAATTTTATGGCCTTTTTGAGCCACATTGAGTACATTAATTATTTTTTACCATTTTATTCTATGGGAATTCAAATATGTCACAATATTATTTTTAATAAGTATTACATATTTTAAATGTAGTAATACATAGAATATCCTTGAATATAAATATTTATTCAAAATATAAATTATTTATCATTATAATGATAATTTATTTTTAATTTTTGTGAATGAAAAAATTATACTAATGTTATTCAAAATGATGATTCATTAATGATTCTATTAATGAAAGAATCAATTAAATTATATTATAAATGTTAAAGAAATATTATTTTACTTAATTAAAGTGATACAAAAATTATATGGGAGAGTATTACATGTAAGGGGTGTATTATGTTAATTGGTTCATTGTAACTATCCTAGATTTATATTCTGAAAATATTATATAAGGACAAGTGTCTTATATGTGGTCTAAAATATCACAAATTTCCAATTTATGGTCCAATTTACACTTTGTATGTTAAAATTTCATCGACTTAAAAAATTTTTTTTACCACAGATAAAATTATCATCGCTAAATCACGGGGTAATAAAATGATAAGGTTTAAAATTAAATAAAAAAATTTCTAAAATATATTGGTTGAAAATATTATAACCTAATCATATCGTGTATTCTAATAAATGTTATTTAGATTTCTTTTTATTGAAATTTATTTTATTATAAATTAATTATTTACAAAATTCAAAAAGTACCCCTCCTATATCATATCAAAGGTACCTTATATTTCTCTTGTTTTCACTCATTAATACCTATATGGATCCCCCAATACCTATAAAATCTTATCCATCCATAGATATAATAATACTATAGAAATAAAATATTTCATACATCCGACCAATGAATTCCTTTTGTGCAAATCAGAAGGAAATACCCAAAGAAGATATAACGTTCATCAATAAATGTTTTTGTTTTATTTATTACTTAAACCAAATTTAATTATTATGAATAATGTTTATATAATAACATAAATTTCTAAAATATAATTTTATGTTTTTATATTAAGGGTTCTACCTACACTTACACACAGTTCTATTTTATGGTAAACAAACCTACAAATTTTGTGTACAGAGAAATACCTCCTCATGAAATGATGTTGTTTGTTTTTATATAACCACCTCTCATTTTTCATAATTACGAATAAAAATATATTTTTATAAGATATATATATTTTATTTATCTTGTATTTATTCTTTGATAAATTTTATATTACAAATAACTTTATGCACTCTATTTGGGGGAATACGACTGCATCGTTTGTGTACGTTTGGACTACCACCTCCCCAAAGTGATGTGATTCGTTCAAACTATACATGGAATGTTTTAAATAATAATATGAAAAATATATGAAATAAATTTGATACTAGAATTTTGTTAAATATATATATTATTTAATCTTCATTCTTTTGAATATGATATAAAATGTAATTAGAGTTCATGAATACGTAAGACCTACCATCTCATGAACGGTGCATTTCATTTATTTTCTGTAAATTTTATGGATTCTTATAAATACATATGTACCAAATATATAGTTTATTTAAATCTTGGTGGAAAATCTGGAGATAATTAAATCATGATCAAATTAATAGGAACAACATGTTACAAGTCCAAACATATTGATGAAACTAGGCCATCAACATAATAATTAGTTAAAATAATAAAATATTTTTTAAAAATATTTAATGAGAAATTATAAAAAGATAATATATTATATTATAGAAATTAATATTTTTATATAATATATTACAAAGGAAAAAATATTTTTATACAGGATTTTCAGATACGTATGGTGGAAATCAGTCATACGTATTGGGTTCAATTCACAATCTCATTATTAGTCAAAATTTCATTGGTTTATGTGTCCATTAGGAATTATTAATAATTTATGTCCATGTTTGCTAAAAAAAATTTAAAAAAGATTTTAATAATATCCTATAACTTTTTAACGTCCTTTAACCCATTTATTGGTTTTTATAAGATCCTTTAAAATAAATCTTTTTTTCATCTATCAAATGGGGTAATTTATGACTTTTTTGATTGGAGGGTTGTTTTTTTAATTATGAGACATGAGGGGATATTTATACCATTGTTATTCCTTAAAAATTTGATTAATACATTACATGTTTATGATTTTTTTAATAAAAATGTTTTCATTAATAATTTTGGTGCTTTTTAAACAAATAATTTCAATGTTAAAAGTGTATTTCTCTCAAAATATTTCAATTATTTTATTAGATTATTTTCATCAATGTACACATCATATATTGAATATAATAAGTAATTGAGGTTGATATATTATGATATCATTTAACATATTTTATTAAATGGCTTGTGAACAATTTTACTTTGGATGAGTTATTTTGATGGTGTTCACCATATTACTCTGAATGGGTTGGGATTATGTTTACTGGTTAGGGAATGATATTTGAATTTCATATTTATATGTAGTTTAACTATAACCCCATTCATATGAAGAAATCATTGGACATAGTATGTAATAGGTGGGTCCCACTATATCTGCTCGATGCATTGGTGTGTCTAATGAGATGAAATCCATTTTCAAAAACCCCTTCATGTGTGTTTCCAGGACATTTAAAATATTCAGGATGATAGATCTTAACAAAAATTTGATTGGATTCTACGCATAGACTTGTACAGTCTTGAGGATCTGTCTTAATAGTAGCTGTCTTGAGGATATATCTTGATAGTGAAGATGTCCTACATTATGAAATCCATCATTATTATTATTACATGTGATTATTTGTTTAGTTAAAAGATCAATGGTTATGTTTTCTAACTCATGTAATTTTTTAAATGATATGTTTTCTGCTATTTAACATTACATATTGCTTATGACATACTTAATCATATATTTCTCTGTAAACATACACTTACTGAGCATTTGTGATCCCTAGTTTCATATTTTTCATTTTACATGGTATTTCTATTTAGTATGTTATGACTGATATATAAGGTGACAGAAAGGGGGGATAATAGCATTCCTAATAAAATAATTTTCTTATTTTACATTTTAAAATGTAATTTGGATTACAAGTATGTATCTAGTTTACCAAGATTATAAAACTATAATGTCCCTTCGGATGTGACTGCTAGTATCTTATGCCAATGTATTAATGTAAGACACTATATCTGGGCTAATGGAGGTGGGGTCTCTACAATATAATATTACATAACATCATGCGATGAAAAACATACATGGAAATAAGCTACACAAATAAACCTCATGGAAATCATATACCACTATCGATAACACGTTCTACACACACAGACACATTTGATCATAATCAGGGTGTCAAAATTCCAACACACGCCTATCAGAATGAAAAAATGTGTAAATGTGAGCCTAATAAGGTATGGAACATACTAATTGATGTCATTCATTTCCAGATAAATTTTCATTGAAGGTTTAGACATCGAATCCGTTTTAGGAGACTTACCGGAGCATGATAACCCACTAAGATCTCCTAGAAAAATTCCTATATAACATGTAAATGGTTTTAGATTATGGCAATAAGGAATCAAGATCAACATGTATGAATAAACACACCAAAATTCAATTTTATTTCAAAATTTATCCATAATTCTATAAAAATAAAGATGCTGAAATAACTCTTGATATTCAGTTGTCTCCATGGTTCATAGAGGATGTTATGTCCTCGAGGGTGTGTTCAAACATACACCTTGACATAAATAGGGTGTACCACTATAAAAGTGAACTGGTAGAAAATCACTATAGTGTAAGGATGTGGCAGAAGAGATCCCATGACTAGAAGATGGGGGTTTTGGTATATAAGAGTACTGAAAGTCAGCCTACATGGTGAAAAATGAAGTGTTGGGGAATACAACCAGGATGGGTAATTCCCCACTATAGCATAAAGTGGATAATTTTGGTGGAGAGTCAGGTATATTGAGCTTCATAACTCCCAGATAATCTCATAAAAATAAAAGAGATACGGCATTTATAGAGTTCACATATGAGTTTAATCTGAATAATGAACCTAATGTTAATATCACTCTTAAATTAAAAAATTTATTCTTCTATATTAATTCAGAACATACATTTAATCATGCATAACAAAGAAAGTCTAAATAAGATGTTGGTGTCATGAACTAACGTGAAGTCAACTCTATGGTGAGGTATGATGTTAATTGGATAAGCCTCCTATGAAGTAGTCCACCATGGTCTAGGATATGGTGAAATATCATAGGGAAATCCCCAATTATAGAAATTAATTCAAGTAGCATAATGGTCTCAAAACCATAACACAATTGTGGTCCAGGGAGCACCTATTTGGAGTGAGATTCTATGTCATAGCATAACCACTTAGTCTATGAAGTGGAAGCACTTGTTTTAGTAGTAAAAATTATAAAAAATATATTAAAACACCCTTTTTCTTTTTAAATACAACAAGGTTTAAACCTAATATCTTCCAACACAAAATAAGGATAAAAATAAGATTTCTGTTGATGATCATGAATTTTGGGGCATATAGTTACAAATGAAGAGCATGTACTTTCTAACATACAACATCAGTGAATTAAAAATTTTGTGATATCATGATCATTAATAGATCATATGGATGGTAAATATAATATTTTATTAGGAGGTGATTATAAGTGGCCAATATAGAAATATATTTAACAAAGGATATAAATATCAGATACAACATTATTTTTTCACAATGTTAATTCTCATAATATATTTTATAGTGAGTTCTTTATAGTTTTTTATAGATATTATAGTATTCATATCATTAATAAAAAATAAAAAAATACATATATAAATACTCTAGGGATTAAACATAATAGCATGAAATCCATATTTGTTAGTGTAGAAGGGTTTTATTATGTTATTTCTTGAATTAGGTACCACAAATGATGTATGATGATGATATTTTTTTAAGATGTTCACAATGAATCAGAACTGCATTGGATGTTCATGAAGGTGGATTATATGAAAAATGATCATGATGATGTTCTATGAAGAATATTATCTAAATTAGGATCCATAAAGGGAGTTCAAATTGGAGTATGATAAAGTCAATTCATGAGAGAAGTATGTAGTAAATAGTACATGGTATTGGAGTTGGTCCACTAGAACCAACTTCTGTATACATTATTATAACTTGTATCTATCTTTTTGAATAATAATGAACTTCTTTTCACATCCTATCCATTCTTCTACCTAACGTAGTATGTTTTAATGTTCAAAGAGTAGTTGTGGAACTGAAATCTCATAGAAATTACCTAGTATGATGAGAACCAAGATGTGCGAAAACAATGTTTTTAAATATATGTTCTATAGTTGGATGATATCATTTTTGAAAGAAATATGATACAATCTATCAATGTGGTATACACAATATACATTGAGGCACAATCTCATGGTGTATAATATTAGTGATATTTATTCTAGGGTATTATGAAAAAAAACTAACTGGTATGAAATAAACATTTTTTGTGTCATTCGATGTTCCATTCTCTAGATGTGTGAATTGACCCCTAAACATTAGGATTATTATTTTTTGGCATTATAAGTCATGTACTTTGATGAATTGATAAAAAATTTAAAGGCATATTATTGGGGGGAGTTAGGATACCTTGGGTGTGTCATGTGTAATATTTCATTAATTAGTAATGTGAGAAAGGATTTATCCCTTTTATTAAGTAATGGATGTTGATATCTCATACCAATTAATGGATTTGATGTATACTATATAAATCTATGGCTATGGTGTTCTATTGGAAAGTTCTATTTACAAAAAATAAAAGAAAGAGACATCGACTATATAGGTTGATAACACTAGCATGGAACCTTCTTGATTATATATATTGGGATAAAGGGATTTTTTTACATAGTGAGAATTTTTATGATTTATTATGTCATTGAATTATTAAAAAATTTCTCTGTTGCTGCATTGAAGTTTTTCTAGACACTATCATTTGAAGTTTGGATGCATTTCCTAATGCCATGAAGTAATATTCCTAGAGGGTCATACAGTAAGTGTAACTAGATCATCATTTAAATAATATAGTATTATTTATTTTTTAACAAGTTGAATAAATATTATTCCCACATGTTGTTTAATATTTTTTTTGGATAGCATAATTTTTTCACTAGATATTTTCGATAATATATTATGTGATTAGAATGTTAAATACATTTATATACATTCTAGTTAGGTAATATAATATTTATTTATTCAATTTTGAATAATGTTGTTATATTTTTTTATTAAATAAATATTACTCATTAAAGACTCAATAAATATTGTATAGGAATGAAGGGCCAATTTTTTAGGATCGATGAGAAATAATATAACACGAATATAAATTGATTAAATAATATTTAATTTTAATTCATGAGTTAATAAAATTTAAAGTAATAATAATAATATTATTATTATTGACATGGGGTTCTATTCGGATTGAATAAATAATTATGGGCACTTGTTCAATTATTTAATTTGAACCCTAGTGGTCTATAAACCCATTTATATTATTATTTACATGTGATCCAACATCATTTGTGTTGTGAATAATCACATCTGATTAGAATCCTCTCAAGAGCTTGAGATATCCCTCTACAAGAACGCTTTGAGGAGTGAAGCGATATATTCATCTTCTATCCACCCTAATGTATAGGGAGATTGATAAAATTCCTTTATAATAAATTCTCAATGTGATAAAAAGTGAACGACACAAATTTTTGGAACTATCGTGCTTGAACCTGAGGATTCCAACAGCCATGTTTGTAGATTTTTGGAACCTGTGTAGATCACTAGTATAAGGAATCTACACTTAATTACAAAAATTCAACAATTTCAAAATGTAAATACCTTATCATATGTATCTATGAAGAAATAATTTCGCACAAGGTAATTCTAAAATTTCATAAATTATTGATAAATAGTATGGGATGATCAGGCACATGGTTCTGATGTTTTATCCCATGTCTATTTTATTTTATTAAAATCCATTGATCACAATATCCATGATCATATAAATCATGGATTAATCATCGATAAATACAAAATTTTAATTTAGTAATGACATATCACATGTTTATTCTATTACCAAACATTCAAGGGGTATCAGTGTGTTCACATAATTATTTATAACAATTTAAATAACATTGATTCATTTACCCATGTGTAATTTATTATTAAATTAAAGTTTAATCATACATAAATTATAATTTTGAGATCATATTAATCATATTTCATTTCTCATAAATATAATAAAATAAATTATTTTTCTAAACAAAATAAATTTGGGGGTCTCATATGGAGGTGTCGAGGAATATGGGTAGATGACACAAGAGTACATGTCTTGTAACCAAGAGGAACACACTTTGTTCAATTGTTCAAGGAACCAATAATTAATTATTAATTAATTCAAGGCCTATGAATTTTTAAAGGTTTTTCCTTTAGTTGTACACAGTATTTTGGCTGGTCCAGCATGACACATAATCATCTGAATTACACACCATGTAACTATTATACACAATTTGTAGTCCTTTATTTATAGATGGTTTATGTATATTATCAGACAACAAACCTGACTAGTGACTATGTAACTCAATTACCACATGAATTGTAGTCAATCAATATGTCTTGTATTAAAATTTTATTAATGTAATAGTTTACACAGTAAGTAGATAGATGTGTTCCTCATATAGATGGTGAGAAAACTATATGTTCTGTAGAAGGCTTGAACATGTAATGCGATTTTTAAAAAAATACATATAATTAGAAATTAGTTTATTATACTATGAAAAAATTATAATAATTTTATTATGTGAGGTCATTAAGATAATAGGAAACCCCATGTGACATGTTTTAATATTATAATGGTTCATTTTATTTCATAACCTTCATATCATCATATCATGTATGAACCATATTATATTTTTTAATATATGTATATTATATCATGACACATTATTGGAGAATCATGCTATTTGTGTAATCATTAAATTGATAGCACACGTAATGATTTTTTTTGATAAGTTTCGTATTCAACCAGTCAAACGAGTAAAAGATATAAAAGTAGAATATGTGTTGGTTTGTTCGTAAGGGTACTCACCGTGTTACCTCAAGAGTGCTTTTTTGTACAGATTTAATTTTAAACTAATTTATTTAATTTTTTTAAAATTATTATGGATGCTAATATCAAGTTAATTCATTTGAGAATCAAGACGAATGGACTGATTAATTAATGATGATAATTAACTATGGTGATCACGATTTATGATAAATAAGAATGATTGGAATTTAATTATAATTTTATAAAATGCACAATGCATTTGACATATGTGGAAAATAATTATCCTAGATGATACCATCATAAGTTATTGATTTCATTTAATTTATTTTTAAATAAAATTTTCATCATATTTTCCATGTATCCTCGTATTATGTAAGGGATTGTGTTCTAATGTTTATTTTTTTAAACCCTTTCCCTTCAACTATTTGTGTGTAAAATAATATTTAAGGGATGGAAATCCCAATCTAGTAGGCATGGTTCATGTTTGTAGTCGAGGTGAAACCAATATAAGATAGATACATAGGTGGATAAATGGGAGGCTATAACATCTACCATAATTGGTTCATGTTGTTTTCACATACATTTTAATGTTAGTTTATTATCCCTTATATAATATAACCATTTTAAGAGCTCTTGATTATTCCAATTTATTATTTTTTTTTCGTGTTCTATGAATATTTTATTATGAATGATTTTTCATAATAAAATAAATTTAGTAAATTTAATATCATTTAATATAGAAGTAAAATAAATGTGATTATAGGAAAATTTTATCGAAGACATGAAAAATCACTTATGGAAATCTTCTTAATATTATCAAGAAAATGTTAAAAAATAATTGGTAATTTAAGAATAAAAGATAAAATATCTCAATTATAAATATTTAGTCTGTAGATCCTTACAATACATCAGTTAAAATAGAACCATAGTTCAATGTGATTAACTAGCCATAGATTGGGTTCATTCAATTATCGTGGAGTTCTATCATGATGTTTTGGGTTGCCTTAACAAGGTTCACATTAATGGTCGGCTGCCAAAGTAGAACATGGTGTTACTGAGAGGTAATGATATAGGAAGTCAAGTTTATAGATTTTGTGATTGGGGATTCCAAGAAACCGTTCATGTAACTGTGATTTAATGAAGTTGTAATATTGAATGACAACCTAAAACCCATCAAAATGCTTGACTATCCAATGTTCGGGTGATAAGATGGGGAATGTGGATCATTTCTTCTGGAAAATCCATGATATAGGACATTCAAAATCCAATACTGAGAGATATTGAGTTTTAATAAAATTATGGGAGATTACTAAATATAATATTTATTTATTTTTCTAAATTTTAACTGATTATGTAATAAATTTATGTGAATACATGATGGTTCTCTCAGGGAGAGTTTCTTTAGGAGGATAGGTTTGTCTTCCACCACATCTCCTCACCTCTAATCTCTTCTTTGATTCTACCTCCATTACACATTTTTGAATCTACTACAGCTTCCATATGGGGTTCACTAGTTCATGTATGCTCCCCCTTCAAAATTAGTGTTGAGTTAGAATTATCTAGAATATAGGATCATCCCCTAGAGTGTTCATGAGTGGAAATGATGTGGGACACTCACAGGTGCATACAAGGCAGGTGGAAGTTTAAGCTGGGACCAGTTCATGGCGTCATCCAATGTTGAGGGTTATTATGGGCATTGAAGATTGGTAACACCACGTTGGGAGTGATCCATCCTTATGCAGTCCTTTGGTTTAATTAGAGTCATATTGTGGTTGGGTCATCATTTTCATTTCAATGGATAATATGTAGATGTGGATCGCAGATGCAAGAATAACTTGCACTAACCATTTTCTCTCTTCAATAGTTCACTGCTCGATTCCCCTCTGGTTTCCCCTAAAATGCCTTTTGTTTTCTTTTTTTGTGCCTGTATAGTTCTTCATTTTCTTGGTTTCCTATTCCATTTGTTCATTCTCCTTCAATCATGACCCAATATGGGCTGGTTTGATGGATTCTATTATGTTTTGGGTCATTTTGTTGTATTTGGTGAAGACAGAATTAGTTTTGATCTCTTTTGGAGGACTGCATCAACTATGGTGGCACAGAGGTCCCATGGTTCCTCATTCCAGAGCATTGTTGATAAATCCCTCACCATCAGTCATCCTCTTAAAAAGGAATCTATGTTTATTTTCTTCTTGTTTTTTTGTCAGTGGTGCTTTGTGTTGTTTATATTTTCTGGAATGTTGTGTTCATCTAGGTACTTCCCATGGTTGTTTTTGGTTTGGGGTGCTGGTCTCACTCATTTTTGTAATAGTGGACCCCCTTAGAACACTGTCTCTTTTTTTGTTCTTTTTGTTTGGTTCACATATAACCATAAATTGATTTAATTTGAAAAATAAGAAAAATTGGTTAGTAATAAATCTATTCATATTATATTTTTAGAATCGTCAATAAAAATAGCTTATAATATATCATTATTATCCATATATGAGAAGGACTACCTTCCCATCAAAAAAAATTCCATGTTTGGAAAAGGCGCTTGCACTTTATCATGTTACATGAGAAGAAATTATATATACAGTAGAATATATAACCTATGCATATAGAAATGATGCTTGGTAGGAATAGTTACCTCTCTTTGATAAACTGTTAAAAACACCTTTGTTGTTTAGTGTATTGAGCCATCATCTATGACCAATGAGCTTTTGAAACAACTGAAGGACATGGATTTATATATAATGATGTCCCACATTTGGGATCTCTATCAAGAGAAGGAGATACAGGAGAAATATGATCTTTCAAGGACCTTTATTGGTTCTAATCGTAGATATTAGGCACTAGTTATGCCTCCTGCAGACAAAAATATTGGATACATTGAATTCTTAGTCATTATGGGAATAAAATTCCCATTTTATTTACACGTAAATCTCATTATTTCCTCGCCACCCAACACCATATTCAGTTTTATTATTAATTAGAATATGAGTAATAGTGAGAAGAGTCTTTCAGAACATCTTACGGTAATTATACAAGTGGACAGGGACATGGAGTGTTACAAATCCATGGTTATTATGGTGAATAATAAGAGGAATAACAATTCAAAGGGGCTCAATACTCATAAAAATTCTAAAGATCCATGGCACCATCATTTAACGAAGCGTAAGATCCTGGGGCATGGCATGGAAAAGGACTTTTTTCATGAGTCAAGTAAAGCCATTGGAAGAGGATCTTCTCCTAGAAGTAATTGGAAACTAAATTTGAGCTTTTTTAGTGTAATGTTTCAATATATATGCTTTGGGTATCAGATAAAACATGTGGTGCAAACATATATATCCCAATTTAGGAACATTTTAAAATTTGAAAGATTAATAGAGAAGAGGGGTATTTTTAAGATGCTAACAGTGGAAGTCAAGATACTCTAGACATTGGTGACTACCACCTTTAATTTTTAATAATAATGATAGTGGTTTTAAAAATGTTAGTTATTGTGACAACAGATACCATTAACATAAATTTTTTATCATGAATAAATTCATAGGTTTTTATTTTCATTTTTGTAAATAAATTTTTTTTCCTTTTTAGAGCTATCATATGATATTGTTTGGTGCATTTAAATACTAGTTTTTATAAATTATATCATGAGAAACATGTATTGGCAGTAGATAACTAATCTTGTTCCGAAGACTCATATAACACCAAATTATGGAATAACTATCATGATCATGTAAAATAGAAGAATTCGAAAAATATATATCATGATGGTTTTTTAGAATATTTTGAGGTAAAACAATTTTAATGATTCCATTATTGTTTACAATAAAAAAATATCAATCTACCAATCGATAGATAGGGTGAATGGGACATCGAAATTCTAGGTTTGGTACACATAGATATGTGTGGACCAATTCATGTAGAATCTATAAGTTGGTATTCATACATCATAACAATTACTAATGAATTGAGTAGGAATTGATATTTCTACTTAATGAGGTATACATCATTGTTTTTTGATAAATTCATGGAATCCATTAATGAGTTATATAATATACTTGGAAAGAAGTTAATGATTCTAAAATCGGATCGTGGTGTTGAATTTCACAACCAAGAGTATTTCAACTTCTTATAGGTATTTTTTATTCTAGCTCAACATACCGCACATTACAAACCATCGAGTAATAGTGTTAGTGAAAGGAGGAATTGAACATTGATTGCCATATTGAGGTTGATGATCATCCATAAAAATATTATATTATAATTTTGGGGATATTTATTACAAACTACATAATTTATATTAAACTGAATTCCAACTAATGTGGATGACATAATTTCATTCAAGTTTTGGAGTTGAAAAAACATGTTTTTTCATATACACATGTATGGGGTTTTTAGGTGTTTGTTAAGGCCTTATTTGGTAACAAACTAGCACCATGATGAACAAAGTAGAAAATTATATGGTATCCCCAGGAAATAAAGGGATACCACCTATACATCCAATTAAAATAGAAATTTATTGTCTCCAAACAATCCATATTTCTATAGAGGGATACCTTCCACAAAAAGGATAGTTGTAGCAAGAATTACTTTGATGAAGTTGATGCTCAAGGTATATAAGAGTCGGTAGGGGAATGGATTCTATAATTCCCTATGGAAAAATTATTTCTAGAAAAAATGTACTGTATATAACTAAAAAATATGTAAGAGAACTATGGAGATATGGTTTCCTAGTCACTAAAGATAGTGACCCATTATTGGTTGACAATGATGAACCACTCAACTACAAAGAGGCATTGGAGATCTCAGAAGCTACAAGATGGGAAAAAGACATAAATTTTTAAATGGATTCCATATATCAGAACCAATTGTGTGTTCTGGATGAAGAAATAGTGTATGTAAATCATGTATTGTGAAAATGAGTAATCAAAGGAAAATTGGACATGGAATTTTATGTAAATACCAATAATGAAATGCTTGAGGCTAAAGGATCGATACAACATCATAGAATTGACTACTATGAATTATATTCACTACTATGATGAAATTTTTTTTCTAAATTATACTTTTAATAATATCTTACAATGTCTATGTAATGTGGAAGACTTATTTAAGAACTCAGATCTTCCTTTGAGTTATGGGTTATTTTTTTCAAATTTTTTTAGGTTTTTTAGAGAAAAATGGGAAAAAATTGGACAGTTCTAAAAATTTCTAGGGTAAACATCATGTAATCCCAAATACACACTATGTGTATGTTAGGCGTGTAATGGCCGTGTGCTGACAAAGGACATGCCATGTGGTGACAGTGTAAAAATATTCCACTACACAGCATTTAGTGTTCTTTAACAAGCAGTGTGATTTACTCTCCATGTATCAGCTGAGTCCTGGTCATGTCTGGACCCTTGTGACACGTCTAAGCCATGTAATGACTTGAAACACACATAAGTCAGAGTATAGACAATCTACTTCACAGTGTGTAGTCTTTAATACACACCATGTATTCTTATTTTAATTTGTTAGTGTGGGAGAGTATCACATCTCATTTCTAAAAACATCTTCTTCCTCCCTGTTTTCGGACTGTGATGTTTTGGGAGGTCAAGAACATTTCTCTTCATAGATTCTACAAATCCTGTCCATTATTCAATCTATTAGTTGATTCAGGATCGCATCAGGTTGTCTAAATATGCACACCCTATTTTGTTCTTGTTCTATTACCTCACACGTCGTAGTTTCTATCCTATTAGAATTGTTGGGATTCAACGGAAACATATTTCAACGAAGAATGGATTTGAATTGTAGATCGATATCGGATGTTCCTACATCTACTAATCTAAGGTTGGTGGTGCGTACCCTATTTTGTGTTTTCTTGGTCATTTGGGGGTCGCGTATTTTTATCAAAATGTCAGGTATTGAGCGAGACCCATGATTCTTTTTACTGAATTGATTGTATGACTTATGGGATGTCGTTGGGCATTCCCATACTATGTTATTCTTGATCAAGGTCAGGTTAAAGGACATCTCTCATTTGGGGAATTTTTTTGGGGGTTCCTAAATGGTAGTAATTGATTTTTTTATTAAACTGCACAGTTTAAGTTATTAAATCATTATTAAGATATTGTTGGATTTCAAAACCATAATGCTCGAATGGGACAACACATGGATTGTGCAATTCAACAATTTTATTTTTCCCTATTTATTGTGATTCTTTTGATCATATATATGTTATTCTTGATATTGAATATACTGGAACCTTTACGTTGTGCAAGGACAAAATATTTTTTTGTGATGCGGATGACAGGTTAAGATTGGCCTGATTGTTTTGATGGTTTGACAACAGGATTGGGTGTCATGAACATCAGATTTAGCCACTGCGACTGTCATGTTGGGCATGGACAGGGATACTTTTATGGAAAGGCCATCAGATTATGGGAATCATGTTCGGAGGGTCATGAGGTGTTAGAGAGGTTGTGTCTTGGGTTCTAAATTTGGTGACAACCACTCACCCATTATTTGGGTGATGTGCACATAGGTAGACTCTATGACGAGGAGGTTTTTTCCACCCATTTGTGTAGTGGCCCCCGTAGTTGCAGTTAGGTGAATATGGTTGGGGGTTCTTTCCATGGAAGCCATGTGGTTGGTAAGGAGCCTTCAGATTGTCTAGGAGTGCCTTTGGGACATTGGTACATGAGACACAAGGTGTCAGGGTTCCATGGGACCAGGATACTATTTATTGGTCATGTCTTTGGGACATCCGTACTTGAGACACAATGTGTCATGGTTTCACGGGACTAGGTTACTATTGCTTGGGTGTTCTATAGGGACATCAGTACATGAGACATCAGAATTTAGGGGTCCATGGGACTAAGTCACTGTTACATGGGCGTTCCATCAGAACTTTGGTACTTGAGGCACGATTTTTTAGGCTTCACCTGGTTCCGGGTTCCGTGAATGAGATTCTAACATTTCTGAAGTAGGTGATACTCTCCGGTGGTTTCTGAGCACCAATGGAGTTTGTGGTTATTTGTGCATCCTACAGTTTTCTTATTTTCTTCTTAAACATTTATAAAATGTATTCACCATTGGGTGGTATCCTACTAAAATTTGTGTCACACCCTACACGGGTCCTTCAGAACACATTTATACTTTATTAATTTATTGGTAGGAAAGAGATCATACTTATGAGCTGGATCATATTCACTATTGCATGGAAATTCATCATGGACCCTGACGTCATTCCTAGCAGGAGTAACTTTGTTTTGATGTCTTTCCTATATCATCATGATTACTTTATTTTGTATCTAATGCTTGTTAGCCATATGAACTATTGTTATTGAATTTTATTAACTATTTTGAATGCTTAATTTGCTGTATCAGTAGTTTTTATAATTGGTGTTCAGTATTCTGTTTTGTTTACATTTTACTGCACATGTTTCTTTATTTATTCTACTAGTTTATATACAATTTATTATGCTTCCGCTATGGGTGTCTAGTTCGAGTATAAAAAGTCTCTTATTTTATATTATACTCAGACCAATACATTATTTTACATTTAGAAGGTATATCCTCCCCACTATACTTGTTTACATAATCACTGCTAGTCGGCAGCCTTTAGCGTTCGGGGTGGTCTGCCAAAGGTTAATAACACCCAACTCATTTAGCAATATTCAAGAGGTCTTTTGGGTCCAGGAAGTTACAATGGAGATCAAAAAGAATTCCATAATGGGATCCCTTGGGTGGATTTATATATGAAACAATTGGAAGGGTTTTTTACTCTAGGTAACTCCAAAAATATATAGAACTTAAAGAGATCAATTCATGGATTGAAGAAATAATCTTGGGCATGTGACATTTGGTTTGATGAAGCTGTAAAAGTATTTTGATTCATTACGAATGATTGTGAGTCATGTTTTTATTAATGTTTTATTCAAAATGATGTCCTTATCATAATAGTTTATGTTGATGACATATTTCTTATTAAAAATTATATACCAGTATTTCAATCTCTTCAGGACTATAATAAAAAGTGTTTATTCATGAAAGAATTTGGTGAATCATCCTATATTATTGGTATCATGATCAATTATGGGAGATCCAAGAGGCTTATAGTACTAATCCAAATTACATAAATTTCTCATATACTAAATAGATTTAGTATTGAACAACCCCATAGGGGATTAGTTCAGTTTCACATGGTATATAACTTTTTAATAAAATATATCCTCAGAATGAATGGGAGAAATAGAGAATGAGTATGATGTCATTTGATTTGGTGATATGATCAATAATTTTTATTGGGTTATGTAATATATTAGATGTATCCTATGCATTGAGAATGGTAGGTAAATATTAAGAAATACTAGAAGAACAACATTGGTATTTTGTTAAGGTAATCCACATGTATCTATGAACTCAAGATATTTTCGTGGTATATAGAGGAGATGAGTATATGTCTATATGGGATTATACAATTTCTAGTTTCCAAACCGACTATAATGATCTAATGTTGGCTCCACGATATGGTTTTTGTCTCAACATATGTTCTATAAGATGGAAGTTTTCAAAGAAACTAGTTTTCACTATTTTTACCATTACTTGTGAGTATATAGAATGTTATAATATATCCAAAGAATCCATTTGGATAATAAACATTTTCTAGGATATTCATGTGGTGGCTATTAGTAAAGAACCTATAACTTTAAATTGTTATCATATTTTTGAAATGGGTCTTGAAAAAGAGCCTAGGTCACACTAATAGACAACGAATATAAACCTGAAGTATCACCAATTGGAGGATTTTTTTCAAAGGGGTGAAATATCATAAAAAATAGTTACCATAGATGAAAATGTTGTAGACCACTTGAAAGAAAATTTATATCAGAAGAAGTAAGATTATAATGTTAACAATTTTATATTAAAGGTTGTTAGAAGTTGGATCTAGTGAAAGTGGGATTCTGTTGGAGTTGGTTACCTAGAACCAACATATTTTCAATTTATGATAACATATATTCATATTTTTGAAAAATAATAATCTATTTATCAAATTATGATTATTATTTTTCAAAAAATAATATGTGATAATTTCATAAGAGTATCTTTCACATTTAAAGGTTATATAACTTTCCCACTATGATGAGAACCAAAATATTCCATGATGGTAATATTAAATATATGTTCCATAGCTGAATGATATCATTTTTTGGGACATAAATTATTCATGCTATAAAGGATTCATAATCAAAGTACACGGAGGCACCTTCTCATGGTGCATGACCATAGTAGTATCTAGTGTAGGATATTATGGAAATGAGACCCAGCATTATGAATTCAACTTTTATATGTGTCATTGTATGTTCCAATATGCGTTGGTTTTTATTGATCCATATAATTTATGATTACTATTAAAGGGTATTTTAAGTCACAAACTTTGATGTATTTATATAAATCATGATGACATATATTCTTTATGTGGTAGGATATAATGGTTGTTTCACGAGTTATATTTCATTATTGAATAACACAACAAAAGATTTTTCCTTTCTATTCTATAAAGGAATTTTATATCTCAGGCCCTTTTTGGAAATGATATCACCTAAAAAAATCCATGGCCATATTGTTCTATAGAATATACTAATTTTCGGAAATTGAATTAATTTGACATTGACCACATTGGTTGATGCCACCAGCATGCAACCTACTTGATTATAAATATAATGAAAAATGTATTATATTACATAGTGAGTATCAGAATGACGTATTACTTCATTGTGATTTTAGCTTCTTTCTTTATGGGTTCCTTGGCATGTTTCAAGACATTATCCTTATACATTAAGCATAATCGCAAAATCGATCTGACAAAGAGGCCTAGAGGGTCACAAAATAAATGTATACAAAATATCTGTTAAATAATATATTTTCATATTTTATTTACAATGTTGACTAAATATTATTCTTGCATTTTCTATAACAATTATTTGTTTTTTCTTAACGGCATATATTGAATCCCCAGTTTTCTGATAAACTATTATATGAGTGGAATATTTAACGAATATTTATTTTTTATATAGTTAATAAATTATTTATTATTTATTAGAGAATAATATAGCAATATTTATTTGTTGAAGAATAATATGGTTAAAGTTTTTTATTATATAAATCATCATTATTTAAGGCTCAGAAAATATTTGGTATAAATAGTGTACCAAATTTACAGGTCTCGTGAGAAATAAAATATATTTATTATTATTTGATTAAATCATATTTCATTTAAAGTTGTGAGTATAACACATCTCATAAAATAATAAATTTTTAAATATTATTATTTATAAGTGGATTCAGAGAGATTAAATAAATAATAAGGTCCACTTGTGAAATTATTTATTTCTAACCCTAGAGGTTTATAAACCTAATTATAATAATTTTCCAGAGATCTTATTTCACTATTTTATTACACAATGACATCTGGAGAAAATCCTCTCAAGCCCAAAAGAGGACCCTCTATAAGAACTCTCCAAATAATGGAGATAAACCCTCCATTATAATCCACCGTCATGTATAAAGAGTTCAAGTTCAATCGTTTTGTTGAAATTATACATCAAATTAAATGTAATCGATGCAGGTGATAGAATCTAATGCGCTAGAGCCCATATATTCCAACATAAATGTTTGGACATTTCAGGAAGACATGTGGATCACCACTAGAGATAATATCATTTTAATTCCCACAATATAACAACCTTAAGCTGTGGATCCATTATTAGATCCATTAATGTAGAAATATTTTTTAAAAATTCAATTCTTTAATTGCTTATATTAATTATAAAAAATATATTATGATCCATTGATTTTATCAGTAATTTTAACTCTTTAGGTCTTCATTGATTCAATTCCATTGATAATGACATTATTAATCTTGTAAATATCTAAATAATCATAAATCATAACTGAAAATAAAAGTTGGGCATGAACCATCGCATGCTTATATTGTTCCCAGAGTCATCAAATGGAAGTATATAGACAATATTATCGCATGAAGGTAGTAAATGAGGAAGGGGATCATGTAGATGTTTCATGAGGTCAGTGGTGTTCATCCAAGGTAGTTTCTAATCATTAATAATCATATAGTGTTTTTATGGTGGTTTTTATGTAGTCAAAGGAACACATTAGAGCATGATATTTAGGCTATATTGAATAAAATAAAAATACCATTAAATTTATTTTGGAAGAAATCATCTCATTGAATAAAAACATGAAGACATAATAAGAAGTAGTGATAAAGTTGGAGTTGATAAAAATAATCCAGAGGAGTCAATGCACTATCCCTAAATTATTTGTAGTATCATGGGGCATGAACCAAAGTGATTGAGACCAAAAAAAATTCATCCACTAAAATTACTAAATAATAGACCATTATGTTATAACTGACAAGTCATCATCATCTGTTCATTGGATTAGCCCTTTATGGTGAACCAATTAATATTGGTTTTATTATATTTTATATTGATTATTTTTTATATGGTGGATGTGTTTTTATCTATGACTACTTCAATGTGTTCTTATAATCAAGGGAACACGATGTAATATAATGAAATGATAACATTCACACATTGATTCCACCTCCCCTCTTAGTGTTTCATGGTATATTACAAGTGGTATATGACTTGATTTTAATAGAACTAAATTTTATATTCTATGGTTAGTGTGGAGATCATAATGAACTATATTGGTTCCCCAGTGTTTAAAAAATTAAGTTATCATATATATATTAACATGTTGAGCTATCAGATATTTTTCTTAGTCTAGAAGTTTTTTTAGCCACAATTCAAGGGATTCGTTTTTTTAATTAATCCAAATAGTTCATGGATGAAAAGTACATAGTGTTTCTTGATGTGGATACTAAATCTCAAAACAATATATCGGGAGCATTGCAAAATAACTATTAAATGAAGTTAATTAGAGGAAATATTTCCCAAACCTTGGGAGAAAATTTAGTCAACATTTATAAGGGTGATAATAAGGTTAATAAATATAATATTCAAGTGATTCACAATATAATTAATTATTTGAAAATACCACCAAATGAAAGTTTCAATTGATTCGTCAATTGAATCATAATTATTTTTAGATATTCTAGGAATTTCTAAAGAAATAAAAGATATTAATATTGTAAAAAAGATCATAAAATTGAAAACACCTCTATATAATGTGAAAAAAAAAACTCATCTCTTCAAGGGATGTATTTTGCCTTGTTATCTCGTGATGGTATAATATCTTGTCAACTAGAAAATGAGATGAGAGTTAAACTATAAGGAATGTTGAGTCATAAACTAATGATATTTCTTATAAAGATATTGAAAAATATAACATCAGTAAATGCAATGACTGAAAAGAGAATCTAAATGTTGAATTACTCACTATTGTGGCTAGAAAATTTAGGATAGGAAATGAATGATTGAAATAAAACTACCATTGTCTTGTTTCTAATTTGATATAGATTGATACACTATTTTTAGGTCTCTAAAGATGTTCTGTGATTATAGAGATGGTGATTAATTTTTGTACAGTCCGTGAATGAGTTTTTGTACAAAAAGACATCTCATTATAGGATATTTATCTGGAAGGAGGTTTCAAATGAATATCATATTATGAGAATAGGATGACTGTAATGAAGACTATCTTGAAAAGTTTGATATAAATTTTACATTTGATATCAATGATTCCATTATTAATTCTATTTTAAAGGAAGGACCAACTAAAGAAGATTTCAATGTACCAAAAATTATTAAAAATATCTAAGTGTAAATATATTGAGCGCATGATTTTATAATAATGAAAATCTCATTTGTTAGTGTATTTCGTGAATAATATCATTAACATGTTTTTCAACTCATAGATGAGATTCAAAAACTAGAATAAAACATGATGATCAAATAGTATCTCAAGTGAATTTAATAAAATAGAAAATGTAATGCAAAAAATTCAACAAATAGATTAGGTTATTAAAGACCTCAATTCTTACCTATAGGTGATATATAATAAGGATGAGTAACATGAAGATTATTTATTTTTATTGAAAAAGGATACGAGTCATAATTGAAATGAATTGATTCACTATTGAAGCTAGAAATTAGGATGTTCAATGATGAAGAATTGTTAGAAAGTGTCAAGAGAGATTCTGAAGGTGTCAATAATAAACTGAACGAAAAAAACATAGATATATAAGTAATATTGGAATTTATTGTGTTTCTAAATCATCAAATTGGGAATAATAACAGATCTAAACAAAGGGAACCTGATGGTTGGAACTACTAGTGTAAAATCTAAATCACCTTTTTCCCTAAAAAATTCATGGCTCTTGTCAATGAAAATCAAACTGATGAAAATAATCCCAATACCACAAGGGTTTAAAAATGATAGTCTAAGACTATTCTGATGGCTTGGGACATATTGAAGAAGAAATGAGACAATGTATTTCTTTTTATAATTTGATAGTTTTATGGATTTGTCGGACATACCATTTCTTAATTTTAATATGTAAGGAACAATCTAAATAGGGAAACACTTGGAATTAAAAAAATAATAATTTACCCACATCCTTTATCACTGGGGAAAACATCATTAAATGGATACTTTTAGAAAAATTAAAATTTTAGGTAAAAATATGAATATTGTAAGCATAGTAGAAGTGGTGTTTAACAAACTGTGATTCAGTGGAAATAGAATTTAAGAAAACAGAGAAATTTTTATTAATAGATACTTCCTGTTAAAAGAAAAAAGTAGTACAACTATACTTCTTTTGTAGAAGAGAAATATGAAAGGTTATTGTTGGAACCAAGCTCTGCAATGGACATGGGTGGGTTGGATATGTAAAATATTTTATTCACTAGGGTGAAAAAATATCCTTTTTGTAGATCTGATCCCTAGTATCTTCCGATGATCTCACATGAATTAATTAGAGCACATCATTAAATTTATAAGGAGTACCTCATTTGAAATGAGGCTTTCTCATCCATCGTATATAAATAGTGACAATTTCTCAATGTATATTAAGTTAAAACCCTCCAGATCATCCACAAATGCTTCAAAAATATTTAAGAGAATTTATTGTCATAATTCGCTTGCAAAAAAAGTGATTTTGTGATGTTTTCAATGTCTCAACAATCGCCACTTAAATGTTCTTTCAATGTGAGGAGATCAGCTTGATCCGATCACTTGAATCGAGATCATACCTCTCTAGAAGGAGAGACATGAGATAGATGATCTAAATAATATTTAGTAAATATTCTTCGTATGATATCCTCTCTTCTCCTATATATAGTGAGTTATGAAATTATATGGAAAAATCTTCATGGCTCTTAAATATTTAGTATTCACTGTATACCCTATAAACGATATACTATGACTATATTACTAAGTCCTAAATAACATAAATATTATCATCATATACATGAAAAATGATATATATATATATTGTGAAAAAAATAGATTCCTTAACTTGAATCTTCACTCTATAAAATATTAAATAAACCATTAATATTAAAATAATATTCATTCAAAAAAAATTCTATGTATTTAATAAAATTCATGTTAATAAATTTAACCAAAAAAATCAACTGAATAAAAACATACTCTAATAATAAATAATTTATTTATTTATCAGTGATATGTAAAACAATGACAACTCTCAGATCACATGGTGGGGCCCAAAATGTCCAATATACACATTTGATTGAATATAGTATATTCTGGAATATCATATAGTGTGTGACCCTCTCAACTGTTATCTAGATAGTAGTGATTTGTATTCAAGGACCAAGGGTGGATTCTAGAAATAATGCAAGGGCCCGAAAGGAAAAAGAAATAATCATAGCAATGAAAACCATCTTACAAACACACATTTTGTAATAAACTGTATTATCTGTATGATATCTCATAAAACACTACACAAACTTGTGTCATCATCTTTTTTTCATTATTATTTCAAGATCAAACTAGATGGACAAACCTTTGAATACCTTGTCCATGTATTTATGAAGGTACTACCATATTGATTAACAAGGCCTTAGATATCACCTCTTCAACTCAAACACAAAATAGAAAAATTCTATCTTGATCTTTCAGCCAATTCAATTCCACCAATGACACGCCCAAAAAAGATACTAGGAAAAAAATTTATTACACTAGTTTTTTTATTACATAAATGTATGGGGTAAAATTTACCACATTAATAATTATCTCATGTTTGGAGGATAATATTTATTCCATTGATAGGAACAAAAATTTAATGAACAATCATGTGGTGTTCTCATTGATGGTTCTTTCCTCATGATATCATCTACAAGATATCACAATGTATGAAATTCATGAGATAAAGTCTCAATTATTATAAGCCCCCATCACCTAATAGTTAGACATCAACTATGTTTATTTAGTATAATGTGTCTAGTCCATTAGATATATGTTTAAAATTAATGTCATATTATCTCAAGGTTTTCATTATATCTTGGGAACTACTAAAAAATATTAATACAACAATAATCTATGGAAGTAACCACTTAAAGAGTGGATATAGAAATATATATACTATAATGGTCATTATACATCATGCATAACTAATTGTACACATTATTTGGGAGTCAAAAGTACTATTTATTTATGTATAAGGAACCCAAAATTGCGGCACTCCCACTTCCACTATAGTCTAATTTATTATTTTCCTTTTTATCTCTCACATGATTAATATATTATTTTTTTTCATTGATTTAGTTCTCCAGTCATCCACATATCAGTTGTGTGGTTATTCTGCTATGTGCGATCTCACCTTCATGAGTTAGACTCCTCAAGCGATATTACCGTTAGGTTTATTCCACTTTTCCACTTTCTAATCATGAAATCATTCATTGTAAATGGAAAATAATAATCATCATGATAAAAACTTTTTTATTTTATGTGTTTCAAAAAAATGGAAAAAATTAATTATGTTTAATATATTACTTCTTCAGCTGCCTCAGAATCCACAACACACTTGGTATTTGTAGACATGTCTAAAAATATATTAAATGGTCTTGAATTTTTTTTATTTATGTTTAACTGTGATATAGGGTCATATTAATCCATAGGAAGACTTTCTTATGTCCCCGGAAATCTAGATTCCCTTTTTCTCCATGAACCATGGACTTTTCTTTGGTTCTTAAACAAGAATAATTAGATAGTTCTAACTACTTCCATTGATGATCTCTAGGATATTAATAATATTGGCCCACTATAGAGTATATGTTTTTATTATCATATCTCATTCTTATCATGGAATACATGAGTGCCCCATTGGAACAGTTTATGAAATTCAACCCACCACATTAATCTCTCCCAATAGACTGTACATGTATTCATGGAATGATTTATTCCATGTTACATTGTCAACAATTGTCTCTCAATTTTTTTCCAATTTATATTTTTTAATACCATGTCATTATATGTATGATTTAATATATCAATGAAATATGTAGATCTATATGAGTATATTAAATCCCTTGAAACATAGTTTTCTACTTTGAGTCAATCTCTAGAGACTTATATTCATCCTGCTCGTAAATAAATATAAGACTAATGGATGCTTTCCATATGTTATCAAACATATTAGTATTTAAAAACAATGGTGATCCCAGTGACCACTTATATAAATAAGTGTGGGTAATTCCAAATGATTATTCAAAGTTCTCATTGCTTACTTTTAACAAAAAACTGGATTTCAGTAACATAAACACATATCAGAATTACATGATGTCACCATATTTTTCGTGTTTTATAGTATAAACACAATCAATGATTTGAGGTATTGAAATCCAATTCACAATATAATGATCCTAAAAAGTAGCAATGATAAGTAAAATTCTAATGAATGTTGGAATAATGACTTAGAATTAAAAGGCATGCCTTATTGGTACCATACATATACCATCCATGTATAGTATCATATGGATACCCACCACAATATTCATGATAATAATAATTTTTACATTTATAATTGGAATACATTATTTAATATTAATTTATCATTTCAATCATATAAAATTTTTATATAATGCATACTTATGAGATGTATTATTCATAGTGAACAATGTATCACTAGTTGTTGTGGATATAAAACCACTAACATGGTTTATACTTCCATTTCAGTATTTGGCCTTAGAACAATATTTTGTCAACACCTCATAGGGAACATGTTCCTATAGAATCTACTTGTGCATCTATGTAACTGACTAAACACAAGTCAATCATCCCCCCACGATTTCAATTAGTGATGTTCACCATTTTAGATATATTAATTCTGTCACTAGACTACAACTTTTCTATCATAGGGATTAAATAAAATCTTAGGTAACTTCATGATAATTACTATAGATTCTCTTCGTGTTTTTCTAGATTCATGTTTTATATTCTCAACAAAATCTAATAAAATAAATATTTTTCTGATGAAATAATGAATATCCCTTATATTATAAGCCATATGATATTTAGTTATAAATATTATAGGCATATAGTTATTGGATAATGTATCTATTAGAAAATAATGTCTTAAAAAATGGAATAATTTCCCATGTATGAATGTCTCAACATAGATGATCCTTTACAAACATCTAAACCCTAACTTGAATACGGAAATGTGAGTTTATGAATTACTCCGAGGTAAAATGTTTTGATCAATGTTAACCTATATGAATCATCATTGATCCTCTATATAAGTATCATAGATTTGATGTGGATAAGGAAATATGAATTTAGGAATTACGATATTCTAAATTATACGTATCGATGAATTATTGGTCAAGATATTATACAAAATACCATCATGAATAATCTCGTAACCTCTTGATCATGAATATACCATACTTAAATTTCTCATTCCAAAATAAAAAAGATAATAAACTCTAAGGGAGTATATTTACCTCTAGTTTACTTGGTGAATATAGCTTTCTCTTTAGATTAACTCATTCTGAAATAATTGTGGCTTCCCATTATTTATAACAGTTTTTTTGTCCAAAATAAATAAATAAATGTGGAAAAATACCAAAATTGTTTAGCTCTATGGAGTTTATATACCATACTGGGTATATCTTGGAAGACCAATTTATGTTTTACATGAACAATAATTATTAAGCCACAATTGGGTATTTAAGTATTATATTATATATTCATCACATATTTCGAGTGATTCATGTAATACAGAACTATTAGTTGAGAATTAATCCCCACAAAGAACATTCATTACAAAAGAAGAATAAAGTATCCTATATTCTGAAGGATAAAAGTGATAATTGTTTTGTTGGTGCTTCAAATATTCAGTTGGAATCATTAAAAATTGAAATAAAGAAGGTGTGTACTTCCCACCACTGGCATAGGAACCACCCTTTCGTAGCTTCTTGGAGAACATATCTCACTTATTGTAACATTTTATTTCATACTTGGTTATTGTATTTAAATAAAAATTATTTATTGGCATACTATAAAATAACTAATTAGTATGAAATAAACATTAATTAACGAATATAAGTAAATAAAAAAAAGACTATTTTATTCATTTATACAATTCATTTTATTTAAACTATAAATTTATATTTTGATACATGAAGAAAATAATGTCATGTTTAATACCTATTCATTGAAGGAAATTTTGAAAATTACATTGATGTCACACTTTTCATTTGGTATCTTATACTTTTCATTCAGCTTTCTTCCTTAAGAACTAATGATGAATCTTAATTTAATGTCCATTTTTCTTATGGAGCCTCACCCAAAAGTCAATGAAGTGCTTTCTCAATACTTTTCATTTTTGTAATATTAAATGATAGTCTATTATGTGGGTGAAAATTATATATGAATGGATCCTAATATGATTTTCATATTTATACATATTAAGTGTAAACAAAATTCATTCATATTATGCATCACTTTCTCCATGAATAAATCTCAGAGAAAAGAAAACATGTGAAATCAACCATTTCCTGATGTTTTATCCACTACTCGCTTCATATGTTGATGATAACATTAGGACATAAATGTCATATGAATAATTTATGAATAACTTGTATGAATTTTTAACACCGTTTCATCCTGTTGTGGATTAACAGGTATTGGGTACACTAGAACTTTTCATTTTTTATGCTATTTTAATTTGCACAGGAGCTTTTATTACTCCTTGGAAAGTAATGTTGGTAAGGAAATTTACTTTCCTCAATATTAATCACATTTTACATAGGTAATTTATTTTCATTTTATATAAAAACGAAATATTGAAAATTAGTAATTGTATTTAGATTAAATATTTGAATGTACTTAATATTTAAATCATTAAATGTATCCCACTATTTAATATAATTTTGGAGTTATTTGTACAAGATTTGTAATGATATATTACATTAATAGGTAACTAGAAAGGATCCTCAAAACACCCCTAATAGTCCAAAAGGTATGGCTATACCACTACTCCGAGATTTCATGGTTGGAAGTTGAATGTCCAATTGCATTAAATCACTGCTCCTTGATCTATTGAGTGAAATATCAGCATTAAAAATAGTAATTATAATTTACTCAATGCTTTCCAATAAAGTGTCAATAGGCTAGATATCGATAATAATTTTCCTTTAAATTTATTTAATCCAACTCATCACTACTATTAGAACTCCCTCTAAATAGGAGACAACCTCCACGATAGTTGATGAGCACCATGAACACCTAATTTTATTCAAATTTGATCAATGGAAGGTTTTCTTGACTTATTATTAATTGTTGGTTTTTAATTTTTTTAGATGAATGTAATCAGTTTTAATTAACATGTTCATTTTATGTTGTCCCACTCAGAGAAGAACATTAATAGTAACAACATTCAAATTTTTTATAAAAGTCTATGGCGGAAGCCTAAATTTATTTTTAAATCAAACAACACATTTTTTTTGGGTAGAGAGAGACCCATTCCATTAATATAATATTTATACATTTTATATTTTTTTATTTTATGTGTTTCCCACTATGAGTAAAATGCATTAAATAATAAAAAATTACAAAAAGAAACTAAAAATATACGACTAATCTTGTGAATCTCATATTTGTTGATCACTTTAAACATAATGGATTAACCATTACCAAGGGGTATCATACATTAGTCCTATCTTGGCTCATGATACAACACATGCCCCATCTTATGTGTCTATTTTTCATCAGGATTTATCCTCGACATGGCATGGTCTATGACATATATCATCATCGTTATAACATAAATGTACTTGCACATATGCAAGAGGGTCTTGGGATGTTCATTGATCATATAGTAAGGTAACTTTTATCTGGGAGCACACACTTTTACAAATATTTAAGTGGAATAAGGATTATTCACAGACTCTTTTAAATTAACTAATTTTTACAATGATTATACACAGGTTATTTGAAATTAAATAAAACCAGTCATACATAGTGTCAGAAATTACTCAATACTAGTTAGCATGTTAAAATTAAATAGATTATAATTTAATGTATGAGTGGTTTTGAATAAATGAAATAAATTTTTTGAATTCAAATAATTTATTTGTTCCAGATATTAATATAATTTTAATTCCAAAATTAAATTAATTTATATATTTAATTTCATATAATAATTAAATTGATTTATCTATATGAATTAAAAAATTATTATTTTTTAAAAAATTTATTTATTTAATTAAATTTAATATTAAAACTAATTCAATTAATTCAATTAATGTTTAATTATATTAAAATTAATCAGGCCTTGAAATCCTATGAAAAGGCATTACCGGTGAGGAGGTAATGCAGCGGATTGGGGTAGGGAAGACCCCATGAAGGACTATTTTGGCCTAGTCTGAGTCGCTCTTGGTCCATTTCAGGTTATGTGGACCTGCCTGACCCACTTTGGGGTTGATTGTGTCCATCGAAACCTATGACTGGGGTTAACATCCAATAGGAGAATTTAGATACTGGGGGTGGGCACATTTAGGTGATTTCTAGGAGAACATTATACAACATCAAACATCTGTTTACTCATAAAATATTTTCAAGATGAAGAGGAGGCAGCCATCCGGTCACTCAAAATATAGGTGGTGGGGCAGTTCAATGATGGGGTCCTGGTGACCTCATGGAGGCGATGACCGTACATCGTGGGAGGTGGTATACCAACACTATGGAGGATGACGTCTGATTAATAGGAAGAAAGGAAGTGTGGTCTCATGGTCCATGAGGGGAAACAACTATGGAGAGGGAAGAAGTTTGGTCTAGCGACGAGAGGAAGCCATATGTCGTAGCGGCCAACCTCTGCGGTTGTGGCATGCTGATGCAACCATGTTGAGTAGATCACAGGGTCCTACTATGGGTCGATGAGGTGACTGGATCTCCCAACGGTGGGTCATTCGGCCTAGATGAGAGAAATTTACGTTGAGATAGATGGTGAATATGGTACATCATTGGATGCATCCTTGGGTAGAATCAACTTTTTTATTTTGTTTTTTATAAAACCATTTATTTTGGAGCTTTTTTAAAATATGTTTTTTTAAACAAACTTGGATAAAAATATTTTTAAGAAAACGTCACCTAGGTAGCATTGTTGATGCCATCATTCCCCCATAACAAAAAAAATTCAAAAAAAAATATTTTTATTTTTATTTTTTTCATTATTTGTTTTGATTATATATAAATATATATAATAAAAACAAAACAAAAATAACAATAAAAATAAAAATAAAATTTTCAGCTGAATCATTATTATATTTAAAATCCTGCAGCACTTCCATTACAACAGTTTGGATTCTGACATATGCTCTAACCTAGGGCTCCCTTTTAGTAGAGGGCTTACCCTAACAATCATTATGCATTTCCGATGTGGGATTCAAGTACTATCTTTCCTATACCGAGCATCCTGCATTTTTGATGAGGGATTCTATTACAAGTACGTGTATTTGAAAGAAAATAAAATATAATCTATAATAATAATTTTAATGAAACCTAAATCATTAATTAAAAATATATGAAATAGTTGAAAACCAAAAGAATTTATTAAAAAATGTTGATTAAAATTAATCTATACGGTTTCAAAGACACCTACTTCAAACATAAAAATGATTCATGTACGTGGCCTTGTAAGCCTATTAAATATAAAATTAAAGACCAATATAAATAAAACTGAAGACATGGTTTAAATATAAAACAAATACTTTAAAATAAAAATAATTTCGTAAAAATGTTGATAGAAAAAGTTTATATGTTTTCAACGACACATTCTTGAAATATTAAAATGTTTCCAGCATGTAATTTTGAAATTATATAAAACATAAACTATAAGACCAACATAAACGAAACATAAAATATTGATTAAACATATAAAAAATAGTAGAAAATAAAAAAAATTCAAAAAAATTGTAGATGAGAAGTACATTATATGCTTTCAAAGACACCTACTTGAAAATTAAAAATTTTTCAAGTATGTGTCTTTGAAAGCCTTTAAAATATAAACTATAAGACCACTATAAATGAAATATTAAATATGAATTAAACATATAATAATTTATTTAATTATTAAATAAATAATTATTTATTACTAATTTATAATTACTAATTTTAATGAACAATTTTTGAAGAATAATTATATTACTAATTAACAAAATAATTATTTTATAATAATCTTTTAATAATTTCTATATAATAATTATAATGAAAAATTGTGATTTATAATTATATTACGAATTAAATAATTAACTATTATATAATTAATAATTTTATTACTAATTAAATGATAAATTATTATATAAAATTTTAATAAATACTAATTAATAATTATAATGAATAATTATATTACTGATTAACTAATTACAAAATAAGCCTCGACTATATCTTACTCAAAAAATAACTAATTAACTATTATATACTAAATAATTATATTTCAAAATAACTAATTAATTATTATATAATTAATGATTACTAAATATTAATTATATAATTAATAATTATATAATTAATAATTATCTACAAGTTAACTAATTAATCTTAATATAATTAAAAATTATATTAAAATATAGTTAACTACTTATAAAATAAATAATTATTTTATTTAAAATTTACTAATTAATAATATATATTTTATTATTAATAATTACTAATTTACTAACTAATTATTATACAATTATTAATTATATAATTCATAATTATATTACTAATGAATTAATTAGTAATTCATAATTAATAATCAATAACTAATAATTATAATGAATTATTATAATGTATAAGTATAATGAATAATTATAAAGAATAATTATATTACTAATTAACTAATTAATTATTATAAAATAATTTTTAATAATTACTAATTAATAATTACAATGAATAATTATAAAATACAATTATATTACTAATTATCTAATTAACAACTATATAATTAATAATTAGATTACCAATTAACTAATAGATTATTATTATATCATTTTAAATAATGACTAATTATTAATTATAATGAGTAAATATAATTTATAATTATTTTACAAACTAATTAACTATTATATACTATAAAATTATATAACTAATTAAATAATTAATTAATAATTAATTAAATATTTATAATTACTAATTAACTATATATTATTTTTAGAATTAATAATTATATTACAAATTAACTAAATAATTATTATATAATAAATAATTATATTACTAAGTAACAATTTAATTATTAAAAAAATAATTATTATATTACTAATTAAAAATTTATTTATTATATTATTTATTCTTTATTATATTATTAATTATTTATAATTAATAATTAGCTAACTAATTATTATACAAATATGAATTATATAATTCATAATTATATAACTAATTAACTAATTAGTAATTAATAATTAATAATGATAATGAAATAATTTAATGAATAATTTTAATGAATATTTATAAATAATAATTATATTACTAATTATGTAATTAATTATTATATAATTATTTTTAAGAACTAGTAATTAAAAATTATAATGAAAAATTATAAATATTAATTATATTACTAATTAACTAGTTAACTTTTATAAAATTAATAATTTTATTACCAATTACCAATTAATTATTATCTTATAATTATTAATAATAACTCATTATTAATTATAATGAAGAAATATAATTTGTAATTATATTACTAATTAACTAATTAGGTATTATATACTGAATAATTATATTACTTATTAACTAATTAATTATTATATAATTAATGATTAATAGTTACTAATTAACTATTTAAAAATTATATTATTAACAATTATATTACAAATTAATTAATTTTTAATTATAATATTAATAAATATATTACTAATTAACTAATTAATTATTAAATAATAATAATTATGTTTTTAAGTATCTACTTAATTATTAAAAAATTAATTATTAATAGTTACTAATTAACTAACAAATTATTATACAATTAATAATTATATAATTTATAATTAAATTATATTTTTACAAATTAAAAATTAAAAATTAAAAATTAATAATTATGATGAATTATTATAATTAATAATTATAAAGACTAATTATATTACTAATTAAATAATTAATTATTATATAATTTTTTTAATAATTACTAATTAATAATTATAATGAATAATTATAATTTTATAATTATATTAATAATTAAATAATTAACTATTATATAATTCATAATTAAATTTCCAATTAACTAATTAAATAACAAATAATAATTTTTAATAATTTCTAAGTATTAATTATAATGAATAAATAGGATTTATAATTATATTACTTATTAACTAATTTACTGTTATATAATTAATAATTATATTACTTATTAACTAATTGTTTAATATATAATTAATGATTGATAATTACTAATAATATAATTAAGGACTATATTAAAAATAAAAAAATTTATTATTATATAATTAATGATTATATTACTAAGTAACTAATTTATTATTAAATAAAAAATAATTATATTACAAATTTACTAACTAATTGTTATATAAATAATTAGTAATAATTAATAATTAACTAAATAATTATTATACAATTAATAATTATATAATTAATAATTATATTAGAAATTAACTTAATAACAATTAATAAATAATAATTTATAATCAATAATTACTAATTAATAATTAACATGAATAATTATAATGAATAATTATATTTCTAATTAACTAATTAATTGTTATATAATATTTTTTAATAATTAGGAATTAATAATTATAATGAATAAATATAATTTATAATTATATTAATACTTAACCAATTAACTATTATATAATTAATAATTTTATTTGCAAATAACTAATTAATTATTATATAATAAATATTAATAATTACTAATTATTAATTATAATGTATAAATATAATTTATAATTATATTATTAATTAATAATTATATACTTAATAATTATATTATCAATTTACTAATTAATTATTATGTAATTATTTATTAATAATTACTAATTAATTACTGATAATATTAATTAACTAAATAATTGATTTTTTATAAGTTTAATAAATGATTTATGATTCAATTATATTGGTCTTATAGTTTATATTTTATATGCTTTCCAAGGCACATACTTGAAACATTTTTATGTTTCAAGTAGGTGTCATTGAAATCGTATAAATTATTTTGTGTCAACATTTTTATAATGATTATTATTTTCAACTATTTGTTATATGTTTAATCTATGTTTTAAGTTTCATTTATGTTGGTCTTATTGTTTAGGATTAATAGACATTCAATGTGACGTACTTGAAACATTTTTCTGTTTTATGTAGGTGTCTTGGAAAACATATAAATTATTTTTGTTCATCATTTTTTGCAAAATTGTTTTTATTTTGAAATATGTTTTATATATTTAATTAATGTTTTTTGTTTTATTTATGTTAGTATTATAGTTTATATTTTATAGGCTTCAAAGTCACATACTTGAAACATTTTCAAGGTTAATGTAGATGTCTTCGATACCTTATAAATTGTTTTCCATCAACAATTTTCATAAAATTCTTTTTGTTTTCAACTATTTCTTATATGCTTAATCCATGTTTGTAGTTACATTTATATTTTTCGTATAGTCTATATTTTATAGCCTTTCAAATCCACGTACATGAAATAGAATCTTACATCGAAAATGCTGAATATTCTACACATGAATGGGAGAACCAGAATCCCAAATCGGAAATGCAGAATGATTTACAGGGTAAGCCCTCTTATAAAAGGGAGCCATGTGTGAGAGCTTTTGTCAGAATCAAGACTACTATAATGAAAATTCTTCTGGATTTTAAATAGTAGTTAAATTCTACTAAATTTTATAATTTTAATTATATATATTTTTGTTTATATATATATATATATAAACAAAAAAAAAATTAATTTTTTTATAAAATTAATTTTGTTCATTCTAGGGGAAAGGCGACATCACCGATAACACCTTTCTGATATATTTTTAAAAAACATTTAACCCACAATGTTTTAAAATAAAATTAAAAAAACTTATAAAAAAATCAATTTTTTTGTTCTTTTAAAGAAAGTAATGTCGCCCTCCACCCCCTTATGTTTTTTCACCCAACACCCACCCAAACTAAAGTACTCAATAATACACCTTTACCTATTTTCAAAATTCTTAAGAATACATTTTTTTATTCTTCCACAGCTGGTGGAATAATGGGTCACTTCCCGGAGGGGATCCGACCACAGGAATCTGGCAGAAATCTATCCAGATTGGCTAATTGTTTTGGAGATCTGTAACCGTGCAATTGTGAAAAAATGAAAACTAATGTATTGAATACATAGTTTAAAATTTTAATACATTTAATCTCACTAAATTCGATCCATAGTGTTTTTTTGTATGACCATAATATGACAATCTGATATCAGGTCAAAATGCAGTCAGAACCATTGGGGCCAATAAAAATACGTTCGACATAAATTTAATGGAAAAAATTTTACATGACTCATAAAAGCCACATGATCCTTCTAATGACATTTTTTACACTATGGAATACAATGGAATCTAGTAATCTGATAAATTAAAAACATTTCTTCACTGAAGTGATGAAACATTTCATTTCCGATGATCAATGACCCGGTATCATTCGACAATCTCACTTGAATTATATAGACCACATAAAATAATTTATAATGAGTACCTCATTTTAATTATTTTATTACTCATCCTCTAATCATCACTAATGACCATTACCCAATAGATCTGATGATAAACCCATCTAGATCACCCACTCACACTTCAAAGATACATTACAGTGTTGATAGTTGAATTCCATGTTCTTGTTTGATGATCAGATGATTCATTCAACATCCTGATGATTACCACATCGACATTCCTTCAATGCAAGGAAATGAGCTCGATCTGATCACTTGGATCAATAGGTTCTGCCTTTAGATAGTGGGACAAGAGAGATAATATCAGAAGAAATCTCAAGGAATACTATCCATGACAGAGCATCTCTTCTCTTTTATACAATGAGTTATAAAATTACTTGGAAAAGGCTTCTCGACCCCCAAATATTTATTACTTAATCTATAAATGTTATATTATATTTTTTTGAATGACTGATTTATCAATATAATTAATATACTAATCCCTTATAAGTAGTATAATAAATATATTATAAGATAAAATTGAGTCATTAAATCATATCTTCATTCCTAAAAATATTAAATGAACCCAAAATATTAATCTAATTTCCATTCATATAATTTTTTCCATGTATTTATGTTAATAACTAAAAATATATTTAACAAATAAATTCAACCCAATTATTCTATACATGAATAAAAATGAATTTATTTATGTATTAGAAATCAATCATATCTATAAAACTCTAAGACTATATGGTGGGGAATACTATGTTTTATATACCTATCTACTGAAATAGGGCATATTCTTGAATACTTTATTGAGTGTATCTCTCTAGGACCTTATCTTGATAGAAGTGAATAGTATTTTTAGACAAAATAGGAGTCTTGAAACCAATCAAGACCCCTAATGAGATAATAAATAGTCATAGGAACAATATTCATCCTATAATCAAACATTATGTAATAAAATATCTTTTTTAATAAGATATCTGAAAAAGCAGGATGCAAACTTGTGCCATCGCCATTTATTTATTATTTCTTGATCAAACTGGATAGACATGCCTTAAACAACCATAACCATTGATTGATTAAGTAATCCCTTCATTATCAACCAAGCCTGATATATCACTACCTCAACTTGGAAGTGAAAAATTCTATTTTGGTCATTCATCCAATGCCATACCACTAATGATGAACCCAACACATGTTAACTCATCACGAATTTGGTATCATTATTTTCTCCTTGAATCAATGAATGCACTCATGTAACACTCATTGATAATGATATCATGTCCGGGGACCAATACACATGTCCATAGACATGACCAAAAAATTACACATGAAACATGTGTTCTTTCTATTGGGGGGTCTATCCCAATAAACTCACCTACTAGGGATTACAAATTTTAAAATTCATGAAAATAATTTTAAATTATTATGAGACTCCTTCACCTAATAGTTAGAAATCAACTATGTCCAATCATTATGACGTATCTAGGATATATAACCTATGATTAAGATTAATGACATAATATCTTGAGGTTCTCATTATAGTATGGTAACTACTACATTCTTTTGATATGAAAAATGATATATAGACATTATCATTTAAATAGTCGATATAGAAATATATACACTATAATCTTATGTCTATAACATGCATAACTCATAATACACATAGCATGGTTATCAAAAGTACTATTCATGTTCGGTATGGGGAACCAAATATTTAAACAATATCCATATGCCTTAACATGACATGGTATCTAATGGATGGAAAAGAAGAAAATTGGTAAGGCCAATTCTTTAGAAATATCTCAGTAAGAAAAAATGAAAATTAGATCCTAGATTCATTATAGAGGGTGCTAATTCCAGCTAAATGAAAATATGATCATTCAAAAGAATATAAAGAGAAAATTTGAAAAGACTACCAGTTTTGGAATTAATAGATCATTGAAGATCAATGAATGTGGAAATACACATCTGAAAGGCAATGTGTTAAAGGGGGTAAATGTGTTATATCTGGATATAATTATAGAAAAACATGATTACTATTAGTCAACTTTGCAACTTTTTTATGGTGGAATTATGGTCAAAATTAGATAAAAAGCATATTTGATCAAAGGAATGATTGGAAACTTTATCTTGAATGAATGGAGGAAAGTGTAATTCTTTACCTATTAGATATAAAAAACACATTTCTCCTAGAAACTGAAGAGGAATCCTTCTTGTAGAACTGAATTGTTATTTACATTCACCAATAGTGAATAAATAACTTCGGAAACAAAAATGATTAGTTGAAATTAAAAAAATGAATTGAGATTTTCAAAACACAAGTGATGATTCTATTCATGGTTACATAGTCTTAAATCCATACTTGAAGAATAAAAAAAGGTATTCTAATATCATTTAATTGTTAAATGCTAATGATTTGGCCCTATGAATATATTGACCATTTATGGTGAAAGGTATTTCAATCTATTCATTGATGATCATAGTTGAATATATTATTCTTTGTCCATTCATAGAAAATGGGAATACACAATGTTCATGAAGTGGTATTGAAGGTGACGGAATATTTAAATTATAAATGTTATCAAGATAATATGATCTTGGAATGGAATGTAATACTAGTAGTTTTATTTCCAAAATTCTCTTTAAAAGATGACATTATGCATGAGGCATAATCTCTAATAACTCCGCAAAATAGTGAAATTTTCAAATTAAACAATTTGTTAGTAAATAATACGAATAAAACCATGTGTTTTTGTAGTGGTGTGTATAGACATTTCCAAAAGGACACAATGCATGTATGGTGTATATGGAAAACCAAACGGTGCTAAGCCCATGGTATGAAATTATACCATATGAAATGTGGAAATAATGGAATCCCAAATACAATATGATCCCTATAAAAATTATATATTTTTAAAAAGGTTGGAAATCATGGAATGTATTGAAATTTTGTTGATAAAAGACTGTCATTGGAAATCTATAAAAATGGTGAGGATACAAATGCTTCAATAAAAGGTATAATAACATTGTAGATAGAAATGATATCATTGATAACACGGGGAAAGAGATGATGAATTATAGAAACCAAAAAACTAATACTACTAGTGATGAAGAATAATAATAAAATTAAAATAATCGAAATCATAATGGTTTCAAATGATGATTAAATTATAATTAATCTATTGTTAAAATTGAATAAGATATATTTTCTAATGAAATATATACTACACCTCTGAGGAGAAATGGAAGAACAAAAGTTGATATATCAAAAATTATAAGGGATTGATCTTTACAACTCAAATAAGGTGAATTAGGATTATATAGAACTATTATATATTGCATATATGGGATCCATGATCAATTAAAAATGAAGGAAAATAAGATTCATGGATAAATTCATGAAATCGATATTGGATAAAATTAATAAGGACTAATCATGGGATCCTGTTAAATGTATGAGATACATAATGTGAATGGAAAACTTTGAATCATTAAGAAGATATTAGACGATCGTGTGAACAAGAAAAAAAGTGTAGCACACATATTTTAGTATGGCTACGCATAAATTGGAGGCATTAGTGACAACCCAACACATGGTCCACTTAACTCGTACCCCATGTCGGTGGGTTCCATTACATCAATCACTCCACCCCATATTCTAGAGGATCTTGACTTGAAACTAGGGTGTGAAGGTGGTACGAATGGGACACTATATATTCTTATTATATTGGATCGATGGATATAAAAAAACAAGAAACAATGGAAAAATAATGTATATAGATAAAACAATTAAGAAGTTGACAAAAAGGTAACTGAAAAACTGTATAAATATATCAAGCTACTAGATAGTGTAAAATATAAGGATTCATGGAATAATGATATAAAAAAGAGAAGGAGTATATATATAACCATGCTATATAAAAACTAAAAAAGAAAAAAAGGATTCTCCACTAGAACCTCGAGCATATGCTCGGTGCTCTTAATTTTACTCTATCTATAAGATATTAATGTCAAATATGAATAGTATTGAACATTACCTTATATATAACAGTGGGTAAATAATATACCTGGTTACCAAAGGTGGCTCATGTAGGGTTTGAGGAAAAATCCCAGTAGGCCACCACCACATGTTTCTGGAAGTAATCCAAGTTATACTAATAACTAAATAATGTGTATGGAAAACTGATTTTGTGAACAAAGCTGAATAAATAAATAACACACTGCTCAGGTTTCTAAAGGGAATCTGGAGGCTCTACCTACTTTTGCTCAGGGCCCAATTTCATATTTTACAATTCATTATATATATAGTAATATACCTATATTGTATATACATATATTTCAACCAGATATATAGATGAGGTGGGTACAAACTTATGTTTCCATATACCTAGAAAACAAGGTGCTAGATGGCTTGAGGAGTAACTCAGATAACCAAGACCAATCTAAAAGAGACTATATGACTGAGAAGTAGGGTACATGCACTAAATAGAGTTAATGGTAATCGACTTCATGCTAGAATCATAGGATGAAGAGTGTGCCATCATGTTGTCACTTAAATCAAGGGAAGTGGTTATTCATTCCCACTATCCAAATAATATCAATGGTGGGAGAATTCATTCTCAACGCCCAATGTAATGGAGAATGGAACCATAATTACCAAAAAAACATTTTCCATCATACCACAACGTATATCAAATCTTAACCATATTCAAAATGTAATATATGAGGAGTTATTATCCATGTATCACATTAGTCTTGTCCAATTATTATAAGGAATTATAATTCAAAAAGTTAATTTAATAATGAATAAAAAAGGCATGGAATTAACACCATTTTAAATCCATTCCATTTTAATCAATCCATTAAATTCATTAAGTTATAAAAATTATATTTTTAATTCCCAATATGCATTATAATGTTCCATAGTTAGGAGGACAATTACCTACATTCTAAATTCCTATGGCAAGTTGGAACAAACCCCACAGAGGATCCCTAGGTGCATTGAACATGTATATAACACGGGAAATTTTGATTTAAATATAAGAAGTACATGTAGAGGGAGATACAGGAACTTATTCAACTAACTATAAAGGGAAAATAATGTTGGCACACCCAATGGGTGACTATAACTATTGTCAACATACTCTAACCTACTAAACAAGGATCAATGGACATCAATTTTTGTGTGTAGATCCATTTTATATGAAGAACTCAATTAAACCAAAATGCACTGAAACTTTTAATAAATGGAATAATGAAATAGATATAAAATTTCATGGGTAAAATGATGATATCACCTACATTAGTGACGTTGATGACTCTTCGTCTGATTGCAGCCTTATATTAAAAGTAGGTTGGAAGAAATTTAAGAAGATGTCCAACTCTATGAAAATAGGGAAAACGATTTTCCACCTAAATAGAACAGTGGATCCAATGATAAACATAGATATAACGTAAAATTAAGAGATACCATACCTCTAGCTATTCATCACCTTCAACAGATGTGGATTTGGAATTTGGGTTGGAGATATTTCAAGGAGGATAGGATGTGTGAGAAAAAGGATCATGGGAGGAGGAGAACTGTTTTAGCCATTTGAAATGGGAGGACTAAAAGGAAATTAGTATTATAATATTAAATAAGGGAATTATGATCATTTAAACCTATAAATAGGGGGCATATTGTTTGGATGAACCATGTTAAAAAGTGCTCTATGCACAATCCAAAGAGAGATCCTGCACGATTTCCAAAACAATGCCAAAACAATGAAAAATCAGATTATCAAATTTCTAAATTTATTCACACAGTTGTGCACTTGGATTCATATAGTTTCATAAAAACTATGTGTCCCCTACTGAACCATTGATTTTCCCACACAGTTAGTAGAGACAGTGTGAGTTGGGTTGCAAAGTTTCTATTAACAAGGCAACATAGTTATTTTTTATAATTCTAGTTTCAAGGATCTAAACAATCCTTAGACACCCTTGTGACTTCTATGACTTAATTTTAAACATTTAATGGTCATTTAAACAAATTTAAACAAAAAATGAGTCATACCTAAAATAATAGATGGTTCATTAAATCATTCAATCCATAAAGAAACTCTCCCCCAAGTCGGCCTTCTCAGGATAAAGAGGTATTTCTGAAAAAGTGTTCTGGACACTAAGCACTTATATCAGCTTCTTGTTTCTAGGTACCTCTTGTACTCAATCGTAAAACCATATTACCCATACCAAAGTAATTAACCATCCTGAAACATTCCCCATGATCCGATCCATGATACAAATTGGATACTTCCCAAAGGATGCATCTGCATCCAATTAAACCTCCTCATGCAGATATACATGTTATAGATAAGGATAATATGAAAAAGATGAGATACTTGAAATAAATCATAAAATTACTAGTATCTCTGAGGAAGTGTTAGCTGGTATGCCACTGGTATGATCAATTTTACAACCTAGATGGGTAAAAAAACATAACTAAGAGATTAACCTACCAATGAATATATATTTGGACAAACCTAGTCATGACTCGCTTGAAAACCTGATCTCTAACCTTTCACATGGGAGGTCATTGATATTTGATGGCATATGACTACTGTTTGTTTTGAGCTATCATCATGTGCTTTTGACCAGTTGTACCTAATCTATTTTATTCATCATGAGACATGGTCTATCAATAGATTCTCCCATTACCACTATCTAGCACATAGGTGAATGTTAGGGGATACCATATAAGGATCTATAAGGATCCATCTCGATGGTATCCAAAAAGATTATATTATATCAAAACTAAACAAGGTTAATATGTTTTTTTCCTAGAACCCCCAAAGACAAGGACACATTCATGGAGCATGTAATCAATGACATGAATCATACACTATGTCTATCCATTGGTATAAGGGTCACTGGGAATGCTAAGAATCACTTATCTTCCTAATTACTTCTTCAACCCCTACCACAACTTCATTTAAGGTGAGCATCTCTATGAGAACTAATAGAACAGGGAGATCCATGAAGGTATACAAGCTCTCTGGCATACAAACTCCCAAAATAATCTATAATAAAGTTATACTATACATAAATGAAGTGTGTAACATTCATCAAATGAATCATTGACACACGGTGATTTGGGTATACCAGTCAGGAAATCCATCGAATCATTATCCCATTTCCAGTCGAGAATGGACAATGTCTACAAAATCCCTACCATACAATGATGTTATACATTCACCCAATGATAGGTGGAACACTATGTGATGAATCCAGAAATAATTTGTTTCATACTAGGAAATATATATTGGCACCCCAGATCCCAATACATTTTGTGACATTTGGATGAACTACCCATGATATGGCAAGAAATTCTCGCATCAGCTCCACATTAATCCTACTTGGACCCATACACAATGATATAATAGTGTTGTATCATCCCCAATTTTCATCCAACAGAATTATATATAATCATGTTATACAATTTCCCTTAGTACAAGGTATTCTATATTAGATAGTTTCCTCATTCATACCCATTTCATAAGAGTAGAGGTCATTACTATGGTTGTAAGGATAGTCTGACCATGGTACTTCAGAACCATAATATGAATCTATGAGAATAAGGCCATGAGATTCAAATCACTACAGGCCTTCTAAAGTGATTATGTCTCTATATTCTAGGACATATCATAAAAAACTATATTACCATTAGCAAGAATATTTGAAAACTTGAGATAAAAAAATATAGGTACTGAACACACCTACACTATTTGAGATTTTGATCCCTCTATTTAACTATGTACATGAGGATTTGTTTTTCAGTGAACACCCCAAAAGTCTCTCCATGTTGATAGTGTCTCCAACATTATAGATCATAAAGAACCGCAACTAACTTGAGGTCATCCGTCGAGTAATTCCACTCCTGGGGCCTCAATGGATGAGATCGGTGCACTACAGCTCACTCATACTACATTAGAATAATTCCAATACCAATACCTAAAGCATCATAGTGTACTATAAAAAAATTTCAAGCTTTGGTAGATTCAATATATATGTTGAATTCAATCTTCCCTTCAACTCCTGCATGGATTCTTCACATGATTTTGACCGGATGAATTTGAAACCCATGTTTTTTCATCCCACAAGATATACTATAAGGCATGAAAAATCCTGGATGAGGAGTCTCTAATATCAGTGTTTCTCTAAGAAACTCTAAATTTTAGTAATTATCTGGGGCTACTCTCCAGAAACTACAAATCTCGCATTCATCATGTTGAATAAAACCACCAAATCTGAGATAAGGTAATGTGGAACATACTAATCATAGAATGGATTTCATTCACTCTTAGTGTATTAATCAACACCTCAAGATGGTTGGAATGGTAATGTTTAGAGCATGAATACAGTAATATATCATCAATAATGAATACAATGAAAGAATATATATGGCTGGAAGACAAGATTCATTAGATCCATAAATATATAAGGTTCATTATTGAGAATGAACATCATAAACATGTACTCATATTAACCATAAATACTCTAGAAAGTTGTGTGTGGTTGGTTCAATGACCTGAAATGAACCTAACAATAGCTCGACCATAAATATATCAATGAAAACACACTCTCTCCAATGATCTGATCAATGATGTCATCTAATATAATAAATTGTTATCAATTATTTACCACGGGGTGGTTCAAAAGATGGTAATCCTAGAAAAGCCTAAGGGTACCATCCACCTTCATAGTAAAAAGTATTGGTGAACCCCATGGAGAAGTGATGGGGTGTATGAAGCCTTTATCCTTTAGATCATCCTACTACTTATTGATCTCCATAAGCTCCATAAGTGCCACACATCAAGGAAAAATTTCATATGAACTTCTCATAAAACAAACTCAAAAGTAATCTCTACCACTCCAACAAGAGGTAGTCAAGAAAATTCATCCGGGACAACATCCCAAAAACATTACACTATATGAGGGAAAATAAAAAGTCATAAGACCTCATCATCCTAGTATAAACTAGTTATCTATGATATCTTCTTACCCAACAACTATTTCTTGGTTCCATCTCTAGTCGCACCTGCATCCCATTCTCCCTTATGCATGTGCCTAACACCCTATGGTGACGTATACATCAGGCTCTGAATATAATAATATATATGTTTCTGATGAAGAAATAACCTGTCCATCTTTTTGATTAAATAAAATTTCATTACATCAAGGATGAAAAGATCCAACATTAAATGGTTCCACATATCTCAAGTGTACAGTCCTTAAAATGGAGAACACCCTCAGATCAAATACCTAACAGGGTATCTAGGTTCATAACAACATAGAACTATTCACTCATTGGGGAAAACACTCTATAAAAGACTCGTATATAAAAGAGTTATATTCACATATGTCAAATAAATTGTTAACTAATGTTAAAGCTACTATAATAGTACCTCATATAGTAGAAGGTCGGGTGCTCTACTCCTCTGGCATTGGATGTATTGCATGTAACCAGATTGTGTAGTGACCCTAAGTCACTGCCTATGTACCCTGAGCATGCCCACTCTTCTGGAGTGAGATTAATGCGTTTTAATATATCTGCCTCGATGACCACCTTGAATTTTATGTATAGTGGTATTCTGGTTTCTTGTATTTCGTGATACTGCAGGCCCCTCTCAACAACATGGAGTACACATAGATCCCTGCTTGCTTGACACTGGTGGAATTGTTCTACCAAAATGCAGGATAATGCCCATCCTACCGTAACTATTACATTACACAAGATATCAAAAAAAATTGGGGTTTAGTATGTCATGGTTTCCTACACTTGTGACATATAAGAAGGCAATTAGCAAGAAGATCTTGAGTGTTTCTATCTCCACGAGTAGCCTCAAAATGTATCTTTTTTCCCATATGAATGAACACTAAAAGATGTAGGTATCAAACTACGTAGAATCAAACCATCATCTACCCTCTTATTTCTTTCCCCAATAAGGTGATGATTGATTATTTCTTAAATAGGGGTCAACCAAAATACATTAAACTATAATCTCATGGTATACACCATACCATCCTCAAATCGCTCAGAGGTCATAAGATCAACCCTAATAGAGTGGGGGAGAACCACAATTTCTCCGTAAAATGAGGGAATTATTACATTACAAAGTTACAAATCTATTTCAGGTTCATAAATTCTCTAGTTCTAACAGCCCTCAACGTTTAGGGAAATAAATAATAAGACAAGTTGGTTTGGAAATCATCCCAAAACATATTTCTATGTGAATCCACCTGGGTAATATCATCCCATCATTTGGTTGAATAATAATGATTCCTACAATCTGAAAGTTAGACCCTACTCATTGGAGGAATCTTAAAATTATTAAATAAGAAAAGAATATGTTAGATCCATGATTCATCAACATGTGGTTTATCATCCCCTGAAAATGTGTGAGGATGCTTCTGATGGAATACCTGAGTTAACTCTTCCATTATGGAGGTTGGTTGAACAATGCCTTTTATATTTAGTAACATACAATTAAATACATATCATATCTATGAATTATTCCCATATAAAGAACATTAAGAGGTGATAGAGGTGGCACAATAAGAGGGATCATTAGTGGATCAAGGCCTACCACCGGAGGTGCATTATCATCCTCGCCATTAGAGAATAATACTAGAGTATGTCATGGTATCATGATTCTACAATGCCAAATGCATTCCTAAAAAATATTTTAACAGTTTAAAGGATTGATGATAGTAAACAAGTATATGGGAAAACCCTTCCAATTAACAGACCAGACCTATCTTCTTGATCCTAAAAGTTGGACTAGGTACTACGTAAAAACCATATCCGGCCCCAAGAATATATGAGATACCCCACTACCCAGTTATAAGGCCCTGTTTATGGCTAGAACAATATTTTACAAGTATACGATAGTTGTTATTAATTTGAAAAATCATATTAATTTTCAATTTGTGATTTTTCATGTAATTAAATCATTTTAAATAGTTGAAATAGATGGACAACTGTTTCCAATCCATAAGGTCACATAATGCTTATAAACCAAAATATGGAATCAACATAACTCATACCATAAATTATTCATGCTTATTCATCCAATAGTCCATGGATGAACATGACATAATTAACTTCATATGTTTTCTTGTTCAAACTAAAAAAGAAATCACTTTTAGGTTAAGGAAGTAACGTTGTGTCAAATATTTTTACTAATACCGAGAAGAAGATCTATCACATTCAATACATATCTATGGAACTAACAATATGCAATATGAAAATGATAAATGAAAATAAAAATGTCATAAAAATGCACTCCATATTAGTACAATTACACATATAATGATTCATAAAATGAAACACCCTCATTTCATCAGGACAAGGAAAAATAAATCATCATTCAAATAACACTAATATCAATAACATCACAATACATGTGCACCACCCAATAATGAAGTCATATCAACCATAAATGGAATAATGATTAACTACAACTTCCTAACCCAGTTAATTTTGGTTTCTCTAACACATGGGTTATCTATATCTAGGCATAGAGATATTTATAAATTCCATTAACTCCTAGTATCCTATCTAATACCCAAATAGAAATAAAAATGAAAAATAACCCTTGAATAAAACATGGAAATGTACCAACCCATGGTCCACATAACATGTGCCCCATGATGATGGGTCACATAGCCTCAAGCTTGCCTCCCCGTACATGAGAGGCTTCCAACTGGCCATAAGGTTGTGAATGCAGAATGATCGGGAGACTATTCCATTTTATCAGAGATACAAAACATTTACAAAAGATAACAAGAAATATTGGACCCATAATACAAACATATAAAATAATTAAGTACCATATGAAAAGGTAGCTGATCAACTATATTGTAATACCAATCCAATTGGTTGTGTCAAATACATGGACACATGACATGATGATATAAAAAAGAGGAATAGGGGACATACATATAAAATCATTCTATAAAAACAATTTAAAAACCAATGTCAGATCCACTAGTAGTTTGAATAGATGATCTGTATTCTGCTCCTATGAACCTATACTCCATCTATAAGATAATCATGTCAAATATCAATATAAGGGTGTTTTCCCATATCCATACCTATAAAAAAATAATCTACATGGGTAACAAAGGTAACCTGAGTTGTGTGTGAGATTAATTCCCAAAAATACACAAACAACTATGTCTAGATGTAATACAAGAAATTCTCATAACTAAATAGTGTATAGGTATAACAGAAGTGAAAACAAGGATGAATAAATAATTAATATCCTACTCAGGTTCCTACGGGACACCTATCTAATCTACCTCCTTCAATTCATAGCCGGACTGAATATCTAATATGTCACTATATATTTTGAAATAATATGTATATAATGTATATACATATTGAATCCATATATATGGACGAAGTACGTGTGAATGTAAGTTGTCGTATACCAAAAATACTAGGTGCTGGATAGACCGAGGCGTAACTCAGACATCCATGAGAACTCTATTTGATTCAACATGATCATGAAATATGGTACATGTTTTACATCCCATAAAGACAGAGGTACTTCATTCTTGACACTCTAGATGGTGAGTGTGCCTTCATGGAAACACTCAAAGCAAGAAACATGTTGTGTCAGTCCCACCATCCAAATACTATCAGTGGTGTGATATGTCATGCTCAAAACCTGATGTAATGGAGTGTGGAACATTCATGCCCAATAGAACCCTTACCATCAATCCAAAACCTATATCAAGGATTAGTCATATTCATAATATAATACATGCGTAATTTTTCCTTATGTATCTCATTATTCATGTCCAATTACAATAAGGAATTTCAATTCACAAAGATCATTTATTGATGAAAAAATGGTTTATCCTTACCACCTTTTACAATGAATTCCATTTTAATCATTCCATTTACATCATTATTATATTCAAATTCAATTTATAATTCCCATGTAGATTTTAGAAGTTACCACAGTCAAAATATAATTTACCTACATGGTAATTTCCAGTGACATCTTGGTCTAAACACCTATGAGGTTTCATAGGTCCATTAAAAATTTATACAACATGGGAAATCCCATTTAAAATCTATGATTATTACATAGTGTCCATTCTATTGATTTAATAAATTAATTATAAAGGTAATGTCATGTTTTAAAAACCATTGGGTGTCCATAACTAAGGTCAACATCCTACAGCCTACTACACATGGATCAGAATACGTTCTTTATGGGGAATAGAAAAAATTGATATGAATAACTCGATTAATCCTAAACACGCTGAAAGTGTTGGCATGTCGAATAAGGAAATAGCTAACAAAACACCAAAAACCATGTGGACAATTATGATACCACCATCCCTACTAATTTTAACGACTCCTCATTCAATGGTTTCCCCATATTTGAAGTAGGATATAAGAAATTGAAGAAATGATCCAACACAATAAAAATAGGGCAAAAGAGGTTTCACCAAAATATTTTATCATATAAAAAGATAAATTTAGATTTAATTTAAGTGGAAGGGATATTATACCTCTAGATATAAAACAAATTTAACAGATCTGGATTTGGAAATCAGTTCTGGGAGATATCCACGTTTCTAGTTTGAGGGAGATAGAGGTTAATAGGAAGTGGACAACCATTTGAGCTGTTGAAAATGGGAGGAGAAAAAAGAAAATATGAACATAAAATTAAATATGCGAATTTTGGAAATTTTAACATCAAAATATGTGTTGAATAGTTTAGCCTCATGGTTTATTCAAACTGTCAGCATACCATGCTCATGAAACTTCTCTAAGAGAGATCACACATAATTAAGTCACTTAGTAGCCCTAATGCTGGGAAAGCCATGAGAAATACCACTGTCAAATGTATGAATTTTTAGGCATGGTGGTAAAAATAGAGTCCCACTATTTCATAAACAAATATATGGCTCATACTTCAACTATGTTACACCATTCACGATTAATATAATCCATACGTGCTAGGTGGAATAGTTTCTATAAACTGTGTGGCCCAATTATTTTTCAATATTTGGGGTTACAGGCTCTAAATAAGACCCAGGAACCATCATGACCACATTGAATAAATATGTTAACATTAAAAGGACCATTTATTGAAATTTAATCCAAAATCAAATTATTAGTGCCTTTATGAAATGAAGGGTTGTTGCAGCTTTCATATTGAAGAATCATTTTCAAAAGTGGGTCATCTGGAGTCAACCACAACCATTCAAACTGTACCAATTCAAATTGGATTCATGTTCTATCAAATTTATATAATAATATTGTTATATAAAGGTTTACATCCATAAGATGTTTATATTTAATGACCTATAGTGACCTAGGCCTAAAATACAAGGAAATTACATCATTTGAGATGAATATTCAACATATTACAAAAGTACATTCCTTTGGACCATAATAGTTTAGTGTATTTGGAAACATGGAACAGAATATGCTTTCTTGGTGAAGGATATTAAATGTTTCCCACAAATATATTACCCTTTAGTACGACTAAGAAACTGTTATTTATAACATATGGAATGGAATCGTAAGAATGTCTGAGCTAGATGATCAGTAAGGGAAAACAAGGGAGATATATAAGACAAATCATGAGCCTAAGGGTATAAGAATATGATCATAATATAAAAATATCATACCATGAATATCAAGGATCATAATCAAGGGTCATGGAATAAATATTAACGATATTAATATCAGAATCATATGGTAATAAATTTAACAATCCATGAAATCGTAACATATGGATGAGACATGAAATCATGGCATACAAATTGTCTTATAAAATAATTCCCTATAAGTCAAAGATAATTTCCTAAATAATTCAAGGAAATTCATGGGGGGATAAACCTAAAGTTCAAGAACAATCCCTAGTCATTTAACGTTCTATATAGTATAATTATTTCACTCCACAACACATTATAATAGTCAAGGATAACTCCCAATACCATCTTAGTAGTCAATGTCCACTACATTGACCATCATAGTGGAATCAATCCTCTATTAAACAATGTTCACTCCATATTCCTAAAATGTCTAAATCATGACATATAAATATTTAACAAATTCATTGGGTGGACATATCGGTCCCACGCATCAAATAATGAAATCATATAACATGTGTCATAGGATCATATATGCTCATCATATCCAAACCCACAAAATTAAATGGGTATCAAAAAATAAAATCATATCATAACCCACAGAAAAGATAAATCATTCATAATAATTTAATATAATTATAACCCATACAAATAAGTGGGTTTTATAATCATATAACTAATGAAATTTTAATGCGTTTCATAAGAATATTGCATGTGAAAGAGAAACGGTTTTCATAAGCACATAACACATGAATGAGAAATGAGTTTCCAAAACATATAACCCATGAAACATAAAAAACATTCATAAAAATTATTCCATCAAAACATAAACCATTCAATGAAATAATACTAATGACACCCTTGGATCATATCCCTGGTAAGGCATGAGAAACACCAACTAATTTCAACTTAGATGGAAAATAATTTTTGAATGGTATTTTAATTTTTTTCATAATATTATATTTTCTATTAAAAAATCAATGAAAATACATTAATTAAAAAAAAAAATTTAAAAAAAATATTATTTTTAAATAATATAAAACCCTTATTAAACATATAATATTTTTAAATCCTTATTTATTTAAAAATATCATTGAAATCATTGAGACATTTTTCATTGAAAAACAATCTTTTGAAAACATATTAATTAATATTTTAAAATAATTTAAAACAGAACTTCAAAAAAAAATTTTGAAAACCATTGTCTTTGATAGTAGATTTTAAAACATATATAAGATAAATTGAAATTGTTGGAAAGATTTTCATTGAAAACGAAATTTTGAAAACATAAGAAAGAAGACTAAAAACATTTATAAAATATTTTAAAAATATAACACAATTTTTAAATTATTTTCCTTGATATTGATCATAAAATATCAGTTAGTACTATTTTTGAAAAAGATTTTAGGAAACATGGTTTTTGAATAAAATACGTTTCTTATCAAAGAGAGTGTGTGTGTGTATTGTTTTATTAAAAACAATTCGGTTATTATATTAAGTTCTAAATAGTGAGAAAATGGTAAAATTTCATAGATAAAGAGTGGATAACCATAGGATAGTAAATTTTATGACAATTATTAAGATTATTATCATAATAGTTTATTAATGGATGCATAATCATAAAGAATCCTGGTAAGAAATAATATTGTATCAACAAACTCTTACTACATTGAAAAAATTGGATCAAAATCCCAATGGAAGGATATAATTAAATAAAGAATAAAATATAATTAAATGCGGATATTAATGATATAAAATTTCAAATGGATTCATATACACCATGAAAAAGAATATAGATTAATAACAAAACACGTGTCCCAAAGAAGTGAAATTGATAACAAGTTACCTTACCAATTTGGTAACATTTGAACTGTAAAACACAATGAAACAGAGTTACTAAAATGGATATTTAAATATCCAAAAAAGTAAGGATATATATAATTTAATAAATTCATGGGAATGTTATAAACCACAAAAAATAATCTAATTCTGTATAAGGTATAAGTCTCACAAAAATAATATCGAGACTGGAAATACACTTTCTAATTGAGTAACTTTTCAATTATGAGATACATGAAAGAATTAAATCATATTAATCATTTAGTATTATTAAATAAATAAAATTAAGTATACAGGTTTTCATGTGGATGTATATAGAACACACAACAATAATAGGTGGTGAATATATCATATATCTCACAAGAATAAAAGTGAAATCAGAAAACACATTCCTTAATTTTTAAAGTTATTCGTACACATTCAAACCACTTGTATAAGAGAAATAATTTTATTATAAATATACCAGATAAGAATTTTTTTTATATAATACAATATATTATTTTATTAAGACATTATTTTACCATTTTATTAACAATTTTCTGTTAATGTTAGATTTTGGGTAATAACAGTTTGGTTTTTTGAATGTGTTTTGATTTATTATTCTTAATAATCTTTCTACGATCCTGATTTACTCATTTAATTAATGCAATTTTTTTTAAAAGACATTTATATTTATTATATATTTATTTTATAATAATATATAGATTTTTGAAATAGTAAATGGATTAAATTTTTCATTGAGACAGTAGGTCGTACGTACGCATGAATATTATTGTCATTTTCTTATCATATTAAAATAACGAATGTAAATTAGATATATATATATATATAATGTTATAATTAAACTTTAATTATTATTTCATATATATATATATCATATAAATTTACCAAACTCATACATAATACATTCCATGTAATGTATAAATGAATCAATTTATTTTGAGGAGGTGGTGATCCACCTGTCTATGAATGATGTTATCATATTCCCAAAAAATTTAATTCATAAAGGAATGTGTTATATACTAACTCTATAAGTACAATAAAATCATAATTATCATATTTAACATATAAAAGAAATTACATTCCTCATTTTCTGCAACCTTGAAACATGTAATGGTAGAAAGAATAACATAGTTTCACGAGGTTGTAGTTTTCCGTACACATGAATGATTATCATGTTTCACAGTAAATTGAAGTGTGTGTGATTATAGGTTTTTAACGTAACATATAAAGATATCATAATATTTATAATACATAGTTTATAATTTAATCATGAATGAAGATGGTTTTAGTGTGTTTAGAATGAAATTAATCAAAACTGCATGTCGGAGGATGTTACCTCTTCTTTGTGTAACTCCATTTGGTTTTCATGAATGGGATTCCTTGGAAGAATTTATAACCAATATGAGGCCTATAAGATAAATGGATGAAATTTTAGAGTAATTTGGGATAGTGTTTTGATTGGAAAAAGTTCATTACAGGTGTGAATAAATGAGGGTGCGAGTAACCTTTTATAGTGGAGGGGTGTGGCAATCTTATTAATATAAAATGGTAAAAATATTATTAAGATGTATTCATTAGATAATTTGGCTCAAATAATTTTAAATATTAAATAAAAAGGTTAATTGAACTAAATATGTCCACAAAATTGGTTTCGGACATGTTTATGGTTGTTTTTATACATTGTGTTTTATGCTTAACCACTAAGTACTATGGTTTTTACCTTAATCATTATAATCAATTTTTATTATATTCACTAATTACTTTGTAAAAAATTAGTTTTACATAATTAAATATTATATAATTTACTATTTTCAAATATAGTATCCATTTTTTGAAATTCTAATCATGAGATCTGTATAAAATAATTTATAATTAATCCTACAGATGTGTCACGAAAGCAGTCTTTTAATGTGATAATGCTTAAAAGATTGAAATATTTTTTTATCCAATTTCAATGTCAAATTGGTTATAATGAACCAAATTGAATTAATTTATGTACAAATGATCTTATTATAATTTACAACTTAACTAAAATATAATTTAACTTTATAAATAAAGTAAATGAAAAGAATATTTAAATTAAAATTCGGTATTTTCCACTATAAAAAACGAAACAACTAAAAAAATTAAAAAATTCCCCCAATGTAAATTTTGATATTTCACATCCAAAAATGAATTTTTTTATCAAATAAAAATTATGAACGTGTAAAAATTTAGGTTTAGAACAAATGTTCCATTAAAATATGGTAAAACTACCTTTTAGAATAATATATCTTTTTTGACTAAAACTGTATTTTTTCATAATATATGCCCATAAAAATATTTTATGTATGTCAAAAAATTCATTTGATTTTATAATATATAAATTTCAATAAAAACATTCGACAATTTTTTTAATTTATTGATATAAAATATTTTTGTACATAGAAAAATAGTTTTCTTAGAAAATGAATTTTTTATTTTCAAATAGATATTAATTTTATTTCCATCTAGTTGATAACCAAATGATTCATTTTATAAAAAAGTTTAGACCAAATTTTCAAATTTTATTTAATCGTTTTCATATCATCCATTCAATTGGCTAGGTGATAAATTTAATAATATTTTAATAATAATATTAATAGTATATTGTAGAACAGAAAAACTCTATCTTTCATTTCATGAAAAATATCGAAGGAACATGGAATTCTATATAAGACAATCCAAACATATTTTATGTGTACCGAAATCTTATCTATTTGTTGGGTGTAGCACTAAATCTACATAGTGTTGTGTGCATATCAAGAATAACTTAGTGCTTTCACATAACAAATGGTATATTCAGTGATGTGTGAAATGAAAAATAATGAAAATAATAAATTTATTTGAAAAATTATTACAAAAAATAATAGGGTATTACATAACTCATGGGTTTTGTGATTGATAATTCTGTAAGTAAAGTGTACAAATTATAGAAATCCATTTAGGGTTTGAAATAGGCACCACATGCATGGTATTATAATCCTGACTCACACAAGTATCATCTATAATATCAAATGGCATATGAAAACTATAATATGTGTGTGAAAAATTATAGGGAGGAATAATTAATTTTTTTAGTATACGTGGATAATATCACTTTTGGAAGTAGAAATTATAATTCTAAAGATGAAATTTTCTAGCATATGAGATCAATGTAAAATATTTCTATGATAGGCGAACTCGGTAATTTTTTAGGGAAATATGTAGTTTAGAGAATGGTTTATGCATTTGTCTCTCATACCAAGTATAAAAGATTTACATTGATAAAGTATTCCTTACATATTTCCTAATCAATATCAACTACGACTATTGTTGAAATCTTTCTTGAGAAGTACAAATATTAAAAATATATGGATTCTACATTATAAAAGTGGGTAATCAGAATCTTGAATTATTTTATGTCAACTCAACTTGATATTCTAGTTTCGATATTCATATCCGATCATATCAAAAGTTACCTTATGTCTGAGAATCTCAGAATGGTTAAATGTATCATGAGGTACGTCTGATTTAAACTCAATTATGATATAATATTGGATACATGAATAGATCATTATTAATTATAATAATATATTGTGGGTTGGGCTATATGTATAGTGGAAAATTAGTCCACCAGTAGTGGGGAGTTATTTATTGTTAGTATGTATGCTGGATAGCTGGCTAAGAAACAATAAAACACTTCAATAATTATAGAAAATTAATAATATACTTCTGTGAGAAAATCTAGTACTAAACATATGTGGATAAAGAATTATTTTTAAGATATTAGTAGATATTTTAAGAATCATCTGGTGATATATTTTGATACTAATAATATGATTGAACTGATGAAGAATCTAGTGCAAAACTCTTGTAAAAACATATCATGATCTAGTATCAATTTATTAATTTAAAGGTGGAACATGGAATGATCAAACAAAAATATGGTGTAACAAATGAGAAACTATAAAGAAATCATATCAAATGCAATGGACATTCCAATGTTTTAGAATCATTTGTTTATCCTTAGGGTTGAATAACCTTCCACATCATGTGGAAGATTAGACTACCCACGATCTTTTTACTTAAATATTTCCATCTAAATGGAAGGTGGTAGAGGGATACTAGATGACATTAATCCATTGAGTGTAATATGTATAAATAAGATTATTCATTCATTCCCGCATGGTTCTTTATTAAAGGGGGGAAGGTCGAGGGAAAGGGGGAGGTCTCCCAACCATTAGGTTCCCAGTAGAGATTATCTTATGAAGGTTGAGTTATTTATATCCTACTCAAAGGATGTTTTTGAATTTTGAATGTCCAGAGGCACAAAATGCACTCATAAACTATTTTATTATAAACCATAAAATTCACACATATATATATAGAGTTGTTAATAGGTTTTTAAGTTATATTTGGGAATCTATAAAGATGCATTACAAAATTTAATTTGAATTTGGATATCCAACACAAACAAAGGGACAAAATGTTGGTACTAAGAAAATAAGGACTGGTGATTGATGATTCTTTTAGGTTTGTAGGGAATTTTTTCATGGGTGATAAAATTTATTTTTAAAAATAAATGTCTGAATAATGTATTGAATATGATTAATAAAAAATTTTGTTTTAAAATGTTTTACAAAAAAATTGATTTAGAATACTAATTTTTTTTGGTTTCATTGAATTTGATGAAAATTATCATGGAAAATGAAAAATTATAATATAGTAGGTATGTGTATAATGTATTAGGATTGAAACACCTAAATGAAGCATGATATACACATATTGAGTGAAAGGTCAACTATTTCACAATGTTACTATGTCACCATGTAGGGAGTACACAAACTACATTGACAGTTCAAAGATGATGACCCATATAGGGATCCTGTGAACGACAAAGACATCAAAAATATGGGGAGTTACATTCTTGTGACCAATAATAGAGAATAATTTTGATAATAAGTTCAATAATGCAATGAATTATTGTTGTAATTCTATGTTGTTTATGATTGGAATGCAGTGATTCGAGAGATCCTTATAGGAGGATCATTAAGGAAGGAGGTTCCCGAAAAAATCCACTCAATATGGTTTTCACATAGTTGATTCTCATAATCGTGTTATTAAAATGTTTTTGGGGTTTTTTTATATAAATATTACACTATTCACATCATTAAGAATGTTTGAAATGCATAATTAGAAATCATGTACATTAACTTGATGATCGTTGAAGGAATAATCAATTTTGAATGAGGGTCCCATGAAGTTATTTCAAAAAAAAAGTTACCTTAAATGAAGTATGTGGTAAGTTGGTATTTAAGGGGTGTGTGATGAATTAATATAAAGTACACTATAATATCCCAATATTTTATTATATATATAAATTTAAATTAAACATTATTTAATTGGTAAATATTTTTACACGCAATAAGATGTTTTAACCGACCATGTTATAGTATTGAATTATTTATATTTAATGTGACAGTGATCTCCAAGATATTTTATCAGAAGGTATGAATAATAAAAAATAAATTATGAAAAAAATTATTGTCTACATATGTGTATCACCACTCAGTTTCTAGCAATTAAACCCTTCTTTATGATTTTTAAAGTATGTAAAGTATATGGGTAATTTTTTGGAATGTTTTGAGAACTTTTGAAGTATTATTTGGGATTTTTTATAGGTTAACGGTTGGTACACAGTTTGGGAAAATCGTTCAATGACTATATGAAACATTGTAAAGGTACACATGGGAAAAAAAGAAGGGGTTGGGGTGGTGCATGATTTTACAAAACCATGCAACCATTAATGAGAAATTGTGCTCTTTGAAAAGGTAGATGGTTATTTTTGTGATATTATCGTCAACATGGCTGGAACATGATTTGTAAACCATGTGTGATTAAAATTTGAGGACCAGCCTTGTGGTAGTGGATAATACATAGTTAGTGCCTTGTTTTCCTAATAGTGCGACTAACCGTGCATTGGACCAATATTCCATGTTAAAATGGTGGATATCACTCGTTTTACCCTACAACATTCTATATTTTCATTATATGCAGCCATAACACAATATTCACTCTTCCTAATGGTCATGGAATGTTCTCTCATTGATCCACATGTGATATGACAGATTCTATTGGTGATTAGAAGCATAATTCTTGTGGTATGTGAAAGGTATTTGATAATTCATGATTGTTCATAATAGTGTTTCATAGATCATCTTTTCCCTATATATATGTTTCTTATATATATGTATGTTTTGGGTATATATAAGGCTTTGGATTCCAAATATGTTTATATTTATTATTATTTTTTAGGCTAAGATATCTAATATAGATTTTTGGAAATTCAACCTTGTTTTTTGGAAGTTCTTTGAGCCCTTATTAATTTTCATCATAAAACCCAAGGTAGTTGGATTCAATCTTGAATCATCTATATTAAAACATAAATTTTAAGTTCAAAATTTAATTATTTTATTTTATGTGACTATATATTATCTATGAAATAATCATTGAAATCCCAATTGTTTGATGTTGTGGAAATTGGTATGTTTTGTGTGTCTTTGGAATTTTTTTATTACATGATTCTAAAATAATTATTTTAAAATAATAGTTGGTTTATAGGAATATGAAAATGGATTTGAATAATCATAATAGAATTTTATTTAAATTTATTGATCAAAATTGTATTTTTCATGGGGTTGACATGTTTTTGTGTCATGAATTCACATGCATTTGGATGAATGAGGGTGTGAAGTACACCAATCAAAATGTTGGGACATATATTTGTGGGAAGTACCCCCGTCAAAGTGGTCCACTATGTGATGGCTTAGGGGAGGGATTACTCACCAATGATATGTATAGGGTGTTCGTCAGATTGTGTGCAAGGTAGGATTTGTGGTTATGTGGAATAGAATGAGTTACGCCAAAATGAGATTTTCGAAATGGTTTAGAGAAATGATTGGTTTTTTTACTTGATCTTAACATTGTTTTTTGAAAATTTATTGGTCATGGAACATGTTTAGATTTTTATAGGAACTATTTTTGGAATAAATTTATAAAGATAATTTTATATAAACTTTGATAACATGTTCTATCATATTGGAATGAGTTGGTAATTCATTGGGAAAATATTCTGAGATTCATTACTCATCCCTTCTTTAGAGAATTATTGATTTTGAATATATAATCTATTAGGAAGTTAGAAAAGGTAAAGTATCACACATCTTTATAAATAAATAGTTATATGTGGGTGGTTTGGTGGAGTTGGATATTAGAGCATGTGGAGCTTTGGAGTCATGTGTTTGCCTTTAGTTTTGTTAATTTGTTTTCCACTGTTTCATTTGATGTTTTATAGTCTTCTTCTCTGGTACCATTTTTAGTGTTTTTGATATAAGTAAATGTTGAATTGTCTTTAATTTTTACCATTAATCATGTATTTCTTATTTTGATATGATTTTATGGTTGTTTGTTTTATTTACAAATGTAATATTTCCCCTCGTGTATATTAAATCCCTACGACATTTATTGCCATTCTTTGCAATCATAGGGGTGTCTATTAATGCAAAGTATCATCCTTCCGCATTTTCAAGTCATTGATAAGGGGTGTGACATTACAATATATATAATTAATTAATTTAATTCTAATTTTTATGAAAATAATATAAAATCATTTGAAGATTAAAATGATTTAAAAAACAGTTTTCATATGCACAAATTGTTTTTATCATAATAAATTAAATTAATATCCATAGAGGAATAATTTTAATTTAACATATTGATAATATATTAAATAAAATATTTTTTTCATTCATATAATAGTTTTTACATGGAATGAAATGAACATAAACATATTTTTATACTAAAAAACATATTTTTCGAAATACTATTTTGTTGACTTTTATAAACTTATTTAAAAATGAATTTCTCCCAATTATATAAGTCTACTTACTAAAAAGGATTACATATTTTTAATTGTGATAAGTAATATTATTAATAATTTCAACATATATTTTCTTTTTTAAGAAATGTAACTAAAGGAAAAATTCATTAATATGATAAATGATAAAAGGTATTTACGAAGGGTTAAACTAAATGTATAAGGGTTGAAATGAACTAAATAATTGTGTAAATAATATTAGATGAAATTATTGGAAATAAATATCAATATAAATTTTAAATAGTCCTAATTTTGGGGAGCATTTATATGTGAGTTACTTTGTTATAATTTAATACTAATATTAATTACAAGTGTGACTCTCCCATCCCTTATAAAAGGTCATCCCTATCAAATATTCTCCAAACAAATTGATCCATTTAGCTTGACAAAAAATATCAAAAATATCTTATAACAATAAATATACACATCATATAGGCAATTAAATGATTAAAATACAACATAGTGGTCCTAATGAATATATTGAAAAGATGTTTATCAAATAATAGGTATATGTTATTAAAAATTATTTTGAAGATTCACTATTTTTATACATTCTATAAAATTTTTGTAATAAAAAATTACATAATTAATCTATTTTAATAAAAATATAATGATTTTATTTTGATCATTGTATTTCCATTCTCCATCGCTTTTCTGTTAAATGGGAAATGGAAGTATCACTCATGCGTATGTATGTACTACAACGTCCATGTAGACATATGATTAATTTTCAATCACCATCATTCATGGTTAGTGATGGTGATGGATTTATTGTATCTATATGAAATTAATGACAAAATTATAATTCTATATTTACATTATCTTATTCACCTTATTATATTTCTTTCTTTAGTAATGTGATATTGTTGCTCACACATATGTGTAGACTTCCTCCTCTACGAAGTAATGTTTTTTGAAATTCATCATCAATTTATATGAATTATTATAAATGTGTATATGAAGAATGAATATTATAATTATTTCATGATTAATATAATATATATATATATATATATATATATCTGAAACCATAACCATGGTGAATAATCATGAACCATAAAACTGAAATATTCATGGAAAACAAACTAGTCTTCACCTCAATGTTTATTTTAATGAATAAATTGTTAATAAAAGGGAAATATTAAATTAATAATAAATAATAAACTATGGTTTATGAATTAATATTTTTATATAAAATATTAAAAATTAAAAACTATATATAATATAAGATATTTTAATGATTATTAAGAAATAAGGGGTTTGAGGTAACAATTTATGTTACAACATATTTTTTTTCGAGGTCGTCTGTGCTCAATCTCCATTTAGAAAAATTATATAGATCATATACTATATAAACAAATATATTTTATTCAAAAAAAAGTATTCATTGATTTTTTATGTGACAATTCCATTTTCTGTTCTTTGGTATTCAAACTTTATGTTAAATATTTTTTTCTTAAAAACCAACCATATTTCATCTTTAGTTAATGATTTTTTTATCCATGTAAGTGGTATTAAAAATTATTTTATAGAAGGTTAAATTATAATTGAAAATAATTGAAATGTTTATATTAATTAATATTTAATTTATTTAAAATTTTGTAAAAGATTATTTTTAATGAAATATTTTTTAAGATGTTATTTTTGACTCTTTGCAAAATTTGGAAAATAATGATCTATTTTGAAGTGTATGGAAGGAAATTATTTCCCTACTATTATGATAATATTTTTCATAGAAGATTTAATTAATGTTTTATATAGTTATTTTTAAATAAAATAATTTTATTCAATATCCTATGACTTTTTACAACAAATGTTATAAAAAAAGATAACATTTTTCTCATATTTCCAACGAAAGGATTAACTGTTCTTGTAAATGTTTATTTCATCTATGTCAATATGATATAGAGATTATTACTTTTACAAGAGTAAATTCCCATATGATTCCATATGCTTTTTATGACTTATGGTGATTATTATTTATGCATGATTCCCTAAAACAAGTTTCTTTCCCATGGGTTAGTTAAGTTAACAATATATCTTTATGATACTCATTTCATTATCATGGGTTATGCTATGATGAAATGATGAAATTTTTCTAAAACATGTTTCCTTACCATAGTTTATTATTAGAAAAAATGATGAATGTTTTATTATATTATTTTACACATATAAATGATTTTTATTATTTGAGAGGTGGACCATGAATTATATGTCCCAACATTGTATTTGGTAAAGAATATACATATTGAGATAATAAGTAATAAAAGGGAGAGTGAAAATTGTTCTATAATGAACATTTTCCAAAATGAAAATCATAGATTGAACATTGAATAAGAAAATAACAGAATTGGAATTGAACATATTAAACTATTATGGCCTTGTTAGTGATCCTTTACTAAGGAAATGATTTTGAATGCTTAGGTATATGCCAAAAACAAAAGTCATATTCTATTTATATGTTCTCATGGATCATTATTGATGATTGATGCATCCAAACACTTATTAATTATATCATTTATTATGAGAAAGACTTTTTTTATGATTTATTATTATTCGCATTTGATAGATTGGGTATAATTTTTATATGTTATGATCATGTTCTCATACCCTCATGTTTATCTTATTCATAGTCATGGACATTGATTCATATTTCTAGTGATTAACCTCAATAATAATCTAAGATAACCCTTTCATATATTACTTTTCCCTGGTTCTAATGAAATATTTAATGTAAGGTATATTTGTAACACCCTAGGAATTCAGAGCACGTTCTCTCATTAAAATAATTCAACAGCATGCGCAACAGACAACACTGAGATTATTGCACCACACCTTTCCAAAAAATCCATTCAGAAAGCTGTTATGAATTTTATTATTGTTATTTTGAATTTTATATACTACATATAATTTTAAAATTCATATTATATGATTTTTAGACACTATATAACAACAAGTTCAATTTTTTTGATATAAGAAGTAGTTTTCAAAAAATAAAATTTTACCACCTTTTAATGGAGAACCTCTTTTAAATATAATGTTTGAAACTTTTATATATTCAATATTACTGAATAAACATCTTCTTTAGACGTTGGTTGTTAAAATTTTGTTTTGATAGTTTTTTGGTGTATTTCTGATAACTTTAATATTTTAATGAATAGTGGAAAATACTAAATTTTAATTGAAAATAAATTTTTTAATCAAAATTTTTTATAGTTTTATATTATAAATTTGAATAATTTTTAAGTATAACTAGATTAAATTTTTTTCATTTAATCCAATGTTTTTCATTAGAAGTAATTTAACTTTTTAATTGGACACAAACACATATCAATATTTTGATAGGTTTTTTTTATCAAAATCATGCCTTTTGGTTTTGACAGCGTGATTAAAATTTTAATTAACTAAAGAAACTTATATGTTTTCAATTTGGTAAAATTGAAATCATTTTTGAATTTGGAATATCAAAATTCTCTTGGAGTCAATTTTTGGTATTTTTCTGAAAACATTCAATTTTTGATGAACAGGAAAAAACACTACGTTATTGTTTAAAACTAACTTATAATTTAAATAATTATTTATTTTATTTATATTTATTTTAAGTAACAATATATAAATAATACATATATATGTTCAACTTAATTACTTGAAGTCATTTTATAATAAAATAATATGTATTAAATTTCATTGAACTTTTTAATGACTTTTACCCACCTTCTATGAACATTTACAAATTTGCATAAAACGTAATTTTACCGCTTCTGTGAGCTAAATTTCAGAAATCCAAGACATGGTTGAAATCAGTATGTAAAATGTGGATCAATTGAATTAAAATATTTTTTTTCTAATAGTCACTTTTGAATTTTAATTCTTACGGTTAAATGTATATAGGATAATTAATTGTAAATATGTTATTATAATTACCATAACACATGTCCTAGTTATATTTGATAATTCTATTTAGAACAAAATCATCCCAAGGAATAAAATTGTAAACTGAGTCTTTTTATGACATAATCAGGATAATTAAATAATTTTCTTTCAATGTGATAATGTTGTTATGACTTTCGAAAAAAACCAAATACTAAATAGTGGTAAAATTGACATAAATGAGTTATAAAAACAAATAATATATTATTAATTGATATAATATTTCTAAAAATAAAATGTTCAGAAAATGGTCTAATATGAGGTTATATATATTAATAATTAACCACTCTATGTGTGATTTTCTTTTTATAGTATGTTTATTTACCATTTATTATAATAATACTGGAATAAATGGTAAAAGTTGAACTAATTAACTAATAGTTAAATCTTAATGATAAGGTTACTTTAGTGACCTAAACCTATATAAAACTTATTGGTTGAGAGTTTATCGACCCATAACCACCTTTGACTCAAAATAAATCCTTTTAAATCCATTATAATTTGAATATGATTGTATAATAAATTAATATTTCATGATTTTCCTAATGTGGCCCCCACCTCTCTTATAAAAGCGTACTCCCCCTTCGCTTAATAACACATATCCAAATCCATTTGTCTTGGATATATTTTGCTCAAATATCCTTTAAACTTCCCTCACATCAACCTAGAGTCCATACTTTGATTAGAACGGCAATCTATGGGGACTTTGTGATCAAATCAAAAGGAAGAACCCAAAGAATATTCAATTATTTCATCACCTCTATCATTGTCCTTTTCTTCTTCAACATCCTCTATCTTTGTTTTTTCCATACCAAAATAATAAATACATTACCTTATACATAATATGACATTAATATAATTATTCTAAAACCATATTCATTATTCTATCCATCATATGAATGACAATGTCACTATACGTGCGTAAGTACGACTTGCCATCTCTATGTCGTGGTGTTGTTTGTTATTCAATAATTTTTTATTTGGATGGGTATAATAATGTGTATAATTGATTAAAATAATAAATATAAAATGTTAAATATTATTTATATATATATGATATACCATATAAATACACTCTATTTCACCATCAATATAATGATATTGTTTCTTATGTGTACGTATGGATTACCGTCTCCAAGAACGCGATGAGATTCATTCATCATCGTAACCATTAAACAATAATTCTCATTTTATGACTAAAAATAATGTTTAATAACATATTATCATTCTGGATATGAATCAAACACATCATACCCATAACAAACATGACTAACATAACAGAACATATAAAGGAAAATGATTCACTTAACACCCAAAATAATGATACTACTAAAATATTATATTAGAAGATCATATATGATATCATATTTGTGTATGTGGTTCTTTTATATTTTGAAAAAAATTAATTAACTATTATACAAGAGTTTAACAAAACCTTGAATAAGTAAAAGTAAAAGGTAAATGTAAATTTTACAATATCGTTATTATCCATGGTTGTTTATACGTGAGTATCTACTGGGACCTCTTTATCATCCACATCTATGTTTCATAAAAATGTATTTCAAAATATTTCTACTATTTCCAATAATATGGTTTATAGTAATTTATACCATTGTTTTTAATTTTATAAAATGGTTTAAAAGTAATCATTCTGTCACTTTCCAAACAAAGTACTTTATGAACTATTCAAAAAAACTAGGAATTAATGTTTCATTAACTTATAAAGATGTTGCAGCTTTTTTAAGAAGTTATAAATCCTTCAAAGATTCCATTACAAGCTTATAAGAACATTTTACAAATAAATGTTTTCTTATATAATTATGAAAATTTTGAATTATTTCGAAATATAATTATTTATTTCTCTCAAATAGTTTTCATTTCTTCTATGTCAATATCCTTTGATATATTTTACAATTGATTGAAGTTGATTTATAATGATACAATCTTACCTATTTTATTGAATGTTTTGTGATATGTGTGACTGTGGATGTGTTATTTTTAAACCATTCATGGTTTATGGTTAATGTATTATCATTTCATATACTAGTTTTAATATGAATTTTTATGTTATGTTTCAATATTTTTATATAAGGAATGTATAGGACATAGTAAGTGATAGGTGGAGCCCGCTATATCTCCTCGATGCATCGGTAGGTATCATGAGACAAACTAGTGTCTTGGGAAAATGCCTTGAAAAAATCTTATTTGTAGTCTAGGAATGAGGCCCTGATTATGTGGTTATGATGTCTGGAATTATGCATTCCATCATTATGAAATAGGTTATTTATATTAAATTATATTATTTGACTATTATAATATCATGTGAATAAGTAAATAGCACTAATCGATTAATATTTTCCATATTTTGTTGATGTTTATGTTTATAATTCTTGTTTCTTAGTCTTAAATAGTACCGTAATTTTTTTCTTATTTATGATATTTTATTCTATATTATTATACTTATTGATCATTTTAGCGCACCCCTTTCTATGATTTATTTTTACTAGGAAGGGAATAAGTATATTATGATTAACATTCCAAAATCGGGTAATGGATGTGGTGGTGTTCAATTGGGACACAATGATGTTGTTTTTCCACTTCATAATATAATCTATAACTTTTTTATATATCTGGTACTTCCAAGGCTAGTAAAAAAATCGATCATTCGAGACTTGATCTTTTGTAATCATGCCAATGATATGTAATAATGTACTTACACTAGGTATCTAGGGTCGTCGTGTTACATTGGGTATCAGATGAAGTTTAGTACAAACTAGGGAAAATAAATTTTGAAAAACTCTGATTAGAGAACATTACAATAATATAAAATTTGAGGATTAGTATAAAAAAACATTATATAATTTTGTTAATGTAGAGATTTAGTGATTTTTCAAAGAAATACATCCTTGTTTGGATACTAGCTGGTAGTGGTGACTTTGGTACAGATATACCTAGATGTGAAAACTCTGACAAGGAGTTTTGGGTATGACTCCGGGTATCCTGGTACATGACAATGTGATTTACTGCACTCTTGGTTACGACACTCCCATGGGATATTCTTAGGATAATTCACATTTTTTTACAAAACATTATGAAGTTTTTATGAGTATATATGTCAGTAAACATACCAATGTTATGATTATGAGACTAGTAGTGTATAAATATTCAATTAATGCTATGAATTTTTATATTTTTTGGATTATACATAATGATATCATCTAAACTAGTGTATGTCATCATTTATAAATGGGGCCTAGTATATGTAATGTAAACTGAAGCAATATGAATGATCCAAAGAGTTAGAAGGATCATATCTTTCAGGGTCTTAATATATCATTTAAAAGGTAAAAATACTCCCACATATTCTCATCATCTGAAGAAACAATATCACGTGTTTATAAGATAAGGAAAAAATTCATTTAGTCATATGGATTTGAATGGATACTAGAGAAGAAGACGATGGTAGAGAGAATGGTGGATAAAGTGAAGAATGTAAAAACACATTTTCCCATATGTTATCACTATGGAATGAATCACCCTGGGAAGTGCTTAAAAGGAATGGGAGTTTATTATATGTGTAGAGAAAAAGGCCACCATGCTCATGATTTAAAGGGTAAGAAAGATTTTTAAAATATACAATGCTTCATCTGCAAAGGGTTTGAAAAGTACGCAAATCATTATCCCAATCATCAAGGTAAACCCTAAATGATGCTATTAGTTAAAAATCATGTTATGATACTATCATTGATTTAGTGGAATGATTAAAAATATTATGTTCATATTCAGAAATTGTGTCATTTTAGTACTATATAAATTATTTAAAAATTATAAAAATTATAGTGTATATAAAGATTGTACTATAGTACTATTTTATTGATGATTTGAGAATGTTTGGTACCAAGTAAAGTGACATGGTTTCAAGTTAAAATTTTTGGAAAATTTATGGATAGGGGAAATAAATCACTTAATATGTTTCTAGAACTAGGATAATGATTTTGGAATATGGTATTATTGACTTGGATAAATTATATTCAATATTATTTACTACATTGAAACTAATTAATTGATTTTTATTCCATAATTTATGGAGTTTACAACATTTTTGGATATAAGAAATATATCCTGTATTCTATAATAAATAAGGGAGAATTAATGTAACAAATAAGGTATTATGGTTATTCAGGGTGTCACCATGTTTTCTGGGAATACATGATGATGGTATTCACATAATATTATGTGGAAAAATAAATCATCGTTATGTTTACCTTCCATATAAATTTTAGACTATGAGTTTGAAGAGAGGAATCTTGGATAAGTAAAACGGTTCGAATAAATTATGATGGACATTAGAAACTATTTTTTAAATTTAAAACATTTATTAATATTATTTTTATATTGTTATAAAAAGCACAGCCTGGATGTTAGGTGACAACCCTTCTCATCCTTGAAGGCTGGAAGACTTGAACCCGACATTGAAGGGACACAAGGGTTCATCACCTACCATTGTCTTACATGATGTACTGTTTTGTATAATGTAATTTAATTTTTTATGGTATGTTAGTTGAATTATAAATTTATTATTTTTTGAAACCTATACTATTAGGATATGTATAATTTTTTTAAATTCTATTATCTTTGGGTGTCAAATATGAGTTTGCTATAGAAGCTTATTGAAGGATGTAACTCTACTTATCAAGTAATTTATTTCTTTTTTCACTAATTCTATGAATTAAATAATTATTAAACTTTATTGAAGTAATCTTAAATCCAAAAATGTGTTATCCAAATACCTTATCTTTTTTTAAGCGATGATATTTAAATCATCGTAGATTTATGGCTTTTAGGCACTCAAAATCCAATTAATTGTTCACTTGTTTGTGATTGATGACCTCAATCACTCCCTATAAATATTTAGGTTTCTCCTATTATTATTTTTTTCTAATTGACACTAATTTTCTTATATTCTATATAATAATTTGGTGGTGAAATTTTTATTTCCCTTTCCCTCTTAAGAAGATTAAAATTTACTAACCATATTTCCGATGTGGGTTTTCTATAATGGTATTTTTCATTTGTTACCTTTAATTTTTGAGAAAAATTTCAAATTGTTAGGAATAAATTTATTGAATCAAGGGTGAATGTAACACCCCCTATATTTCATAGCACGTTATCTCTTTAATGTAATTCAACATCTTGTGCAACACGCAACCCCGAGTTCGAGCGCACTAGGACTTACCAAACTAGCTGTTCAAAAAGTGGTTATGAATAGTATTAACTGAATTTAGAATTTTATAAACTCCATATAATTATAACATTCATATTATGTGTTTCTTAGACGAAATATAAGAACAAATTCAATTTTTCAGATAAAAGAAGTATTTTTCAAAAAATAAAATTTTCCTTCCATTTAATGAAGAAACATTTTTAAATTCAATATTTATAACATTTATATAGTCTATTTTACAAAATATACATGTTTTTTAGAATCTGGACAAAAAAATTTAGTTTTGATTGGTTTTGGTCTTTTCTGAAAAATTTTATATTATGATAAATAGTGAAAAATAAAAAAAATTAATTGAAAACATGATTTTTAATGAAAATAATATGTAGTGTTAAATTATAAATTTGAATGGTTTTTAGAGTAATTAGATTATGTTTTTATCACATAATCCAATGTTGGTAAATGGAATTAATTTTACATTTAGATATGACACAGACACATATTAAAATTTTGATAGTTTTTACTTCTCAAAAACATGCTATCAGGTTTTGACAACGGGAATGAATTTTAAATTAATGGAAGAAATTATATGGTTTAAATTTTGTAAAATAGAAATCATTTTTGAATTTGGAATATCAAAATTTGTTTAGTGTGAAGTTTAGTATTTTTCTAAAAACATTCAAATTTTGATGAACAGTGAAAACCACTGCGTTATTATTTAAAATCGACTTTTTATTAAAATAATTATTTATTTTATTTAATTTTATTTTAAGTAAAAATAGATACATAATATATATATGTTCAATTTAATTAATTGGAGTCATTTTATAATAAAATAAAATGTATAAAATTATATTTAACTTTTTAACGCATTTTACCCACCTTCATGGCATATTTGAAAATTTGCATAAAACATAATTTTACCGCTTATGTGAATTTAATTTAAAAACTAGAGAGACACAGTTGGCGACTGTAAGTAAAATTTGATTCAATAGGATGAAAATAATGTTTGGTGAATAGTAACTTCTGAATTTTATTTACCAGAGTAAAAGGTAAATATGGTAATTAAAGGAAATATGATATTTTAGTTTCCATAAAAAATGTACAAATTCTATTGGATAAATGTATTTCGAAAATAATAAACCATAGGAATAAAATATGATCCTTTTGGTCTACTTGGATTCGACTATAGAATTTATTATTATTTTATTTAAATAATAGTTAAAAGTGTTAAATTCAATGTTTAATAACTAAACCATTTTTTATATATGTTTATACATAAAATTAATCCAACTATAAATATTATATATAAAGATAAAAAAATTACTACATAATTTTATTTTATTTTTAATTTAAAACAATATATAATTAAATTTATTTATGACACAACGATAATGTCGTAATTACTTTATGATAGAATGATTTATAGAATTTATTTTATAAATATTAATATAATTTCTAATTTGATACTTTTTAGGTATTACAGTAATTTTATAGGTTAATATGAAATTATAGGGTTGATTAAATAATTTTTTTTTGATGTTCTAAATTTTTTATGACTCTCACAAAACCCAAATACTAAATAGTGTCAAAATCAACATAAATGATTTATTTAAAAAATCACTATATTATTAATTGATATAATATTCCTAAAAATATATTTTTTGACCAAAGGACATAGATAAGGTTATATAGATAAATAATGAACCAGTTGGGGTTCTCTTGTATTTTTATTGCATGTTTATAAACCATTTATTTTAATAATACAAGAATACATGGTAAAAGATAAAAAATTTAACTAAGAGTTAAATCTAAAGGATAAGGCTAATATGGTGACCTATAAATCCCTAAAGCCTATTGTTTGAATGGTTTTCAACCCTTCCACACCTTATCCTCGAAATAAATTATTTTTTTCAATTATAAACCGATTTTTTTATAATAAATTAATATTTCATTATTTTCATAATGTGATTCCCAACTCTCTTATAAATAGTTGCCCCCTTCTATTATTATCACACCACCAATGATATATGGCTCAGAAAAACCCTATTCGAATATTCACAAGACTACACTCAATTAAACCTAGAGGCCTTACTCTGATCAGAAATCCAACATACGGTTCTCTTTTGATCAAATCAAAAGGAAGCACCCGAAAAAAGGTTATAATTTCTTAACCACTTCTAAAGTTATTTTATTCTTCCACATCCTCTTTCATTGTTTTTTCCATACCAAAATAATAATTCAAATACATTATAAATTTTTTTGTTATTTTAAATATTCTAAAACCTTATTCATTATTCAATCTATCATATGAATGAAAATGTCAGCTTATGTGCGTACGCACAGCTTACCGTCTCTACGTCGTGGTGTAGTTTTTTATTCCACAATTAATTATTAGGATGGGTATAATAATTAATATAAATGATTTAAATAATAAATATAACATATTAATGATTCTGTATATATGATATAAGTTCCAATTACATATGATTTCACCATCAATAGGATGATATTAATACTCGTGTGTAAGAACAGATTACTATCTCCATGAACATGATGAGATTCAATCTCCATCATAATCATTCATGAACAATTTTAATCTTATGATAAAAATAATGTTTTTGAATATAATATCATTCTAAATATGATTCAAATACATCATATCCATAAAAACCAAACTTATGTAACAAAACATATAAAGGAAACTGAATCAGTTAACACTCAAAACAATGATACTACTTAAATATTATATTAGAAGATCATATATGAAATCACGTTTGTTTATGTGGTTATTTTATAATTTAATAACAATTGTTTAACTATTATATAGGAGGATATCATACCATAGACCAAGGAAATGTAATAGGTAAAAGATAATTTTACAATCACTTTATTATCTGAGGTTGTTTATATGTGAGTATCTACTAGGAACATTTTATCATCCACAACCATGTTTTTTAAAAACATATTTCAAAACTTTTTAACTATTTTCTAGAATATGGGTTAATGTCATTGATACCGGTGTTTTACTATTTATAAAATGTTAGGAAAGGAATATATTCGTCCCCTTCCAATCAATGTACTTTATAACCATTTCAACTAATTAAGGAAATATTGTTTTTTAACTAATACCACGGGTGTAGCTATTTTACACTATTATAACACCTTCATAGCATCCCTTATAAGATTATAAAAATATATTCGTAATAATGTTTTTAATTTATAATTACATGACATTTATACTATTTCAAAATAGAAATAGATATTTCTCTCAAATAGCTTTGATTTCATCTTTGTCAATATCCTTTGATAGAATATTCACTTGTTTGAAGTTGATTTATTATGATACAGTCTTATATATTTTATTGAAGGTTTTGTGATATGGTTGACTATCGATGGGATAGTTGTATACCATTCATGGATTATGGTTAATGATTTAAAATTTCTTATGCTAGTTTTAATATTAATGTTTATGTTATGTTGCAACCATTTCATATGAAAAATTAATTGGACTTAGTATGTGATGGGTGGAGCCCGCTCTAGCCCCCCCAATGAATTGATAGATCTCATTATAAAAACTAGTGTCTTGGAACAATGCCTTGATGAAATATCATTTGTATTCTCGCCCCTAGGCCTTGAACATGTGGTTATAATGTCCGTCATTATGCATTCCATCATTATCATATTTTCTATTGATATTACATGTGATTATTCGACTAGAAGAATATCTATGTGAATAAGTAAATAGAATTTTTTTATTTCACATTGCATTATTATACTGATGTTTATGTTTAAAAGGCTTGTGTTTTTTTCTTACAAATTACCTTAAATGTTTATTCTTATTTATGATAGTTTCCTCTATATTGTAATCCTTATAGAGTGTTTGAGCTCACCCCTTTCAATCATTTATATTTCCCATGATGTGAAATAATATACTACAATTAACCTGCTGAAATAGGGTAAGGGACATGAGTGTGTTCAAGGGGGACACAATGTTGTTGTTTTTCATTTTATAATGTAATGGAAAACTTATTTTTGTATCTAGTACATACAAGGATACAAAAACTAATTTCTATTTAGAGACATGATCTATGAAGACCATGCAAAATTTATGTAATAATGTACCGACTCTGGGTAACTAGGGTTGGGGTGTTACAATATTTTACATCATTACTTTTAGAGAAGATATTTTTGAGCCATTTGAAGATTATTAATGAAATATAATGACTATATGTGATGTATTTAATGAATATAATCATTTATAGTTCTAGGATGTGTATTTTTTGAGATTTATTAAAAATTCACTGAAAATTATTTAATACATATATATGAAAAGATAAGGTTTCCTTAATTGGTATCATAGTAGGGTGTAGGTATTTTTGAAGATTAAGATTAGGTATCATTGTTGAAAATATAAAGGATAAATCTAAGTATAGTATTACATCATGATGCATTTTTAATGTATAGATTTTGTTATTTTTCTAGAACAAATAACCCTGAATAAATACTGGAATATTTATTCAACTATTGAACAAATTCACCCATGGGTAAAAACTATAAATTGGGCAGACTTGTTTTTAAATTCATCATTATTAGTACACAATGACTGGGGCTAAGACTGGAAACCTATATATATTTCCCTAAGGGATATTCATTGTTTAATTCCCATTTTTATTATAATCATTTATAATCGGTTTGAATTGACAATAACCATGAATGAAGTAGGTTAAAACTAATAATTCATATATATAAATTGATATTTCATATTTTATAAATCTTATAAATTAATTTTCATGAATAATTGATTAGACAGAATTATCATTGTTTCTCACATTGTTTTTTTTTGTTTTAGTAGAATAATGGAACTAGGAGGTACCATGCAATATTGAATGTTCCATACAATGAAATTATTTTCCACCTTACAAATAGAATCTTATAGGAGATGGAATTGATGATCATGGAGATATTCTTATGTAGATTGCCCATCATATGAATCATGATGAGATTTCTAACACGAAATGAGGGAAAAATGTCATGTTGATTCCATTATGAGGAAACATCATCCTCTTCTTAATGGGTCCAATGATCTATTAGTTGGTGAATAAATACAATCATCACTAAAAAAATATTATGCAGTATATATTCTTAAAAATATGAACAAACGTTTCGGGTAGTATATCATTTATGAAGTTAACTAGATTAATGATAGATTTTTATCTAGAATATGAGTGAAGTGGAGGAAATTTATTTAATGAAATGGGAAGTGTTTATAAAGGTATTTCTCAATAAATATTTTCCAAAAGACCTTATCTCTAAAATGGTGATAGAATTACCTAAAACTAATTAGAAGGATAATTAATCCATCAGTACCAATGAGGAAAATTTCACAATATTTGTGGGGAATGTTTCATGTTTTTTCATCGACCCTAAATAAATATTTATTGATTATTTAGTGGAATAAGATCCACTATCATAAATAAAAATTTAATAAGATACTTCAATACCTAGGATGAAATAATTCAATTTTCTCTCAGGTTTTAAATAGATATTAGATAATCTAATTATTCTCATGAATTATCAAATAAAATATAATGATGGGAATTAGAGGAAATTAAAACTGGAAAACCAAATGAGAAAAGAAAATTAATCTTATATAATGTCATGTGTATATAAGGTTTAATAAATAATATTTACTTATGGAGTATAGTAAATGATTTTTGTCAAGAGAAGATGTTCATGGATAAAAATAATGTTAAACTGTTGTGAAGTGGCCAGTCAATGAAAGGAATTGTGAAAATCTAACCCAAAACATCCACCCACACTCAAATTCTATAATTTTTAGAAGTATAAACAATAAGATAATTATATAAAAATAAACGGTATAGTGATAAAAATTATTATCAATAAACAGTTAATCTAGTAAATCAATGGAAATATCATGTGATCAAAATTGATGAAGTAGGTTATGACAATGAAGTAGTAAAAGGTAAGCATATCGAAAACTATATAATTTAAAATGTTTTATTGGATTCTTGATCTACAAACTCTTTTTTATATAATGATTTTGTATTTCTATCACATCACCAAATAAATTACTAGTTATTGAGTTAGTAGTTAAAACCCCAAATGTCACGATGATCACATCATGGTTCTATTGCAGCTCCCAAATATTTGTTTTGGGAATGTGCTTACAAAAATATTCTAATTATCATTAATGATGATTTTGATGTAATATGTGTCGTATAATAGCTCTCTTTATGTAGAAACAATATATATTTATTATATAGGGAAGTTAGGTTTGATATTACAAATCAACCTAAGATCATCTTTTAGTGAAATTATTTATATGAATATACAATTGGAATTAGTAATATTTTATGGATCAAAGTACCATTTCTGAGGGATATTTATCCAAAATGTTTGGAGTGAAACCCTATATTAAATATTTTATTATTTTTTGGAATATGATGTTGTATTTATTAAAAAAACTCATAGACTACACATGAATTATGAAGATTAGTTTTCCATAGAAATCACACATAGTGCTACACCTCTTTTAGAGACACCATATATAATTACCATGATTCAGTTGTATGAATTTAAAAACTAACTCCATGAGAGTATTGATAAGGGATTAAAACACCATTTTGTTTTACCATGTGATAAACTAAATATATTAATTAAGCTAAAATATGGATTGATATATCTTTTTATTGATTATTGAGAACATTTGAAGAGAACTATAAATAATATTTATCATACACACCATATTGATTTCATTTTTAATCAACTATATGGATTTCAATACCTTCCCATATTTTAACACCATTCTGGATATCATCAATTTGTGGTGAAGAAATTGGATATTCCCAAGACAAAAATATATAAGAGGAATGGGCATAAATAATTTTTTTTGATGTAATTTGGAGTTACCAATTCCCATTTTATATTAATGGATTTAATGAATATGGTCATTCTTGGGTACATCAATCAGTCTATGGTAGTATTTATTGATGATATTATTATACATTACTAGATCAAATAAGAGCATGAATATCATTTTATAATTGTATTCAAACCCATGAGGAAAGAGATATATTCCAAATTTAGTAGGTGTGAATTTCAGGTATAAAAATTTTCATTCAGTGGAAATAATATCTAATGTGAGCGTATATACAGGGATCCTTGAAAGATAGAAGTTATTGATCAACGCCCTAGACCAAACATGGTAAAATAAAATCAATGTTTTCATGGATTGACTTAATTATACTGTAACAATTTTGGAAATTTTTCATGGGAATCTAATCCCATAAACAAGTTTACTCATAATAAATCAAAAATTATTTGGACATATTATAGAGACGATAATTTATAGGAGATAAAATTAGAGTTGTTTAATGCATTGGTGCTTACAATATTATATAAGGGATATGTGATTTAGATCTATATTAATTAATTGTCCAAGGATACCTGATGAATCCTCATATATAATGATATGGTGATAGACTATGGATCAAGAAAATATAATATTCAGGGGAAAAGTTACCTGACTCATTATTTGGAATTGAAAATAGTAATTTGTTTCATCGAAAATAATGAGGAATTATATTTTTTTTAATGGAGTGATTTCTATTTAGATCATTAAATATTAATTTATATATTCAAAAAAGAGTTGAATACATTCTAAATAAGAAGGGTGTAATTTATTAATGATTGTGAATTCTCAATATATTTCAACTATGGGAAGGAAAACAAGTTGGCTAAGGCTCTGAGTTGAAGGGAACGTGCTTGTTTATCTATAGTGAATATTTAAATAGATATAATATTTATATATTTTTAGATGTTGAAATATGAAACTATGATTAAAGGTGAAATATAATATCTTTATCATTTGAATATTGAGCCACCCTTCCATATAATGATCAAAGAGGTGTAAAATGTGGACGTGAAAATGTTGAAGAAGGTGGTAAATGGTCTTGAGTTATAATTTATGATGATGGAATGATAAGGTTCATGTATCATTTAGGTCTATTTTTAATATTGTACTTGAATAAGGATATGTTTTATAAAGATAATTTTTCATCATTCTTTATTCATCATAGAAGTATGAAGATGTATAAAGATTTGAAAGAGTGTTGTTGGTGGGATAACAAGAAAAGGGATACTATAGAGTATGTATATTGATGCCGGGTATGTTAGAAAATTTAGGTTATGTGAAATAAGTATAAGGGTATTTCACCATTATTTCTTATTCCATTGGAAATGGTAAATCATAACCACAAATTTCTTCATCAGACTACCCAAAATTTCTAAATAGTTAATTGATATTTGGTTTGTATTTTTTTCCTTTTAAATTGAACACATTTCATTAAAATTTATAAAATTTCCCTCTTAATTATAATTAGAGGATAATAATTAAATATGAAGTTGGGTTTCAAAAAACACCACATTATATTGTATATGATTGAGATACAAGGGATTCCTCAATGTTATGAAGAATTAATTAATAGTAATTGAATATGATGCTGAAAATTTTATGTATATATCATCCATTAATAGATTATAAATATAAGAAGAACATTAATATCCTATAGTACTTCTTGATATCTTATTCTTTGTATTTCAAAGGTGTTTGGGATCAAGACATTCCATTGGTAGAATTTTCATACAACAATTGATTTCACACAAGCATTTATTTGGATCATTATGAAGCCCTCTATAGTTAGAAGTGATAATATATAATATTTTGAGATGGGGTTAGATAATGAAATCTATTTTTCCATGATGTATCTTAGGAAATGGTAGTTAATGTAATATCCATTCAACAACATATCATCAAATCTTAGATTCAGTTGATTTTTTTAATTATAATGAGAGAGATCTAGAGTTTTTATATTAGTGACATGGTATTTCTATGTATATATCCTTTGATAAAGGTTATGAAATTTTGAAATAAGGGAATATTGAGACCTAGATATATTATCCATATGAATTTTTTGATTGTAGCTAAATGATTGTAAATCGAATGGTGTTACCACCAAATCTCTCTCTAGTTCATGATCTATTCCATGGAAATATTCGGGGGAACATCATAACTACTTCGTATCATGTAATGATCAAAGAGGTTTTACAACTAGACAATGATCCTTCTTCTGTGGAACAACTAGTGGAGGTTTTGGATCGAAGAGGGAAAGTGAAATAAATAAAGACCACTCACCTCATCAATATTTAGTGGTTAAAACATAAATTTCAAGACTCTATTTTGGAATGCTAAGATGTAATAAGGCAGAAGTATCTGTTATTTTTTATATTAGAGTGATGAAATTTCAGGGGTTAAATTATTTGTAGGGGTTATAATGTAGCAACATGTTATTTTAGGTTATAATTTACATTAAATAAATTTCATTTCATTGATATATTTCATTACAGGAAACAATGAGTTTAAACAGACCATGATATAACATTGAATTATTATTATTATTATTTAATGTTTCATTAATGTCTAGAAATTGTATTATTTTGTATAAGAAGAAGTAAATAAATTAATAAAATTTATTATATATATATATAATTCATTGGTTTAAATTTTGATTAGAATTAAATTAAAAGCATTTGATTATAAAATGAGAAGTCCATCTATAAAATATTTGACTACACCAAATGTGTCATTATCTTAATAAATTAATTTAATATATTTTAATGTATTATTTTAATTAATTTTTTTTACTATATACTTAAAAATATATTTTTATATTCGTCCAATAGTTTTTACATGCCATGTAATGAAGGTAATATTATTTTTATGCTCAAAATACATTTTTTTTTTCTAAAATTAGATTTATTATATTTCATGCGAATATTTAAAAATCAATATAAAAAACATATAGAAATGGATTATGATAAAATGTATTCCATAATTTTAATCAATTCAGAAAATTTTATTTAAAAATTTTATCTTAAATTTTGGTCTTTATGATCAGTAACTTCGGTAAAAATTCATTATGATGTTAAGGGTTTCAAGGGGTTAAAAAGGGTTATACTAAAGAGATAATGGTTAAAATGACCTAAAAATGTGTAAATCATATTTTCTAAAGGTATTTAATTTAAATCCAATCATATATTCTAATATTATCCAATTTATATTCCCTTTCAATGTATAAAGTCTTTATTATATATTTATATTTGTAGTAATTACAAGTGGGCCACTCCACTGTAATATAAAAGGGAGCACTATCATATTTTTTCAACACCACATGTGACCTATATCTATACCAAAACCTACCCAAATCTATAAAAAACAAAAAATTTCATATAATTTTTTTCTAAATTATTTGGGATTATTAAGATTCAATGAAAATTTGAAGTGATTGACTCTGATGGTCGGTGTGCCCAGATTGTATTTTTGACCTTTTTGAAGGTGACTTCATTAAACTTGTTGTTGGTGTTTTCTATATTTTGAATCGGTTTTCGGATTAAAAATATGGGGGCACTATTAAATCCACATCACCATGATTTTCTTAAGGGAGGCTTGACATTGACCGCCGTTGGTCAAGAGAAAAATTTATTTTTCAAAAAAATTAATGAATAATAAAATGACATAAAAGCGTTATTTCCATATTTTTCCAATGGTTGAGCATCGGTGGTAGTACCATTGAGTTTTAATTGCATTTAATATATTGAATCATTTTTTAAGTAACAACACTATTGAGAGATTAATAAGATCATTAATTTATGAACCTCATTAATATCTTTTTGCGTCAATCACACATTCCCCTCTATTTAAATGAGGCACACGTTTCGGTTTTTGACATTGAAGTGAGTAATCTATGACGAAGAGTTGCGGCGTCATCCACTAAAGAAGAATAGAATAATTGAAGACAATGGTGGATGAATCGATCCAAGATCAATGAAAACCAGTGGCTTCATCAAATGTAAATTCTTCTTCCACAACTGGGATGTCAGTTCACATTTCGTGGTAGGGATTTTGATTAAATTCAAGTGAATTTGTTTCTTTTCCTCATTCTTGAAAATAATGATGAATCACAGAAGTATTATAGTTTATATTTGTTTAATTAATTGCTACTCACTTGTTATGATGATAACTCGGAGGGCACAAGCCAAAAGAACAAGTCATGGACCCTCCACCGCTTCAGTTTTCGTCGCATTGTTAATGGGAGAAGTTTGAACCCGGCGACATCATCTGGAGAGGCCCGTAGGCGCATTCAGAAGTGAAAACAGACCACTAGAGCTCATCCTGTGGCCTGTGGAAGTTACACTGATGCAGAAGAGCCAACAACCAGTCTCGGCTGGCAACGGTGATGGCCACCATCAGCTGACAGTGGTGGTAGCAGGCGGAGTGCCATCACGTGCCACAGAGGGATGTGGTGGCATCAAGCTGCAGTGGTAGGGACGAAAAATCAGAGTTGGCCACATTGGAAGAATGTGGAATGCCATCGCACACCTTGGGGAGGAGTTCTGGGCTTCGAATCCATAGTGGAGGCGAAGGGGACCCGTGCCCTGTGGGTCCTGCTGACAGGGAGGTGGTGCCACGTCGAGCCGTCGTTGCAAAGTCAAATGGCTTTCAGCCGTTCTGGAATGGGGAGTGACCCCCTCCCCAACGCGGGTCTCCTGGATGGTGGACCACCCCATCCATGATTTCGTGCCATGTCCAGCTCATACAGGCCAGTTCGATCCAGGTCGGGTTCATCCAACAGGGTCGAACAAGACATGAACCCCTTACGGCCCAGATACACTTAAAAGGATGTAACTCACAAACCAGTAATCCGTTTGACGAACCGTCTATGACATTGTAATACTTGGAATGAGATAGTTATATTATAATACTCCACAAACGTTTTGAAGAAATATGGATTATGGTTGGGTTGGATCAATCTCGAATCCCACCAGTCCCTCAGTATTAAATTTCTTATAACTCATAGATCCTACATCCTATTGACGCGTTGTCTATCATGTTAGAACCCTTAATACATAAGGGTCATTTTTTTACTCTTTTGTGGCACCTCATTAGACTTGAGGCATGACTGACATCTTGAGGTGAAGATACTACTAACTCAAGAATACCAGGTGCGGGGAATCATATGGCTGGATGTTAATTGTATAGCCACCCAATTTGGATCAGCATTATAGAAACCTTGCAAAGATCATCATTATAGCGACCCAGTGTGGATCAACATTATAGTTACCTTATGTGGATTAACATTATTGAAACCATGTGTGGATCATCATTATAGCGACATTGTGTGGATCAACATCATAGAGACCTTGTGTGGATTAGCATCATAACGACACTATGTGGATCATCATTCTAGTTAGCCTGTGTGGATCCACAGTTCGCTACCCAAGGATAGCCTACCATAGAGTGGTCTGTCGTGGATTAGTGATATATGACCTTTTGAGGATCGATAATGGAACAACTCCTTTGTGGTTCAGTTGTGTTAAATTCTTAACAAAATAAATTGATATAGCTTTAGACTAATAATATTTATTCCTAAACTCTAAGTTGTATACCTGGTTTGAGATGAGTCTTTTACTTTCTGCTTTGTGATAGAGATCATGCATTGTGGTTTTCCTTTGTAGAATTATGAGAGAACTTTATGTGTCTCAGGGTCCCTACTGGGTATTGTTACAATCACCCTTACACGATATTCGCCTTCACCTTGTTGTGTCTTGTTAGAGAAAAAGAAGCTTGGTTGAGACATCAAGATCCCAGACCTGGAATTACACAAAGGTGATTGGTTGATTTGGAGAGCTATGGAGATGAGCTATACCTACCCTTTAGGTACGATCCTTGGTTGATGATCTCAAGAGTTTTTTACTATTTTTTGTTGTATTATATATTTCTGTTGGGCTTGTATTTAGGCCCCATTACTTTCAGTACACACTTTACTATTTGCATTTTTACTACATGGTTTGCCTCTAGTCATGCTCTTAGTCTGTGTTTTTACTAGATAAAAGGAAATTATTTCCTGTTTTAGGTAAATGCCTTTCTAGTGCTAGTCGCCAACATCTGGCCTATGTAAGGCAGGCTTGGGGTAGTCACGACATGGTCCCCATGGGACGGGTTGTAAAAAATCTCTATTAAACATTAGTATTAACTTTCTATAGTTTATTCTATTCTTAAAAGACCTACCTAAGATTCTATAAGAATATACTAAATGGAGGGTTCTCAATGAGGAGTTATATGATCATACCGATCATTTTCAGGTTCCATTCTACTTATACTTAATCTAAATATTGTTTATTGATATTAATTGAATAAACCTAGAATAATGAATATATTGATATGTTATTATGTTTATGGTACAATCATTATCCACCACCATTACCTATAATAGTAAATTAAAGTATCACTCTTGTGTAAGTGTGGACTACCTCCTTTTTTAGAGATATGATTATTTTACATCACCAACATTCATATTTGGTTATTATTATGGATTATGTTTTTATATATATAATTTATGAAAAAATTAATCTCCTATAATTTTAATTAATAATCTACTATATTACTTTCTCATCTATTGTAAAATGATAACTTCGCTCATGCATTCCTGTGGATTACCACCTCCATGAAGTGAAGTGATTAATTTTTTATCAATCATTTATATGAATAAAAAATATATATATGAGTAATAAATATGATATTTCTTCAAGATTATGATTCAACATTTTATCACACTATCCACTAGGCACAAGTTCCAGTGCCATTAGAGTGAGAATATAGAGGAAACAGAGCAGTTTTCACCTAATTTTTCATTTTAATAATGAAATTTATAATATAGGTAAATTAGAAATTATAAATGAATTTATATATACAATGTTATGTATCAATATTTTTAGGAATATAAGTATAATAATTTAATTTTTTTATATAGTATATTAGAAATTGTAAGAATAAAGACAAGACTTGTGTTAGGGTTAATTTCAAAAAATATCATTTCCTTTCAAGATTTTTTGTGTTAACTATCCATTGTGAGACTTTATAAAGATTTTATACTTCAAATAGAATATTTTCTAACACATTATTTTTCATTGAAATATTATATTTTAATACATTTTTATATTTTTGGGTAGTAAAAATGATCATAAAATATTTTAAATTATAAGTTTACCTTATTTTCACATTGGTCTAAAAAATCATTGATATGCATGCCCTCCATCACTGTTTTAGGGAATTTTATACCTATAAATGAAATATTTTAAAAAGATAATTTTCATTACCATTTGATTTATTATAAAATATTTAAAGGAAAACTTTTTATGGAATAATTTTTGAACAATTCTTCATTGAGATTTTGTAAATGTGTGAAATAGATGTTCTTTATTAATATATATGGTATAATTGAATTTTAAATTATTCATGAATGTTCCTTGTTTTGATGGTTAATTTATATGTTCCCATACTTACATTAATGTGAACTAATATCCTCAATTTTTTGAGATTTTTTTAAATGTTATCAATAGGGAATGCTATATTTACCATGTTTTCAATGAAAAACATTCATGTTCTTTAAGTGTATTTGTAAACTCTGTCAAAAAACTTTAAATATATTCATGATTCAATGGGGATGTTCTCTTATAATTATATCATGTTTTCAAAATGAATTATGATGACTATGATTTATATTATATTTCATGAAACTAATTTTTTACAAGGGTTAATTACATCCTGAGGAAATTTTTCCATAACTAATTTCTTTCACACATGTTATGATATGATGAAATAATTAAATGTGTACGAATCATATTTCCTTCCATTGGTTATGATATGATGAATTTATTTTAGTTTTATGATTATTCAATATAATTATGCATGTGTTTCATTATTTGATGGATGTTATTAGAGTTATATATCCCTATAATGTATTGGGATAAGAATGATATATCGTGGGATAATATTGACCACAATAGGTGTGAACCCAATTAGTTGTTAGACTCTATTCACTATTAGGGTCTTTAGAGTTAACCATAAAAAAGGAAGTTAGGGAATTTTGAGTGATAAAAATCAATTATAATAGCATTCTTAGTGGTCGATTAATATGTAATTGGTTTTATATGTTTATGTGAATGAAATAAAATTATATCTTATTATTATAATATGTTCTAATGGATCAAGATTTATAGTTGATGATTTTTTACACGTACAAATTATGAATGTTTCTTTGGCGATGACTTATGTAATGATTTAGGATTATTAATCTTCGACTGCCTTGGAATGATTTACTTAAGTTGTGATCATGTTCTCAAACACTTATTCTTTTCTTATGCACACATTATATCATTTATTGATATGTATTATGTTTAAAATTACTTAAAATCTATGCTCACCCAATTTTATTTTTCCTTTACCTAGGTTATAATGAAATGATTTATTTAGGGTATTCCTAAGAAGTGAAAATGTGATAAATACATTGTGAGTGATGTTGAATATATCTCATGAAATAAGATGATGACATTTCATGTATACAAATACACTAAAAATTTAATTTTCTATGGATTTTAATGTTATAATTTGTATTGAATATTAATTCAAAATGATGTAATGCATTTTTTTTAAATTCATAGTTTTCCACATTCATGAAGGGGGATTCCATTACTCTATCATGTGGATGAGTTATGTGAGGCACAATATATGAAGGGGGTTTTGTGAAGAGAGTTCGCAAAAAGAGTCATGTGAAGTATGTGTTCATGGGATGTATGTAAAAAAAAAATTTTGTAAGGTTTTATGTCAAGTATTGACATGATGGTGGAATATAGAGGGACTATGTGAAAGGGAGTTTCATGTGGACTATGTGATGTGAAAATTATTATATATTGGACCTTCATGAGAATCATTTTTTTTGATAACTTATATTATGATATCCTTTTATTGTTTTTTGGAGATAAAGGAGTTAATTAGAGATTTAGATTTGGGTTTCCATGATTTAAATTAAATTATCCTTACATTAAAATGTAGATGTATACATTAAGTATTAAAACTGAATAACACATTATCTAAAGTAGAGGAAATGGGGGAATCTTTTGATGTGAAAAGTGGGAGACACTATGCATTCCAAAAATTCATTTTAAAGGAAGATCTTCTAGAACAAAGTCATCAAGAATAAAAAATTGTAATGAAACAAAAATATTACAGCATAGATGATTATTTAATGACAAAATTTACATTGATGTTTACTCATCTAATTAATCCATTGTGGGGAACCAAATAAAAAAAATTTTAAGTCTAATATTCACATTTGTATTTATTATCATATTGAATGCATGTTTAACTATGATAGGGTCAATGTCCTCTTAAAAATGTGGGAATAAGATCCAGTATAATGAAAATTAATATTTCACACCTCTATTCACAACTTCCCTCTATCATTTTGTTGATGAATAATATGTAGAATCTGATATGGGGGTACTAGAAATTTATCAATCATATTAATCTCATTATAAAGAATAATTAGACAGGTAAAGGGGATTCATTTTTTGATGGTATAGGTTATCATAAATAAAATAACAAGACAAGATATCCCATATGAAATATTTGATTAATGGTTTTCTAAAACATCATTGATGGTATTCATGTCACTGATGGACCAAAACTATCAGGATTGGAGTAAAAAAATGTTTCTCGAAGCCGACGCTAAATCTCAAAATTCCTAATCACGAGCTCTATCAAATCAGATATCTATCAATTTAATTTAGTGAAATTAAGATAAGTCAATGATTCCATCATTTATAAAGGTGAAAAGTTGGTTATTCAAGATGATATTCAAGTGATTCACAATAATATTAATGAATTGAAATTCTTCCATGTAAGGACCCTACCCTAGTTGCCCTGATCCGGTACCTTATTTGATTACCTTGGCATTCATACAAGGAATACTAATCATGAATGACTGATTAGTTTAGTATTATTTGAAACAAGTTATATACCTATGTTTATCATTTCAACTTCAAGGAAAACAAAAACACTATTTTATTCCACTAGAAACATCATGTCTCCTAGATTATTCTTGCAAGTCATTCATAAATTAATTCTTCATATCCTGAGAAAATGAAACATAAAAAAAGGGTGAGCTCAAACGCTTAGTAAGACTAATAAATACAGTTGAAGATTATATAAACATTAGCCACAGTGAATAATTGGAAACACAAGCCTTTAATAATAAACATGAACACATTATGGCAGGAAAATGAGCTAAGTAAATAATGCCACAATAAAACATAATCAGGGGTATTCTACTAGTCGAATAACCACATGAACTTTCTATTACTAGCTTCATAATGAGTGAAGTTCATATGCCGGAAATTATGAAAAATTTTGTCATGGCCTCGCCCAAGACGTCTAATGATTAAGGCCTTGGCCAAAATCCATATCACATTGGGAAAGGAGTCATCCAATTCCAAGTCTATTTGTCTCATGAGACCTACTGATGCATAGAGGGGTTATAACAGGCCCCAACCATCACAAAATAAGTCCAATGCATTCCTCATATGAGTGGGGATCAACATAAACAACATATACATTCATATTGAAAATATCATATGAAATGTAACTATCTTTACCCAATCATTAAACATAAAACACTAATCATTCGGAATAATATGGTGAATGGTTTTAGGATAGATCATCCACAATAGATTTATCTATAAAACATTAAATAAAATATTTTATATGACTTCATAAATTATTAATCCCAATAATACTGTGGAATCAACAAGAGTGTTGAATTAGATGAAAACACTCTTATAAAATCATTAAACAATTCTTGAGATAAATACTCTTTTGTTTGGAAAAGAATAATTCTTTTAGAAAAAAATTTGTATAACACCATAAGTGAAATAAGATTGTATTTTCATAATAAGATGAGTGATTTTATAAGGATAATGGTTCCCAAAAATGATTATAGAGTTCCCTTTAAAATAGATATGAATTTGGGAAATTTCCTTGAATCGGGCTTGTATTTTGGAAATAGTTTTGAAAGTTCCTTTTAAAACGTGTAACTATCCATAAAATAAGGAAGGATTATGGGTTTTAAACATATATATGATACTCTCACAGAACGTATGATGAGTACATAATAATACATAAGAATTAAATCATGGTAAATAGATAATGAAAGTATCCCGAATGAAAATGGAAGTTCAGGTGGAAAAACCCTTACCTTAACTCCAAACGTGTTCCGATCTTGTAATTAAGATCCTGGAATATGAAATTATAATTTTTAATAACTTATTTCTGAACATATTATGCATGTATTTATTTTTCCATATTTTTAGTTAGTTCATTTATGTCTTTATTGACAAGGTATTGTATTGAAGTTCGTCGTTCTGGAGTGTTCATTTCCATTATTTTCATATTCGGTTCACTTATTTCATGTAATGAAGTTCATGTGGAATGGTTATAAATATACAATATTGGAATTATATATTATTAATGAACATAAATAATTACTTATGGTCTTTTCTATCATTTGGTTACATGGAATGAGGATGTATCATTACATGACCACCACTTTGATTAATCGGCGGTATTTGGAATATTATAAACTAGTTTTGTCATATAACTTAATTATATGTACATATTTTGGTTCCTGAATATTAAATAGGTTATAAAAATATATTATATTCGGGTTCAACCATGAATATGGTTTCATGACTATTAATGAAGATGATATTGAAGAACGAAACTTTGTCATTCACGAAGGTTATAATTCAGAACCTCATTGATGTCGACTTCGTTTATAAAATAAAAGGGAGGGAGTAAGAATATTTATGATGGTTCTTCCATTCACATGATATAAATCCAGTATATATATGTGACTAGAATTATCATTATCATTTGGACAGAGTAGGTGAGGAGAGGATTGCAAAAGAAGATAAATTGAAATGAAGCCAAATGAAAAAGAATGGTGCTTTACCTATTAAAATAACCTTATTGAAACACTCCTTAAGGTAAGGGGTTTTGGTATTTTGGGAAGAACAATAGCTTCTTGGAAGTGGGGAGAGATTAGGGAAAGGTAATTGGGAAGAACATTGAGGAGCCTCAAGGATTAGAGGAGTGAAGATAAGAGGGAGTGATGAGGGGTTTCTATAGTGGAGGAGAGGAGTAATTTTTGAATATTTAATTCATTATTTTTTTATTTCCCAAAAGAAAACCAATAGTATTGTTTCATGTGACCACTAATAGTAATAATGGAATGTGATTTCGAACCATGTGGGCTTACATCATCCCTGAATCACCTATGATGCAGTAAATCAAGTATTTAGCATTTATCGTATTTATAGTATTTTACTATTCATCAATAATTCTAGAATTTCAGAAAAATCCCAAAAATTCACCCTTACCATTTCTCGACGTGTAGAATTAAAAAGTGAAATCAATTTTTCAAAAATAATTTTCGAAATATTATTAATTTAATTTTAAATAAGGTCATTTTTAAATCGAAAAATAACAATCTGGAAGTGCAATTAATTTTATGTGACATTGAAAAATTAATTTAGATTCCATTACAATACTACCTTAAGAAAATAAAATAATATTATTGTTTACTATTCATAATGGTAATACTACTATTAATATTACTATTTATATGGTTGTGTTACTATTCACCAAAAATCAAGTTTGTTCTATCAATCTCTAAATGACATACTAAACACAACTCTAGATGACCATTTTTTGACATTCAAAACATAGAAGAGGGAATGTTGTGTTTAATATCTATATTATAAAATTCAATTCAATATTTGTTTTCAAAACCTTGGGGTGTTATATTATCCCCTCCTTACAAAAATTTCTTCCTCAAAATTCACAGAATATTACCTAAAAAGATTCGAGTAGATCTTTAACATAATATCCTCAGGCTCTGACATTGCTTCCTCCATCTTATGGTTCCTCCATAGAACCTTCACCAGAGGAGTCATCCGATTTCTCAATACGTGTTCTATAGTATCAAGAATCTTGATAGGCTCCTCACAATAAGATAGATCTGTCTCAAGTTCTACTTCTTCATGAGTGAGTATATGTGTTGGGCCTGGTATATATGTTCTTAACATTGACACATGGAACACATTGTGAACCTTGGAGATACTTGACAGCATTTCCAAACGGTAATCTACGACTCCAATTCGGTCCAAAATTTCAAAAGGTCTGATGTACATGGGAATTAACATTCCCTTCTTACCGAATTGTATAATACCCTTCCATAAATATACTATTATGAAAACATGATCACCATTTTGAAACTCCAAATCCTTCCTTTGGTTATCTGCATAGTTCTTTTTCTTATTTTGAGCTATTTTGATATGGTTCTGGATAATCTTCACAGTTTCCATTGCTTCTTCAACAAGTTCTGGTCCCACAAGCTTTCTTTCACCAACATCATCCCAATAAGTTGGTGTACGACATCGCCACCCATATAATGCTTCATAGGGTGACATATTTATACTTAAATAGAAAATATTGTTGTTGGAAAATTCTATGAGAGGTAAATACTGAACCCACATGCCTTGAAAATCTAGTGAACAAGACCTCAGCATGTTTTCCAATGTTTGAATTGTCTGTTCTGATTGTCCATCAATTTGTGGGTGGTGGTAGTGCTAAAACAAATATCAGTATCTAGGGCCTTCTGAAGACTCTTCCAAAATCTTGATGTAAAACATGGATCAAGAGAAGAAACAATTGATAGGTTTACTCCATGATGTCTCACAACATCAATAATATTTAGTCTTGATAGACGATCAAGTGGTAGATATTCTCTTATAGTAAGAAAATTTTCTGACATGGTATGATGATCAACAATGACCCATATTGCATCGTTCCTTCTAGGAGTATTTGGTAGTTCCATAATAAAGTCCATCGTGATATTATCTCATTTCCACTCAGGAATGGGAAGAGGTTTCAATACTCCTTTAGGTTGTTTCCTTCCAGCTTTAACTTATTGACAACCCATGAATCTTGACACAAAATCAGCAATTTCTCTCTTCATGTTGTCCTACATAAAATGTTGCTTCAAATCCCTATAAATCTTAGTGCTACTAGGGTGTATAGAGAAATTGGAACTATGAGCATCTTCCAACAATTCAATTTTTAGATCAGGTACCTTGGGAACACAAAGTCTCTTCCGAAATTTCAAAATTCTATCTTCATATACGATGTCTCTCAATCTCCCATCATTCACAGCTTTAATATTCTTTTTAAAATCCTCATCATTATCCTATGAATGTTTTATAATTTCTAGTAAATATGGTTTGGAAACCATTTGATTAAGCATTGATGTTTCACCTTCCATGGTTATTCCCATATCCATCATTAATTGATCCATGAAAATAGGATGCCTTTCAACTCTCATCTTGTTCAAAACTCCACGATCCTTTCTGCTCAAAGAATCGTCCACCTTATTTTCCTTCCCCGTGTGGTATTGTATCGTACAATCGTAATCATTGAGTAGTTCTAGACATCTCCTTTGCCTCATGTTGAGTTATTTCTGTAAGAAAATATACTTCAAACTCTTGGGATCAGTATAAATCACAGATTTCTCACCATGGAGATAATGTCTCGATATCTTCAAGGAAAATATTACAGAAGAAAACTCAATATCATGATTAATATAGTTTTTCTCGTGAATTTTTAGTTGTCGTGATGCATAAGAAATAACCCTATAATTTTTCATAAATAATCAACCATGTCCTTTCATTAAAGCATCACTATAAATAACAAACTCGACATTCTCCGATGGTAGAGTAAATATAAGAGCATTGACTAGTCTTCTATTTAGTTCTTCGAAACATTCATCACAATCTTTTGTCCACACAAATTTAACCCCTTTACGTGTGAGCTTCGTGAGCGGGTTAGCTAGTCCGGCAAAATTCTGCACGAAATGCCGATAACAACCTACCAAGCCGATAAAACTGCATACCCCAGTTATGTTTGTTGGCATGATACAATCCTGGATTGCCTTTTTCTTCACAAGATCAACTAGGATTCCATACTTAGAGACAATATGGCCAAGGCAAGAAATCTCCTGAAGCTATAATTTACACTTGCTAAACATCTCATATAATTTAGGTCTTCTAAGAGTCTTCAGGATAATGCGTATGTGATTTTCATGATCCTCATAGCTTTAGGAGTATAAGAAGATATCATCAATAAATACCACTAAAAATCATCGAGATATTCCTTGAAAACTCAGTTCATTAGATCCATGAAGACAAAGGGTGATTTAGTCAATTCAAAAGGCATTACTGTAAACAATTAACGCTCGTACTTGGTTCGAAACGATGTTTTCGGAATGTCTTCCTTCTTCAAACTCAACTGATGATATCCAGGTCAATGTTCAATCATTGAAAAGTATTGAGCTCCATGTAGTTGGTCAAATAAATCATCAATATGAGGTAGGGGATACTTTTTCTTTATTGTTATAACATTGATCTCCCTATAGTCGATACATAACCTCATATATCCATCTTTATTCTTAACAAAAAGGACAGGGGCTCCCCATGGAGAAACACTAGGGGGAATAAATAACTTATTACTTAATTCCTCTAGTTGTTTCTTTGTTCAACTATTTCCATAGTGGCCATTATATAAGGGGACTTCGATATGGGCCTTGCACCAGGAATTAAATCAATGGAAAACTCAATTTCTAGTTCTGGAGGATGTCCAGGTAAATCTTGTATAAACACATCAACATATTCTCTCACAAAAGATACATCCTCTATTCGAACATTCCTTTCTTCACCAAAAGTTATTTCATTCTATTCCTCCCCTATTATTTAATTTAGTTGAGGTACTGGGGGTGGATCTAGATAAGAATCGGGTGGGGATGATTCTTCTCTAAAGATAAGGTGTACTTTATCATCATCATTGAAAATCATAACCTCATTCTTCTTACAACAAATTTTTGCATCATGATCCGTTCGCCAATCCATACCAAGGATTATATCAAATTCAATCATGATAATGAAGATGATATCAGAAGATAAAGAACATTTATATTCCCTAGTGGGATCTTATTCACATAACATTGTTGCAATGATAAATCCCTTAAGAGTTTTGACAGAAACTCCCTTATTAAATAAAATTGGAAATATTTAATTTTCATGGGAAACTGGGAAGATATGAAACAATGCGATGATCTAGAATCAAATAAAGCATTGGATAAATTTGAAAAAATAATTAAAGTACCTGCCACCATGTCATTAGGAACTTCAACCTCTGTAGTTGTAATTTCATAAGCTTTTCCTGGATCCCTTTCCCTTTTCTGTTGCATATTTCCTTGACGTTTTGGACAATCATTAGCATAGTGTCCCATATCACGACAACTATAGCATTGAACATCATTGGCTTCCTTCTTACTTTTTCAGTCACCAGTAAGATGGCCTTTCTGACTATATTTGTCTCATACTCCTTTTCCTTTTAAACATGCACCAGAGTGTTGTCTTCCACAATTTTCACATGGAGGAAATTCAACTCTTCCCTTCTTCCTTGTTTCCTTAATTCCTTTCCCCGGGTTTTCAGAAACTCTCTTCTTTTCTTGTTTTCCCTTAATGTCATAAGACATAGAGAATTATTTTTCTGTCTTTATGGATAATGAAACTATATCCTCATATGATGAAAAACATCAGGAGAATAGTGCCCGCTGGAGGAATGGATTTAGTCCATCAAAGAATCGATCAATACTGCTCCTTGGACTTAGTATGTAGTCTAAAACATGTCATTCTATCCTTGTGAAGTTGGATTCATACATGGAAACATTTTCATCCTCCTTCTGCCTCAGATTCAAGAATTGACTCTCCATATCTAATAGCTGCTCACGAGGGAAATATATTTCAAATAAGATTTCCTTAAAATCTCTCCATTCCATATATTCTATCGATTCCTCCTCCTTTGTGTTTTGGATTAATAACCCCCACTGGTCCGCATATCTCGATAGATGATATACTAACATCTCAACTTTTTCTCTTTCATTACATCCCAAAGAGGTAAATATCTTCTCAAGGGAACATATCCAATACTCTGCTACAAATGGGTCTGTAGTCCCGTTGAATGATGGAGGCTGTTGTCGCATAAAGCGATCTATCATGTCTCCTCCATATGGTGGATCATAATTCTCTATACGGGTAAGGATATTATTTATAACCTGAATAAGTTGTCCCAGTATAGTTATGAGTTTCTCAGCACCAGTCACAACAACATAGCCAACATCATTGTCTTGCGTTGGAGGAAAATCCATTTAGGGGACACATGCATTCATGTGATTTCCATCCCATCCACTAGGTGCCATATCAAGATAATGGCATACACTATATTAGGTTATGAATCATAATTTATAATCCTAACTTAAAAATACTCAGAAAAATTGAGATCCTACGCATGGATAAGCCCATATTCACATAAAAGGTTTCTTTAATGAATATTTACATTAAACTGCTTCATAACGTCTTGTAATGAAAATGTGAATTATCCCAAGCATAACCTCCAAGAGTTTTGTAAACAAGAGTACAACAAGTCCCGTTGTCGTGTACCAGTTCTCATTCGATTCTAGCTCAAAGCGGTGTTTTCAGGTTTTAACCCTAGATGTATCTGTGCCAGATCCGCCTCTAACTACTCATATCCAGACATGGATGTATTGATTTAAAGATCCACATAATCTATTCCTTACCAAAATAACAGGATGTTATTTTACGTATATCCTCAAAGACTAGCATAGGGACTCCTCCCTAATTCTACATTTTATAAATCTAGTTTCCATGTATTCTATTAAACTTCCTCTGATAACAACTATAAGGACCCGACCCCAGTTGCCCAGAGTCGGTGCCTTATTTGATTACATTGGAATACATACAAGGAATACAAATCTCAAATGTCTGAGTAGTTTAGTATTATTTGAAAATATTTATATACATAAATTTATCATTTCAACATGAAGGAAAACAAAAACACTATTTTATTCCACTAGAAACATCATGTCTCTTAGATTATGCTTACAAGTCATTCATAAATTACTTATTCTTATCATGAGAAAATTAAACATAAGAAAGGGGTGAGCTCAAACGCTCAGTAAGAGTAAGAAATATAGTGGAAAATAATATAAACACTAGACATGGTGAATAACTGAAAACACATGCCTTTAATAATAAACATGAACACATTATGGAAAGAAAATTAGATGTGTAAATAATTCCAAAACAAAACATAATCATGGGTATTATACTAGTCGAATAACAACATGAACATTCAATTACTAGCTTTATAATGAGGGAAGTGGATATGAACGACATTCTGAAACATTTTTTCATGGCCTCGGCCAATACGTCTAATGATTAAGGCCTCGTCCAAAATCCATACCTCATTGGTAAAGGCCTCAGCCAATTACACATCTATTAATACCATGAGACCTACATATGTATCAAGGGGATATAGTGGGCCCCACCCATCCCATAATAAGCTCAATGCATTCCTCATTTTATCAGGTATCAAAACAAATAACATATACATTCATATTGAAACTATCATATGAAATGTAACTATCTTTCCCCAACCATTAAACATAAAACACTAACCATTCAAAATAATATGGTGAATGGTTTTAGGATAGATCATCCCTAATAGATTTATTCATAAACCATTAAATAAAATATGTTATATGACTTATTAAATTATTAATCCCAATAATACCATGGAATCAACAAGAGTGTTGAATTATACGAAAACACTCTTATAAAATCATTAAGCAATTCTTGAGATAAATAATCTTTTACTTTGAAATGAATAGTTCTTTTGGAAAAATCATTGTGTAAAACCAGAAGTGAATTAAGATAGTATTTTAATAATAAAATTAGTGACATTATAAGGATAATGGTTAACAAAAACAGATTATAGAGTTTCCTTGAAAATATATAAGAATATGAGAAATTCCCTTGAATCATGCTTGTATTATGGTAATAGTTTTGAAAGTTCCTTTTAAAACATGTAACAATCCATAATATAAAGAAGGATTCTGGTTTTTAATCATATATATAAAACTCAAAAAGAACATAATATTAGTGCATAACAATAAATAAGAATTATGTCGAGGTAATTCGACAATGAATGTATCTCGAATAAAAATGGAGGTTTGGGCGGAAAAACCCTTACCGTAACTCCAAAAGTTTTCCACTCTTGAACTTAAGTTCCTGGAATATGAAATTATACTTTTTCAAACCTTATTTCAGAACCTATTATGCATGTATTGAGTTTACCATAATTTTGTTGCTTCTTTTATGTCTTTATTGACATGTTATTATATTGAATTTCGTCGTTCTGGAGTGTTCGTTTCCTTTATTTTCATATTCGGTTCACTTGTTTTTATGTAATGAAGATCATGTGGAATGGTTATAAATCTTTAGGATTGGAATTATATATTATTAATGAAAATAAATAATTGATAAGGTTCATTTATATCCTTTGGTTACATGGAATGGGGATGAATCATTAGATGACCCCCCACTTCGATTATTCGGTGGTATTTGGAATATTATGTAATAGTTTTGTCATATATCTTAATTATATGTACATATTCTGTTTTAGGAATATTAATTAGGTTATAACACATAAATAATAGTATGTTTCAACCATGAATATGGTTTCATGACCAGTAATGATGAAGAAATTGAAGAATGAAACATCGTCATCCATGAAAGATATAAACCGGAACCACATGGACGTCGATTTCGTTTATAAAATAAAAGGGAGGGAGTAAGAATATTTATGATGGTTCATCCATTAACATTATATAAATCCATTATATAGATGTTACTGGAGTTATCATGGTCATTTGGATAAAGGAGGTGATGAGAGTTTAGCAAAAGAAGATAAATTGAAATGAAACCACATGAAAAGGAAGGGTGCTTTACCTCTTGAAATAACCTCCTTGAGAAACTCCTTAAGGGAAAGAGTTTTGGACTTTTGGGAAGATCAAAAGCTTCTTGGACGTGGGGAGAGACTAGGTAAGGGTAATTGGGCAGAACATTGAGGCTCTTCAAGGCTGATAGGAGTGAATAGAAGAGAGAGTGGTGTGGGGTTTTTATAGTGGAAGAGAGGAGTAATTTTTTAATATTTAATTCATTATTTTATTATTTCCCTAAAGACAGCCAATATTATTATTTCATGTGACCCCTAATATTAATAATGGAATGTGAGTTTGAAACAAGTTTTCTTACATCATCCTTGCATCACCTATGATGCAGTAAATCAAGTATTTATCATTTATCGTATTTTACTATTCATAAAAAATTCTAGAATTTTATAAAAATCCAAAAAATTCACTATTACCATTTTTTGACGTGTAGAATTCAAAAGTGAAATCCATTTTTCAAAAATAATTTTCAAAATGTTATTAATTTAATTTTTAAATATGTTAATAGTTAATTCAAAAAATATCAATCTTGAAGTGCAGTTAGTTTTATATGACATTGAAAAAATAATTAAGATCCTATTATCATATTACCTTTAGAAAATAAAATAATAATATTTTTTACTATTCATATGGGTCGTATTACTATTCATATTACTATTCATTAGGGTATGTTACTTTTCACCAAAAATCTAGTTTGTTCTATCAGACTGCAAATGACTTACTGAACACAACTCTAGATGACCATTTTTCGAAATTCAAAACAATGAAGAGGAAAAGTTGTGTTTAATGGAAATATTATAATATTTCATTCTATATTTATTTTCAAAACCTTAGGGTTTACAATCCATGGTGAGTATTTTGATAAAATATTAATTAAATCACTGAGGTTTCTGGACATATTTGGAGAATTGGTGAGGAAATAAAAGATTTTGATATATTAAAGAATATCATGAGATGAATACCACCACTATATAATTTTAAATTTTATCATTATAGAAACATGATATCATTAAATATGGTGTTGAAAAATAGATTGTGGATAATAAATTACTAACTATTGTGGAAATAAAATTCTAGAGAGGGATTGATATATTCAAAGAAAAATTACCCCTGGATTTTTCTAGTGAGGTGAGGTCAAAGACAATATAGAATGCAGTCCATGGAAATATGATGATGATGGTGGTGAAGAACATTTTATATAGATGCCCTGAAAATTATTTCCTCCTAAATATGTCTAAAATCCTGGGAAAACATTTTGATGGAATTATTAAGGTAATTAATTGGAAATTAATAAAGTAGATAAAATTGAATACTATCTAGAAGTAGTGGATATATTGTTCATTTATGATACTTAAGATTCTATTATGGATTCAATTGAAATAAAAGAATTATCAGGGAATATTTCAATGAAACATAATGTGTTATTGATCTCAAAGTGGATGTATAGGGAACTCCTGAATATATTGATATTCTAATGATGAAAATTCAAATGTTTAATTTATTAAAAATTGAATAATTCAAATATGTGGATTAATTTGAAGCATAGATTACCTAACTAGAAAAATAACATAAATATCGATCATATTCTCATGTGAATTCTAAATGAATGGTGAATTTCAATATTAATATTAATGAAAAAATATAAAGCAATTGATGAACATAGTGTTTTAATAGATTTTATAGATAAAAATTATGAGAACTTGGTAGTTGATGATTTTTCATTGAGAAGAAAACCTGAGTCTGAAGTGCTGTTAATTTATTCATATAAGATATGAATTTTTGATAGGTTTAGATATTGAAAAGTTATATAGCTTCAAGATAGTATAAGATGTTTTCAAAATCATTTTGAATGAAAAATGATTCATATTTATTGGTAAAGGATGAATTAGTTGTGATCTTTAAAAATTTAAAGAAAAAAAATTATGGATCAAAATTATGTGATACTTATGGTTGTCCATACAGGATAAAAATATAAAAAATTGGTTTACTATACCAATATATCTCTTATCAAAATAAAATAGAAGAACTAAAATAATCCAAAATACTCGAGGGTAAACCCATAATAGTCATGGAGTTTTATTATGGCGAGGGACATGTGGACTAATTAAGTACCGAACATATTTTTTGTCATGAAATTTATTTATATTGGATAAATTAGACATACCATGTCCTTATATAAATAATATCGATGTATATTGATGCCCTTAAAATAAGAATCGACAAAATCTCAAAGTAAAAAATAAATAAACATGGGTATTATTTTCCCGGTAAAGGCAAGGATGAAGGGGGTGGTTGAAGAATCAAGATTCCTCTAAGATACTTGGGATCAAATAAACATTTCATGCTAATGAAAAATCTACATGCATGGTACATCACACACAACTAGTCCAGTGAATCCACCTTTGAAAAACCTAAATGCACATGTGAAGGTTCCTCATACAACCAAATAAGTGCTCTCAGGCCACTACATGGTTTGTTTTTGAAATTTTCCCAAAAAACAACCAAAAAGCCTTCAAAAATATGAAAGGATTCTTTTCAATGGAAGAGACCACTAGTGGTCATGAAGCTTCAATTCCAAATCATCATTGGGATGAATAAAATCAGTTGTTGATATCTAAAAAATCTATCATGACATCTAATTTTTTCCCACAATAAAGGAAGAAGATAAAGTGGAGGAGGTGCTAAGTGTCCACAGCCACTAAAGGAAACACAATGTGTACCCTAAGTGATCTACTAGATCCAAAAAACCTTGTTGAAGCCTAGCGTGTTCTCAGTCTCAATGAAAGGATGTCCTAGGAAGGGTCCAAAAAACATTGTGGTGCTCTCAGGACAAGGCAGATAGACCATTACACTACATGCCTACACACTTTCCATATTACCCGTATTGGTCATGGGATAAATTATCCAAAAAACATGTAAAAATAATATATTTTACTCATTTAAAATCCATGATCTCTATCCTTTGTAACATAAAACAAAGGGGAAATAATATATGAGTAGAAAGGGGTTCACTATCCCTGAAAGGCATATAATGTTCCCTTGACCACCCACAAGGCACAATTATTCCTCGATGAAATTTCCACCACACCTTGTGCAATCCATTTGGATTCTCATCCTCATATTTATGAGACGTAATTTTCGTACACTCCCATGTGACCCATATTGGTCATGTGATGCATCTGCAAAAAAAAAATTCCCTCAACAAAACACAGAAAACGTTGAATGACTACCATCCTTTGTTTCATAAAACAAATGGATTCAAAGTTGAAGAGGTGATATATGCTCAAGGTCACTAAAAGGCATGTGACGTGCCCAACACACCTACAATGCTATCCCGTGAGACCCCAGGACTAATCAAACAAGGTCTTGCGTGTTTCTTCTCACATGAACTTGGATCTTGTGAAATTCTCTCAGAAATTTTATCATAATGATAATAATGTCCTTCAACATGTACGCATGATCAAATATGTCTAAAATAATCGACAAATTAGGAGATGCACTAGATATAGTACAAAATAGAGATTCGTGAAACTGCATGGTTCCATGCCCCCTTCGTAGGCTCTACCCTGGATTCAATATAGAAAATTCGTAGAAACTGGTGAGTACACAAGGTGGCGAGGCCAATATATTTCCCACCCCAACATGAATAATGGGTTGAATTCTTGAGGACTACTATTCAAAATGGAATATTGACACCCACAATCAATAAGTTTCGACTCCTGACTTCTACATACTTCTCAAAGTAGTATATCACATGACTAGATAGCTTTCCATAAGGGTATACACTAGTGAATAGCTAGAGTGGTCAGGGGCTTAGAATATTTCACTTCGCATGATCATTCATAGATCATGAGATGGATCTATGGTAGTTTATGTGAAGAATATTCCACGAGTCTACTAGATCATGAAAGACTCAAGAAAAACTAACATGGAAAGAAACCAATGTATTTTAAACATAAGGGTTATAACCAATATCAAATTCAAAAGTATTAAGTGAAATACATGATCACTGTCCCTCATGCACATCAAAAGTGTCATCATAAGACATGTAATAGCACTGGGATGCATCACTCGGATCTAATGACACCCATTAAACATGTAATCTAGAAAATGTGAAATCCTTCGAACATGTGAGGGACACCATGCACCTACTGGTGTCACTTCAATGCTGCTAGCCTCTAGATCCATCACCCAGACTCGAGATGTCCCTTAGACAAATTGCATGGCTCATATAATGGTGTTCACTCATGTCATCTGAGTCTAAAAAAATAATCCAGACGAAAACCAAGATTTTGTGATGCCCTCTGGGAAATTTAAATGGGACTCTCAACAACCTCTGGAAACATCGGTCGAGTCTCATGATGACCCCAAGAGGTTTCATCCAAGATATGCGACAACCCTTGTACTGTGCCACATTGGTACCTATGATAGGTTACTTGTGTGTCAATCTAGGTCTCACAATGGCTCCTAGACATGTCAACTGGGTCATGCAACACCCTCCATGAAGTAAGACGATGTTAATAGGGAATCCTAGTATCTGAAAGTGTTTTCTATCCTTGGTGTGTATGTCATGATCAATAGGGAAAACTCAGTGTTTATGATATGGCATTATATGAACTACAAGGACAATGGTTCCCATCACAACATGGATATTTAGGATGCCTTCCCATGATTTGATCTCCATGAATAAAATTCTTAGGGACATTCCCATTACACAGGTCCCATATCCATACACCGTGAAGTAGATCATTTTCTCCCCATTGCTTCTCACACTGATCATAGATGACATAAGCTTAGGGGGATTATATGAACACCTCATTAGGCATCAAGAATGAACATGGTTTTGGGATAACGATGTCTTTAAGCCATGACATTAAATGAACTACAAAAACACAAATTTTTTCCTTATTCAGGATATGTAGGCCACCTCTCCCCAAGGTTCAAGAGCCAAATTGATCACCTATGGACGATCCTGCATATGAGTCCCATGTTCAAATCAATTAAATTGATTACAGTACATCTATAATTTATCATAAATTAACATTGATATCTTGGTATTATGGATTTATAATATCACATCATATACACTATAAACCACAACAATTGTCTAGGTAAACCATACTGTGTAATACCTTACGTAAATAGAACTATGAAAACTCTGATTCCTTCCATACTAATCATATAAAGTATACCATCTCAAGGTGAAAGATTTATATAAAACACCCAAGTATTGTCCTACTGTATATGTTACATACATACACACCATGAGGCTGATCATTTATTCCTCTTGTTTCTCACATCGAGCACAGATCACATTGGATTAGGGAGATCTGAATAAATACCACATTAGGTATCATGAATGAATACCCCTCATATAAGTGTATATAACTTGGGAGACATTGATAATAACCTCAATGACCAAAGTGATTTTTTTATAGCAATATCAATGATACGTAGGATGCCTCAAAATGGATCAATCCCCTCATCAGAATATTAATTGCCTACTCGTATGACAACATATTGCAAAGCACATTGTTATATAGCCACAATATGTAAAGAAGATATTCCATGTTATGTAAATGGATTAATAACTTCAGATATATATATATGGATCGAATAATAAGTATCATGTTCCTATAATAATAAGGGAGTTAACCAGTGATCTATTTTTTAGGGTAAATGGTCCCCCAGTGGGATTTGGAAAGGATCCATGAACTTATATTAAATCTATAAGAGAGTTCAAGAGTAGGAAATAATTCCCCCCAAAAGGGTGTGATGAGCCGGACCTCCCATCATCTCGACCAATGTGAGTCCCCAAGAGTTGATGGGCCTGAAAACCCTAGATGACTGCTAGCCTTTGGAAAGCAGTTCAGTGCCATGATACCGATGGGGTAATCATTGGGAGTGTCTGGGAAAAGATACAATAGTAGGCTGATGACCAAAACCATTTTCCACCATGAAATCCTAAAGAAACCAAAATGTGGAACCTTATGTGAATCTATCCATTGACAAAACAATTGGGTTATAATACTTCATACCACAATGTTTTTCACACTCCAAAAAATAAAGAAATAATATTTTCATAACAAATAAAATGATTTTCTATAGCCAGGGTCCTCATAATTATATCTTTCTTGTGATAAGTCCAAACTAGTGGAATGGAAAATAATGAATATAATAAAAATGATTTGACCATGTATATCTATTTGAGAATATTATGTCCATGATACTACACTAAGTTGTAACATTTTTTTTATTTTCATAATTCTAGATACTACATCAGCAGCCCAATTCAAAACAGTATCATCATCATCCATCATTCATTCTAGAAAATTGTCCACAGATGTCACCTCTGTAGATCGAAAAACAATATCACTTGCATGGTGACTCCAACAGAATGTAGAAAATATGATTTTATGGTATTACCACTAATATGGTACTATCCCGAGCATAGAGGATACTCGTGAATTCCCCTGGACACAACATCTGGTGGGTCTACATCGCTCGAGAAAGGATAATAATGAACCCCTGGCTCACCTCACCATGACCAACAACTTCGAGAGATTATCCCCGTAGTGAAGTAACTACCTCCTTTAATATCACATATAGGTGGACTAGAAAGCCATATATAGCTCCGTTCAGGTTTATGATCCTCATAGGAGGGATCATACTAACTAACATAACCAACACCATTCCTCTGATAACCCTCATTCACCTAATGAGGGTTCCATATGATACACAGTTCCTTCTGAGGCCCATGTCTAGATTGCGATGAAAACTCATCATTTGTTAATAGTGTTGGATATCTAGGAGAGGCCTCATCTCTCCACTCCAACCGATTTTGAATGCCTTTCATACTCATGTAGGGATCGACCAACATGATCTTATACCAACTTGATCTGATCAAGCCTGTAAGAAAATTCCCATAGTAGTCATGGGGGAGGCTCGTATTTCTACCATTGTATATGAATCCCATCGACATACTATGATGGAAAAATAAGGATAAACATGGGCACATATCCTATCATAAATACAATACTTATGCCAATTCATCATGGATTTAGGAATTTTTCATTCTCATATCCCTTCAGACGCTTCTATAACATGCCAATACATTTTAGAAATAACTGAAGAACTTCACCAGCATATTCTGGAACTATTGAAGATGAAGGGATACATGCATACTCTTATACCTATACCGAGGATAACACAATGGTATTCTCATCATGAAAAATTTGTTGTATCAAAGAAATCACACAAACATTCTCCCATTCAGAATTATTATCATAAAAGTTCAAGAGAGGGTGATGCATTAGATCGAGATCATTTCCCAATTCCAAATGGGGCCACTCGGGTGAGAGAGACACACACCTTGAGGAAAGGTCACTTGAATGTCAAAAAACATCATCGATATACTACATTAGCCTAGGATCAGAAATATATCCTGGTTCTAGTAGAGTCTAACCAAGAGATAATGACATAATCATCAGGAAAAAATCATATTTGTGTCAATGGATCACTCTAGAATATTTTTAAAGATCACTAAAGATAAGAGCATATACCTAATTATTCAAATGAATGAATCTGATGACATCATCCTAAGGAAACACTAGGGAAGGATCATATCCCTTCCCTAATCTAGGTGGACTATAGGCATTTTCTAATGGGGAATGCATATTTGGACTAAGATCATATTCCTGATCCAACTAGGACCAGCCCAATGATAGCAGAACATGCCATAGGTTTGGCTCATATTATTTCCATGAATCACCAACAACATATCCCAAAGGATCAGGATCGGGCTCCAAATCATGTCCGGACCGAGGCTCACAAAGTGAGAGTGGAACATGCCTTAGGACATGGTCACATTCATGTTAATAATGAGACAACTAATCTGCATATTCTAGCAGCATTTCAACATCATGCTGATATCTGTACAACAATAAATGGTTATATTAAAGTTATGGAAATAGAGATACTGTGTGTGCATACCTCAACACAACTCTAAAAGGTAGGTCGACATATTTAGACCACAACATAGAAACAGCCCCATATCCCTAATCTTCTAAATTGTAGTTCCCTTGGGGTAGTTTAAGACACATTATTAATACAGAAATGGTATGTAGACTCTTCCATTGAAGAGAAATAAGGTGTTCATTACAATGATAGTACCCCTCATGGTAGTGTGGAGATAGATCATCGAGAATCAACTCATGACATCTACTGTGGTCAACCTCCCCGAGGCGATATCATCCATATACGAGGCAGTCCCCCCCTTTCCCAGATTATTATTTATAGAGAGCTAGTCCAAATTTGAACTCCTTCCTACAAAGAGGTGTTTGAATCATGTGGGTCAGATGTATTTTTTCACCATCAACATCCAGCAGCACCCTTTTCTGGTCAGCAGGTGACCATTAGATCCATCCTCTATGGTCTGATCGGATTGAGGCATGTATTTCTGATGAAGAGGAGGATGAAATGGACATGTGGAGAGAGTTATCTAGAAACAACCTACGCATCATGTTTTGGCCCCTTGACTCCACTAACAATGAGATCCCAGAAAGGCTAGAGAAGGAGTGTATAATTTATCTATGCAAAAAAATGGTGATACTCGTCAGCAACAAATTCCTAGACAATTATTTTTTCTAGGATATAATTATCACCTCCAGATGATCAATATACTCTACTGTCATCTAGAATTGACTGTTATCTCCACAGACAGATATCTAAACTATAAATCAATGCACCAATTTGCAACACACATTATTCCATTACATCACCAATCTTCAATAGCTGATATCTGAATCCAAAACATGCATACATATTTGAATATGGGGAAATTTTGGATCATTACACTTTTTTGCTCCATTGGAAAATTAGATCCCTTCAGATATTGTAGCCTGCAATGTTATCAGCATTGATGAGATCAATGGACCTAGACACTCATGGTCCAATTGGTCATTATAACATAGTGTCTCTTCTTCAACAGTTCCCAAACCCTATGATCATTGAGGGTGTATATTCAACATTATTTCAAACCAGGCCCCTCTAAGAAATAAAAAATACATTTCAAACACAAAGACCGAATTTTTGATCAACCGAACAACTTCCCTTGAGAAATGATCCTCATCACGAGTCACCATCAAACACAACTCTTATGAAATCACAATTATATTGGATCTTGAATATACATATTATACACAAGAGGGGGGTGAATTGTGTCTTTAAGCTTTTTCGTTAACTCTTCGATTGAATGAGTTCTGTCCTCTAAACTTTATCAAATTTGATCATGCAGTGGAATAAGTAAAATCAGGGACACATAGATATATAGTGGTTCGTAGAACAGAATACACATATTCCACTCCACTAACGCTCAACTCCATGAGCTTGGTGATTTTCACTATCTGGTCCTCTTTTCCATAGACCTTCCAACAACTGAAAAACAGGCAGTTGACACCTTTACAATTTTCAGGCTAACAATGCCTTCTGGTTCAAACACGAACCTACTCAGCTTAGTATGAGAAGATGGTTACTCAAGATAAAAACAATTTTAGAATGAACTTTTCCAGTTGATCATCACATTACCAACAGAATACAGTTGACATCAGATGGATCTTAATCTCTAGAAATATTGATTTTCATGTTGAAGCAGTTCTGAGTCGATCCGGTTGTAGTATATATAGAGACATAATTCAAAATATCAGCACTAGTAGATCCACAGTAGATATTTGATGTATAACAACTGAATCTTCTATCAAGTTCCTTCGTCTTAAATAAATAGAGCATCAAACCTCCTTTTGAATCAGCAGAATTGAGTGCTTTAAGCAGTCTCTGTTTTCCACCTTTTTGAATAATAAATTGATCACCACACCCCTGTGCCTGGTTTTCCATATAATACATAGAGAATAATTCCGAGCATATCCCTTGTACATTTAGATCCATAGAAGTCGCCTTTTGATTCACAATATTCAAAAATATGAATTTACAGAGTAGTCTTAACTTCCCTGAAGACTCGGCATAAAAATCTCCTTTTAATTCAATCAATAATCCATTGATAAAATGTCTTTGAATCGGTGAAATTCATATTTTAAAATTGACTTTAAATTCAACTTGAAGCCCGCCTAACAATCATCTTGCTGACCATTGCATAAAAATATCGTCTTTCAAACTTTCTGACACCAAACGTAAGGTTGATGATGTGGCCTCCAAACTTAGGGTTGACAACATAAGGTTGAACATAAACGTAGGGTTTATGTTACTTTCTTCAAACGTAAGGTTGATCATAAAAAAAGGGTTGATCATCCGTACTTTTTCTTCAACGATTAGAGGAATGATAAAAGATCCATTCAATGAACATATCATTGTTTAAAAAAGTAAGGTTGATGAACCATACTTTTTAGAAACAAATGTAACAATTAGTACTTACGTACAGTTCTCCTTACATACATTTTTGATAACCAAAACGTAAGGTTCCTTCCTAACGTAAGGTTCTTCATCCATACATTGCTGATAACGCATGGTTGATTAACCATACATTTCTCTTATCTAAAAAAGTATACACGATTTTCATCCTTACGCTACGTTTATCCACGTATTGTATGAACAGTGATTCTAGGACATGCTAAAGTAGATCCAGAATAATTAAGGTACGAATAGTGTTTCCAGAATGCGCTAAAATAGTTCCCGAATATGTAATAAATTCTCGTAATTTCCAAAGTAAAATAAATTCATAAATTCTATCAAAATACTAAATAAAATCATTAGAAAATAATTAAGGGTATTTGTGAGCCTCAAAATTATCATAAAAAGACAGAGTGTTATTTTCAATAATCTCCCCCTTTCAATACAATTATTATGTATTGTTTAAAAAAATACTTTTCTCAACAATATCCCCCTTTTTGATGATCACAAAACCCATAAAATAATTAATTAAATCAACTTAAAAAATTAATTACATATAGTTTTGAAATTTTTAAAAGATAAATACAATATTAATTTTTCCTTAAATTCATCCATTTTTAATTTCTCCACCAATAAGATAAGTGTAAAACCAAATTTCTCCCAAAAAGATACTTAAAAATGTAGTGTTTGTCCAAAGTTCTCCCCCTTTTTGGGATATAAAAAAGATTGATAAAATATGGAATAGAACACAGATTGATGTTGTACTGAACATTAGTAACTGCTATAATTATCTATTTAATATTAAGGTAATCTGATATACTGGAATATATTAACGTAAAACAGTAATAAATAAAGAAATAAAGAAAAAAATAAACAATGGATGAAATTTTCATTCAAAAACAGCAGTATGTACACGGCAATGATATACACAGGAATCATGGTTTGGGCAAGGTAGTCAGTAGGTTCTATCTCCTATAGATTTCATACTAGATTTTTGTTAACTGTTATCTTAGTCTCTTCATTATCTCATCTCCATGTTTTATAATTAGCTCTATGTTATCCTAAATAATATGAATATCCTCGATTAAATTTACCCTGAAAAACTCATGCATCCTTTCCTCTTTTTCTATAAACACTGACAGCTTCTCTGATATCTGATTTAACAGTGTTCTGATTGGTGTCTCACTAGATGTCAGTTGATCCACTAAAAATTTCTGATTTTCCAGTAACACTGATAATGGATAACCGTTAGATTGATTATCTTGCAACCTGTCATTCATATTGCACATCACTATTGTAATAGCTTGAAATCGTCTGATTAAATCAAGTGAAGTACCTGATCCACTAACAACACTATTTGCAGCTGATGAAAATTGGTTCTCCATAAACAATTTTTGATCTGATAAATCTGACCTCATATCCATTTCAGATTTCAACTTGACAATTGCATTCAGCATATCCTCTTAAAACATTTCAACTTCTTTCCTTGAGACTATACTCTCCTTCAGCTTTTGAAATCTCAATTATTCTATGTCTAAGGCATTTCTCATAGTGACACTCTCAGATTCCAACTGAGACACCTTTTTGTACCGCTCTTCAACTTCTTTCTTCCTTGAATCAGAATCACCCTATGCTTGATTCTCATTCTCAGGCTCTGGATGATGCAAGAGTACCAAATGTAATGAGTCACCATCAGATTCTTCTTTCTCTTTGTCCTGTGTGGGTTGGTCCACAGATGTTTCCTTAGAGTCCTCAGACTCCTCCACAAGAAAAACCCTCTTTAAGTACCTCTTTTGGAGCATTAGGGAGATGTTCATCAAAAACATCATCATTTTTGTCTTCCACTAGAATTTCGAGAACAATATTTTCAGGAGTTTCCTGGGGTTTCGCCACCTCCTCACCAGTCTTTACCTCCTTATCTTGTTCTTGTTAAAGTGTAACTTCAATATCAGCTACAATATGTTACTGAGTCTCCCTTTGAGCTTATTCTTGAACTCCTAACCCCTCTAACAGTGTTTTCCGTTCACTAACATCTTCCATGGACTTATCAATAGAAGATTCTCATACAAAACTATAAGAAAATAAAGCTTCTATTGTTTCCAATGTATGGGAAGTAAATTCCTCATTAACAGGTCTTGTTCTACAAGATTGATGTACCTCCCTAATTCTTTCTTCCTCAGCATCTTCCACTTCAAATCGGATCCTTCTAGTTACATTGTTGACTCTTGATTCAGCTTGTCCCTCCTTGGATGTAGCAAGTTGAGCCTGGGCACTATGTGATTCATACTCAGCTCCTACTGGAAAACGTTTTCCTTTAATGGTTCTCCATAAATAGCAAATTTTTCATAGATTTCTAGCATTGAATACATTGTTGTGATGACAACGAACTCTGGAATCCTCCAATATCACCATATCCTTCTTAAACAACAGTTTAAAAATAAATTGACCGAAGGGGTAAATGTTCATCCGAGCATCATGTTGACAATAGTAATTGAGGTATCTTACCATGTACCTTGGGATGTTTAATTTGATATCACGTAATAAAAGATACATTATGTACAAATCAGGGTATACAATCTTTTCCATTTTGGCCATTCTGGCAGCTATTCCTGTCTGAACAAATTTAACCCGGATCTTCTGATCCGGTTCTAAATCGTTCACCATCATTTTCCTAATAGTAGTTGTTCCAAACAAAAAGGACATATTGTACTAGGATTTATGCAAAACGTCTCTTATGTTTTTGAAATCAAAATGGTATACACCTTCTTGCGGGTAATTTAGGATTTGTCATATTTTAACAGAAGAGATTGAGAAATCTCTATCCTCAATCATTGCAGTCATAGTGTCTTCATCCTCACCTAGACTAAACTGAATTGATCTGAAGAAATGACGCATTTCTGCCTCATACAAAAACTCAGAATATTCACTATTGAAAGTTTGCTCAATGTTTTGAAAAGATAATGCTTTTTTCAACATCAGATTCGTCTCGAACAGCCATTCAAGATCTATAACATTACCGTGAAAAATTATTCATCCAACTGTCTTTTTCTTCTTTGCGTAACTGCTCTCAGGTTCATCTACTCAGTTGTTCTTTTCTATTTTTGAGTATATTTCTAAAGGTTTTATGATTATAGGGTTTGAAGATTTAAAGATCATGGGTGTCCAACAATATGCGGTTTTCGGGTTCGTAAGGGTTTTGTTGGGGAAAAGAAATGGTTTCGAATTCAAAAGGGCTATGGTAGCCTTGATTCCCGTGTAATCACTAATCATTAAATTTATTTTAAAACGTAATAAAATTTGCATACTGGTGAATTTAATCATAAAAAAGATCTTAAACAGTTTTCAAAAAGAAAATATAATTTTCAAAAATAAATAAAATTAAATAAATTACATTTTAAAAAATTTATTTAAAATTAAATGAACCTAGCTCCCCCTTAATAAAATGTAACCTTGCAGTGGGAAGTGGTTTAGTAAAAATATTTTCCAATTGAATTATAGTATTTGTAAATTCTAAAAATATAACCATTTTAATAACATGATCTCTTAAAAAGTGATGCCTTATATCAATGTTCTTAGTTCTAGAATAACAAATATGATTTTTTCAAATATTAATTTCACTCGTATTATCACATAAAATAGGTGTAGTATTAAAATTCAATCCAAAGTATATAAGAGTGTTTTTCATCCACAACACTTGTGCACAACAACTAACAACGGAAATATATTCTGCCTTGGATTTTGATAGGGCAACTGAATGTTGTTTCTTACTAGACCATGACACTAAAGACTTTCTTAAAAAGTGACATGTTGCTGATATGCTTTTTAAATCTAATATACAACATCCAAATTCAGCATCTGAATATGAAATCAAATTAAAATCTGATGTTTTAGGATAAAGTATAGATTAAAAAATAGTTCCTTTTAAATATTTAAAAATTCTTTTGACAACAGTTAAATGAGATTCTTTGGGATTTGATTGAAATATAGAACAAAGACATACTGAATATATTATATCTGGCATGCTAGTAGTATGATATAACAAACTACCAATAATAACTCTATATAACTTGTTGTCAAATGATTTCCCAGATTCATCCAAATCAAGTTTTATATTATTACACCTAGGAGTTGTAAATGGATTTCTGTTTTCAAGTCCAAATTTCATATGTAAATCAGCAATGTATTTTCTTTGATTTCAAACATTTCCAAAATATTTTTGAAATATTTGAAGACCCAAAAGAAATTTAATTCTCCCATCAAACTCATTTCAAATTCTTCTTTCATTAATTTTGAAAATTCATGACATAGAGTTTTATTAGTTGATCCAAAAATTACATCATCAACATAAATTTGAACCAAAAAACATTATTTTTCACATTTTTCATAAAGAGTGTTAGATCTTCCAATCCAATAGTAAAGTAATTTTTCAAATGAAAAGAACATAATATTTCATACCAAGATCTAGGTGCTTGTTTATGGCCATAAAGAGCTTTAGTAAGTTTAAAAACAGAATCAGGTTTTTAAGAGTTCTCAAAACCAGGAGGTTCTTCAACCTAAAATCTCTCCATTAAATAACCATTAAAAAGGCAAATTTAACATCCATATGAAATAATTTAAAATTCATATAAGATGTATAGGCTAAAATAATTCTAATGCATTATAACCAAGCTATAGGTGAAAAAGTATCATCATAATATATTCCTTCTTCTTGATTACATTCTTTAGCTACTAATCTTTCTTTATTTCTAGTTATTGTGCCTTGGTCGTCCTGTTTATTTCTAAAGACACATTTGGTTTCTATTACTAGATAATTCTTAGGTCCTTCCATTAATTCCCAAACTTCATTTATTTTAAACTGGTTTAATTTATCATGCATTTCTATAACCCACCTTTCATCATCTAAAGCTTCTTGTATAGTCTTGGGTTCTTGTTCGGATAGGAAGGTTGAGAATTCCACTAGGTTTCCTAAGTTTCATAACGTTTGAATAACAGTCTCTAAGTCACCTATCACAGTTTCTAAAGGGTGATTCTTTAAGGTTCTAGATGGTCTAGGAAATAAATTTAAAGGTTCTTCAGTATCATGTTCCTCTGAACTGGACTGAATTTCTTTTATATTTTGTTCAAAATCATTCTTTATGTTCTCTAGACTCATGTTATCATTAGAGTCGGGTTCATCCATTTGATCTGTCCAATTCTCAAAGGGATTAGATTCATTAAATTTCACATGAACTGATTCTTCAACAATCCATGACATTTTATTATAGAATCTATAAGCTTTGGAGGTAGAAAAATATCCTAAGAAAATACCTTCATCAGATTTTGGATCTAACTTAACAAGATTATCTTTGGTGTTCCAGATGTAGACCTTTCATCCAAAAACATTAAAGTAATTTACTTTAGGTTTTTTGTTATTCCATATATCATAGGGTGTCTTTTTCAAAATAGGTCTAATTAAAACTCTATTAATTATATAGAAATCTTTATTTATAGATTCTGCCAAAAAATATATAGGTAGGCTATATTCATTTATCATAGTTCTAGAAATTTCTTGAATTGTTCTATTTCTTCTTTCTATAATCCCATTCTGTTAAGGTGTTCTTGGTGCAGATAAGGTATGTTTAATACCCATATTTTATTAAAAGGAATTAAATTCCTAATTATAAAATTCTCCACCATGATTACTTCTCAATGAGATTATATTAAAACCTTTTCCATTTTGAACATATTTACATAAACATTAAAATAAAGTAAAAGCTTCATTTTTAAATTTCAAAAAGAAAATCCAAGTAAATATAGAATAATCATCAACTAATACATAAACATATAATTTACCTACTAAGATTGCTACTATGGAAGGTCCAAACAAATCCATATGGATAAGTTCTATAGGTTTAGCTCTAGAAACATTATTAACAGATTTGAATGATGATTTGTGTTGCTTGCCAAGTTGGCATGCATCACATAATCTGTCACATTCAAATTTGAGACTAGGAAAATCATATACTAGATGTTTCATATATAATATATGTAAAACATATACATTGAAATGTCTATGTATCCTATTCCAGATCCAAGATTCACTTATATTAGCAGTCAAGAAATTTACTTGTTGTTTACACAAGGAATTTAAATCCAAAGTATAAACATTATCAGTTCTTGGTGCCTTAAATTTAAAAAATTTATCTTTAGTAATAGTACAACTATTGTTAGTAAAATAAACTGTATATCTATCATCACAATGTTGATAGATACTTATCAGTTTGTGTTTTAATCCTTGTACATAAAGTACTTTGTTGATTGAGACTGTTTTTGGATCTCCAAAAGTTCCAATGCCAATGATTTTTTATTTGGTATTCTCACAAAATGTGACAAGTCCTCCTTCCTTTTGAGTGAGTGAAGAAAAATTCAATGAGTTTCCACCCATATGTCTTGTTTAGCCACTATCCATGTACCATATATCTTTTCTACCCTAGTAGCTTGCTACCTGCAAAGACATTTAAACAAATTTCTTTGTTACCCATATTCTGTTGGGTCTAGGGGTGTTTGCTAGCCATGATCTGGGTATCTAGATTTGCTTTGTTCTCTTGAAATCAGCTGAATCATATATGTCTTTTGAAACATAGGCACTCTTAATATCACGAATTTGAGGTTGTCTTATGAAACATTTTTTACCTATATGTCCCTTCGTCCCACAAAAGATAAAATTAGACCTTTTAGAGCTAGGAAAAAAATAATTTTTATATAGCTTAGTTTTTTATCCTTTACATCCAATCCCAAATCTATCCTTTTTTAATGACAGTTTTTCCAAGAATTTCATTTAATGAATTATCTCCTTTTGTAAAAAACAATGCAGCCTGTTTGTAATATTCTACTTCATCCTGTAGTGTTTTTATTCTTGATTCAAAATTAATATAGTTAATGTTAATAGAATTGTATTTATCAGTTAATTATTTATGTTGTTTTAGCATTGTATTTATTTCATCTGAAATAGCTTTATGTATGTTCTTTAGTGACATATGTTTCTTAAATAGTGAGTCATATCTTTCTTCAAGCATATTGCAGTAGGTTGCATGTTTTTTATTTGTGTAGCATGATTTTGAATTTGATTCATTATTTGAGTCAGAGGATTAATATGAGTGTACCTCATTGGTTTTTTCCATGAAAGACATGTTTTATTTTATATTGACTTCTTCTTTCTCTGATCTTGATTCAGGAGAGCTACTGGAGTCTTCAGATACACTCCAAGTGGCTTTCATAGCTTTCTTGTTTTTTTGCTCATAGTCATTTCTTTTGTAGAATTTTTTCTTCTTTTCATCTTTCAATTGTGGGAATTCTGGTTTGATATGCCCCATCTTCTTACATTCATAGCATCTTACTTCCTTGTCATCTCTCTTAAAGGATTTTATGAAGTCTCTTTTCTTGCTGTAGAATTTTCTAAATATTCTGGCTAGAAGAGCAAGTTCTTCATCTGAGTTTAATGAGTCAGAGCTCTCTGATTTAGCTTTGACTTATCTGTTCTTCATCATTCTATTCTTTTTTTGTGAAGTTACCTTTAATGAAGTACCACCCTTTTTTATGTATACATTATGTTCATTTTCATCATCTTGCATTTCATCTTCATACATCATCGGTGTACCAATCTGTTGTACATCTCGTTCCCCTCGTTGTTTGATTTTCATGATCACAATCACCTTCTTATTTATCTAATATTGTGTTTTAAAGTGTTGTGGATGATAGGAAAGAGATTTCCAAAGGAATGGCCCAAGAAAGCATCTCAAGTGGACTGAAATTCAGTCCACCGGCCAACCGGTGTGATAGCACCGGCCAGCCGGTGGACCTGGCAGAGGCATTGCCCACTGCCAGGCTCCACCGGTCAGCCGGTGGCTCTATCACCGGCTAGCCGGTGGCACCCAGACTCAAGGGGTAGCTACTGCCTCCCCACCGGCCAACTGGTGGCCTCAGCACCGGCCAGCCGGTGGCATCCATCCCCAACAGTGAGACCTACTGTCTCACCACCGGCCAGCTGGTGGCCTTTCCACCGGTCAGCCAGTGGCTCCTGGGCAGAAGCACTTCTCAACAGCCAAATCACCGGCCAGCCGGTGGAGCTGTACCGGCCAGCCGGTAGCCCAGTCAAACTAGTCGTTGGGTTTGACCAGTCAACCCTCTTTTGGCCTCCAACGGCTCCGAGGCCTTTTTCAACGTCTCCAAAGCCCTCCAACGGATACTTGAAGGTTCCTAGCCTATAAATAAAGGCCTAGGAAGCCCCGGAACTTCACCCAAGCCACCGGACACATTGTTGATCATTTTGGCGAACCTCCGGCAGATTTCCTCAAGGAACCCAACGTGCTCCAATCCAATTCCACATCCAAGAGCACCTTCAAAGAAGCTTGGAAGCGGCCTTCAACATCTCCAATCAATCAAAGGCGCCCAAGACTTCCTCCAATTACGGTTTTTATTGCATTATTTATTTTGAGCTTAAAATTGGGTTTGTGCCTACAAACCCCAAACCTTTTCTCATCCCCCTTTCTTTTGGGTTCTCACACCACCATTAAGGTGTGAAGAGGTTTCTTCAAGCCTTTCCTTTTAAAAGGCTTGAGTTTTCGGTGAGCTAGCCCTCACCCGTTAAAAAGGCTAGTGGGTTCTTGCTATTCCATTGAAAGCAAGTGGGTTCTTGCTAATCCAATAAAAGCAAGCTGTAATAGGTCCTAGTGCTACCTCAAAGCCTAGTGGGTTTCTTGCTAAAACCATTGAAAAGCAAGCGGTAGGAATCTCTCAACGGTTGAGTTGGGAGCGGAGACGTAGGCCGAGTTTTTGGCCGAACTCCGTTATCAATTTCTTGTGTCTTTCCCTCTTTACTTTCCGCTGCATTATTTACTTTGATTTTAATTTGTTTATCTTTTTTTTAAAAGGCAATTCACCCCCCCTCTTGCCATCATTCCCGTTTTGTTCCGACCCAACAATTGGTATCAGAGGGTGGTTGGTCTCGGGACCGGTGTGGGCTTGGGGGGGGGATGTTGTGTCCTGGGCCCAGGATTGTTGGGCCCCTGCCAGGATTGTTGGCGTCTGTGCCCTGGTAACCAATCCCACATCGGTTGTGGAGGGAGATTGGTGGGTGCTTGAAATTCCCGTGCCTACCTTCCCCTCAGCAACGCGTTTTAAAGCCGTGAGGCCTGGGATAGCAACTGGGCCAGAGCGGACAATATTGCTGGGCCGAGGGATCCGATCCATCAATTGGTATCAGAGCGAAATTTGAGTAATTCCCTAAACCGGTTTCAAATTAAAGATCCTATTTTTTTGATGGCTTCTACCGCTTCTTCCTCTCAATCCCCCGAAGGACATTCTTTGGATCGTGCTCCATTCTTTGAGGGAGCCGATTATAGTTTTTGGAAAACCCGCATGACCACATTTCTTAAAAGTATTGGATATCCTATTTTTAAAATTGTCATGCATGGTTATACTCTCTCTTGTAAAGATGAATCTCAATGGACCCCCGTAGACATTGCAAATTTCGAGCTTGATGGAAAAGCCATGAATGCTCTACATTGTGGGTTAGATCGTAATGTTTTTGATTGTATTTCTTCTTGCACATCTTCTCATGATATTTGGAAGCTTTTAGAACTTACCCATGAAGGCACTAAGAAGGCTCAAAAGCAAGAACCCGACAACAAGCAAGAACCCGACGAAAAGATCAAGCCCGTTTGCCCTCTTCACAAGAAAAGGGCCAAGAAGAAGAAAAAGAAGAAGGCTTCAAAGGAAACATGGAGTGATAGCTCCACCTCTTCATTCTCCTCCTTCTCCTTGAGCGACCAAGGTAAAAAATTCCTAATGGAAAATCATGAGGTATCATCTTCCTCCTCTTCCGACTCCTCTTCCTCTTGTTCTTCAAATTCCAATTCTTTAAATCATCTATCTTATGAAGAACTCTCACACGCTAGAGACCAACTAAAAAATGGTTTTCATGAGCTTTCTTGAAAATTTATTTCTTTGAAAGAATTTCAAAAAGCTTTCCTCCGAAAAAGAACAACTTCTCAAAGAGAAGGAGGAACTCTCCCTAAAAATCCAAAATTTTCCAAATGTTGATTCCATGGAATCAACCATCAAAGACCTAAGGGAATCCCTAGCCAAGTTCACCCAAGGTGAACAAAATTTGTCCAAACTCTTAGGTTCTCAACGAGTATCTAGAACCACCAATGGACTTGGCTACACCAATATAGCTTCCTCCTCCCATGCACCAACTGTTTTTATAATGGGGAGCTCTAGTTTTAAATTTTGCAATTATTGTAAAAAACCCGGGCACCTTATTTATGAATGTAATTGTAAAAACGCCCGGTACGGCCAACCAAAGTCTATTTTCTTTTCCGATGAATTTTATAGGAGAAGACCCGCTATGAGACAAGTTTGGATTGAAAAATCCCTTCTTGCGAGTCTCTTCGGGCCTAAAATCATCTCTTTTCAAAATCCCTCTCCCCGGTGACTTTTTGTTTTTATTTAGGGGGAGTTAGGATCTTTTAAGTTTTTTTTGTGATTTCAAAATTTTCGATTCCAACTTTCAATTTCAACACTTGGTATCAAAAATTTCATTTCAAAATTCAATTTTTGATTCAAAACTTTCAATTCAAACTGTTATTCAAATTTTCATTTCAATTTCAAAAATCTCAATTGATCTTTCAATTCTCATTTCTAGTTTTTCAAACCATTTCCCTCAATCATGTTTTATGCCCCATTATATTTTGATAATCACAAAGGGGGAGAAATTTCTGGATTGATTGGGGGAGAATCCTTTTCATCATGCTTAGCAGTTCCTTTCAATTTCAGTATTTTATTTTAATTGTTTTGGTGATTGTGATCATCAAAATAGGGGGAGATTGTTGTACATCTCGTTCCCCTCGTTGTTTGATTTTCATGATCACAATCACCTTCTTATTTATCTAATATTGTGTTTTAAAGTGTTGTGGATGATAGGCAAGATATTGCCAAAGGAATGGCCCAAGAAAGCATCTCAAGTGGACTGAAATTCAGTCCACCGGCCAACCGGTGTGATAGCACCGGCCAGCCAGTGGACCTGGCAGAGGCATTGCCCACTGCCAGGCTCCACCGGTCAGCTGGTGGCTCTGTCACCGGCTAGCCGGTGGCACCCAGACTCAAGGGGTAGCTACTGCCTCCCCACCGGCCAACCGGTGGCCTCAGCACCGGCCAGCCGGTGGCATCCAGCCCCAACAGTGAGACCTACTGTCTCACCACCGGCCAGCCGGTGGCCTTTCCACCGGTCAGCCGGTGGCTCCTGGGCAGAAGCACTTCTCAACAGCCAAGGCACCGGCCAGCCGGTGGAGCTGTACCGGCCAGCCGGTAGCCCAGTCAAACTAGCCGTTGGGTTTGACCAGTCAACCCTCTTTTGGCCTCCAACGGCTCCGAGGCCTTTTTCAACGGCTCCAAAGCCCTCCAACGGATACTTGAAGGTTCCTAGCCTATAAATAAAGGCCTAGGAAGCCCCGGAACTTCACCCAAGCCACCGGACACATTGTTGATCATTTTGGAAAACCTCCGGCAGATTTCCTCAAGGAACCCAACGTGCTCCAATCCAATTCCACATCCAAGAGCACCTTCAAAGAAGCTTGGAAGCGGCCTTCAACATCTCCAATCAATCAAAGGCGCCCAAGACTTCCTCCAATTACGGTTTTTATTGCATTATTTATTTTGAGCTTAAAATTGGGTTTGTGCCTACAAACCCCAAACCTTTTCTCATCCCCCTTTCTTTTGGGTTCTCACACCACCATTAAGGTGTGAAGAGGTTTCTTCAAGCCTTTCCTTTTAAAAGGCTTGAGTTTTCGGTGAGCTAGCCTTCACCCGTTAAAAAGGCTAGTGGGTTCTTGCTATTCCATTGAAAGCAGGTGGGTTCTTGCTAATCCAATAAAAGCAAGCTGTAATAGGTCCTAGTGCTACCTCAAAGCCTAGTGGGTTTCTTGCTAAAACCATTGAAAAGAAAGCGGTAGGAATCTCTCAACGGTTGAGTTGGGAGCGGAGACGTAGGCCGAGTTTTTGGCCGAACTCCGTTATCAATTTCATGTGTCTTTCCCTCTTTACTTTCCGCTGCATTCTTTACTTTGATTTTAATTTGTTTATCTTTTTTTTAAAAGGCAATTCACCCCCCCTCTTGCCATCATTCTCATTTGTTCCGACCCAACACAATCAACTCTCTCATGGTTAGATTTTTGACAGGTGTTGATTATCTGATTGTAGCAGAGATACCATTCCATCGAGTAGGAAGTACCCTTAGTACTTTTAATGCTTGATATTCCTGCCTGATAGGTTCTCATAGATATGTTATATTATTGACAATTTCTTCCAATCTCCCATTCATTTGGGTAATAATTTTACCTTCAATCTTTCTGAAAGTATAAAATTTCAATTTGGCAGTGGCATATCTCATTTTTCTTACATTGTATGTTCCTTCATATGCCACAGTTATTGTTTTCCACATCTCATATGTTGTCGGGCACTGAGATAATCAGTTAAATTCATCTGGTCCTAGACTGCAGATGATTGCATTCATAACCATCGAATTCATATCATACTCTGCCTCTGTAGCAGCACTCCATGACTAAGGATTTTCAGGAATTTCATTAGGAGTCAGAATCTCTGAATAGATTTTATATCCGATGTTTTTCAGATATATTACCATGCACGATTTCCAGCAGCCAAGTTGTCTCTATTAAAATATGGTTCTCTGAACATTGACAAACCTTCTCTTTTATCAGTCATGATACTCTTTTTTATAATCATTAAATGCTTCAAGCTTTCTAAAGATATATCAAATTCTCCACCTATGATACCAATTGTTGGATCATGAATATACAGATTATACACAAGAGGGGGGGGGGTGAATTGTGTCTTTCAGATATTTCGTTAACTCTTCGATTGAACGAGTTCTATTCTCTATGCTTTATCAGATTTGATCATGCAGTGGAATAAGTAAAAGCAGGGAAACATAGATGTATAGTGGTTCCGGGAACAAAATGCCCATAGTCCACTCCACCAACACTCAACTCCACGAGCTTGGTGATTTTCATTATCTGGTCCTCTTTTCCACAGACCTTCCAACAATGGAAAAACAGGCAGTTGACACCATAACAATTTTTTGGCAAACAAATCCTTCTGGTTCAAACATGAACCTAATCATATTAGTAATAGAATATGGTTACTAAGGGTAAAAAGAATTTTAGAAAGTCCTTTTCCATTTGATCTTCACATTTGCAAAAGAATGAAATTGACAGCAGATGGATAATCATCTCTAGAAATATTGATTATCAAGTCGAAGCAGTTCTGAGTTTATCCGGTTGCAGTAGATATAGAGATATAATTGAAAACATCAGAATTAGTAGATCCACAATAGATATTTTATGTAGAACAAGTGAATCTTCTATCAAGTTCATTCTTCTTAAATAAACAGTTCTTCGACGATCCTTTTGAATCAGCAGAACTGAGTTCTTTAAGCAGTCTCTGTTTTCCACCTTTTTTTATAATAGATTGATCACCACACTCCTGTTCCTGGTGTTTCTGAGAAAACATATATAATAAAGCTGAGCATATCCCCTTCACATTTAGATCCATAAAAGTCACCTTTTGATTCGTGATATTCAAAAATTTGAATTTGCAGAGTAGTCGTAACTTCCCTGAAGACTCTTCATCAAAAGATCCTTTTAATTTGATCTTTAATCCTTTGATAAAATGGATTTAAATCGGTAAAAGTCATATTTTAAAATCGACTTTATATCCAAATTGAAATCCGCCTAACAATCAGCTTGCTGACTATTGCATAAAAATATCATCTTTCAAACTTTCCGACGCCAAATGTAAGGTTGACGATGTGTCCTCCAAACGTAGGGTTGACAACGTAAGGCTGAAAATAAATGTTGGGTTCATGTTACTTTCTTCAAACATAAGGTTGATCATAAATGTAGGGTTAATCATTCATACTTTTTCTTCAACACTCAGACGAAAGATAAAAGATCCACTCAATGAACGTATGATTGTTTACAAAAGTAAGGTTGATGAACCATACTTTTGAGAAACAAATGTAACGTTTAGCACTTACATAAAGTTATCCTTCCATACTTTGTTGATAACCCAAACTTAAGGTTCCTTCCTAATGTAAGGTTCTTCTTCCGTACACTGCTGATAACGTATGGTTGATTAACCATACTTTTCTCTTATCTGAAAATGTATACACGCTTTTCATCCTAACGCTAAGTTTATCCACGTAGGGTATGAACAGTGATTCCATGACACGCTAAAGCAGATCCCAAATAAGTAAGGTATGAACAGTGTTTTTAGAACGCGCTAAAATAGTTCTTGAATAAGTAATGATATCTCATTATTTCATGCGTAAAATAAATTAATAAATTCATGAAAAATACTATATAAAATCATTTGAAAATAATTAAGGGTATTTGTGAGCATCAAAATTATCATAAAGATACAGAGTATTATTTTCAATAATCTCCACATATAAAAAACATTTTAATGTATTGTTGAAAACAAAACTTTTGTCAACAAATTACACCACATCAAGTAGTATACAATTACATCTATTGTATCAACCATACAAGAGAAATTGTGCATTCAGGCAAGAAGAATATCTACCACCACCTCCACCTCTTAGATCGTCAATTAATTGAGAAATTGGGACACATTAGAAGTAGATTCAATCTAACCCTTGCACGCTGGAATGGGGGAATTTGTATCTCAATCACCATAATTTGGTTCTTCATCTCCTATGAGGACCCTAGAGGAATCGTCGGTGTTCTTGGAACAACCCAACACCACTGGGATTGGGGAATTTATCATTTCATGCCAATCCTGGGAGTTTTTAAATCCCCAACTGGATCCATTAGATCCTTAATAGTTGGACCAATCAGTGAAAACTATAGCCCAAAATGACCCCCACCCCATAGGGCTAGAAGAATTTTCATCATTATCACCACAACATAGTGAATCAGTTTTCTCATCATTGGGATAAGTGAATCAATAGTTAGCATCCAATGTACTGCGAGACACACCTCTACTGGTAGGGATTCATTTGATATCCCCATCCTAAAACTCCCATAGGATCACTATTCGTAGACCAAAGCAAGAGAGACATGTAGTGAGTATGGTTAATCATCTATGGGGTTGCATGAAAAAAGGACTATTAAGGCCAATGGTTCAGATAATGACCATAATGGAAGTTGTGAAAACTAATCCGGTTACGTTGAAAGAAATCAATCAACCACCATTGCTCGATATTCCTCTATGAATTTCATCACTATCAAAAAATAAGTTATTGACCATGATACAAATAGAGAGGGTCGCAACACAACAAATATTCCTTGGGATGAGGGTGACTTGAATGCACTGAATGAGGTTTCACGTACAATGAACCAGAGATGGATCCAAGACATGGAAATTCCAAATATCATGTCGCCTCATCCCTGACGGAATGCTTCGAATTGGAGTGGTACAAAAACATTCCAATAAACTCCTAGGATAGGTGATGTTCCTTCCCAGGAGGATTGATTATCACAATATGAGAGTGTAATAGAAGCTCTTAAACAACTTATTAATGAGTTACTTATTGACAATATTCCCATATAGTATCATCTCCAAGAAGAGACCAATTTTCTACCTCCCATGGATGATCCATCATCGAGGGAAACTTCTGAATTTCATATTGGATCTGAGGGTAGGATGCCACCCCACATTCAAGAAGATGTCAAAAATGATAATGACTTCTCTCTGTTATAGAAATATCCTCTCCTCCATCAGGATAAATGTTCATTACTAGGATGAATTCTAAACCAAGAGGATATAAAATCATGTCCACATCATCAACCCATTCCCACTTCCTATGGTTAGAGACAGTTAAAGAAATAGTACCCCAAAGCTTCAAAACGTTATAGAGTCCATGACTAGTTGAATGGAATCCCTAGAAGGATGGAGCGTGCTTGGGCATCTTGAATGGAATAAATATCTCGGATGGGTTGATGAAACCCCACCTTCACTCAAATTTGGAAATCCAACTTTCTCCATCATTTATAGTGTGGGTGACCACAAGAAATATATCACAATGTTTGTGTCTTGATGTGGGATGAGGATGGGCCCTCTATATTAACTGGATTCAACCATGATGAGGTGTTCTGTATAGAATCTAATAGGACCATCCATATTATGGTATAGTAGTCAATCTCTGTTAGGATGGGATGACCAATATTGTTAATTACATTCCCAATTCAATTCTACACTATGGAATATAATGACCATTGACCTAACAATATTCAAACAACACAAAATGAGAGGGTGTTTCATATCAGCGAAATGAGGATACTTTGACCTAATCACTCAGCATCCCTCTCTTAAAATAGTTGTTTAGAAAGTCATATTGATGAGTTTCAGACAACCCCGATTCCAATTAAATATCTGATTAGATCTATAGACGTTTAAAAACTACAATAATTCCATGAAGAGGCAATTCTGTGGACCAGATCCAAATCTCGAATCATGCCCATTACATAGGGAAAATTCCATCCATAAGGGAAGTTGCAAATATCACTCCCAAGAAAGCTGTAACACCTATCTAGATATCCAGGTAGGCCTCGAACCACCCAGCAGCTCTTATCGAGCATTGAAAACCACATAATCAACCTCATCCCAATGAATATTGAAATCATGGTTGTCTAGGATTAGAAGAATAAATTAATAAGGTGTACTCCTTCTAGAATGAACTGGTTTCTGATTATTTATTTTCATCCATTGATAATCACATTCACACACTTTTATATCATAGGAAGCCCAATGAGGTCAACCTCATTGTCCATATTGATTACAGCCCATTACAAATAGGGCTAGGTCATGGTATCCATAATGGTTTCATCTCAAAATACGTCCTTCAAGGTAAGATTTATTCCAAAAAAGTGGTGCTTAATAATTACCCTGCGCAAGTTTTTTTCATAACCATGGTCCAACTGGAAGAAGAGGATTACTATAAAAAGGGCTTGGATAGACGTGAGTGAAAATTAGATAATTGGATGGTTCAATAGATAGTTGATCAATCCCATGCCACTATGAGAGCATAGTTTCACATTCCATCAGTAGATCCACCACATTATAATGGGGTATTAGATTCACCTGTCAAAGGTGGGCATGACTAATAGTGGCATAATGAAATAGAAGTGGATGAATCTTATTATCCTCCAAATAAGGTGTTAAAACTCATTTACTTCATCCCTATGACATCATCAATATGATAACTACCCAACAAAAGGAAATCCTTATAATATAAGGTTATCATAATTGGCTATTTCAATATAATAAACTAGACAGACCCCTTATATGATGATGAGTATGGCCCTGAATATGGTTTTCCTACATATAACTGAGTTACAGGAAGATCCATGAGCCGAGTATGAGGATGTAGGGGATGATGCAGATGTCCTTAGACTCAATGTTATAGTCATGTCTCCATGGAAGAAATATATGAATTTGAGACTCGATGGAAGTCAGTCCAATAGGATCAAAGGAGGAGAGAAGGTGACTCAGAGCTCTTAGAATTCACCCAAATCTGATTATCATGCATGACCACCTAACAGGGGACAATCCGATCATCTCAGGTAAGAGGGAATGCTATTGTAACCTACACCGTTGGTAGTAGATATTCCATCAACCTTAGCACAAGCACCATGTACATATGCCTTTGATGTTTCATCTCCTGAGCCACCAGACCAAAAGAAAGCCCATATCGAGAAGCACCAACATATAGAACAAAATTATGATTCTATGATACATCTAGATGCAATCTAATCCAATATCATGATCCTGGATGCACACCATCATTCAAAATATCTCTTGTAGGAACTCATCGAACCTATCGAGAGCCCACGAGAACTCAATATCGATGTCACTACCACCACGGAAAATTGATTGGAGACTGTGTAATTAAGATTACATGTTCCCATATCATTCACTGATCAATATCAAGAGGATGCCATCGAAGTTCACAACAATCTCATATAAATTTTAGGTAGACTCATAAATGGAAATATTCAAAGGGTTTTGATAGATAATGAATCATGGATCATCCTTATCCCAGTTTATACCCTAGGACGATTGGAAAATTGATTACGATACATATCCCGAAAAATTTGACCAACATGGAATATGATAAGTGTGAGATGAGACCCCTTGGGAAGATCATACTCGAAGCCAAATTTTGAAAGCTCGCATCTAATGACATGTTCATTGTCATCTGACATGAAACTGCATATAATTTCCTTCTTGGAAAGACCTATCTCCATAGATATCTCACAATACCATCAACATTACATCAATTTCTAAATTATCCCATCAGAGGAAATGTCATCATACTAACATGTGAATGCTTTCACTTCATGAATTACATATCCATATATGTCGAATAATAGTTCTACAAGAAGGGATACATGAAATAGGTGGAATATGATGATATACTAGTTATATGTCCTAATTGTTTAGGAACCAACCCTTTTATTCCTTTGTACTTGATTGATAATGATTTTTTTCTCCCCATAACCATGGTTGATGTATCAGATCTTATCCCAGAGGTCTGGGAAACTCCTGTCTCTAATGAACATCATCTCCATTATCTCCCCGCAAAAACTCAGATAGCGGAGGATGATGATATCTTTTCTAATGACCTATATCACCCTGCTACTAAAAGATAGTCCCCTAGACTAGCATATTTATCAGAATACATTTCTAAAAACTCTTAAATGGATGAGGGAGATTTTGGAAACTCTCCACCATTATTTGAGGTAGGTGTCCTTATTATAGTAGAAGAGCCTCAGCTAATAATCCTGGGGATAGAGGAAGACCCACAACCTAACTAGTTTAGTTCCTTTTTTCCTATGATAGAGAAGGATACATACATTTCATTTAAAATAAACCCTACCATATGACCTCATTGAATTACAAATAAATCCTCAGACTGAATCCAGATGTTTCTATGCACTATCTCATATTTCCCAATGAGCATCGAGGATTCAAGTACGCAACCAAGAAAATGCACCCCTCTCATACCACCAATGTAGAGGTAGACGTTGATAAGTTGATCAAATATAGCTTTTTTTATAAGTGGAATACCTAATATGAATTTCCATAATCATCATAATCCAGAATAACATGAATATTATGTTCTACATTGATTTCAGAGACCCTAATATGCATTTCCTGAAGGGAGACTTCTTGTTTTAGATCACAGAACTCTTAACCAATGCAACTTCTTTCTTCTGAACCCATTCTTCCATGCATGGATACATATGGTATAGTTAGATCATGATGGATCCTAAGGAGGAAGAATCCACTTCTGTCATGGCACCTTAAGGGATTTTTTGATACTAGGTTATGTCCATTGTATTAAATAATGTGGGATCCCCATATCAATGCACCATGCATCACATAATTAATCCATTATTAGGAAGGATATCCAAGTGTTATGTTGGTGACCATGTAGTTAAATATCAATATCAATGTGAACAATTCAAGGACCTCTATGAAATATTTGAAAAGGTATGACATCAGAGTCTAAATATAAATATACTAAGATGTGCCTTTTTTTGTAACATTAGGGTTATTGCATGGCTTTGTTGTATGCCACCGTTAAAATGATATTGACCCAAAAAATACAAATTTTTATTTAGAAAATTAACCTCTTGTGATCCTAGATGAACTATGTGGAATACATAGGCACCTCACCTACATATAGTTATTCATAGAATACATGACTAACAAGGATATACCCTTCATGAGGATAATGAAGAAGGGAGTCACCTACCAATGGGATAATGAATTTTAGAAAGCCTTTGAGAGTCTCAAGTAGTACCTACATCACCCAAAAGTTATGATTAACCTGAGTGAAGAGAAGCTACTCATATTATATGAGGCCACCATATAACTCTCATTATGTGACATCATCGTGCATAAGAACAATGTGGAAAGTGATAATAGTTTATACTACCTCAGCGGGACCATGCTAGGTACTGAGACTCAAGACTCTGATGTCGAGAAGAACTTCCTCAAACACATCTTCTTAGTGAAAATGATAAGCCACTACTTGGAACACCACGAGTTCAACCTAATCTCTTATATTTAATTTCTCAAAAACATCCTTTGGGCGACCCCTGATAACTGGATGGTTGCCTTGTTGGGAGGTCATTCTATAGCAATATGATATTCAGTTCATATCCTAAATGTTATTAAAAGGGAAATCCATGGATGATTTCCCTGTAGCACACTCGGCCATAGAAAATACACTGAAATACATTGAGCTTCCCGATGAAGAGGACGTTTATTCCCTTAACACTCCACCAATATGGGAGATATACTTTTATAGAGCCAATTAGAGTCTTATTCGTACCATAATAGAGAACCTGAAACTCAATGGGGATGGTCTAGGGAATGTATTTATCTCCCTAGATAGAGGAGTTTTTTCCTACTCTTTCTCACTATCCAAAGGATGCACAAATAATGGGGCATAATACCAAGCCCTCATAGCTCGATTAGAACTAGTCGTTCAGCTGCACATAGCCTATATAATAATAATATGGGATTTGGTGTTAGTGATAATGTAGGTCAATAGATAATATTCCATAAAAATAGGAACTAGCCACCCTAACTTACTATATAATATGATTGATATAATAATTCCCCTTTGAGCCAGCATTACATTGTGTCCCCTATCAATAGAATGCACGAGTGGACACACTGTCCTGTGCAACCGCTTTACTGGACGACCCTGATCACGAAGAAGAAAAAATCCATCTTACACATCGACAAATGGGGTCATCAATCATCGAATGTGGTATAGAAGAGATCAACATGGTCATCAAATTCCCACAACATGAAGAACCAATGGCCACCCAGGATGGATGGAACCCACAATTAGCTATCTTATTTATGGGAATCTACCAATAGATCATATTAGAAGGTATAGAGTCAGTATATGGATGTGAACATCACTCTATAGGATAGTCCAAATGAGAAAAAAATACCCTATAAGTTTGACTTTGATGGAATTATCATCATGTTCATAGTCTAAGGATAAGTTCTCAACATCATGGTGGTAGTCCAAAAATGATCTTATGGCACCCATCTATCTGGAACTTAGACCTCCCACCAAATTAGGATGTAGGGAAATTACAGAAAACCATAATATAGGACTATGTGGAATTATCCAAGAAAAGTATTTCTTTCCAGATCCATGAATAATTAATCCAGCAGGCCCTGAAATTGTGGCATACTGCTAAATATTCTTAGTCATTCATCATTTAGGGGATGGATGTTGTGGGGCCATATCCCTCGACCATGGACAAGTAGTTAAAGTATAACATTACTACTATTACCTCCTTTTCAATGTTGGATGAGGTGATACCCATCATGGATGTTAGGATGAAGAAATATCATCAACATCATGAAATATGATATCATCATCAGGTTTAGAGCCCCTCAATCAATATTAATAGACAAAAACACCAAATTTTGTTCCATGGAGTTGAAGATGATTTACAATGAGTACAACATCAAGTTCAATCACTTATCCCACAATCATGCAGTGAAAAAGAGATGCTATTGGAATTTAATATGACCATATCAAACATAATTGAGAAGATGGAAAACAAGCATACAAATGTTTTTCATGATAAATTGCCCGATGCTTTGTGGGACCTATATAACACCACACATACAGCTACACAAGCATCACCATACTCACTGGTGTACAGGACCATGTTTGTGTTTCCCAAAAAAGTCTAGCTGCCCTTACTCTAAATAGCCATTTTTGTATAGCTCTTGGATGTTTAAAAATTAAACAATTTGATGGATGATTTAGAATGGGTATTTAGAAGAGGTTGTGCATGCTGTACAACCTTGAAGTCCACCAGAATCGAATTGCATGAGCTTTTAATAAAAAGGATTGACTCTCCTCATTCATTTTTTGAGAACTAGTGTTGAAACTTAGAAACCTAATGATACATGGAAAGAAGACCCCAAAAATGGATACCAATATTAAAGGACATTACATCATACATAAGGTGTTTCATAATGAAGCCTATTTTCTAGATACCATGAATGAAGAGAATGTCCCACTACCAACAAATGTGAGATTTCTCAATAATTACATTTTACATCTATTAAGAAAACATGAATCCAACTCAAAGAAACACCCATAATTCTTCCATTCCCCTTGATATTAAATTTCATATATCATTTCTTCTTGACCACATGACAATAAACTGTACAAAGACCATCCTTACATCATGATGGTAAACAGCACAGTTGTTGTCCTTTCTATGTGACATTAAACTTCATGGTTCCTCCAGAAATACGTATGACTTGATTCCTATTCCAAATGAGATACATAACGAAGCCTCAATCCAAAATATTATTCCACCAAAGGCATCATACAAAATTTTTGTGTTATTCCCCTATTTTTTCCCTTCACTTTAGCAGAACCCATTCTATTTCTGGTTTCTCACATTGAGAATAGCCCACATGAGCTTAGGAATTACGGTAGGGATATTCTGTCACAAGAAATGAATTTTCGTATACAATGGGTCCATTATGGTCTTGAGTGAAAGAAAATAAAAGGCATGCCATAACGTTACACTGCATGATGTTAAACTACAAGGTCGATGTCCTTTCGGCATGACATTACACTGCATAGTCCTCTATGAACTATGTGTGGTTTGATTCAAATCCCCATGAAATATAAAGTGACTCCAAGGCTTCCATTCATTGACCCAACCATTGTGTCCCCACAAATTCAAATCAATAAAATGCATCTTCACCATATGAAATTAGACTAAATGGAACATTGAGAACTAGGTGTGGCTTCATTCTTTCCCATATAAGATACATAGTGAGGCATAAATATCCAGTCCTAGGTCAAGCTACAAGTGTCAATGGAAATAATTCCCAAATATACGTATCGGTAAGACCTACGTAATGTATTTACTTTTCTATAACAACGTGTGGCTTGATTATCATATTCATGAGATATATACTTACACCCAGAAATTTCATCTTTAGGACCAGCCACAACCATTACCCATTTTGACCCTTTGGCATAAGTTTTCCTAGAAAAGAGCATGTTGTGGTTGATACCACTTTGGTCCTCATTCATGTCAGACTACTTAGTGGAACCAAACTATGCACCCCCACATTATAAACACCCTATTACAGTCCATTCCACAAGTCCTTACACCATCCACATATGTACCTAAAACATGACCTTAAAATATGCGACATCATCCCTATCATAAGACATTAAATTGCACAACCACCTACCACTTCATGTGGCTTAATTCTCTCTTTCATGGGATACATAGTGATGATGAAGTTCCCTACATTAGACACAAACAAAAAATTACAATCTTTCACATTGATTCTTACATCCTTAACCCATGATGATAAACTACACTAAAGCATGCCCTCACCGCATTATGTTAAATTGCACTGAAGTATATCTAATCTACGTGAATTTATACCGCACATCATGATGTCCTCTAGTCATGATATAAAATTTCATGGATGGAATATTTTTCCCACCACATGAAAATAAACAATTCATACCATCACCAATTATTCACACCTCATCAAATGATAATAAAAGACTTACCATAGTTAATCAGAGTATGAGGTGCTTCCACAATCCTTTTAGATATCCTAAAATCCATATACCACACTTCATGTCTAGAGAATATTTGGCCAACTTCGACATTAAATTGCCCATGGAAAAGATACCCAGCTTGAAGGACCCTTTTCATGATTATAAATGAATTCACATGGATCATGAATATTTGAATATGGACATCAACTGAGAACATCAATTTGGAAAATGGAATTTCAATTATCGTGAGCCCTAAAATTAACATGGAATAACTCAAAAACCAGTGTATCTGAACCGCTCCTTCAATGAATATCCCATATCATTACTCATTTTTTGAGAAAATCGATCCATGATTTATGTCATTTCCCATCCATTCTTGAGATGATATTGGAGCTCTCTTAACCTTGAATTTCCTTATTAGTCTCTAGTGTAACATCTTCCATATTAGGAACATGAAATTCAGGACCCGAAACTGGTAGTGATTTGATAAATGATGTGTGGACATTAAATCTAGCAGATAATAGTCCTAATTGAATTACCTTAAACTATCAAATAAATAGACAGAAAACATAGCTGGCCAAAATACTTCAAAGGGGTACATAAGTAAAGTCACTTCTTCAGCCCCTAAACTATTCATTCACAACGTTTAGGAAAAAATTGGTGTTCAAAAAAAATTCACAGACTCATAGGGACCTTGACATTAATAGAAGGAAACCTATGCTTTCTAAACCCATTGGACTAAGAAAATGTTCGGGGAATATTCCTCATATATTCTATCCGTGAGGACATTTTGTAAGGTGGTGACACAACCATTTGGGTACTCAAACCCTCCAATGATTTTACATCTTATACAAACCACTATTTGTGATTTTGGGTGTCTCGAATCACCAAAACCACCCATGGCCCTTGTAATGTATATCTAAATTCAAGGACCTTTTTCATGACTATGCAAGCATGCCCATGGCTCCTCTATATGTTCCTTTGGTCATCAACCATATGTGTCATTATGAAAAATGAAATTCCAATCATCAGGATCCCTGCCATCATCATGGAATCAATCAACATAACATTACATCTGAACTACTCATTGTATAACTATACCATATCTTTTTCTTGATTCAAGCACTTTAGATTCAGATTTATAGTCCCCATACCAAACAATCCATGTGGATTCAATATCCTCGATTTTACGTAATTGTGTTTCATTCCAATTATCATAAACGGACTTTGATACTTCATTTCCTATCCTTTGATGGTCCATTTATCATGATTTAAAACTACATGGCATAGAGCTTAAGCTTTACTTTTTAGATCTAGCTGCCCTAGGGTGTCAGAACCATTCATGGATAGCTTTCTTCCTATATCTAACATAATCATATAGATGTTTTTGTATTCAAAAATATTAAATGGTCCTCTAAATTAATTAGAGATAATCTTTTCTTGGCCATGAAACCAACACGAAAGGGCCCTAACCTGAAAACTAAACACATCTTTTTTGTTTTAGAAGGGAGCATCGATCCTTGTAAACATTTGCACCACCACAATAGACCACTGAATTTCATAATGTCAAGAGACATACTTTCCATGTTTGTGTCATCTCATATTCAGGGACTCAAACTCTCAAGTTATTATTTATGTCATCTATACCTCAACTACCCAGGTGGGTTTAGTATCCCTAGTATTCCATCCTCAACAATATGACCTCCATAGATATGTCATAGACCTTGGGAAAGATACCTGACTTCACAGACCCTTTTGTTGACTATTCATGCATTCCCATGGATTCATCATATAAAACTATGGACATTAAACAAGGATGTCTCTCTATAAAAATGGAATTTTGACCCTCACGAGCTTCAACAACACCATGACATAACCTAGAATATCATATTGTTTGAGGTCCCCATGGACATCTCTGCAATGTAACCCATGCTCATACAGATAGTCTGATGTAAAAGTCCATAAACAAAAGTAACATATGGTCTAACATAAAATATGTTAAACTAATGCAATATATGGCCTGGCGTAAAAGTCCTTAAACTAAAGCAATAGATTTCTTGATCTAAAAGTCGTTAAATGAGAGAAATTGTTGGTCCAAGTTAAAAGACTTTAATCAAAATTAACACATGGTCCAAGCTAAAACACCTTAATCTATAAAAAAATGGTCCCAGATAGAACACAGTAATCTAATGAAACTGATGGTCCATGATTAAAGACCATATACTAAAGCAATATATTATTTGAGATAAAAGACCTTAAAATAAAGCAACAAATGGTCTGAGATGAAAGGCATTATACAAAAGGATCATATGGTTTGAGCTAAATGACCTTAAACAAATGCTACATATGGTTTGAGATAAAATTCCTTTAACTAATGAAATAGATGGTTTGAGCTAATGGACTATAAGCTAAATCCATATATGGTCTGAGCTAAAATATATAAAAATAATGAAATAGAAGATCTAAATTGAAGGCCATATACTAAGACACATTGAACATAATATGAGGCCCCCTATGTCACCTTATTATGATCAAACGTTTTTATTTGGATATAAAAATCACCGATTTTTTGGGAAATATCTACTACCTAGATAATCCCTCTACACATCAGGTTATCCCAAGATAGTAGGAATAGATCGCCAAAATGGGATCTCACATGGGTGTGAATTTATAGGAATCCATAAAATAGGATATATTATAATCTCATCATCTAATTGTAGGCATTCATGATCATTAAATATAAAAAAATGGATGAGTTTCAACAAGAAAGAAAATGGATATCGACACATCATACATGGAATAAAATTTGATAGTAATCTCAGAAAAAAACATACATTCACTATATTAAAAAAGGGGAGGAATATCCACATTTGGGTGTCTCAATAAAATTTCCAAAAATTAAAATATAATTTAGAGAAAAATTATGGGATGCGATAAAAACAATGATTCAAAAAAACTAGATGGTCGGTAATGCTAGACAGGTCAGTAAGAGCATGGAGGAAGGCGTCAATCGAAGGTTGGAGTATTGCGTTCCCCGCATCTTGCACCACTGCCTCTAGGTGGTGATCTTCGACCAGAGTAGTAAATTCTTCATCCGTCCAACAAGTAGTTTCCAATGAGGTCGATGATGTTGAAATGTTGTATTGTAGATGGGTGATAATATTTTAATGCCTCCAAAGCTGCACTATCATAGCGTTCATCTAATCATGCATTTCAGATGACTACTAGTGACCCTGATCAATCACCTCAGCCACCTCCCCCATTTTTTTGGAAAGGAAGGCCTCATTCACGAGGTCATTGAAGCCCATTTCCTACAATACTATGTCTCTTTCGGTTAGGATGATCTTCTGCATAATTTCATATAGAGGCTGCTAATCGAAACTGTCTTCCCCTAGATCATGGAATAATTGGATAACCATCTCCCATTGATAGAAGAATGTCTCTAGAGGGGTATCAATAATAAATACATGGATATGATCCCAGATCATACTAATAAGTGATTGAGCCTCCTAATCCAAAAAAAGAAGTTATAGCATAAGGATGTCTAATCAGCTGAATCATTGTTGAAATCAGATAAGAAGCCACATATGCCTCTATCTTAGTAGGCATATAATCTGTAGCCTGTACTGGATGATAGGTCTTACCAATAAAATCTTACTTATTATCCAAATAACATTCATCAATGTGAGTTCTCTTCCTCTATTCCTCACCTAATTCCTAAATAAATTACATTAGAGACATAGATAATGGAATTGTGGACGTTAGGGGCCTATCCACAAGGTGAACCAGCTCATCAAGCACCCAATTGGGATAAGCCATCTCCCAAGCCTGGGAATAATCCTAGTTGATGATTGTGGGAAAATTGGTGTGAATAAATATGATTATAGCTATAGTACATACATGGGGAAACATCTTCCAAAATTGGTCGTTGACACTAGGATGTCACTCCCCTAGGAAGATGGTCGATGGAATGGGGGAAACCCCATAAACACAACCAAACTATCACGAAAATAGATACAATTTTTACGGATAAAAAATAATCATCTTTTTTACCCTGGATGCAAGGATACTATCTTGATGTGATTTCATATATGATCTCCCAATAAGAGAGCTACAACTATCATCAGTAGTTAGATTTCCCGACACACATAGGGTAAAAAAGTCAAAGCTGTAAGATCAGAATAGTGCAGCTTTGACTTCTATAAGGGCTATAGACATGGGTACAACCCCATAGATGTTTCAAAATATAAGGATGTATATGGGTTATGATATCCTATTGGTATTTTATTTCTCGTAACAATTGATGTATTCCCTTATTTAGCTGAACGGGAACTCGAGAGGACCACCAATCATGTAGGCAGTGCTGCCTTATTTGATATAAGCCATCATCAGGTAGAGGCATGAAAGAACTAGTACCAAAATGTTAAGGAGATACCCTTATATAAGATAAACCTCCATTACCAATGTGTATCATGAATTTCTGAGTGTTTATCTGTATCCAGGAATAACCATCCATTTTGGAACATAATAAGAACACTTTCCTACCTGAGGTCTAAAAAAATCTATAGGTTCACATGATATCCCCACGAGGTATAGTACCAAGCTTCCATAATAGACCAATAAGATCCAAAAAATTCACATAATTGTTGTTAAGGGAATCAATAAAGGATGATAACATTAGGTATCACCTCGCTTCCACATCAAAAAATATTTATCCAATCGATGAAGGAAATAAGCTACCGCGCTATTGGTTCTCTCCATTGCCTTTTCATCACAATGGATTGAAAATCCTTTGGTAGAACTAGATTCTATAAAGTAATATCCCATATATCCAAAGATAGAAGTAATTTTTCAAACATCTCTCTGATAGGAGGGATTCCACCCAGTTGGTGGATATCCTATAAACAAATACCCACCTCACCGTGAGGAAGATGGAATGTGTTGGAATAATGAAACTAGATGTAACCATTTCCCAATTTAGGCTAGGATTATGGTAAATGATAAATATATATATAATTATTTCTTCGTGTAGATGAACCTTATATAGATCATAAAAAAATTCTGAACAACTCTATCTCAACCAGAATGACCATTCCCTTTCCTTTGAGAAATTTCCACCATGATGAAGATCCCATTTTGACTACAACTTGCCACCATAGGTATCCATAGAATATGAGAATATTAATGAGTAACTTTGGGTGATACGTGTTTGAGAAAGGTCATGACCATATTGACTCAGGTGAAAGTTGGCCACCAAATAAGGTTGGCCCTGAGATTGGGTTGTAACCAGCTGACCATCCTCGAAAATCATTACGTGAATGTAGTTAAGAGAGAAAAATAAGAGGAAAAATACTAGTATAAAATATGATACAGGTATATTGGAATCATCCAAAAAGCCAAAAATGTATAGTGTAAGTCGATCAGATAAGGTATAATTTTTAATTCTGGATTAAAGGAACATCTACAAGACCTCATTATCAGTACACATATGATTACAAGGATCTACAGTGTGATTACATCAAATCATGGTCCTTTTATTGGCTGATGTTGGGGAAACTTGTTATGAAATATAATCCATCTTAAAATAATTATTTGGCATGGGAAAGACAAAAAAAACTTAATGTTATTTCTAAATAAAATAGGGGAATGAAAATTCGGGAGGTCTCATTTGCACAACATGACCTAGCTATATATTCTCTAACCACATAATGGGTTCTCAGATCACTTGATATCTAGCGGACTCATGGGGAACATAACCCCTATATGGAATCACACACATCACATGAGCCCGTAGGGGGACTCACGATTTCATGACCTTAACATGGTCACACGAATCGTCAATAATCGAATAATCAGGAAAACACAACCCAATAAATAATTAGGAAACCCTAAGCATCCAAAAACATTGTATGTAGAATTACACAAAATCAAGATCGTAGACAAGCACCTAAACTAGATGTCACCTTTCACAATAGAACTAGCGATCAGGGTTCATGACCCAGACTTTGGGATAAGGTTCGTGATCAGGGTTCATGCAAGGTATTGTAACAGAAGGAATTGTGGGAGTGATCAGAGAATAGGAAGTTGGTGGAATGAATTTTCCTCTTCCACCCCCAATATATATGATTTTTGGTGAATTCCGAAGGTCAGTAGGTAGATCTAATATCACCCAAAGCACTAGTTCATGACACCATCAAAATCTCAAATGGGCATTGGTTTCCAGAGAACCGAGTTTTTGTCCCCATATACATCACTCCATAGGGGGGAATATTTTTTGATTCCTACCAAATAATTAAAAATAATTAGAAAGGATGAAATACTTGAATATGGGTATTATTTCCCTATAAATGAATGGATGAAGAGGATTGATGAAGAATCATAAAGCCTCTAAGATAACTGCAATTCTATGACTATTCCAAGGTCACATGAAGGATCCATGTATGGCGCAATGCCTGAGGCTAGTCCTACGAAGCCCCCATAAACAAAAATGACTTCTCTTGAGAAGGCCCCTCAAAAAACTGAATGAGCGCCCTCAGGACCCCTCAAGGGTTTTCATTGGAATGCATGAGACAAACAACCCAAAAGACTTAGAAAATAGGGAAGGATGACAATGAAAGGATGAAACCCAAGTGTTCATGGAGATCATGCACCAAATCATCATTGGGAATAATAAAATCGATTGGTGATATCTAACCAATATCGCATGACCGTTGATCCTTTAACACATAAACCGAAGGAGATAAAGGGGAGGATCTGAGAGGGGTTCTTGGTCACTAAAGGACATGCAACATAAACACTGAGTGACCTATGAGACACTGTAATACCTCATGGATGCCCTCTAGATTGTCAACCTCACTGCACAGAAGTCCTCATCAATGTCCAAATAACTCTACTGTGCTCTAAGGGTAGGCGTATAGACCTATCCCCAACATGCCTACGCACTATCCATATAACCCATATTGAACATGTTTGACATTATCCGAAAAAACTAAAAATCATGGATCTTACTCGTGCCTTCTCGTATGATCCCTAAAAATTGTAAAATAAAACAAAGGGGCTGAAAATGGAGGAGGTGATATGGGTTCACGGTTGCTTGATGTCATGCGTTGTGCCCTTGACGACCTGTAAGGCACCAAGAGTCCTTAGTGATATGTTTTCCTCTACTTGCCGAAGCCCATAGAATGTCATCCTCTTCTTCAGGACATGTGATACTCATGCGGCCATCTGAAACCCATATTGGTTACGCAACTCATCTCCATAAAAATAGAATAAATACCCTCAACTGCACACATACACTCTCACATGACTCCCAACCATTGTTTCATCGAACAAATGGGATAAAAATGTAAGATGCAAGAGGTGCTTATGGATGATGAATGGAAAGCGGCACACCCAATGCATCTAAAATGATTTCCCATGAGACCCTAAGACAATTCACAAAAGGTGTCATGAGTTTCTTCTCACATTCACATTGATCATGCGAAACAACCTCGTACATGTTAATGTGATGACATGATAGTCCTATGTTATGTATGGATGATAAAACATGTCTCCATTAATCATAGAATCTGGTGACATGCCCAGAGTAGTCCACAATAGAGACTCAAGAAACCATGTGGCCCTAGAAACCCTTTTCTGTCTCTAGCATAGACGCATGCTAATTACACTGCATATACCAGTGAGTACACAAGGTGGAGAGGCTTAAAAATTCCCCACCAATCTTTAAGAAAGAGTTGGATTCTTGATGACTACTATGTGTGTGGGAATCTTGTCCCCAAAATTCTATAGGATTACAATATTGATATCTATGAACTTCTTGGAGTGGCAACTGTGTGACCAGATGGCTTTCGACGAAGTAATACACTTGCAGACAATCAAATTTTTCATGCACTAGGAATAAAGCACATTGCACGATAATTCATAGATCAAGTGAAGGATCTATGGCAGGTTATGGGAATATCTTTCCACAATCCTACAAGATCATGCAATACTAAAGGCAAAATGAAACTGAATATAACTAATGAATTTGAAACATAAGGGTTAGAACCAATATCAATGGAAAAAGGAATAACAAAATGAAATGATTGATTTCTCTAATGTGATTTGAGTGTGTCATCTGATGTCATGTGACATCATTGGGATGCATCAGATGGATCACATGGCAATCCTTTGAATGTCATTAGGGACACACAAAATTCATTGGACATGTCTAGGAACACCATACAGTTCCCCCGTGGCTGCCACATCAATCCTCTGAACACTGTGGGTCCATCACCTATGACTCGGGATGTCCCTTAGACATATCACCTGACTCATAAATGGAGTTCTCTCATGTCGTACGAGTCTTGAAAAATCATCCGGACATGACAACCAAGCTCTTTCAATGACCTTTGGACATGTAAGCTAGGAATCGTGATGCATTATTGACATGTTGGTCCGGTGTTATGATCACTCTTATAGGTTTCAACCATGATTTGAGAAATCCCTCAGACTGTGCCACACTAGCTCCCACAAAAACATACATGTTATTCAGTCTAGGTCTCGTGATGGTTTCTAGGAAAAGTCAACTAGGTTATACAACAAACTCTATGAAATAAGTCCATGTTAACAAGGTACTCATGATCTGAAAATGATATTTTTCCTCATTTTGTTAGCCATGGTGAATTTCACAACCATAATGTGTAAGTCTCATCATTATATGAACTTTGGGGACTTTTATTCCTGCCACAACTATGATATGTAGGATTCCTTCCCAAGACTCGACCTCCATGACAAAAATATGTAGGGACTTCCCCAATAAAATATTCCCATATACATACACCATGAGGCTGAAAAATTTCACCCCCTCGATGAATCAAACAACTCATTAGGAATCATAAATATCCATGGTATAAACAACCTCATTGTGCAATCCCCAACATAAAGGAAACTACAGTAACTCTAATTCCATCAATATTTAGTATACGTAGGACACCTCTCCCGTATGTTTGAGATCCATATTTATCATCAATGGATGGACCAGAATATGAGTCACTTGTTTAAAGAAATTTCATTGACTACTTTCTATCACATATTTATCATAAGTGATCATTTCTCAGGAGGGCTTAGGGAGTTTCCATGATCACATAATCTTCACTATGAACCTCCACAATGGTATTGGGAAACATCAATGTGTAAGACCTGACATAAATCAAACAATGAAAAATCTGATTCCTTCCACACATAGGATACGTAGGACACCTTCTCAAGGCCTACAATTTATATCAAACACCCTATGGACTATCCCAGTACACAAGTCTCGTGCATACATTCAATGAGGATGGTCATCTATCAGTCTTATTTCTCACACTGAGCACAGCTCACATGGGCTTACAGAGATATGAACAAACACCTCATTAGTAATCATGATTTAATACCCTCAAATAAGGGTATTTAACTTATGGTCAAATCCCAATAACCTCAAAAAAATACGCGGGTTTTGATTATTATAATATACAAGATACATAGGATTCCTCATAAATGTTTAATCCCCTCCTCAGAAGATTAATACCCCTTCAAATGATATAACATTCTAAAGCACATGGTTATATAACTAAAATATGTGAATAATCTATTCCCTACTGGGGAAATGGACGATGAACCATATATATATATAGATAGATCCACTGATGAGGCTCCCTATCACTATTTAAGCATTGAATTAACTAATGAACTATATTTTAGTGTAATCGGTCTTACACATATATTATTAATAGATCCAAAAAACAAACCTTAAATCTATTATAGATTCTTGGAGTAGGAAATAATTCCCCCAAAAAGAGAGCAATGATCATGACCTTGCATCGTCATTACCAAAGTGAGTCCCCAAGAGTCAATGGGCCTAAAAACTGAGATGATCAATAGCTTTTGGAAATAAGGTCTATACTCAGCTGTAGATGGTGGAACCATTGGGTGTTTCTACGAAAAGAGGCAATGGTATTTTGAAGAGAAAAACCCTTTCACACCAGAAAATTTTGACAAAACAATGTCACATGAATATTAAAATTTCAAAAAAGTGGAAAAGAAGAATGAGGCCATATCCATCATCAAAAAGAATAAATTGTTTTTATTGATACATTTTTTTCAATGTCCAACATTTATATAAACTGTTATTTGATGATGGAATATAACAATTATTGGTTACGACCATGGTAGTCCAAGGAAGGAGGATTCAAAGAAACCAAAAATTATTGAATTGGGTAATATATACTTCCTATTAAAAGAAGAATAAACATATTTTTATAGTAATATTTCTAAATTAAAATTGGAAAATATATCTTATGTCTCAACTCAACCAGGTATCTCATAGAAGGAAAAGTAGAAAATAGGGGAAGGCATGTCTCACTAATACCACACATAAAGCTATAAAAATAGAACCACATAGATCCTTGAGAGTGGGTAATCATCCCACATGACTATATATATGAACTTTACAAATAATTTCAAGGAGAGTTTTGATGGGATAATGTGTTTTGGAAATGATGGTACATTGAATATCAAATATTGTGAAAATTATAATCTTTCAGTTGATGAGTTATAGATGAATAAATTGATGAATGTAGAAAGATTGATACACAACATGTTATGTTTATGTAAACATTGTACCTCTAGACTTGAGAATACATTTTAACAAAAATGAAACATTATAAGAGGATGGTTGGAAACTCAATCATGAAATTTTAAATGAAAAATAAAAATATGAATTAGGTGAAAAGTAAATAAAATGATTTTATCATAAAAATTTAAGAGGAATGTTGCATTTTACCACGAACTTATTAGCCACATTTACCAAAATATCATGGCAAACTTATCAAATACAATGGATAAAATTGATATTCCAAATCGAAAATGAAATTATTTATCGATAAGTGATGATATTTTTTGGGATAAAATGATATAAAATACCCATCAGTAGAAGCATTAAAAGATATTCAATATCATTGATATGGTGTATACTAATGTATATGGCCTAATGAATATATCAAGAACATATAGTGAAATATATTTCATTACCCTCATTAATGATTATAGTAGAATGGATTGTGTTATGTGCATGAGAATAATAAGATAATTCATTTAGTTCATGGAGAGATATCAAAGGAGAGTGGATAATGATACCATATATACCATCATGACACTATGATATGATAATGGGACAAAATAAATATAAAATGATTTCTCGAATTTACGTAAAAATATTGAATTATGAATGAGATTTCATATGTATGAACTCCACGTCTGAATGGAGTTTTCAAATGTAAAGATAATCATGTGATAATAAATTCTAAAAAAAATCATATTTAGAGTGGTGTTAATTTTTATTACTAGAAGGAACCGTGAATGGTTTAGTGTACACACAAAACAAAGAAGTGAGAATTCCAAGGGAATAAATGAAACCATATGAAATGTGTAATGGATGGAATCCCACACGGAGACATGCCTAGGTCATCAGAATATAATGAATTATTTATAAAAAATAAGTTAATCATTGAATTTATGGAGATATAAAGAATGTTGTACAATGTTTTTCATACTCAACTAAGAGTAAGACGATAAATGATTCTAAAAGGTATAGTTATCTATAGAAACAAATTAAGTTAATTAAATAGATGATAATGATATGAAGTATTATAGAAACCCAAAATCTAATGTATTTTATGATAAAGAATAAGAGTACAATGAAAATATTCAATATTCAAAATCATCAGTATATTGAGAAACTGATGAAGACTTAATGGATAAATCAGTAGAAGATATTTTACTAATTGGTATTCATCCCACTCCTCATATTATATAAAGATAAATTAATATTAATCCATCCAATATTATTTGGGATCAATGTTATCTAACTCAAAAAATAGAATGAATTTTATAGATCATGATATTCTATTTTCCATAGTGGATCCAATGTTATTTGGTGGAGTAACAAAATTGAGTCATGTATTAATGACATTAATGTGGAATAGGATCCAATTGGAAAGAAACAAATAAGGGTGACTTTTACAAGTTTATAAGAAATAATTGTAAATAGAAAAAATTTCATATTTGTGAACAAACTCAGTGATCATAGAATCCTGAATAGAAAGAAGGCACACATAGTATGCAAAGGCTATACCAAAATTAAACCACATTTTATTAAAGAATCATTTTATATAGTGGATTCATTGGAGTTGATCATGGTCTTAGTTGATATTTCAATTTAAAAAAGATTCCAATTCTATTATATGGATTTAGATAATGTGTTCTTCAATAGTGTGCTTAAATATGAGGTTTTTATTGAACAACCATTGGATTTTCTTATTAGTGATGATTAAAACAAAATGTTTAAATTAAATAATGCATGTTACAGTGTCAAAAAATATATCATGACCAAGGTATGGTCACCTTGAATATTCTTGGTATAATATGGAATTATAAATTTTCCGAATTTATGATAATATATATATATATATATATGATAACAACTAAAGAAGAAAATTTAAATAGGATTGTATATGTGTATGAAATATCTTTTCGAATATTGAAATATGAGTATATTCTATAATTTGTTACGATGATGAGTATAGTGTTTTGAATTTATATGATTCCTGAAAAAACTAATTTTATTGGGATTTAAGACTTTAAATGAATGGGATATACATATTTATATTATACTATGTATTTGAGAGAGATATTTATTAAATATATAATTTATGATTACAAACCAATGATGACTGAAATTGGGGTTAGAAAAAAAAATTCAAATATTTTGGATCGATGATCCGTAGGTCCTTCCTTAAATAAGAGGAAAACAAAAATATTTTTAAACATAAAAACAACATGTATGTATACTTTTTTCTACACACTTGGTGGATTATTTCCAAATTATCATCCTAGAGGGGAATCTTGGAATTTTTAAATGTGCCATTTGGTAAATCCGAGGTACTCTAAATTTTGGATTATTCATTGATGAATGAAATAATTATGAGTTATCCAATTTTTTTATGTTGATTGGGGTTCATAAGTGGTTTAATATGTGTACAAAAAACATTGTTCATTATTTACTTATAGTAAATATATTGGATGGACGAGTAAGAAACAAGAAATCAAGTCACTATGTATAGAAAAAATAATAGATATATCCATGACCAATGAATGTACAAAGCATCTTTGGAGGAATAAAAAATTTAAATATATTGGTGAAGATGTGAAGAAGCTTATGGTGATCTATTGTGATAAATATAGTATTATCAATGTAATGAATAATCTCTTATGATACTCTTATAAAAAACAAATTGATATCCAATATCATTTTATCAAAGACAAATTCGGAAAATGAATGATAAAACTATAATATATTTTACCTAAGGACCTTGTGGTTAACATCAGGACTAATATTATTTCCATGCAAATATTTGAGAAACATCAGTGGAACCACAGTGTTCAACCACATCCACAAGCATGAGGAGGTTTATATAACCACTATACAAATGCAATTAAATGTTCATAAAAATCTGACAAGTTGTTCAAGATTACATAAGATATTAAATCCATAAAGAGAACTGTAATTAGAGAACAATAATTTTTTCATTCCCTTGGTCATTATTATAAATGGGGGAAAAACAACTGTGAAAGGGTGATCTCTCCAAAGATGCATCTTTGGAACCATGTTTCCCTCATCAAGGGGATATTCATGGTATTCTATTTGGGTGGTGTTTTTTTTAATTTCAAATTATATGACGTATAGAATGATCTATTGGACTATACTTATCTACATCATTCTGTGATCACATAAATGTAAACCTATTGATGTGTTTTTCTTTTATCTTTGGATGTTTGATAAGAATACAATAATAATTGAATTTATCATTAGATTTACAAAATATCTCATTCCATAGACTTTTTGATCTATTGATAACAAGGATTGTGGTTGAGGAAATGATTTTTAATTTTTTACTAATTTTCAATGATGGTCATGGAGTTTAATAAAATAAACACCAGAAGAGGTATTGGAGATTTTAAAAAATGGGTCTATTTTTGTGAAGTAGCATTCAATTTTCAGGAAAATAGAAGGGTTCCCATATAATGGTTAAATGACTAATGTCTTTGGAACAAAAAAAATTATAGAAGCACATATGAAACATAGGTCATGTGTGATAGAAAATTTTATGATTTCACTCTATGATCTCATGGGGAGTTGATTAATTACATAGATAGTTCATATAGGATAACATGTGTGACAATATTGTGGAGGTTAGAGTCATTATCATAGATGGTGTGGTAATTTCTTATGGGATATATAGAAAATTCATTGAAACAATGACTTAATGATTGTAAATTGATTACCTGGAAAACCGATATAAATTTTATTAGAATTTGTTTATTCTGAGTATCACATATAAGACGATCATTCACAAATTATGTTTACAGCAGACACACCATGATCTTTTTTAAACTATATGTATTATAAGAATATAGTAAGTATTATGTTTTCAAGGAAAATATTCTATAAATATCACATTATTTTATCATTACGGATGAATGAATAAAATAAAAAGAAATTAAGGAAATTATCCAAAAATCATAATTGATTAAATAAATATATTCAATTTAGGGTTCTTAAATGTTACTTTTGATGGAGGTAGGTAGTATGTGGTATTCATGCTGTCAAGGATTTTCATGAATAAATACAACCATAAAATAGGTTCATTAATTGGGGATTCTATAATTGTAGATCATGAAAGAGGTATAAAAAACTATATAGTTTATAGACCATAGTTCATGATTTATTATAAAAACATAGTTTTAATACAATCCCAAATGATTTCGGGGCCGATTGAATATGGGAAATTTGGTACATAGATTATTAAAATAAAAAAATGGTTATCAAAACATTTTTTATTGTTTCCAAAACATGCCCTTACTTTCCATCAACCTCCTAATAATACATCGAATAACCTAAGGACATGTAGAAAAAAGGGTGACATATAATGGTTCGTATGTGAATATTAAAAGCATAACATGATGAAAAAATACATGTTATTCAATAAGAAACTATTTGATATAAAATGTGTGAGAATCATCATCACAATCATTAAGAAATGATTTATGATGACAACATCATTGAAATATAATAATGTCGTTACATACCTAAAACATTTATTCATAAGAATAAGTCAAGGATAACTTCTATGAAATCATAACAAAGCATACTTAGGATAACATCCCATTTACTAAAAATGGAATCTCAAAATATAAAAAACATTACCCAATGTATTGGTGTGCTATATAATTCTAGGAACAGTAATCACATGTATATCATGTACATCCATTTGTGTTTCATATGAATCATTTAATGTAAGAACACATTTAATCAATTTTAATTCTATCATTAAGGAGTACAGTTTAAATACATGAAATACCCCCATTATCAATTGATAAGAACATCAATGTTAACATCCTTGAGAGGAAACGAGGAAGTGTATTCACTAAACCAATGTTTGGTATATATAATCACGAGATAATTTTGGTAGCATAATAGGGGAATAGAATGGTTCAGAAGAGTACGTAATGATTTGGGAAGTTTTTATTTCCTTATTATTGAATCAACATGAATGTAAGGGTATGTGTAAAAGAACATCACATCATTAATAACTGGAAATCAAATTTATTAGAACAACTAGTGTACTTGAAATAAAATGGTGGAGGTGAAAATCCCTTGACATGATATAGCACTTCTAAAATCATGGGTGGATCGAATTAAGAGACTAATAAGGCATTTTTAGTTATTCGTAGATATATAGGGATGATAAATTAATGTGAAATTGGTATCTAGTGAATCCAAGTGGGTATATGGGTGGGTATTTATAATAAAATACGGGGGGAATTCTTTATTAATTTCTTTACATATTTTTTTTAGTCTGTAAAATCATAACCATAAAACATAACATGGGTTTAAACAATGGTTTCTAGAAAGGAATATATTATTTAAATATATGATAAGTCCACTAACTGAACTCTTTTAAATTATTTCCTTGGTGATATGGATGGGAATTATGTTTATAAAAAATTGTTTTTAGAACCTTAATATATAATTTAGGTTTTGGAGGATTCTATAAGGGTTTATATAATCAATAAAAAATATTTAAAACACATTATGTTAATGGGGGAAACTTATTTCTCATTATCGGTTACATTTATACTATTTAATAAATCACTTTTGGGATATTATAATGTCCCAATGCATGCTATATATCTATATAATATTTGTATGTTCCAAAAATTTCACTATCTCAAAAAATTATGATATATTCAAAATTGAATAATTTTTAAAATGATCATTTCATAAATAGTATTTATTCTATGTAAATTATTCTAAAAATATGACAATTTATACTTTTAAATAATAATTCCCCTTTATTGAAATGTTTTGGTTTTTAGAAAATAATAGTTTTTAGACACTTATAATGATTATATTAGACTTGAATAAACTATATTATCATTTTTACAATAATATTATTGAATAAAAATATTATAGAAATGTAATATATTTTTTGAAATATCTTAATTTATCAAAAATACTATTTTATATAAAACATTATATTTTCTAGAATACAATTATGATTTCCTCATATCAAAATATAATATTTATCAACATGTATAAAATTTTAATAAAGATAAGGGCTAAATATAGTCATTATTTTATTAAAAAGAAAAATTTAAAAATCCATAGTACTACAATCCAGTTGCATAACACCTTATAACACCAATATAAACCATGAGGGTATGGTTTTTGATGGGTGGGATTTTTGTTGGTGTTTTAGAAAACATGGTTGGTGATGTGAGGTCAATAAGATGGAAGTTATCCAATAAATGGGTTTTTTCATTATTAAACTATTTAAGTTCATCTTGGTCTTGGTCCAGTGAAAATCTTAGTGATTCCATGTCCCTCAGAATCATTTATAGATGTGATTCATACGGTATAATACTACTGGTGAAAGAAATTTCTCCTTCCATCTAGGAAAAATAAAATCCATCATAAATGTTTATATATAATAATATTATTGGTTTCTTTATTATGGGTATATTATAAATGGTTGATATAAATAATATAATTTTAAATTAAACAGGATATATTTTATAATTTATACAAAATAAATAAAGTGGTTCATGTGTTCCCTTTAACAATAATACATAATATGGAACTTATTAATTAAAATGGAATTTCATTTACTACTGAATTCATGGTCAGATTATTCACCCCATTTAAAATTTTACCTTAGAAATTTACATTTCATACACTAAAATAGACGAGGTCACTTATATCTCAATGCCTCTTCTAATTACCATGTTTCTTCATCAGACACGTGGTTTCTGTACAACACTTTGACCTAGTGATATGTCTTATATTGGTGAAATTTAATTATATGATCTAAGATCTTCATATATTACTCCTCATATGAATGATCATTCTACAATGGTACCACTACTAAATTCCATACACAAGAATCTTATGGTATGTATTTCCTTATAAGGTTTAAATGAAACACATCACGTACTTGAAATAGGTTAGGTAGGACTACATGTAGATAAAAAATAGCTCTTATGTGACCAACGATCTCAATGGGAATTATGTATCCTCGATTAATATTTTCCTTCATCCCAAACATCATTGTTTTCTTCAATAGTGATATATAAAGGAAAACCCTATTTTACCTCGAACTATAGGTCTCTTCAATGATTGTCTATATAGTTTATGAATATAATTTCTATGGATATTATATAATGGTGAATGGATTGAACCATCTCTATCATCTATGGGATAAGATCAGGTCCAATAATCTTAATCTCTCCAACTTCATTGAAGCATTTTTGACCTTGAAAACACTTCCCATACAGAGCATCATAATGTCCTATTTCAATGCTAGAATGGAATATTTTTTATATGAGAAGTCTAATATGGGATGTTGTTGATATAAAAATCAATGTAAATCCATTGAACATGATCTCATAATATCCTCTAGAGTTTCAATTGTTCTCTCAAGATGACCATCAATTAGAGGGTGATAAGCAGTAATGAAACCCAACTTTATATCTAATGCCTTCAAAATACATCTCTAGTATTTCAATGCAATAATCATATCTCGATCAGATACAATGGAATGTGGAACTCCATGTAGTATTAACACTTCCTTAATTTATATTAGAACGACTGGTTGAGAGAGAAATATTCCATGATAGAAATGAAAAATATTTAATTGTTATGAAATTTGACAACCAACTAGATATCATTTTTATCATTTTATTTCATGGGAAGTCCTACGAAAAAATCCATGGTTTTGTATTCTCATTTCCAAACCAGTATGTAAAATGGATTCATCATATCCATATAATTCTTTCATTCAACCTTGACATTTTTTTGTAATTCCAAGATTTATGATACAAATTTTGCAATCTATCTATTTATATTATCACACTAAAAGTTTTTCAATAAATCCCTATACATATTATTGCTTCATAGATGAATATATAAGGGAGATAATTTCACATCATCTATAAGATCATTCTTTAGTTCCAATTTTATAAGACACACATCTGAGTTCCAAACCACACATATCCATCCATAGTAAAGATGATATTTGGAAAATTCACCACCATTTTTAGAACCACAAAATCATCATTTTAGACATTTGTAAACCACATAATAAGGGATGGTTGAATATTAATTTGACAAAGGTAGGATTAAAAACCTTTTATTATTATCATTTCATCCTTTTCAAGTGAAACAAAATTGGATCCCTTTCAATCCTCATCATGGATAGGGTTACATGGTTTTTTCTATGATGAGAATCATCTAATTTGTCCACATTCCAAATATGGTATGGATTGACCAATCATAATAGAAAATTAGATCTAAAAACAATTTTTGGTGAATATAGAGATCCTTTTTTGTAAATATATTCTTGATGAGTTTATGATCTGAATATATATATATATATATATATATATATATCACACTTCTCCTTATAGATACAATGTCACAAAATAATCAACATAATGATCACTATATTCAATTCCAAATAAGGTGTTGGTATATTTTACCAATGGATATATAATAGGTGGAAGGAATAGGCTTTTACTTTTCCATATTTCACAAGTACACAACCCAATATGTTTTTGGATACATCATTGCAGATTAAAATTCCTTCCTCAATGGTGGGTAATGTGAGTATATGTGTAATGAATAGCCTCTTATATAACAATTTAAATCTATCCTCACAATCATCATTCTATATAATGTTCACTTCCTTCCCAATTATATTAGTCAGTGGGACTAATAATAAAGATATGTTCTAAAAAAGTGATGATAGTACCCAACTTGAATATGGAAACTACATATCTCCATCTTAGATATTGTTTTAGGTTATCCATTGATTGTCTTTTTTGGAAGGAACCACATATATCATGTAGTTGGTGACAAATTTTCCTATAAAAATTAAATTATCTATACAAAAATAACATTTACTGTAATTCACATAAAACCATTCCTTCCACATGTTATTCAATACATTATTAAAATACTCATCCTTTTCCACTTCTCTTTTAGTGTAGATATGAAAATTATTTATAAATAGTACCATGAGTTTTAAAAATAATACCCAAATACTATATTCATTATGTACATAATGATTACTAGATAATTAGTGAGTCAAAATGGGATCACTATGAACTCATAGTGTCCATAAATTATGCAAAAATACATCATGAGGATATCCTCCTTCTGCAACATTACATAATAACATCCTGATATAATATCCACTGTAGATAATTACTGGGCTCCAAGTATCTGGTCTAAAAATTCATCAATGCATGGGAAAAGATATCTTTTCTTTATCATGATCTTATTGATCTTCTGATAATAAATACAATGGATTATTAACCCATCATTCATCTTCTAAAATAGGACTGGTTCACCCCATGGTGAAGCACCTTAGTATATAAACATATTATTTTTAATCTCCTACAATCGCCAATACGGATCATCATGTTTAACAGTTTCTATTATATATGTTGTCTTGAATATTATGAAACCTCCATGTATAAGGTCAAACAATAACAAAACCTCACATCATGGAGGAAGACAAAACAATTCATTGGGAAACCCAGGATGGTATTCCCTTAGAGTAGGAATTCCCTCAAGGGTTATCATATCTTTATTTTATATTATTTGAGCAAGATATTATTTTTTGTAAGATAAAAATATCCGTGATTGGGATGATTATACCAAATTTGATTCATCCTCAACATTACAATTATATAGAATTGTAGGGATATTTGAGATATGGATAATGATTTTCCACTCTCAGAAATTTATTATGGCTATATTCAAGGAAAGCCAAAACATTCCAATAGTTTCATTGAATTCCACAAATGGAATTATCATAATATTTTCTGGGATATTTATTTAGAAAATATTTATAGGGGTGAATTTATATAAATTGGTTTCAATAATTTTTCAAGTTTCCATTTTCAAAAATAACTCCAGGTCTATGTTTTTATGTGGTGTTTGAAAACTTATACTAAACATGGGTCATATGAATGAGTGCGTATAACCAAAGTAAAATAGTATGTTCACAATTATTGAATGAATGACCAGTGTACCTATCACAATTTCGTTATATGAATCCACCTAAATAGTTTTTATGTATAATATATCTATTTGTATATTGGCCTTGGAGAGCGTTTTCATTAGTTTTCACCAACATCCATTTTTTTAGTGAATTGATTTTCATTGTGCTCTTATTCCTTGCAGTTAAATAATTTGACAATAGATTGAGGATTGAATGGGGAATTACATTCTTCTTTCACATTGGTGGGTTTATCCCATAAGTATTCACTACTTAGGTTCCTTTATAATCCCTAACTATATATTTTTCATATCCCCTTAAGATAATTAATTTCATGCTTTTTTCCACACTTTTGACAATAGGTGTAATGGAATTTCCCCCCAATTAGTTTTCTATATCACTCCAATAGAATCAAAATCAATTCACAGATTCATATATCATCAACCATGAGACTTGTGGGATTCACCATTCTATATTTAAACAATGAAAAGACATTAATAAATTTAATATTATATTTCTATGTAATGAACCAAAACATCATTACATAGACTTTCATTTATCCCACCAATGATTTTTTCAAATTTACATTTAGGGGAAATATCAAAGATGAAGGTTTATTTTAAACGTCTTTGAAGTTCATCTCCTACCAATTGATGGTTTCTCCATCCATTGACATGAGGATAAAAAAATTTGTCTCCATTTGTTATTATATAGTGTGAGGAATTTACAAATAAGAAATCAATTTAATGAATTTATTCAACTTTAACACTTAAATTTATTTCCTATGCATCATATTTTTTGTCAACACCCAGAATTTATCATCTTCTTCTCCCATATGATAAACCACCATTCTAGAATTCTCATTACCAGACAATTGAAGGATGGATAAGCTGAGTTAAATAGAGCTGATCCAATTTTCCCTTATTATGGGATCATAAGATACACTAAAACAATAAGGCCTTTGTCACATAAATTTATCAATTACATTATTCTCCTTTATAAGGGGATATTTATTTTCACCATGATCCATGATTATGTTCAAAACATAATTTTATTCATAAATTATTTTCATAAATATCATGACTCATACTCGCATGGGGTTTAACATCTCATTTGGGTAGCCATTATATAGCCCATCACATTGGTTGATGACTGTATTCATCATATTACTATCCATTGAATAAAATAAAGGGAATACTAGGTATGCCATTTAAATAACTACCAAACACATAAATGAGAAACTGTGAACATTTAATGGATAAAACATAAACTGAATATATTCCTTATCTTATTGATTTTCTTGGATTCATTCTATGTTATCTAGGGATTATTTCCTAACATAAAATTTAATGGGAATTTTTGTTCCCTTAATTATTTTTCAAATGATGCATGTAAAATTAACAAATAATATCCCCCAATAGTGTCATGTGTGAAGTGTGTAAATTATAATTTTGAAGCACCCAATGAAATTTGAGTCAAATCCCATTGTTTCCTTTTCAAATTTATTTCCTCTAGGTACAAATTTTCGAGTGCCAAATCAACATTTAGTATCTAGAGAGGGATTATTTTTTATATAAACCACTTAATCTAGATATTATCCTAATTTAGGTATGAGTTTAAAGGTTTAGACTTATCCTTATGACTTGATTAAGGGGGTTTTCATAATCACCAATTATAACTAGCCTACCCTCTCATACATAGTATGAAACCCCAGGTCTTTAATATAGCATCATTCACAATGTATTACATAAATATACAAATAAGAAAATCAAATAAAATAATGATTCATAGTGTGTTTTTGAAATTAGGTATAGAAGCCATTACATGCAATCATGGGTATAGAAAAATTATTTTGAAACTCCAACACATGACCTTATATTCCATATTTCCTCTAATAGTGCACATGATAACTTGGGGACATACATAAGAATGGTGAGGGGTATACAACCCTGTAAGAAAATTATCAAAGATTAAAATGATGAAATTAATACATTTTAGTCCATATGAAAATAAATGTGAAATAAAATGGTTGAAAATCATCAACATGATAATAAAATAATAATATAAAATCATAATATCTTGGAATATTATTAATATAAATACAATATTAAACATGTTATCATAAGAAAATTTCAAGGATAACCATTAATAAATCTTTATATATTTTCTTTCAGAATACATTGTATTCTAAATATATGAAATATATTGAGATAAAAAACATTACCCATTTCATTATATGGTTTTATATTTCTAGGCACACCCTTCACATCGATATCATGTAAATTAATTTTTCTGATAGATAAATCATTAATTATAATAATATATTCAATCACATTAAATCAAATTATTAAGGAGTATCTGTTAAATATATGGATTTGACTAATCAAATAGAGAGAGGTATATCTAGGTTCATTCACATTAGTGGAAATTGGGAGGGGTAGTAACTGAAAAAAAAAATTCATGGAAAATCATAGGATAATTTCAACATCATAGTATGTCCACATAATGGTTAAAGGGAGGGTTTAACGATGGTATGACCTGAAATATCATTAATTGGGAGTCTTAAGTAAAGTAAGATGACCTGTAAGAAATATATTACATCATGGGTAATAGGAAATAATAAATTTTAGTAATAAAAATTACATGAAATTAAAATTAAGGGTAGAGGATCCCTTATAATGAGAGGGTACATATAAAAGCTTGTGAAAAGCATCTTATGATTTCAGGAATACCTTGGGGGGATTGATATAAGTATAGGCTGAGTAAATTATTGATCAATTTGTTTTTATTAATAAGGAATGGGAGGATGGGTTGGTATTTTTAGAAATATAAGAGGTATTCTTTCTTAATTTATTAACATATTATTTGGAGATAATATGATAAAATAATCAAAAGCATAGACATTACCATGGTTCTACCATGGGTTTTTAGCATAGATGTGTGAATTTCAGTACTTGATATGTCCATGAATATTACTATTTAAAATAACACCCTCGGTGATGTGGAATTGAGACAGCAATATTAATAATTGTTTTTAATACCTTAAAATATAGTATAGTTTTTGAAGGATTCATTAATGGTTTATAAAATAAAACAAAACATAAAAAAACACATAATTTTAAAGGTGAAACATATTTTTGGTTATGTAAACTCATTATATTATTTGTTATATTACCATTTTTCTATTATTAATTCATCATATATATCATATAATTATAATTTATTTAATTTTTACCCAAAAATTTGACTATCATAGAAAATTATATAAAATATCCATTGGATAATATCATTATGATGTTTTCAAAAATTTTATTTACTTCATCACATTATTTATAGAAATATGAGAATTTACACTTCTAAAGAAAAATTATCATTTATTATAAAATACTAATTGTTATAACAATATTATTTTTGTGACCACTACAATGATTTTATTGGACTTCAGTAAAATAATTTATCATTTTTATATAAATATTATTTAATTAAAATAATACAATGAAATATAATTTCCATCCAAATTATTGAATCTATTAAAAATGGAATCTCAATATGAAAATATATATTATAAATAGAAAATTTCAGTTTCCTCTTATCAAAATATACTTTTCATCAAATAATAAAAAAAATTCAATAATGAAAAGGGAGAAATATTGAAATTATTTTTTTAAAGTAGAAAATATCAAAATTATTACAATTATAGACTATATATATAACCCATTATTATACTATATTGATTCTAAAGGATGAGGTGTATGATGATGGGGATTTCATGGGGATGTTTACCGAATATGGTTTGGGCTGTGATATCGATAAGATTGAAATTCTCTAATAAACAGTTTTAGTTATTCATCATTTATTGAATTTAAACTTGGTCATGGTCAAGGAAAAAATACTCTTGATGAAATTTATGTTGAAATATTTATTTATTGATATTTATAGTGGCTTATCCTACTAATCAAGGTCATCACTATAGTGACCCTCACTTTTCAAACATTAATATTAAGATACATTTGAAGAATACTTAGAAATTTTACAAACAGATGAACAAAAAATGTATTTGGACTACTGATTTTGGAAACATGGAAACATAAACACTGGTACATAAACTTGATAAATCATCTCCCACAACATTCTTTATGACTAGAACCCTTTACATACACATCAAACTTAGTGCATGTAATCATAACCATGGGGAAAGGAAACAAAAAAGGGTGAGATCAGATTATTAGTTTGGATAAAAAAGGGAGACATGTACTAATAAACTAGGGTATATGGGTTTGAGAATGTGATCATGAATGTAGAAGAACATGCATGGTATATAGATTTTAATAACTATAACGAAAACATAAATATTATAAGTTCATATGACATGAATCATATTAAAATAAAGAGCATAATGCATGAAATTATATCAATGGAATAGAATTTGGAAATCTGGAAGACACATAAGCATATAATGATTTCTATAGTATTAAAGAATCACTATAAAAACCATATTAGTAGTATGGGTTCAATAACCACTCAATATTGGATGTCATAGTTCACTCCCATCACTATATTAGTAGAATGAGTTCACTCCTCAAACCATCTCATTAGTCATGATTAACCACCACGGCCTTCATAGTAGTCAAGGTTCACTTCCAAGACCATATTATCCTATCTCATGATATTTTAATCTTTACCCAATGAATTTGAGGGAGATATAGGCCTAACCTGTCTCATAATGAAATAATAAATACATGTGCCCCATGATATTTAAAAATCATAATATAACCAATGAAATAAATTCAGAATCATAAAAATATAAACATATCATAACCCATTGAAAAATACAGGTTTCAAAAACATTTTATCATAAGAAAAACTAGTGAAAATAATCATGTTTCTGAAGCATACAACTCATGAAAGAGAAACATGATTCATAAACATCATGACATAAAAACATAATCCATTCATAGAAATGATATGAATGGAAGCAACTAATAATTTCCCCATAAAGTCAAGATTAAAACCATTGGATTTTATCTTAGATTGCGAATGGTTTTTAACAATCTTTTAAATATATTTTTTGAGGAAAATATCCTTTCTCCTTTGAAAAATAATTTTTATCACATAAAACATTATGAAACAATTTTATTTGAATATAACAATAAAAACTTACAAATAAAGATTTGAAATCAATATAATATATTTAAAATACTTTTTCCTTGAAAATTATCTTTAATGATATTTTGTAATAATTTTTTAAATCATATAAGATAACATATTTTTTGAATACAATAGATTTCATATTGAAGAGATATAGTTGGTCTGATTTCTAAAAAAATTATCTTAAGTAGAAGAGAGTGGATAAAATGGAAATAAGAATGATGATATCATGATTAAATAGATTATACGTAATCTCTTGAGTGTTATTTAGAGATGGATCATAAGATTTAATCAATGTAATCATAAACATAAACAATGCGGAAAAGCAATGAGATTGTCTCAACAAACTCTTATAACTAGTTAAGTTGGGATCATACTCTCTATGTTAGAATAGGAAATTAAATGAATTATAGAATATCCTAGAAATATATATATTCATGATATAAAATGGAAAATGTGTAGGAACACAGATCTTTTTTTCAGGTATGTTTTCCTATTTCTGGTGTATCTGAGGAAAAGAGGAATTTATGGATACTTCATAATTACATGCCTTGTATGTTATGAGTACATGTTGTGTAATCGGTTACTGTGGGTAGCCGGGTGTTGGCCATGTAGTTTCCATGCACAGGACCGCTTGTGGGGACCTAGAGACCACCTAATGTGGGTCCAGTGAAGGCAAGTACACGCTGTGTACTTATAATGTACACACTATGTACATTATTATTTTTTCATTAAAATCACTAGGGTCGTGTCTGAATGATAGAACTATCCCCTTATACATCTGATTGGTCTGAGATCATCCATATGACCATGATCATTCCCTATGCCCCCATATGAGCATATTTCCTATGATTCGACCATCAATTATTTCGTTGGGATTTCCTCAGTAAGCTCTTCCTTCTTCTAGAGCTTTGTTTCTTGGTTCCTAATGTTTATCATGTTATCTTCAGTTTCGTATTTTAAGAATTTTTTTAGATCTATAGTGTTCAGGGGTGATTCAAGGCATGAGTTACACTTATAATGATCATCCAATGCTGAAGTAGGTGGTTTGTTCCTTTCCATTGAAAGTAAATGAGTTATATGTGCATAAGTTCCCAATACCCATAAGCGGGTTATTTCATGTTTACTGTTTTATCCCTACTAATTGCCTATTATTCTTGTATGCTTGGAGAGAGGTTAATTAAATTATAATAGAAATAATTTCTATGCTTTGTAAGTGTTTTCCCATGGATGTTTTTATGATTATTTGGTCTTGCTTATCTAGTTAGGATGCATTTTTGGTTTCCAATGCCTAGTATTATAGGATGGAGTGTTTATCTGACATGTTGTTATGTTTTATACTAGTTATCCATGTAGTTAATGAGGATTACATTGAAATATTTTTCATTTCTATGCTTTTTTTACATACACAGGGTCGTGAGAATATGGTGTAGTGGACCATAGGGATAATAGTCATAAGGGCTTCTCCAAAGTGTCTGTTGTTTTGGTTACGATGCAAGACCATAGGGGGAATTGATGTAAGTGCTTCTTCAGAGTGTCTGTAGTTCGTCAATGTGGGCCACATGGTTAATGTGATGTAAGTGACTCTCTAGAGCACCTATTAATTACCGATACAAGACTATAGAGGGAATTGATGGCGAGTGATTCCACAAAGATTCTATACTGAAGCTGAACCAGAGGGTTTAGACATTGTGTACTTCCTAGAAGTTTTCTTGTGTTTGGTAGGTAGGACTAGACGGAATAGTCTGTGGGTACATTCCAGAGGGTTACCTATTTGTGATTATCTATTTTCTTGGTATGTGTTTTTATAATTCTTGGAAACTTTAGGAATGTTTACTGTTGTGTACTTCCTTGTTTACGTCTTCTTTTTTTTATTACCTTCTATATATATTCACTGACTATTAGGAACATATCACTTGCTGGTTTTATAATGGTATTTAGTTTAACACCCTATTGGGGTCATGATTTTAGGCCCAAACCAATTAAATTGATTCATTTATAGATAAGATAAATCACCCTTCAACTTTATGTACTTGACTACTTTGGAGCTGGAGAGCATGGGACCATGCTGAGGCTTGTGATGCTGAGATGTGGTTTACTTGTTTTTCTTGTACTTTTTTTATTTCGGTATTTCAGCATTGTGACGTGTTTGGTTGTTATCATATACATATATATCATGAATCATTTATATACATGTTATACAGTTGTTTCTACATCATACTTCTACAGTTTACTGTTTTTTGGTATTTTTACTACTTCTGCTATTGTATATCTATTTCACTTTCATTGTGTTACTCTGCTAATGAGGGCATAGTTTCACCACTATCACACTCAAGGTCTTCGCTACTAGTCGGCAGCCTCTGGCATTAGGGGAAATGCGCTTGAGGCTATGTGACAAACTGAGTACGAGGCACCTCTGGGTGGCCTCTAGAACTGGGATGTTATATATATGGTGTGTACTCTCTAATAGTGACCCATACTTTGTGGGAGAGGACACAGGGTTTGGAATCTTTTGTAGGTCATGTCGTGTACCAGATGTACATGTCGTGTGGTAGAACCGTGTAACTGGCTGTTTCACTAAAAACACAGGTCATTTGAGTCTTCTCAAATACACACTGTGTCCATCTGGAACATTCCAAGTAGGGTAACCCAAGTATCTGGTTGTGTTCTTGTACAAGTTGTTTCTAGCATTAAAAGGTAGTGTATAGTCATAGGTGTGTTCTCCCTTGTAACTAACAACGTGGGTAGTTTAAAAATAAGCAGTACACACAATGTCCATCTAGAACATGATGTGTAGAGTGAGCCATGTAACTGGCCATGTGACTGACAACAAGGGTCGGTTAAGTTCGCTAGTACACGCCGTATTTGGCACTAACACGCCATTTAGACTTGTTCTCAGAGAGCTGTTTGGCTTAGCTATGTAAGAGAACTCAGGAAAGGGAAGAGGATTCATGTACACGTAGTTTTTAAGGACAACACAATGTGTTTGGGGTGTTACACGGATTGTTTTTGTAGAAGTACATTCCCATTAGAATGGAATAAAGGAACACACATTGTTGTTAAATATACACTCCGTGTATCCATTCATTGATGAACTTCAATTCATTATTTCTTCCATTACCACTTTACACTTCTATTTTCTAGTCCTGGGTGTTTTTTTATCTAAAGTGTGAGCTTGACCTTGCAAGTTCATGCCACTGAGACATCCTACGGTTGTATGCCAGTTACAGGGCAACGATGAGACACCAGACATGACCGATCACGGACTTCTAGTAATTCCTCATGTAGTTCAAGTCTATGCAGCAGACGTTATTCCGGACACAGGTGCTGATGCACAGTTCTGAGAAGGCTTCAAGAGGTTCATCTAGACCTTCTAAGGAGTACCTTTTCCTACCCCTTCTTTGGAAGAATTGAGGCAGGTTTTCTTGTAGCAGCATCCTCCCACCTTCACAGAAGAAGGAGGAACTCTTGCTGCAGAGTCATGGTTAGAAGCCATGGTTTTCATTTTTGAGCTTTTGGAGACACCTCCTAAGAGGAGGTTCTTGCTCTCTAAATACATGATCCAGTATTCCACCAAGATATGGTGGGATGTGATATCATATGAGGGATGCTTGCATGTTTTGTCTTGGTATGAGTTCCAACGTACCTTCTATGACTACTTCTTTCCAGAGAGATGTAGGGACAATCAATCCCTATAGGTCATGATTCTGGAGCAAGGTACTCTCTCAGTCATAGAGTATTTTTCTCGTTTCACTTACCTGTAGTGCCTCATGCCAATTTTAGTAGGTGGTGAGTTATTCCTGGAAAAAACATTGAGGATGTCTCAAGAAAGACATATGATATTAGGAGAACATCTTATGGTAGACTTCCAACATATCTAGTGTCAACCAGATTCTTATCAAGGAGATAAATTCATGGGATTCTACAGTTGTGATCTAGATCGGTTCATCATACGGAGTTTGTATCCCTCCTACTAATAGCAGGAAGTGCCAAAGGTGTCATAGAGTTGTGATCCATGGAGGGGAGACACTTCTTCAGGTAGCTAGGTGGTGTGATACCAATGCAGAAAGAGAGGGAATATGAGGCCACATTTCCTGAGAGACCCAGTGGAGTGCTGATCATACGGAAAGATGGAGCATCTTTAGCACTTCTCACTATAGTAGAAATTGTGTTTAGCGGTGGTTTTGGAAACCGCCTCTAAACCTTTTTTAAAATTTTTTCACAAAAGATTATAAAAAACTGCCAGGAATCAGTTTGTTAACAGTGCTGACCCTTCCCCCTCCCCAAACCTCTTCTCACCCACTTCCCCTACTTCCCCCGGCCCCTGGCTTCCTCCGGGGCCCCGACCCCCCATGACCCCGGCAACCCTGCATCCCCCGGCTACCCCGTGACTCCGGTGACCCCAGAGACCCCAGGACCCCACTTCCCCCAACCCCCCATGACCCCGACGCCCTAGGTATATTAATGATCCTTAACGATGCCCCGACTCCCTTCGTGAAACTTTAGTCTTCCACAATGGTTGTAAATTTCATCAATTTATCCCTTTGGGTGTGTTTTGAGCCTGCTTGAGCCCAAATTTTCCTTTAGTGGTCTGTTGGAACCTCGACTCTTCCCATAACAACTATTTTTCAATGTCAATATATATTAATTTATTTTTTTACTAGTGTTGATTTTTCCCTAGCTAGTGACCTAATATTTCTTTTTCTAGGGATATGGGAAGTCCTTATATGAGAGTGATTCATGTGTTTCTATAATTTATAAATTCATGTTGGAATGGTTCTAGTTGAGATTATACTATAAAAAGTTCATTATTTTTTATTTTGATCGATCTAAGAGAAGGCCACTTATAATAGCGATTCATGCACTTGTTTCAATCTTTTTGTGTTTTGGGTCATCACAAGTTAGTACCAAATGAGTTTCCCATGAAATATATTCACATGATTATGATCTTGTCTCAGTGAATCCTTCTATATATATTACCTGTATCCCTTTTTTCTTTTCATAGATTCATGTAATCCTTTTAATTATTTAAAATTTTTATATTATGATTCTTATCATGATGGATCCCATTAATTATATGACATAATTATTTATGATGTGATTTACATTTAAATTTTTTTGGAAATGGTGTAATTTTTGATGGATTTTTAAAGAAGGACAAGTGATTTGGATTTTTTTTCAAAATCATAGGAGACACATTTTAATTGTTTTAGTGTGTTTCATTTTAGTGGGATAGTTAAATCTCCATCTCCCACTTTGTTAGTTTATAAAAATGTGGTTTGAAAGTGAATATAAAATAAACTTTACTTAATGTTAATAATTATGATATTTCTATTTTAATGGTCAATTGTGTTTTTTAAAATTGGAATTACCTTTGGGTTCAGAAAAATTCCATATGAAAAATACTTTTTTCTTTACGCTTTTCTTTTATAGAAAATTATTTTATTAGTATGAGTTGAATTATAATTTATGACATTTTTTCTAAAAATAAATTCATAGACTATTTGGGTGAATTCTATAGGGGCTGTTTAGATCACCCCACACATACACACTTTTGTCTATGTAGCTCTTATGTTTCATATAGGCTCCAATATTATGATCTAAGATATCATTTTGATTGTGTGGTTTTTTTAATGGATGTAGTTGGGATGAGGTGAGTGACTAAAGATCACATGTATATGATTGAGTGGTGGATGATTTTATTAGTTAATTATGGGTTATTTTTATATTATCCAATTTGTCAAGGTGATAAATTTTTGTTTTATTTTCCCCTGTTTTGATTCATGTGATCTCATTGTATTTTAGATTCTTCTATCGTAGTATCAATTTTGTAAACATTTGATATTATATTTGTAATTTTTGGTTTTTTTGGGTCTTTTATTATGATTATACCATGTTGGGATTGTATATATATTCAAATATTATAATATCATATGCATGGAAGCCCAATATATTGATGCACTATGGTTGTATTTTCTAAAATATCAACTAATTAATTAGTATTATTCAAGGGTGAAACAATTGCCACAGGGAAACAGTGTCATTCATTCATGCTTGTTTCCAGGGGATGTAAAAGGTTGACATGATCCTATTCATTACAACTTCTTATATGCTTTTTTTAAATATGCATCATATCTTGAATAAATTGTAAAATTTTATTTCTTCCAATATTGCATTAAACAATAGAGTTATTTACTTTGACATAAAATCTTTTATTTCATAATTCATAATCTTTATACTTATTATTGCATTACTTAATAGATGAGTGTTACAAATTACTCAATTTTACTTATTTATTGAATATAAGATACCTTATGTAATGATTATAAAATAAATTCCTAATTAATAAAAACATTTATGAATAAATATAGACCATTTTTTATGTCAATGTTATTATCATTATTTAAAACTTAATAAATATAATTAAATAATTTTATTTAAAATGATTTTGAGAAGTATTTGATAAACATGTGTTAAATATATAAGAGAGTATCAAACTATACTATAATATTTGGTTAAATGAGTTGATGTTAAATACAATCTATTTCAACATGTACATTTTGAATTTCATTATTTGTTCCTCTAAAATAAATACATTTTGGTGGGGGATAGAAACATCAAAAACTATAATTTATATATTACATTATTATAAGGAATAAAGAATTCATGAAAAGGAACTCTAAGTTTGGTTGATATCATTAATGAACTATAATTTTTTATACTCTAATAAGTATTTTCCACTACAGCAGAAATTGTGTTTAGCGGCGGTTTTGGAAACGGCCACTAAACCTTTTTAAAAATGGTTTCGCAACGGTTTATTATAAAACACCACGAAACATTTTTTTATCAGCGCCAACCATTCCCCACACCCCGACCCTCTTCTCACGAAGAGGAAAATTCATTTTTTCTAACATTCATCAATATGCCTTCGAAATTGCTGGCCAACTGGTACCTGGAAATGCAAAATCATTTACGATCAGAACAACTGCAACATGCATATAGAAATGCACTCAAAAAGAGAGGAAAATCATGAATGTGACTTTTTTTGACCTATAAAATTTGATGTTTTCAATCAACTGAACATCAAATGTAGCACAAATCTTTAGGGTTATATGCCTGTACAAACATAAAACAATATATAAAAACAGAATCACATTAGTAGATTTAGATTAGTAAAATAATTAAAAACTCATTACCAATCAGGGGCGGCATACGGTGAGTTACTTTAAAATAAGGTATGCATACTCTGCATGATGTAATATACATTTTTAGACATACATGAATTCATAAAATAGATATGGAAACAAATTAAACACAATCAGCATGTATTAATACCATACATGTATTAACAGGTGAGTGTGAATTCCACCCTTGTCAAGTGTAATGGGTCGCACAGGTCCTGGAAGCGGTAATATGCAGAGATAGTTATGTAATGTATGTTGGAATGTTTGTTTGAAAGTAATAAGAATATTACCAATATGGTAAGCTGACATGGAGCCAATATATACCAGAACTGAGATGCAAATGCTCGGAGGAAACTCTCATAGTTTGTAGCACTGGTTGAGCATGGTAAATCCCAAGTGGTGGAGGTTGTGAAGGAAATGGAAAGCCGACGCGGATATGATGCAGTTTCCTAAGTGTCTTTGGGAAATATGAGATGGCTAGTTACACATAGGGTGCTTAGAATGATGTAGTTTCCTAGGTGTCTTTAGGTGGGATTATATATAAGGGATTAGAGCACTTGGTCATATGAAATTGGAGTTTAGTTCAAATAGGGTTGGCTGATAAAAGTTTTGGGGTCTATATGTGTGTTCCACTATCCTTGATGTTATAACCCAGTGTGTTACACATAATTCTTGGTTCCCATTGATGATTACTTAGTGTATCCCATTTCCTACCTAGATTGAACCCATATACCTTTCTTTTTTTAATTCGGAACCATTTCTTGGTGGATGGTTATATATTTATTTAGTAATATCTTGGTTCTTATTTATGTTCATTTCTAGTTGTAGTTATATTTTTGGTTTAATGTTTACTATATAATGTGTTAAATCTACCCATGTTCTATATAGGAATTTTAGATTTTTTTTTTCTGAAATGGCCAAATCATGTGATTTATGTATTTTAAAACTATTAGATGTGAATAATAAACTCTAGAACTATATATAAAATAATTATTTTATAATCCTTTTTATAAAATTAATTACAATATATTTCTAGGACTATTTATATTACACTTTTCATACCCATTCACGTGTGTGTGTAACTTCTATCTTTTCATTATATTTCCAAGACTGTGATTTCTAGTTATTTGTTTCCTCTTGTTCCATTAATGGACATTGGAATTTTGTGACTTTTGGGGATCAAATGGAGATGTTTTGAGTTGTGAATATGGTTGTGACATTTTTTGGGAAATTTTATTATGAGATAGTTCAACTAGGATTATTTTGTATTTAAATTTTATTTTTATTTTCTTTTTGTATATGTTATCCAAACTGGAAGATTTTTTATTAATATTTATAGTCTTGGATAAAAGTAATCACTTTCATTTAATATTATGTTTTTGTAATCTTAGACTATCATATATATGAATCTCTTTCTATATTTAGTAGTAACTATATGTTCTAATTTTTTTTATTGTGTAGGCACATTGTGATATAAATGGATAAATTCCGAATCACATTACTGAGGAGCACAACTCAGTATGTTATGGTTTTGAATGAGTTTTTTAGATTTTTCAATTTATAATCGATCCATTGAAGGGAGAATAAGATTTCCATGTCCTAAATGTAAATTTAGAACATCGTTAAAGAGAGATAAAGTTTATAAACATTTAATACTAATGAAATACCCTGGTCAATATTTGTGTTGGGTTTGGCATGGAAAATTGAACCTTAGAGAAAGATTGAGTACTGATGTTAATCCACAGAATGAGGTACCAGGTTCATCAACAATGGAAAATGAAATTCAAGGCCTCATAAATGATGCATTCGGCACTGCAAGACACCACTATCAGCATCAAAACATATCAGAACAACTGGAAGATGGTGTTACAAATTGCAATGTGAAAAGTGATGTTTTTTTGACTGTAACACAAGAAGATCAAGATTGTAACATATCATTGGATCATCCTCTTGATTTTATGGAGCCAAATGTACGAGAAAACATCAATGATAAAAATTTGTTTCATGATTTAGTTGACAATGGAAATCAAGAGTTCTATAGTGGGTGTTTGAAATATTCAATGCATTCATTTCTAATGAAGTTTTACCATATCAAATGTCTATGTGGAATTAAAAATAAGGAAATGTACATGATATTGGGACTGATTCGTGATGCATTTCTTGAAGAAAAAAATCCCAAAATCGTTTTATGATATGAAAAAGGTTGTTAACAAGATTGGTATGAATTATACAAAAATATAGGCATGTCCCAATGATTGTATGCTTTATTGGGGAGAGGATTCAAGTTTGCAGTATTGCAAGAAATTCTCTTCTTCCAGATAGAAATATATGGGTTATGTTGGAAGTCTGAATGAACATTATTGTAGGGAGAAGAAGAAAAGGGGCACACCTGCAAATTTTTTGCGTTACTTTCCCTTGAAGCCTCGATTGCAATGATTATTCATGTCATCGCAAATAGCCGAATACATGAAGTGGAATTTTGTAGATAAAAAAATGATGGGTTAATGAGACATCCACGAAATTACCAATCATGGATGACATTTTATTCCTTAAATATGGATTTCTCAGCTGATCCTAGGAATTTTTGATTGGGATTGGTTGTCGATGGATTCAACACATTTGGGCCTTTTAGTACCAGTTATAGCATTTGGCCAGTTGTTTTGATCCCTTATAATATACCTCTGTGGATGTGTATTCACCAAACATCATTTATCATTTCGAGGATTATTCCTAGAAATCAAATTCCTGGGAATGATATTGATGTATACTTGCAGCCTTTGATTGATGAATTGTAGGAGTTATGGAGCAACGATGTTGATACATTTGATGTTTCTTCTAAAAAAATGTTCAAAATTCATAATTCTTTAATGTGAAACATTAGTGACTTCCCTATGCTTGGGAATTTCTCTGGTTAGAGCACTTACATGGGTTTGGATTGTCCTATTTGTAACTTTGATTTTGAGCCCAAATGACTACCTCACAGTAGAAAATGGTGCTTATTGTGTCATCGAAGATTTCTCGATACATCTCATAGATTTTGGCTGAAAATATCAAAATATAATGGTTCTATTGATCGTAGACCACCTAAAAAGTTGTTAACTGGTTCTGAAATATTGGCACAACTTGAAAATTTTGAAACAGAATTTGGGAATGTTCATCATTAGAATGATTTCGGAAAATCGGTCTGAAGTGCATCATCAGGTGAAATCAAAACGCAACAATGGATGTAAAAAAGTATATTCTTCAAACTCCCATATTGAAAATTTAATTTGTTGCGGCACAATCTTGATTTGAGGCATATTGATAAGAATTTCTATGATAATTTGATTTTCACATTACTTCAAGAGCATGGAAAGTCGAAGGATCATCTCAATGCTCGCAAAGACTTACATGTAATGAACATAAAACGTGATATCTGGCCTGATGGGAATGAAAAGTATGCTCCGACCATTTTTGCATTGAAAAATAGGGATAAAGATATATTACATAGAATTTTAAATAATGTGAAGGTATCTGATAGGTATTCAAGTAACATCTCGAGGTGTGTTGACATGAAGAATCGTAAGTTACATGGATTGAAAAGTCAAGATTCACATATTTTGTTTCAACAGTTACTACCATTGACATTGTGTACATTATTACCTGAAAAAGTTACTACTGTTCTACTCCAATTCTGCACATTTTTCAGGCAATTATGTGAGAAATCTCTATATCCATTTCAGCTTGACAACCTCTAGGAGAGTTTTTTAATTAACCTTTGTGCAATGTAGATGATCTTTCCTCCAATGTTTTTTTCTGTCATGATGCATTTAATTGTGAATTTGGTTGAGGAAGCAAACTTAGAAGGCCCCATTCATTATCGATGGATGTATCCAATTGAGAGGTATTTTATTTATATTTTTTTCATTTAATTAAACACTTTTTGGCATTTAAATAAATGCATAATATTATTATTTTATTTCACAGATATCATGGGAATTTGAAAGCATATGTGAGAAATAAAGCTCAACCAGGAGGCTCTATTGCTGAAGAATATTTGGCTGAGAAGTGTCTTCCCTTTTCTTCTAGATATTTTGATGATATTGAGACAAGATATAATCATGTTGGACGTGTTGATGACACATCAACACAATCTCAAATTCATCAAGAATCAAAAATATTTTCTGTTATTGGCCGATCTGTTGGAAGGACCTCAAATGTGACACTGACAGTATTGGAATTATTAGAGGCACAAAGATATGTGCTGTGGAATAGTGAGATTTCAGATCCATTTATTGAAGAGACGAGGATACAAAAAAAGAGATGAATGAGAGTCTGAACACGAAATGAGAAAGATAAAACAAAATTTGTTAATAAACAGACTGTAGAATGGTTTGCACGACGTGTAAGTTCCTAAATATTTCAATAAATATGAATATTAGTTTGACACATAAATTTTGTAAATATATTAAATTATATTTCTTTTTTCAGATCATGTATACTGATACTCGAGCAGACTTTTCAGAAGATTTGAAGTTTCTTGCTAGAGGTCCTATAAAAAAGTTAGAAAGTTCGACGCTTATAATGTGAATAGATTTAGATTTCGTACAGTCGATCGAGAAGTGGGTTTGAAAAAATAGAATAGTGGTATATTTACATTTTCTGAAGAGGAATACTATGGAAAGATGAATAATATTATTGAATTAAACTACCACTGAAATTTTTCTGTTCATTTATTCATTGAAAATGGGTCTATATTATTAGAGGTGTTAAAAGTGATTCCTTGCAATTTACTTCTGTGAAATTCTCTCGCTTGATGGATGATGGTGATCATGAAATGCATGATCAATATATCATATCATCACAAGATGAAATGGTATATTATGTGAATAATGTTGTGGATGAAGGTTGGAGTGTAGTTTTTCACGTAATACAACGATATTTGTATGATTTGGGTGATGAAGTTGAAGATTTGACCACTGAAATTGAATATCATCAACAACAGGAAGCCGAATTATTTGTCCATCATGATATTGAAAATATTCGTCTTGCAAGGATGAATGACGTGGATGAAGTAATGGAGCAGGAAACCGACATGATTGAAGGGGAAAATGATTGTATGTACAATTATTTATTCATTCCGCAACCACTTGATTAATTTATGTAGTCATTCCTTATCCTTCTTATATATATTTTGTCTGTTAGTACTGGGCATATATTATCATTTTTAATTATTTATCTACATAAATTTTTTTGAAATATATATTCTGAACTAAATTTTATTTGATTAAATGACAGGAATTCCAAGGAAAAAGTGGTACACTATTTCATCTAGTTCAGCAACAAATGACGATCCATCTGGATCCCTCCCCATGACATCTGAGGCACCAGTTGCTTACAATCCTCCACCATCTCCCCCTACACCATCTATCACACCAGCTGTGGGTGTCACTTTAGAGGTTGAGTTGTCGACTACCCCTTCGTAATCCTCAGTAATGGGGTGGCGACACGCCTCTTCCAGTTCATCACAGACATACTGGAGTGTCACAATCATAGGTACAAATTTTAATTAAATAAATTTATTGCATTTTGTTTATTCTAATTGTTTGATCATTGAAGATGAAAAAAATGTAACCATGTAGAAAACCATAAATAGTTCAGATGATTAGAATATGAATGTTGAGAAGATATTCATTCCATTTGATTCATATGGTGTCCCTACAGATGACGATGCAGGGTTACTTGGCCAGATTCTAGGCTAGCACACAACCGATCCCATTTCCTTACCTGTTTCTTATTTTGATTGGAGAAATATTCCCCCTAGTAGAAAAAATTAATTTTTTGATTCCCAAATAAAGGTAATTTTATTACATTATGGTTTAATTCAATTTCATGTTACTAATATGGTTAAAATTAATTTCTCTATACAGATGTTCTTCCACTTTACAATTGCTGAGGGGATAGCTCGGAAGTAGACGTTGAAAAATCATGGTATGAAATGGAATGATTTCAATTGGATATTGTGGTGTGATGTCAAAAATATGTCTTTGACCGTGCAACAAATGTATGAGAAGGTACCCAGTGGGGGACTGAAAGAACAATGGAAAGTTTTTGTTGAAAGACATCGTGATGAGAAGCCGATGGTATTGAAATATATATTATTATATGATCCTCATTTCAACTTTATACATGTATATGAAGAGTATATGACATTGAATACATTAATTTTAAATTTCAGTTTATTTATTTCAGGATCTCTCAAGACAGAATGCATCAAACCGGGCTATGCAATTCATCCCTCACACTACGGGCTCCAAAAGCTTTTCTAGAAGACGAACGACATTGGTAATATTTTAATTATTCTAAATATTTATAAGAAAATATTATCATTTTAATATATTGAATTTTTTATTTATCTTTACTTAATGAAGTCACTGAGTTGAGGCCACAAAGCATCCCAGACTGAACTGTGGCTGGATTTTCACAAAAAAATCAGATGGAAGTTTTGTTAATGGGCATGCCAAAGAAGTTGGCGTATGATGTCAATTTTTAATTATAATTACTTATTATCAGTTTTTAATGTGTTAATATATATTGATATTTGATTATAGATAAAAATTAAAGAACTATAAGATTCCAATCCTGGGCAGTCCTACTCGGTCTCCCAGGATGACCCAGTTGCTAAAGTCCTTGAGAAGGAACATCCTAGTAGAGTGCACGGGATGGGTTTCAGACCCATATCATCTGAGGTCTTTGATATTCCGCTAGGGATTCCAGCTAAATATACTCCTAGTTATAGTTAGCCCATACCTGAATATGCTCAGAGAGATATTTCTTCTCTACGAACCGTAGTTCAAGATCAGGGGGCTCAGATATCCGCTTTGCAGAAAGCGATAACTGATATACATCAGCAGATGAGTAGCTATTCCCCCTGTGGTAGTGCGTCGACTGGTGGTCAGCTTGTAAAACACAAAAAATCAAAATCATTTTGTTTGAAAACTTCAATTGGTTGTATTTTTTAATATAAATATGCAACAATATTAAATTTTCAATATAATGTTCTTTCAGGTGACAACACAATGTGGTGGTGGAGGTGGAGTGGGTGATGATGGTGGAGAGGGTGACCATGCATCATCAGACATTGAGTAGTGGTATTGTTGATTTGTTGAACAAATATGGGAACAATTTGTTTGAATATATACCATGTGTGGAACAAAGTTGCCACAAAAAATTTTCATTTCCTAACAATTTCTTGATTTCTCATGTTTCCTGTTATGCATTTAATGATTTATAATGTTTCCTTTTATGTATTGATTTCTCGAGTGTGGTATACATCATTCCAGTTAGGCCTGTGTTGGAAATGGTAGTCGAGATTTTGAATGACCAGGACATAAACCCATTTTTGATGTGTTAAATAAAATCTCGACGCCTTATATTATAATATGTAATTATTAAATATCATCATCCAAGAATTTAAACCCTTTCTGGAATTGGTATCCTATCACACCATGAATCAAAAAAACATGTGGACTGATAACTCTTTATTAGGAACTATTTTCTATGAAACCAATAGAAAATGATTTTCTTTTTCAAAAACACAAACATAACCTTGATTTCTATTTGAGCCTAATATGATTCATGTTATATTAATCCTGATTTCATAAAATTATTCATGAATATATAAAAAATTGCATGTCATTCCATGAATAAAACCTTAGAAAACAATAATATCCCACAGCTAGTGTATCACCCAAGGTGAAGTAACATCCAACTATAACATCAAAAAACAAGAACAAAAATCCCACACTGATAACCTTGGGTTTCCCCCATAACAAAAACCATTGTACATATATTCAATTCCTTCTTATAACATGTATATTCCCACATTTTCCATTCATTATTTATCCCCTTAGTCATCTCACAACCCATTTAACCATAAAAGTTATGATAAACCACTTATTCCATTTTGACATGATAAAAATATCTATAATTTTTGTAATCTTATAAACCCTTCAATTTATCATTTAATAACTAAATTCACATGTTCAATGGATTGGCACACCCCATGGGTGTCCATAAACCCAGTCCACTCTTGATCGATATATTCAAAAACATCCTTGAATGGTACAATACATCATTGAGTTTATGTTATATTATGAGATTATGTCTGGTTTGATTTGTTTTTCAGGGAAGTGGTGCAGATGAAGTAGAAAATTTATATTTTATTTCCTGGTCAGATTTTAGCAGCGGTTTTAACTGCCACTAATATTATATGGGTAAGATAGTAGCTGTGGTTAAAATGGCCACTAACCATGAATATTTTTATGTTACGCAGCGGTTTTAACTACTGCTAAAGAGTGGAATCACCCTTGTGCATTCCATGGCAGTTCTCGTAACTTTAGCGGCAGTTTTACGGCCACTGAATATTATTTTATTAGCGGTGGTTATAACCAATGCTAATTAAAAAAATTCCCAGGATCTTAAAAACTGCCGCTAAATTCATGAGAACCGTCACGAAATGAGGCAGCTATGCCGCTTTTCTTAAACCGCTGCTAAATGGAAAAAACCTCATAACATAGTTTGTTGATGCCAAATTTAGCAGCGGCTTCTGTAAACCGCCGCCAACTCATGTATTGGGGGATTAAACTGTCTCTTAAGGAAAAATAACCGCAGCTAAATGGCGGTTTTCTTGTAGTGTCTGTCAGATCTTCTCACCAGCAGCTGGTGATGGGGGTTTTTCTTTGACTCCTCGTTCAGGAGAAGCACCACTAGTTTCTCCTCAGTCTGGTAACTAGTGTTCTTACAGCTGTTCCGACCAAGGTGGAGGTCATGACCATGGAATTAAACCACCAGGAATTCAGTGATAGTAGGGTGGATCAGCTTAGAGTGGTTAGGCTGGGTCACTGGGCGGCGGTGTTGGCCCAACATTTGTAGTGGAGCAGACCCAGTAGGAGCAGGATCCCAGACACTCTACATTTCGAGGTATGATCCACGTTGCCCCCGTTTTAGATTCTGTTCATTTTGATACAAAGGGATTTCTATAGCTTTATATTTGTGGCTATTGTGTAGATAAATGGTCTATTTATCCTTTCTTCTACTGATGTTTTGATGCTTGAGTCACCATTGGGGACTAGAACGACTAGAGTACGTTTTTGCAAGGTTCTCCCTCTTGAGGTTGGGGGGTGTCACTTCCTATGGGACCTTTATGTCCTAGAGATGACAGGATATGATGTCATTGTTATAATGGATTGGTTAGTTCCCTTCTGGGATGTTGTTGATTGATATCATCATAGGGTGAGTTTCACATCACCATAACAGAGATCGTTTCTTCATAAGGGTGAATGGGATGTCCTTGAGAGAAGAGTAGGACATGAGCATCATGTGTTGGGAGGAGATACAATCCATATTGCTAGTCTATATTTGGATGACTAGGGGACTTCTCAGATGTAATTTCTTCAAGTTGTGGATCATTTCGGGGATGTCGTTCTAGAAGAATTTTCATTTTTTCCTCTGAAGAGATATGTGTAATTTTCTATCGAACATGTTCCAGGAGAATCAATGGTGTCCATCCCTCCTTATAGGATAGCTCCACCAGAGTTCCAGGAGCTCGTGAAGTTGTTGGAGGAGTTTCAGGGAAAGGGTTTTATCTGTCTGAGTAATTCTCCTTGGGGTTCACCTGTCTTGGTTGTGGAGAAGGTGGACGGTACACTCAGACATTATGTGGATCATCGGAAGATGAACCAGTTGACGGTCAATAACTAATATCCCTGAATAAGGATTAATGATCTCATTGATCAGCAATGGGGATCCTGGGTGTTATCAAATATTGACTTCAGATCCGATTATCATCAGTTTCACACAAGACCCTATGATAAATCTCATACAGATTTCCAAAGAAGGTATGGTCTAAACAAATATGTGGTTATGCCGTTCAGTCTCACAAACGTGCCTACATTTTTCATGGCACTAATGAACCGATTGTTCCATCCATACATGGATTATTTTGTGGTGGATTCCATGGAATATATCTACGTGTACTCCCACACTCGACACGACCACATTACCCTTCTCGAGATCATTTTGAGTACACTGAGATAGAATCAGTTATATGCTAAGCTCTCAAAATGCCACTTTTGGATGGACTAGATTCATTTCTTGGGTTATGTTATCTTAGATACAGGAGTATCAGAAGTCTTAGAGAATGTGATAGCAGTAGTTTCCAAGGAGAAACCAAAGAATATATTTGAGGTACAGAGTTTTCAATGGGAGGATGGATTCAAAAGAAATATCATACAGGAAATTTCACACATAGCAGCACCACTGACGGGCTTGACTAAGAAGTGTTCAAGATTCTTGTAGTTAGATTCTTCTGAGCCAGCCTTTAGGAGATGAAAGGGAGGATTACTTTAGCACCAATGATAGAATTTCCAGAGCTGGACAAGAGATATATTGTGAACTATGATGCATCATGTATCGTGCTGAGAGCTATACTAATATAGGAAGCAATAGTTGTTGCATACGAGTCTCGACAGTAAAGGCCACATGAGAGAAATTACCTGATGCATGATCTTGAGTTGGTTACAGTTGTTTTTGCCTAAAAATGTTGGATAAATTATATGTTGGGATATAATTTTATGGTTTTCACGAACGAAAAATACTCAAGTATATCTTCACTCCGTGTGAATTGAATTTGAGACAGTGATGGTTGGTTGGGTACCTTCAGTCTTCTGACTTCAGCATACTTGCATGCCTAGGAAAGGCAACATAGTGGTGGATGCGTTGAGAAGGAGGACTCAGATATAGGTAGTTCAGGAGGTTAGTAGTGAGTGGAAGATTATTGATATGTTCTCTGAGATGATTTTGGAGTTGTATGACAGATAGACTAAAAGTTTTCTTTCTCCTATATCTATTAACTCTACTCTTCTTGATCGAGTGCGAATGAGGAAGCTATCAGATTTTGAAGGTCTAGTACTATGGGAAAGTGTGTCAGAAGAGGACCTTATTCCTGGATGGACCACAAGAAAGGATGAGATCTTCTATTTTCATGGGAGCGTATGGGATTCAGAAGACTTATTCGAGGAGCTGATGCGGTACATTAATTCCTCTGTTTGGGCACTTCATCCTGGTGTCACCCAGATGTATCATGATCTGCACCATCCGTATTGGTGGACTGGTATGAAAAGGGATGTTGCTAGTTTGGTGAAGAGGTGTTCCACCTGTAATACCTCAAGATTCTTCTATGTAACCCTTTATTTATTCTTTTAATTGTTATCAAGGTAAGGGTGACGAATTGGAGAGTTTGGATAACTTGGAATGAAGTTTTGAGGCAGAAGGGGAAGTCGCACGGGCAGCGCACGGTTTTTCTAAACCATGCGGCCAAACCGTGCATAGTTGGTCTTGGAGGTATAACCTTCTGTATGGGTGGCGTATAGTTTGTCTAACTGTGTGGTCAAACCATGTGAGAAGGGTGGATGAGGGAGTAGATAATGCATGGTTTGCACACTGTTTGTCTAACAGTGTGAGAAAACTGTGTGGACACTTAAATGAGATCCTATAAAAGTGGATCTCATGTTTTTTTGTCTCTAAGTGGAATGTTTTTCCACTTAAGTGTCCATAACTCTGGATTTTCTTCTCCATAGGTCAGATAAGGTCTCCCATCATTTTGGAGGTGATATGAAGGCTTCTTCTTGCGAATGAAAGCCTGATTATTGAGGTATGCGATCACTCATCTTCGTTCATGATCAGCTTCATAGATCTACTTAGATCTACATCTCCACTTTTCTATGATTCATAGATCTACACTTGTTATGGGTAGATCTAAGTGTGTGGATGCCAAATATCATGATATTTGATCTTGATCTTTCTAGGAGAAGAGAACTAAGGTCGGTATTTGGAGAATCGACCCAGGTTTCTTGAGTGTTCTTCGACTGATGTGGTTTTCGTCAAAACCTTTGAGGTAGGAGGCTTCTCTCTCGACTCATCATGCTAGAATTTGATTGTCTTAGATTCAAATTGGTTTATTTGAATAGATTTGATTGTGAAAAGCAAAGAATAAATCTTTTTTAGTGATGATTTATGGTTTTGATGAGATTATGCTATCATGGTGAATTGTTTTTCAAAGTTATTTGGCTTGTTGATTTTAAATTAAAGATTTTATGAAATTGTAGATGGTTTGATGAAAAGTGGGTTTTCAATAAAATGGGTGTTTTATTTAATTGGTTTGATATTGAAATGAATTTGATGGAATTGGTTATGAAGAAAAAGATAGTTTTATTGAAATTTTTTGGAATTGAAATAGTTTTTCATTGAAATGGTTTTAATGGAAATGGTTTTCAATAAAAAGGTTATTTTATTGAAAGGTTATTTTGTCATGATTGATGGAAATTTGTGGTGTGTGTTCATATTTCATGTATGGGGCTTGGTTGAAATAATACCTTGTGCTCGGTGCCAAACGTTTAATGTTACATGGTAACAATATGTACGATGCTTGGTTAAAATATGACCTTGTGCTCAGTGCTAATGGTGTAATGGCACATTGGAAACAATTACCTTGTAACAACTTGGTAAATAGACAAGAAACTAATCATGAGTATGGATCTTTCATAATGTAGTATGCATGGTTGGGTATGCCAAAAAGGGGATTTTGTGAAATATTTGGGTATGTCAAAAGGGGGATTTTTTGAAATGGTTGGGTATTCAAAAGAGGAGATTTTATGAAATGGTTGGGTATGCCAAAAAATGATTTTGTGAAATGGTTGGGTATGCCTAAATGGGATGTTTTTAAAATGGTTCTAAAGCTTGTTTAGCTATTTTTATGAAAAAATTACTCATTGTAAAATTAGATTCTTTTACATTGAAGGCTTTGGGTTATATGCGGTTTTGGGAAACTTGTTTATATTTAGATATAAAATGATTTTGAGAAAATGTTTTATATAAAATGTTTTTATATAAATGTTGCTAACTCTTCTATCCTACTGGTGTGAGTAAGGAAGTCATTGGGGAAACCTACTGAGTTTTATACTCACCCCTTGATTTGGAACATTGGTGCTTTTGCAGATGCTATTTTCCGGGACTGGGGAAAAGGTAACGCTTCCCCTTATTTATGTACTACCGCGTGCTGATCAGGGTTGTTCGGTGAATGTGGAGCTCAGAGATCGTGGAGAATGGAGTTTTGGTGTCTTTTGAGAGTCTTGAGTTGTTCTTCTGATGCGTACTTTGATATTTGGTTTGGTCTTCTGATATTTTGTACATGACGTGGTTAACATAAATGAAGTTTTTTATTTGTCATTCATTTGTCCATGCATCATAAAGTTAATTTTGGTTATTCTAGGTTGGTTAATGGGTTTTTCATAAATGGTAAATCATCCCCCAACTTGTATTTGAAACCCTTCAGCATTTATTGCCAGCCTTTCGAGTCTTGGGGATGTCGTTTAAGGCCTAGTAATGACTCGTTGTTCTCTCAAGCCAATGTGAATTGGCTGGTCATTACAAATGGTATCATCATGTTATGTCCTTGCCAAACACGTAATCATCAGTGTTCTTAGTCTTGGAGTTGAAATTCATTCTTGTCTATTGCTTGGGTTGAAATTTTAGACAGAAGAAGGATTGTTGAAACTTGAAATGTATAACATAAAAGGACGTATCTATCCCATTTATTTTGAACTTCAAGTTACTCGGGTGTTGGATACATAAGTGTTTTGGATACTGTAACGCCCCGACCCCAGCTACCTAGAGTTGGTGCATTATTACATAACATTGGCATGATCACAAGAAAGATCAAATCCCGAAAGACCGATTGGTTTAGTAGCCTTGGAAACACTAGATATAATCATAAAGTTTTACATTACATTTCAAAGTGAAAAACTACTACAACAACAAAGTCTTCATATCCACACTATTAACCCCTCATAATATCCCCGCAAGTCATTCATAATTTACTTCTTCACTACCTGGGAAAAATAAAACATAGAAAAGGGGTGAGCTCAAATGCCCAGTAAGGATAACAATATATTCAAAATAATCATAAAAATTTAAGGCAATGAATTACTAAAACAAAAGCCTTTTAAAATTGAACTTCAACATAGTATGGCAAAAGTAAAATGAAATAATGACATTTACTTATTCACATGGATATTCTACTAATCGAATAATCACATGCAATATCAATAACCACTTTCATAATGTTGGAATGCATAATGCCAGACTATCATAACCACACAGTCAAGGCCTCGTGCCAAGACTACAAATAAGATTTTGTCATGGCCTTGTGCCAAGACCCTAGTTTGTCTCATGAGACCTACCGATGCATCGAGGAGCTATAGTGGGCTCCATCCGTCACTTATTAAGTCCAATGCATTCCCATATGAATAGGTTTAAACATAACATAAACATTCGTATTAAAACTAGCATACGAAATGTCAATACTTTCACCATAAACTATGAATGGTATAAAAATAGCACATCCACAGTCAAACATATCACAAAACCTTCAATACAATATAGAAGTTGTGTGTCATAATAAATCAACTTCAAATAATCTTAAAATCTATCAAAGGATGTTGACATAGATGAAATCAAAATTCTTTTTAAAGAAATATCTCCTTTTATTTTGAAATAATTTAAGATCCATATAAAATAAAAAATTTTCTTTGAAAATATTCTTATAAGCTTGTATGGAAAGCTTTTAAGATTTTGTAACGGCGTAAAATAACCGCACCCGCCGTATAAGTTAAAAAAACATTCTTACCTCAATTCTGTCGAAAAGGTTAAAAAGGACCTTGTTTTGAATACGACCGAAAGATTCCTTTATAAACCACTTATAAAAGTCAAAAAGGGTATAAATGACTTTAACTCATATTCTAGTAAATAGTAAAAATGTTTTGAAATGCATTTTTAAGAAACATGGATGTGGATGATAAAGAGATCCCAGTAGATTATTACGTATAAACAACCTTGGATAATGAAAAGGTTGTAAAGTAAACCCTTACCTTGTACTTTTCCTTGGTTGGGGTAGGTTAACCTCCTGTATAATAGTGAAATAATTGTTACTAAATTATACAAGAATCATATACATTAATATGATATCATATATGATCTTTTAATATTGATTTGATAATAATATCTTAGTATTATCGTCGTTTTGGGTGTTAACTTACTCATTTTCTTTATATGTTTTGTTACATAAGTCATGTTTGTTGTATCTTATTCATATCCAGAATGATATCAAGTCCTTAAACATCATTTTTAAATCATTAAATGATAATTATACTTGAATTGATACGATGGAGAATGAATCTCATCGCGTTCGTGGAGACGGTAGTCCGTACGTACGCACGAACGCTATTTCCATTTAATTTTTATTTTAAAAGAATCGAATCCAAATGATACATAGGTATATTACTATTCCAGTATAATATAATATTTTATATATGTTACTTAAGTTCATTAACACCATCCTTTATACGTTCCATGTGTGGTATGAACGAGTCATATCATTTTAAGGGGGCGGTAGTCCGCACTTCCTCAAATGAAATTATCGTATGTATATACAACATGAAACGAATAATGGTATGAAATAAAATGGAATTACAGAAGATTATATATAAAATATATATCATTAATATCATATTTAATTACAGTGCCATCATAATGGCCACCATGAGAGGCGGTAAGATGTATTTGAACAATCATCGTTTCGTGAGGCGTTAGTTTGCCATCCACAGAAACATTATGTTCATCATCCATTAGATGGAGTTGTGTGTATGTGTAGTTTGAATCCTTCTTATAACAACATCCTAGTATATTTAGGATACTGGTGTTGTTACAAAAGAAAGGAAATAAAAAGAGTTTGGGGGTTGAAGAAGCAGAATAAATGAAAATAATTTAAGAGAAATCGTTACCTTTAATTTAGGTAACTCACTTTGGTTGGAACCAAAGGACTTGTTGAAATGCTTTCTGCCTAAGGGGAAACTTCAAGGAGGAGGAGAAGGATGTGGGGAGCTTAGTTGGGCAGAGTTTGGACGAGCCAAGTGGCTTGAGAGGTGTGAGGAATGAGTAGAAGTGGTCTCCTTTTATAAGGGAGAGGAGGGGCTCTTTAGGAAAGAGTGAATATATTACTTTATAATATAATTATATTCGGTTTATAATGGTCCAAAAATCATTGAGGTCGAAGATAAGATGACTAATATTCTAAATAACATCAACCAATAAGAATTGGACAGGTTTTAGATAATATTTTAATCATTATAATATTATTTATTTCAATGATTTATTAATGAGGTAAACATTGCATCATTATTGTGTCATTAATAATTTAACTTATTTGATGTCTAAAAATTATAAATAAAATATCATCATGTAGGAAATCGTTTTAGCTTTCTAATGAATATTTATAATCGAAAATCCAACATGTATAACCCTATGTAAAAATTGTTCTTCTAAAAGATGTAAGCTTATGCCATTTTTATTTTTATTTTAACTTTATTAATATAAAGTGTCCCTACCACATACAAGTGGCTCCAAGGGGTCCCCAAATTGACCCAAGGATGCTCATGGTCGGGTATGTGTCCACCAATAAGGTTAGGACACGTTTTAGGGTAATTTTGTATTATTATAATATTATTTTTTAACCCTTATTTACCGGATTTACCTTTAACCATGGTAAATAAAATATTTACCACAGTAATTATTCAAAATGTCAAAAAATAAAAGTTACCTATTTACAGAATTTCGACATCCTGATTCCAAATATGGAATCCATTTTTCTAAATTCAAAACACAGAAGTGGCAGAAATTAATTTAAAATTAATTCCCGCTGTCAAAACAAAAAGCGTGTTTTTAAGAGGTAATAACTATCAAAAGATTGACACTTGTTTATGTTCGGTTTAATTGTAAAATTATGTCCAATGACCAACATTATATTAAATGGTAAAAATATATTCTAAATATACTTTAAAACCACTCAAATTCACAATTTATCACTATTAATTATTTTGATTAAAAAAGTGGTTTTTAATTAAAATTTAGTAATTTTCACTATTCATCAAAATATTAAAGTTATCCGAAAAGTACCAAAATTTCACCCTAGGCTAATTTCAATATTCCGAATCCAAAAATGAAGTCCATTTTGAAATATAAAATATATATGATTTCAAAAAGTAGGTATTACTATTCACAACAGCTATTTTAATTAGTTGTGGTGTGTGCTAGAACTCGAGGTTGCGTACAACACATGCTATCGCATTATTCAAAGGGAAACGTACCGTAGAAGCTTGGGGTGTTACATTCTCCCCTCCTTCAAATAATTTCGTCCTCGAAATTTCTAGAATACTTATGACATGAAAAGACTCGGGTGGTTCTTCATCATAAGTTCCTCGGGTTCCCACGTTGCCTCTTCCATCTTATGATTTCTCCACAAAACTTTTACCAGACGTGTCATCCGGTTTCTCAGTACTTGTTCTCTTGTATCAAGAATCTTGACGGGCTCTTCACAATAAGACAGATCGGGTTCCAGTTCTAATTCCTCATAGGTGAGTACATGCGTTGTGTCAGGAATGTATTTTCTCAACAGAGATATGTGGAACACATCGTGAACTTTGGAGAGACTTGGCGGCATTGCCAATCAGTAAGCTACAGCCCCAATTCGTTCTAGAATTTCGAAAGGTCCGATGTACCTGGGACTCAATTTACCTTTCTTACCAAAACGTATGACTCCCTTCCATGGAGATACCTTTAGGAAAACATGATCACCGACCTGAAATTCCAAATCCTTCATTCGATTATCGGCATAGCTCTTCTGCCTACTTTGAGCTGCTTTGATGTGATTTTGGATTACCTTCACCTTTTCCACCATTTCCTCCACCAGTTCTGGGCCTACAAGTTTTCTTTCACCAACCTCATCCCAACAGGTTGGTGTACGACATCTCTTTCCGTATAACGCTTCATATGGTGCCATCTGAATACTTGAATGGAAGCTATTGTTATAGGAAAATTCTACCAGAGGTAAAGATTGATCCCACATACCCTGAAAGTCAAGTGAGCAAGATCTCAACATGTCTTCTAAGGTTTGAATAGTCCGTTCTGATTGTCCATCTGTCTGAGGGTGGTAAGCAGTGCTCAAATTAAGTTCAGTATCCAGGGATTTCTGAAGACTTTTCCATAATCTTGAAGTATAACGGGGATCACGATAAGAAATAATCGATAGGGGTACTCCATGATGTCTCACAACTTCATTAATATATAGTCTTGCTAGACGTTCCAGGGGTAGATCTTCTCTTATAGCAAGAAAATGTGCTGTCTTGGTAAGACGATCAACAATAACCCATATTGCATCGTTCCTTCTAGGAGTCTTTGGTAGCCCCATGACAAAGTCCATCGTAACATTTTCCCATTTCCACTCCGGTATGGGAAGAGGTTGCATGACTCCTCCAGGTTGTTTCCTTCCAGCTTTCACTTGTTGACAAACCATACATCTTGACACAAAATCAGCAATCTCCCTCTTCATGTTGTCCCACCAAAAATGTTCCTTCAAATCTCTATACATTTTGGTGCTCCCAGGGTGTATAGAGAAATTGGAACTATGAGCATCATCCAGCAATTCCCTTTTTAGATCAGGTATATTGGGAACACAAAGTCTCTTCCCGAATTTCAAAATTCCATCTTCATACACAAAGTCTCTCAATCTCCCATCATTCACAGCTTTAATCTTCTTTTGGAATTCTTCATCATCGGTCTGAGAACTCTTAATCCTTTCTAGTAAAGATGGTTTGGCAACCATTTGAAAAAGCATTGATGTTTCACCTTCCCTGGTTATTCCCATGTCCATCTTCACTAGATGCATAAAAATTGGATCCCTTTCAATTCTCATATTGTTCAAAACTCCATGGTCTTTTCTACTCAAAGCATCTTCCACCTTGTTTGCCTTCCCTGGGTGGTAGTGTATCGTACAATCATAATCCTTGAGTAATTCAAGCCATCTCCTTTGCCTCATGTTGAGTTCTTTTTGTGAGAAAATATACTTCAAAATCTTGTGATCAGTATAAATCTCACATTTTTCACCATAGAGGTAGTGCCTCTATATCTTCAAAGCAAAGATCACTGCTGCTAACTCGAGATCATGAGTAGGATAGTTTTGTTCATGAATTTTCAACTGTCGTGATGCATAGGCAATAACTCTATCATTCTGCATAAGGACACAGCCAAGTCCTTTCTTCGATGCATCACTATAAATAACGAACCCATCATTCCCCGATGGTAGAGTCAATATAGGAGCATTGACTAATCTTTTCTTCAGTTCCTCGAAACATTCTTCACATTCTTTTGTCCAAACAAATTTAACCCCTTTACGTGTGAGCTTCGTTAATGGGTTAGCCAATCGGGCAAAATTCTGGACGAAACGTCGATAATAACCTGCCAAACCAATAAAACTACGTACCTCAGTTATACTCGTAGGTGCTGGCCATTCTTGGATTGCCTTGGTCTTAGAAGGATCAACAGAGATTCCATCTTTGGAGACAATATGGCCAAGAAAAGAAATATCCTGAAGCCAGAATTCACACTTGCTAAACTCCCCATATAATTCATGCCTCCTCAGAGTCTTCAAGATAATGCGCAAGTGATTTTCATGATCTTCGTAGGTTTTGGAGTATACCAAGATATCATCAATAAATACCACCACAAATTCATCGAGATACTCCTTGAAAACTCTATTCATCAGATCCATGAATACAGAGGGTGCATTAGTCAATCCAAACGGCATTACAGTAAACTCGTAATGCCCGTACCTGGTTCGAAATGCTGTCTTCGGAATGTCTTCCTTCTTCACACACAACTGATGGTATCCAGATCGAAGGTCAATCTTTGAAAAGTATTGAGCTCCATGCAGTTGGTCAAATAAATCATCAATACGAGGTAGGGGATACTTGTTCTTTATCGTTATAGCATTGATCTCTCTGTAGTCGATACATAACCTCATAGATCCATCTTTCTTTTTAACAAAAAGAATAGGGGCTCCCCATGGAGAAACACTAGGGCGAATAAATCCCTTATTACTCAATTCCTCTAGTTGTTTCTTTAGTTCGACTAACTCTACAGTGGCCATTCTATAAGGGGTCTTCGATATAGGCCTTGATCCAGGAATCAAATCAATGGAAAACTCAACTTCTCGTTCTGGAGGATGTCCAGGTAAATCTTCCGGAAATACATCTACAAATTCTTTCACAACAGGTACATCCTCTATTTGAACATTCCTTTCCTCACCGATAGTTACTTCATTCTCTTCCTCCCCAATAATTGAATTTAGTTGAGCTACTGGGGGTGGATCTAAATAAGAATTATGTGGTGACGATTCTGCTCTAAAAATAAGGCGCTCCTTATCATTATCATCAAGAATCGTAACCTCTTTCTTCTTACAATAAATCTTCGCATCATAGTCCGAAATCCAGTCCATACCGAGGATTATATCAAACTCAATCATAGGTATGACGATGAGATCAGCAGATAAAGAAAATTTATGTGCTCTAATGGGGACTGATTCACAAAACTTTGTTGCAATGATACCTCCCTTAGGGGTTTTAACTGACAACTCCCTTATTAAATCAAATTGGAAATATCTAATTTTCTTAGCAAACTGGGAAGATATGAAACAATGCGATGATCCAGAATCAAATAATGCATTTGCTAAACTTGAGGAAACCATTAAATTACCTGCCACCACGTCTTTTGGAGCTTCTACCTCTGCAGTAGTGATAGCATAAGCTTGGCCTTGATCCCTTTGACTTTTCTGAGGTAAGTTCTCCTGACGCTTAGGACATGCATTTGCATAATGCCCCATCTCCCTGCAATTGTAGCACTGAACGTTGGTAGCTTCCTTCTTCCCCTTGCAATCATGAGCTTGGTGGCCTTTTTCACCACACTTGTAACAGACTCCCATTCCCTTCAAGCAAGTACCGGGGTGTTTCTTCCCACATTTACCACATGATGGATATTCAACCTTTCCTTTCATCCCCTTATTTCCATTCCCAGATTGATCAGCATGTCTCTTCTTCTCTTGCTTTTCTTTAAAGTCATAAGACTTAGAGAATTCCTTTTCGGTCTTGATAGAACATGAGACAATGTCTTCGTACGATGAAAAGGATTGTGAGACTAACGCTCGACGGAGAAATGGTTTTAACCCATCAAAGAAACGATCAATCTTACTTCTTGGGTTGCGAATATAATCTCCAGCATACCTCGCTAACCTTGTAAAGTTAGCCTCATACTTTGTGACATTATCATCCTCCTTTTGTCTCAGACTCAGAAATTGCCTTTCCATATCTGCTCGATGGTCGCGAGGAAAGTATTTTTCTAAAAACAGATCTTTGAACTCCCTCCATTCCATATTTGATACTTCATCATCTTCCTTCGTATTTTGAATCAATGACCACCATTGATCAGCATCTCCAGTGAGGCGGTAAACTGCCATGATAACTTTTTCCCTTTCACTGCTCCCCAAAGCCTGAAATATTTTCTCTAGGGAAAATATCCATTGCTCAGCTACTAAGGGATTTGTATTCCCATTGAACGTTGGTGGTTGTTGCCTCATGAATCGATCTAACATTGATCCTCCACGCTGCGGATCAGGGTGCTCCATACGGGTAAGGTTATTATTCATAACCTGAGTAAGTTGTCCCAGTATGGTGATTAGCTGATCAGCACCAATTGCATCACCAGCCCCACTATAATTATCTTGAGCAGGAGGGCAATCCCTACATGGAGTGTGTGCATTGATACGGTTTCCATTTCTTCCACTAGGCGTCATTTCTAAACAATGGCATAAACTAGATTAGTTTATGAATCAAAATACATAATCCCATACTTATAAAACACTTAACATAAATTGAACTATTTATGGATATAATCCATAATCATAAAAATGTTTTCTTTGAGGAAGTATATACTCATAAACCCTTCATAATGATTTGTAAAGATAGTGAGAGTTATCCTAAGCATATCCCCCGGGAGTGTCGTAACCAAGAGTGCAGCAAGGCCCGTTGTCGTGCACCAGTTCCCGTTCGAGTCTAGCTCAAAGCGGTGTTTTCGGGTTTTACCCCTAGGTACATCTGTGCCAGAGCCGCCTCTACCTGCTCGTATCCAGATAGGGATTTATTGCTCGGAAAACTCACAAAATCTCTACAATACAAAAATTCTAGGATGTTCTTCTATACTAATCCTCAAAGTTCATCTTAGGTCTACGTGCTCTAATCAGAGTTTATCTAAATCTTGCTTCCAAGGTTTGTACTAAACTTCCTCTGATACCAACTGTAACGCCCCGACCCCAGCTACCTAGAGTCGGTGCATTATTACATAACATTGGCATGATCACAAGAAAGATCAAATCCCGAAAGACCGATTGGTTTAGTAGCCTTGGAAACACTAGATATAATCATAAAGTTTTACATTACATTTCAAAGTGAAAAACTACTACAACAACAAAGTCTTCATATCCACACTATTAACCCCTCATAATATCCCTGCAAGTCATTCATAATTTACTTCTTCACTACCTGGGAAAAATAAAACATAGAAAAGGGGTGAGCTCAAATGCCCAGTAAGGATAACAATATATTCAAAATAATCATAAACATTTAAGGCAATGAATTACTAAAACAAAAGCCTTTTAAAATTGAACTTCAACATAGTATGGAAAAAGTAAAATGAAATAATTCCATTTACTTATTCACATGGATATTCTACTAATCGAATAATCACATGCAATATCAATAACCACTTTCATAATGTTGGAATGCATAATGCCAGACTATCATAACCACATAGCCAAGGCCTCGTGCCAAGACTACAAATAAGATTTTGTCAAGGCCTTGTGCCAAGACACTAGTTTGTCTCATGAGATCTACCGATGCATCGAGGAGCTATAGTGGGCTCCACCCGTCACTTATTAAGTCCAATGCATTCCCATATGAAAAGGTTTAAACATAACATAAACATTCGTATTAAAACTAGCATACGAAATGTCAATACTTTCACCATAAACTATGAATGGTATAAAAATAGCACATCCACAGTCAAACATATCACAAAACCTTCAATACAATATAGAAGTTGTGTATCATAATAAATCAACTTCAAATAATCTTAAAATCCATCAAAGGATGTTGACATAGATGAAATCAAAATTCTTTTTAAAGTAATATCTCCTTTTATTTTGAAATAATTTAAGATCCATATAAAATAAAACATTTTCTCTGAAAATATTCTTATAATCTTGTAAGGAAAGCTTTGAAGATTTTATAATGGCGTAAAATAACCGCACCCGCCGTATAAGTTAAAAAAAACATTCTTACCTCAATTCTGTCGAAAAGGTTAAAAAGGACCTTGTTTTGAATACGACCGAAAGATTCCTTTATAAACCACTTATAAAAGTCAAAAAGGGTATAAATGACTTTAACTTATATTCTAGTAAATAGTAAAAATGTTTTGAAATGCATTTTTAAGAAACATGGATGTGGATGATAAAGAGATCCCAGTAGATTATTACGTATAAACAACCTTGGATAATGAAGAGGTTGTAAAGTAAACCCTTACCTTGTACTTTTCCTTGGTTGGGGTAGGTTAACCTCCTGTATAATAGTGAAATAATTGTTACTAAATTATACAAGAATCATATACATTAATATGATATCATATATGATCTTTTAATATTGATTTGATAATAATATCTTAGTATTATCGTCGTTTCGGGTGTTAACATACTCATTTTCTTTATATGTTTTGTTACATAAGTCATGTTTGTTGTATCTTATTCATATAGAGAATTATATCAAGTAATTAAACATCTTTTATAAATCATTAAATGATAATTATACTTGAATTGATACGATGGAGAATGAATCTCATCGCGTTCGTGAAGACGGTAGTCCGTACGTACGCACGGACGCTATTTCCATTTAATTTTTATTTTAAAAGAATCGAATCCAAATGATACATAGGTATATTACTATTCCAGTATAATATAATATTTTATATATGTTACTTAAGTTCATTAACACCATCCTTTATACGTTCCATGTGTGGTATGAACGAGTCATATCATTTTAAGGGGGCGATAGTCCGCACTTCCTCAAATGAAATTATCGTATGTATATACAACATGAAACGAATAATGGTATGAAATAAAATGGAATTACAGAAGCTTATATATAAAATATATATCATTAATATCATATTTAATTACAGTGCCATCATAATGGCCCCCATGAGAGGCGGTAAGATGTATTTGAACAATCATCGTTTCGTGAGGCGTTAGTTTGCCATCCACAGAAACATTATGTTCATCATCCATTAGATGGAGTTGTGTGTATGTGTAGTTTGAATCCTTCTTATAACAACATCCTAGTATATTGAGGATACTGGTGTTGTTACAAAAGAAAGGAAATAAAAAGAGTTTGGGGGTTGAAGAAGCAGAATAAATGAAAATAATTTAAGAGAAATCGTTACCTTTAATTTAGGTAACTCACTTTGGTTGGAACCAAAGGACTTGTTGAAATGCTTTCTGCCTAAGGGGAAACTTCAAGGAGGAGGAGAAGGATGTGGGGAGCTTAGTTGGGCAGAGTTTGGACGAGCCAAGTGGCTTGAGAGGTGTGAGGAATGAGTAGAAGTGGTCTCCTTTTATAAGGGAGAGGAGGGGCTCTTTAGGAAAGAGTGAAGGTATTACTTTATAATATAATTATATTCGGTTTATAATGGTCCAAAAATCATTGAGGTCGAAGATAAGATGACTAATATTCTAAATAACATCAACCAATAAGAATTGGACAGGTTTTAGATAATATTTTAATCATTATAATATTATTTATTTCAATGATTTATTAATGAGGTAAACATTGCATCATTATTGTGTCATTAATAATTTAACTTATTTGATGTCTAAAAATTATAAATAAAATATCACCATGTCGGAAATCTTTTTATATTTCTAATGAATATTTATAATCGAAAATCCAACATGTATAACCCTATGTAAAAATTGTTCTTCTAAAAGATGTAAGCTTATGCCATTTTTATTTTTATTTTAACTTTATTAATATAAAGTGTCCCTACCACATAAAAGTGGCTCCAAGGGGTCCCCAAATTGACCCAAGGATGATCATGGTCGGGTATGTGTCCACCAATAAGGTTAGGACACGTTTTAGGGTAATTTTGTATTATTATAATATTATTTTTTAACCCTTATTTACCGGATTTACCCTTAACCATGGTAAATAAAATATTTACCACAGTAATTATTCAAAATGTCTAAAAATAAAAGTTACCTATTTACACAATTTCGACATCCTGATTCCAAATATGGAATCCATTTTTCTAAATTCAAAACACAGAAGTGGCAGAAATTAATTTAAAATTAATTCCCGCTGTCAAAACAAAAAGCGTGTTTTTAAGAGGTAATAACTATCAAAAGATTGACACTTGTTTATGTTCGGTTTAATTGTAAAATTATGTCCAATGACCAACATTATATTAAATGGTAAAAGTATATTCTAAATATACTTTAAAATCACTCAAATTCACAATTTATCACTATTAATTATTTTGATTAAAAAAGTTGTTTTTAATTAAAATTTAGTAATTTTCACTATTCATCAAAATATTAAAGTTATCCGAAAAGTACCAAAACTTCACCCTAGGCTAATTTCAATATTCCGAATCCAAAAATGAAGTTCATTTTGAAATATAAAATATAAATTATTTCAAAAAGTTGGTATTACTATTCACAACGGCTATTTTAATTAGTTGTGGTGTGTGTTAGAACTCGAGGTTGCGTACAACACACGCTATCGCATTATTCGAAGGGAAACGTACCGTAGAAGCTTGGGGTGTTACAGATACACTTCTAGAATGTTGTAAATATCATTTTCATGGTTTTAGATAATGAGAGGAGCATGAAATGAATTGTAGAGGAATGAATTCCCACTAGGATTACATATATCATTGTGATGAATTAGTGAGGATTTCGTGCAAGGTGTGATTTTTTGAAAAATGCAGAAATTGTTTTCAAATGAATGATTTTGAAAACCTGGTATTAGGTGTATTTTGAAAATGGGATGATTTTCAAAAATCATGTTGAATGTTTTCAAAAATGGTTGAACACAGAAAAAGGTTGTTTTGAAAACAATGTTGTGATAGATTTTGTGATAGAATTTTAAATGCTAATCTATTAGTTGATAGAGAGTGAGATTGGGGGAGTTTGTTGTTGGTATATAAAATGGGACCAGGTAGGCATCGTCGGAACCAACCCGACGAGGCTGTAGAGAATGTGGTTGCACCAGAACCACGTGTGAACCAAGAGATAGTTCAGAGTATTGTCCATGATTTTTAAGCTATGGATAAGGGCAATCGGAGGAATGATCCACATAATGTGGATCATACGATCTAGTTCATGAAGCAGAATCCACATAACTTTCAGGGTGATGCTTAAACGGAGAAGGAGGAGGTGTGGCTATGTAGGATGAATCGTATCATTGATTTCAAAGGCACACCATCAGAGCTCAAGGTCATGTTGGTGACGTATATTGTTGAGGATCTTCCATGTAAATGGTGGGATTTAGTGGTCCAGGCTATGTTGGATGAAGGCCTTACATGGGAGGATTTGGAAGAATTGTTCAACAAACAATTCTATCCTCACACGTTCAAGATTTAGAAAATGAAGTACATCTTCATCTTGAAACAATAGACCCTATATGTAACATAGTATGTCTTTATGTTCATGAATTTAGTCTGTTTTGCACCAGAGGTTGCGACAAGTGCGTCTTTGAAGGCACGCATCTTCGAATCGAGGATAAGGTAGGTGATTCGATCAAAAATTGTGGTGCTCTATATTACAGATCATACATAAATTGTGAACAGAGCAACTGTTGTTGAACGTGATATCTTGGGATCGATGGGAGGAGGCATGTTGATACCTATGGGAAATGGTGGGAACCCAACTATTGGGAACAAGAGGAAAAGGGAAATATTTTTCCATAGTGCAAGTGGAAATCAGAACCAGACGGCATAATCAGTGAACCTTCCTCCATGACCCCAGAGTAATGTAGGTTGCTTTCAATGTGGTTCAACTGACCACATAAAGAGATAGTGTACGGTGATACCTAGAGCAAGTCATAATTCCAACAAGAAGGGACATATTCAGTTTTATGGTCACAGTTCTCCTAGGTCGGGTACTCGGGACACTTCTCAGTCATCGCAAGCATCGTATGCTTTGACTGTAAGAGGACAGTAGAGTTAGTATCGTCAGCAAAATAGAGTTATCTATAGTGATTCTAGAAATATGATGACTCCTCAACCAGGGAAATTTCAACAAGGAAACAAGGAGGGTATTAAAGTGACGAATCAATTATATGAATCTGAGTAAATGATGGTTGATGACCAGGCTAGACCATCTATGATGAGAGGTACGATTCTTTTGAATTCTACCCTTGATCAAGTGCTCTACGATTCTGGTGAATCAGATTCTTTCATTTCTTCTCGTGTCGTTGATCTGCTATGTTTAAAACTGGTAATGATGCCTTCTGATTTGAAACTTAAAACTCTTCTCGGTGAAAGAGTATGTCAAGCCTTTGTGGGTAAAGCATGGGCTGTAACTGTTGATGGAGCTGAGTTGAAATGGGACTTCTCGATTTTGTACATAGATGTATATGACGTAATCCAAGGTATGGATTGGTTGACAATGTTTAAGGCTCACATTGACTGTTATAGGATAATGGTTAGTTTCATGACTAAGGATGGAATCAACCATCTCTTCAGACGACAGAAGATGGTAAAGAAAGGTGAAAAGAGCTTGTTTGGACCAATGGTGGGAATTATCTCATACCAAATGGCAGCGTTGACTTTGGAAGCAATCAGAGAGATTGAGGATAATAGTTTTCCAGCAGTTGTGGATCAATTTCTAAATGCCTTTCCCAAAAATTTCTCAGGGTTACCACCTCAAATAGAAGTGGAGTTTACTATTGATATCCTTCCGAGGACCAGTCCTATTTCCCATTCGTCTTATGGGATGGCACCAATAGAGTTATGGGAATTTAAAGTGCAGTTAGAGGAGATGGAAAGAAAGGGTTTAATTCGACCAAGTACATCTTTGTGGGTAGCACCAGTTTTGATCGTGAAAAATGAAGATGGAGATCATCGGTTATGTGTTGATTATCATAAGATTAACCAAGTTATGATAAATAATAGAAATCCACTTCTACTCATTGGTGATTTGTTCGATCAATTAAGGGGAGCTCAATGGTTCTCCAAGATTGACTTGTGATCCAGATATCACCAATTGCGAGTTCAGAAGGAGGATATTCCAATGACAAATTTCCGAAGTAGATATGGACACTACGACTATGTAGTCATACATTTTGGAATAATGAATTCACCAGAGGTCTTCATTGCTTTGATTAATCAGATATTTCAGCAATATATGGATTCTTTTGTAGTGGTGTTTGTGGATGATATCTTGGTGTATTCAAAGACTAGGGATGATCACGAGGTGCACCTGGAAACAATGTTACAAATCTTGAGAGATCATCGTTTTTTTTTCCAAATTATCAAAGTGTGATTTTTGGATACGGGAAGTACGTTTCCTTGGCCATGTTATTTCTGAAAAAGGTGTTTCTATCGATCTTGAAAAGATAAAATCCTTTATCTTGTGGCAACCACCGAAGAATGTGTTCGAGATACACAATTTTCTTGGTCTAGCTGGTTACTACCGACGCTTTTTGTGTAATTTCCTAGGACTAGCTCCACCAATGACAGCTCTGACTAAGAAGAATGCACTTTTCCAGTGGAAGGTAGAATGTCATATTTCTTTCCAGGAACTGAAGGTTCATCTTACATCGGCACCCATATTGATCTTTCCTTAATCAGGATATGGGTATATGATGTATTGTGATGATTTAGGATCAGGGTTGGGTTGTGTTCTCATGAAAAGAGATCATGTGATTGCTTATGGTTCAAGGAAGTTGATGGTTCATGACAAGAATTACCAAACACATGATTTGGAGATAGTTCCAGTCATCCATGATTTGAAAATATAGAGTCATTATCTATTTGGTGAGAAATTTATTATGTTTTCGGATCATAGAAGCTTGAAACACATTTTCTCACAGCAAGATTTGAATATGAGTAAAAGGAGGTGGATAGTGTATCTCCAAATGTTTGACTTTGACTTGATTTACACACTAGGAAAGGGAAATTAGGTGGTGGATATATTGAGTACAATGTCATATGCTCAGTTCGCGAAAGAAGCTTCAGATGAATGGCAGTTGTTGCCGGTCTTAGCTGACATGCATGTGGAATGTGAAGACTAAGGTGATGTTTCTGTTTTTTTCAGCTACACTTGTTCATTATTTAGTAAATATGATCAAACAAGCACAAACATATGATGCATAATATCTAGTTGTATGTTCAAAACTCAATGGTAGGGAGACCATTGATGGCGGGAAACTTAATTGGGGTTCAATTTTGTGTTTCAGAGATCAGATGGTTGTACCTTTGATTTTTTAGGAACAACTCCTTCATTATTACCACCATTTGAAATGGTATGTACATCCGGGTACACCAGAAATGTATAAGGCATTGAAGACGTAGTTTTGGTGGAGCGGCAGGAAAGGAAAGCTGGCTGAGTTCGCCTCGCGGTGCGTAACATGTCAGCAGGTTAAAGCAGAGCATCATAGATCAGATGGTATGTTACAATCATTACATATCTCAGTGTGGAAATGGGATCAAGTAGCAATGGATTTTGTTATTGGTATTCCAAGAACATCCCGAACACATGATGCCATTTTGGTGATAGTGGATCATCTAACCAATTCTTACCATTTCATCCCTATTCGTGAAACCCGTACGGTGGAAGATCACTAAAAAATATATACCCAAGAAGTGGTAAAGAGGCATGGTGTACCAGTTTCTATAGTCTCAGATAGAGATCCAAGGTTTACATCTCATTTCTAGAAATCATTACAGTAATCCCTCAAATCTCAGTTGACTATGAGCACGACCTATCATCCTCAGACGGATGGGAAATCCGAGCGGACGATACAAAAATTTGAAGATATGTTGTGGGATTGTGTAATGGATTTTGGTTCCATATGGTAGGAGCATATACCCTTTGTGTATTTCTCATACAACAATTTCTATCAATACTCAATACACATGGCACTGATTGATGCATTGTATGGGTGTCCTTATCGTTCTCCACTTTGTTGGGTGGAAACTACTGAAAATTCACTAATTGGGCCGACCCTTGTCCAAGAAACAATGGAGAAGATTCAGTGGATTAGAAAGATAATGGAGAAATCTCAGAGTCATCAGAAATATTATGCAGATCACAGTCGAATACTATTGTCATTTGTTGTGGGTGATCATGTCTTCTTGAGGATCACTCCAAGTCTTGGACAACATTGTTTCAAGAATCAGGGAATGTTATATCCTTGATACATTGGTCCTTTTGTGATACTATAACGGGTTGGAGAGGTGGAATATCTGTTGGCATTACTACCACAGTTTAGTCCGGTGCATAATGTGTTCCATCTATCTCAGTTGAAAAAGTATCAGCCTGATCTTGACCATGTGATCAGATGGGATCACGTTGAGCTATAGTCGGATTCTTCATTGATACATTTCCTGATACAGATTGGGGATAGTCAATAGAATGTATTTTGTGGAAAAATAATCGGTCTACTACAGTTTTTATGGCAGTATGGTTAGATTTAGCAATAGACATAGGAACGTGAAAAATAAATGAAAGAGAAGTGGCCGAAACTCTTTCAGTTGGATGAAGGTTTTGTACATTCCTAGGATGGAAAGACCAATGGTGGGGAGAATTTAGTACCCCCAGTAATGGGTATGTAACCCTTTATTGATTCTTTTAATGGTTATAATGTTAAGGGTGATGAATGGGAGAGTCAAGAGAACTTGGAATGATGTTTTGAGAAAAAGGGGAAGTCGCACGGGTGGTGCATGATTTGTCTAAACTGTGCGGCCAAACCGATCATAGTTGGTCTTGGAGGCAGTAGCTTCCGCATGGGTGGCATGCAGTTTTTCTACCAGTGCGGCCAAACCATGTGATAAGCGTGACCAAGGCAGAAGCAAACACACAGTTAGCGCACAGTTTGTCTAACAGTGCGAGAAAACTGTTCGACCACTTAAACGAGATCCTAAAAAGGTGGATATCATGTGTTTTTGTCAATAAGTGGATCATTTTTCCTCTTATGCATCCATAACTCCGGATTTTTCTTCCCCATAGGTCATAGAAGGTTCTCCCATCATTCTGGGGGTGATCTGAAAGCTTCTTATGGCGAATCAAAGATGGATTCTTGAGGTATGTGATCGTTCATCTTCATTCTTGATCGGTTTCTTAGATTTACATAGCTCTACTTCTCCTCCTCTATTGGATTCATAGATCTATGCCCGTTATGGGTAGATCTATGTGTTCGGATGCCAAATATGATGATATTTGGTCTTGATCTTTATAGGAGAAGAGATCTAAGGCGGGTTTTGGAGAATCGACCCTGGTTTCTTGAGCGTTCTTCGACCATTGTGGTTTTCGTCAGATCCATTGTGGTAAGACGCATCACTCTAGACTCCTCTTGCTAGAATTGATCGGAATAGATTCAAATTTTGTTATTTGAATGGATTTGATATTGAAAAGTATAGAATAAATCATCTCTAGTGATGATTTATGGTTTTGATGTGATTGTGAAATTGTAGTGAATTGTTGTGCAATGTGATTTGGCTTGTTTGATTTAAAATGTTGATTTTAAATTTTGGATTTTATGATATTGTAGATGGTTTGATGAAAAGTGGGTTTTCAATAAAAATGTTTTTTTTAATGGTTTGAGATTAAAATGAATTTAATGTAATTGTTTTTCAATAAAAATGGAGTTTTATTGAAATGGTTTAGAATTGAAAATTGTTTGGAATTGAAATGGTTTTCATGGAAATGATTTTCAATAAAAAATGTGTTTTTATTGAAAGGGTGTTTTGGCATGATTGATGAGAATATGTGGTGTGTGTTCATATTGCATGAAGGGGGCTTGGTTGAAATATAACCTTGTGCTCGGAGCTAAACGTTTAATGGCACAAGGTAACAACATGTACGAGGCTTGGTTGAAAAATGACATTGTGCTCGATGCCAATGGTGAAATGGTACATGGGATACAATTACATTGTGATGACTTGGTAGATCGGCGAGAAACCACTCATGAGTCTGGAACATTCATAACGTAGCATACATTGTTCGGTATGCCAAAAAAAGATTTTGTAAAATGGTTGGGTATGCCAAACAATGGATTTTGTGAAATGGTTGGGTATGCCAAAAATGGGATTTTGTGAAATGGTTTTGTATTCCAAAAGGGGATTTTTTGGAATGGTTGGGTATTCCAAAATGGGATGTTTGTAGAATGGTTCTAAAGCATGTTTAGTTATTTTTCTGGAAAAATAATTCATTTGAAATTTGGTTTCTTTTGTATTGAAGGCTTTTGGTTATAAGTGGTTTTGGGAAACTAGCATATATTTAGTTATAAACTTCTATTGAGAAAATGTTTTTTATAAATTGTTTTTATATAAATGTTTCTAACTCTTCTATACTAGGGGCATGAGTAGGGATTTCATTGAGGAAACCTAGCGAGTTTTATACTCACCACTAATTTGGCATTGTGGTGCATTTACAGATGCTATTTTCTGGGATAGGGGTAAAGGTAACACTTCCCATGTTTTTAATACTACCATGTGGTGATTGGGGATGTTCAGTGATTGTGGAGCTCGGAGCTTGTAGAGCCCGGAGTTTTTGGGTCTTTTGTTAGTCATGATTTTTTCTTCCGCTGTGTACTTTGATGTTTGGTTTGGTCTTCTGCTATTGTGTACTTGATGTGGTTGACATCAATGAATTTGTTTAGTTGTCATTCATTTGTTCATGCATAATATAGTGAATGCTGGTTATGCTTGGTTGGTTTGTGGGTTTTTCATAAATTGTAAATCATTCCCCAACTTGTATTTGAATCCCTTGGGGATTTATTTCTAGACTTTGGTGTCTTGGGGATGTCACTTCAGGCCTAGTAATGACTCGTTGTACTCTCAATCCAATAAGAATTGGTGGGTCATTACACCACCTGTCAGCAGGTGCAGGCTGAGCATCATCGACGATCATAGATTTTGTAGCAGTTATCCATTCCTTAGTGAAAATGGAATGATTTCGAGATAGACTTCGTGACAGGTTTACTAAGGTCACCTCGAGGGAATGATGCTATTTGGGTTTTCATTGAAAAAATCAGATAGGTTTCTCAATTCTTTCCAATCAAGGAATTTTTAGTGCTGATTAGCTAGGACGGTTGTACATCCGCGAGATAGTACATCTACATGGGGTTCCACACTCCATTGTTTCAGACAAGGATTCACTTTTTTATTTCATAGGCCTCAAAGGGATTGAAAAAGGACTTGGGTACACTAGTTAATCTGAGTACAACTTACCACCCCCAGACAAACAGCTAGTTTGAGCGTATGATTCAGGTGCATGTGGACATGCTTCGTGCTTGCATTCTGGATTTTTTTGGTTCTTGGGAGAATCCCATACCTCCTGTGGAGTTTTCCTACAAAAATAGTTTTCAAGAAACTATTTAGATGTCACCTTAATAGGTTCTATACGGTAGTCCATGAAGATCACCCTTATGTTGGTTTGAGGAAGGAGAGGTAGCTATGTTGGGACCTCATATTGTCTAGGAGAGCACAGAACTCATAGAGTTGATTCGAAAGATGATGGATATTGCACAGTCTTGATAGAAGTCTTATGTTGATCGACAATGATGACCTCTAGAGTTAAGGTCGAGGATTTGGTTTTCCTGCTGTCACACCATAGTTGGGAATCCTGAGGATTAGGAGACAGGGTATGCTTTTGCCGAGGTACGTCAGGTCGTTTGAGGTTTTGGAGAGAGTTGGGTCACTTACCTATCGGTTTCAGTTACCTTAGAGGTACCAGGATATGCATAATGTCTTCTATGTTTTACAGCTCTAACATTACTTCTCGGACCCGTCTCATGATTTTCAACCTAAGGAGGTTGGGTTAGAGGTGGATGCCTTGTTGGAGGAGAATACTCTCCGTATTGTTGATCGTAGTATGATGTTTCTCTGTGGTCGGTCTGTTCCACTGGTATAAGTGCTATTGAAGCACAGACGAGTACAGGATGAGACATGGGAGAGGGAGGCTGATGTACAATCATAGTGGTTGGAGCTGTTTGAGGATTCTTTTCTAAGCCTCCTTGCTAGGGAAATTCGGGGAAGAATTTTTTTAAAAGTGGAAGTTTGTATGAACCAGGATATTCTTTTCAGGTATGTTTTCCTTTTTATAGTGATTCTAAGGAAAATTGTAATTTCTGGATATTTATTAAGTACATTTCATGTACCTTATGGGGGAATGAAATGTACTCGGATACCCTAGGTTGCCGAGTGCTGGTCGTGTAGCGGCCATGCACACGGCCGTGTGTGTTGCATGGAGACCACCTAATGCAGTGGTCAGTGATGGTAAGTACATGTTGTGTACTTATAATGTACATTCCGTGTAATTTCCTTTTTTCATTAAATTCACAGGGGTCACATCTGATGGAAAAAACCGTCCCCTTCTAGGTCTGGTTCATTTGAGAGCATCCGTAAGACTGAGATCTTTCCCCAAGCCCCCGACCGAGCATCCTTCCTCCTATTTAGCCGTCTTCAGTTGTGTTGGGATTGCCTCGGTAAGCTCTGCCTTCTTCTAGAGCTTCATTTCATGATTCCTCCTATTTCTCAAGTTATCTTCTATTGAGTGATTTTAGAATTTTTCTAGATCTATGGTGTTCTTGGGTGATTCAAGGATATATGTTCACTTATAACGATCCTACAACACTGAGGTAGGTGGTTTGAGCCTTTCCATTGAATTTCATTGAGTTATTTGTGCAAAAGTTCCCAATACCCTTGAGCATGGTATTGCGTGTTTACTGTTATAGCCCTGTTAATTTCTTGTTATGCTTGTTTTTTTGAATAAAGGTTAATTAAATGATAATTGGGTTAATTACTATGCATTGGGATTGTTTTCCCATGGATGTTTATTTATGACAGTTTGGCCTTGCTTAGCCTATTAGCCTGCCTTGTTTGTTTCCCATGGCTAGTATTGTAGGATGGAATGTTTATCTGACAAGTTGTTATGCTGTATAATGGTTAACCATGTAGTTCTTGAGGTTTACATGGGCGGCTTTTAATTTCTATCATTTTTTGACTTACAGAGGGTTGTGAGTACCTGGTGTAGCGTACCATAGGGAGAATATACATAAGGGCTTCTCCATAGTTTCAGTTATTTTTGTTACGATGCATGACCATATGGGGAATTCACGTACGTGCTTCTTTATAGTTTCTATAGTTCCTCAACGTGGGCCACATGGGGAATGTGATGTAACTGCTTCCCCAGAGCACCATTTAGTTACCGATAAGAGACTATAAGTGGAATGGACGGCTAGTGCTTCCTAGAGATTGAATACTAAAGTTGAACCATATGGTTTAGAATGTGTGCACTTCCTAGATGTTTTCTTGTGTATTCTAGGTAAGAACAGAGGGGATAGGCTGTGAGTACAAACTTGAGGGATACCTATATGAGATTATCTGTTTAAATGGAATGTGGTGTATGAGTTCTTTGAAACTGTAGGAATGATTACTATTGAGTACTTCTTTGTTTACTTTTTTCATTTGCTTATTACCAACCATATATATTCACTGACTGTTAGTCACAAATCTCTGGTTATTTGCCTACTGGGATATTGTCTCACACCCTATTTGGGTCATGATTTTGTACCCAAACAGATTATATTGTTGTAGGTATAGATAAGGGCAAGTTCCCTTCTACATCAAGTGCTTTACTGCTTTGGATATGGAGAGCATGGGACCAACCTGAGACTTGCGATGCTGAGGAGCTGTTTACTTTTTTTCTTTTACTTTGGTTTAGTATTTATTTCTGTATTTTTACTTTCATGCCTGTTTTCATAGACATATGTATCAAGAATCATTTATATAAAGTTTCTCCAGTTGTTCCATCATTAGTCTTCAACTATTTACTATTGTTTTTAATTTTTACTGCTTCTGATATTGTATATCTTTTTCTCTTCCACTGTGTTACTCTGACAATGAGGGCATATATTCCCTACTATCACACCCAATATCCTCGTTGGTAGTTGACAACCTCTAGCAGTAGGAGAAATTCTCTTGAGGCCATGTGTCCAACTGGGTACGGGGCGCCTCTAGACAGCTTCCAAAACCAAGACATTACCAAATGGAACTATATATACCTTGAAAAGGCGTTTAGGTGTATAACAAAACATGAGTATCAATGAAGGCAAATTGAGACCAAACATTTTTACCAATTTGGATAATTTTTAACTTAACCCACCTGAAGGAGAGATCATAAAATAGATATATTAATAACCATAAATTTATTTATAAGATACGTAGAATACAACCTTGTTTAGTACAAACACCACACAAAAGGAAAGAGTTGGAAACATAACATTTATCTTATACAAATTAAAAGTGAGATGAAATCACCTTACCTTGTGTCATGACTCACTTCATATTCATACAATATTCTTAAATATTAAATATAAGTTTATTAATTATAAGTTTTAGAAAAATATTATTACACATAATTCCAAATATGGGTTTATTGTGACCTCATATTACCTTATGGTTAATGATCCTATGTTACGGGTTCACGTTAGATAATATTCTCTTTATTCTTTGCATGTGTCAAAATTAGTAATATAATTGGTATTTATAACTATATCATGATTCATGAATAGATATATTGATATTAATATCATTAATATATAGTATATTTATATTGTAATAATCCATATCTTAAATAATTATTAAATAGAATACACCATTCATGAAAATGGTAAGCCGAACATATGCACGAATGTTGATTCCATTTTAATTATTATGCTCAAAGAAAGTGTTTAATAAAATATGTATATGATTGTATGTATGTATGTATATATGTATCATTATTACCATATAATTTATATATCATATTAGTTCACTAAACTGGTCCATAATACTTTCCATGTGGTGTGTGATCGAATAACATCGCTTTGAGGGTGCAGTATTCCACACTTCCTCAAACGAGATTATCATATTAACACCAAATGGAAATAAATTTTTAGGAGATTTAAAAAGGAATTAAGAAGCTTAGATAAATAATAATTATCATATATAAAATATATAAATATATTTTCTATCATAATGGCCACCACAGTTGGTGGTCAATGATAAAATGAACAATCATCATTTCCCGAGGGAGTAGTTCGTTGTACACAAAAACAATATGTTCTATATCCGTTAAATGGATATGTGTGTAAGTGTAGGTTGAAAACATGTTTATAACAACATAATTGTATATTTAGGATTCTGGGGTTTTCATACAAGAATGGAATAATGGGATTAGAGGTGGTGGAGAAGGAAAATAATATAAATGAGAACTAGAGAATATGTTACCTCTTAATTAGATAAATCCTTTTTTGTTTTTTCCAAAATAATTCCTTGAGTAATATTATATCCAAGGTAAGGATTATAGAATTAATGGAAGAAATTTTGGATCTTAATTTACTATATCTTCAGTTAGACAAGGGGATTTAATGGTGCGAGGATATTGGTATAGGTGGTGGCTTTTTATAAGGAATGAAAAGGAAACACATGGAATTTTGTACAACAAGTTACGTTTACTGACATAATTACATAAAACAGTCCTGGAAAAAATAATTAATGGTAAATATTTAATTAATTTCCATAAAATGGGTTATTTACACGTTTCTAGGACTTTTTGGTATCATATTTAAGGATTAATATTTTATTAACCTAATTTTCCTCATAACTGATATAATTAATTTTAAACACTTTCACAAATATTTCTTCTAAAAAAATTCCTAAATTATTATCCATTATAAATTATGTTTATTAAAAATATGAAAACCATTTTTTTAAATTATAAACACAAAAGTGGATGAAATTAATTTAAACTTAATCAAGTTGACTAGATGACACTGCGTGTTTTTAATGTTAAAAAGATATAATTATTGTGAAGTATTTATTTCCAATTTCAATGTGAAATTGGTTAACATGACCAATATTGGACTAAATGTTAATAATATTATATAATAAAACACGGAAATAAATTTAAAATAAAATTTATCCTCATAAAAAAATTAAATTAAAAAGTTGATTTGAAATAAAATCAGGAATTTTTTAGTACTCATTCAAAAATGATGTTTCCCAGAAAAATATCAAAAATTTACCCTAATATAATTTAGGGATTATAAATTCAAAAATAACGTATATATTATTAAATTAAATTTATAAATTTAAAAAAAATTATTATTTTTCACACAAGGACATTAAATGTGGTTCAACCGAGAAAACTCTTCTTTAAAATATAAAAGGATGTAACCAAAGAACTAATCATTCATTAAAAATATGTTTTAATTATATAAAATAAATAAATAAACGTTATAAGTGGATATTACTATATTTCACAGTTAGTTTATCATTATTTCATATAAAAAATGAGATGTTTTGTTGAAACTCAGCGTTGTGTGCATCGTATAATATGTCGGTATTGTGTGTAATTTATAAAAAGTTAGTTTTTCATGTAATGTATGAGAAGTTGATGTTTCATGTGAAAGGAATGTTTGAATTAGGTAATTATAATATATAAATGAATATTCAATTTATTTAAAATGTTTTACATAATAATTGGAGGTGTTACATTCTACCCCCCTTAAAATGAATTTCACACTCAAAATGTGTCACTCAGGTAAAAAAATACGGACACTTATAGCTAATAATTAACTAAAATACCAACATATCTTCTTCAAATGGTGATTTAAAAAAACATTGACTATACACGTTGTCTTTTTGGAAGAACATTATCTAAACGATCCAAATTTTCAGCGTGTTTCTCCACGTAAGAAATATCATACTCCAGCGGTATGACCTTTGAGTTCATTACATGTCAAGGGTCAATTTTTAACATCATAAAGAGAGATATTTGGAACAAATCATCAACTTGAGAGAGATTTTTTTGAAGTTCCACGTCATAGGATACTGCCCCAATACAATCAGGAATCTCAATGGGGCCGATATACCTAGGGATTATTTTCCCCTTCTTATGGAATCTCATAAAATCATTTATAGATTGAGATTCATAGAAACACATTTCCATTACATGAAATTATAGATTACATCAATGGCTATAAGTATGAATTTTATTCTGACTTTTAGCTATCTTGATATGATGTGAACTGGTTTTATCCTTCTTGACCACTATATTAAAAATCTCAGGAAATAATTTCTTTTTTCCTCCAACCTCATCCCATCACATTGGATAAATACATTTATTTCCATAGATGAGGTCATATGGTGCCATCTAAATGATTGATTTAAAGTAATTATTGTTATAAAACTCAACTAGAGAAATTGGTTGATCCCCATGGCCTTTGCAATCCAGAGAATAAGATTTCAACATATCCTCTAGTGTTCAAATTGTTATTTCATACTGACCATCTGCCTAAGGATAATAATTATTGCTAAAACTCAATTCTGTATCAATTGATTTGTAATGACTTCATCATAACATTGTGGTAAACCATGGATCACAATCAGATGAAATAGAATGTGGTACTCCATGAAGCATTACCACTTCTTTAATGTTTATCTTGGAAAGCTAATCATGAGAAAAATATTCACTGATATTAGTGAATTATGATGACCTAGTAAGGTGATAAAAAACTACCCATAGACAATTAAACCCTTTAGAGTCTTTGGGTAGTCTAACAACAAATTCTGTAGTATTTTTATCCCATTTCCATTCTTTTATGGGCAATGGATGAAACAACCCTTTAGATATTTGTCTTTTACTCTAAACATTTTATCAAACCAAAAAATGAGATTCAAAATCCGTGATATTTCTACTCATTTGATCCAACTAGAAGTATTCATTCATTTTATTATACACCTTTGTAATTCCATGTTGAATAGAGAATGACTAACTATGAGATTCCACTAATATATCATTCTTAAAATTCGGTATTGAAGGAAGACATACATGGTTCATGAACCTTATCATTCCATTCTAAACAAGGTTAATCTCAAGAATATATTTTAATTTCTTTTGAAAATCTAAATTGTATTTATTCACCTTTTTAATCATCACTTGGATAAGGGGATAAACATTTATTTGAGAAAGATACGATTTTACCCTTCCATTAGTATTTATAGATCCATACTTTTAAAATACAGAAATATTGGATCTTTTGTGATCTGTATCATGGATAAGCTAGCATGATTCTTCTTACTCATAACATCAACCACCTTGTTCACATTCCTAGGGTGGTAATGTATTGAGTAGTCATAATCCATTATCAACTGTAACCATCATTTATGGAACTTTTTATACACCTTATGTGTGAATATATATTTTTTATTTTTATGATCGGTATATATATCACTCTTTTCTCCATAAATAAAATTTCTCCATATAATTAATAAGAAAATCACAACTACTAACTCCAAAACATGAGTAGGGAAATTTTGAGAACGATTCTATAATTATCATTAGTTATAGGCTATAACCATGTTATTATGAATAAGAACACATCCCAATTCATTCTTGGATGCATTAGTTTTGATTAAAATCCCTTCTCCACAACAAGTCAATGTAAGCATAAGAACAATTAAAATACTTCCATTAGTTATATGAAATTTTCCTCACTTTCACCTTTCTAGAGGAACTTGACACCTCCTGAGTTAACTATGTCATAGAACTAGATACTCATGATAAATTCTCCACTAACCATCTATAATATCCTGCTAAACCAATAAAGTTATTAATCTCATTCACTGTGGTTGGTCTAGGCCATCATTCAATAGCCGCTTTCATTTATGGATCTACAAATACACAAAATCATGAGATTATGGGACCAGAAAAATGAATCCTTTTAAGCCAAAATATACACAATGTAAATTTTTAATATAAATTCACCTCTATTATGGTCTTATGTAAAATTCTTATGTGATATTCATACTGTTCCTATAAATTTTAATTGATAAGAATATCTTATATAAAGACTACCCTAAAATGGTCATGGTAATCTATATAGATTCTATTCATTTAATACTTGGTGATATTAGCTGAATTAGTAAGGTCAAAAGGAATCACTATATATTCATAGTGATTATAGCTTTCACGGAATTCTATCTCTGGAATATCCCCCTTCTTGACCCCCAATTTATAATATACAAAAGGAAGGTCAATTTTGGAATATTATTGAGGTCTGTGCAGTTGATCAAACATGCCATCAATATAGTGAAGATGATACTTGTTCTTGATTGTGATATTGTTCAAATCTCCATAATAAATGAAGATCCACGTTGATCAATATATATTTTTCAGAAAGGAAACCATTGAACCCCAAGGTAACACACTTGAAAAAATTAGTCCCTTATCAAGGTTTTCATGGAGTTTCTTCTTCAATATATGAAACTCAATCGGGGCCATTCTATAAGGAATATTTGAAATTGGCGTCGAACTATGTATGATTACTATTGTGTACTCGACTTCACATTTTGGTTGAATACTATGAAAAAATTCCTAAAATATATACAAAAAATATTGTACAATAAGAAAACAATCAATGCTGATCTTTTCATAAACCATTTGATATAAATAACACTTTGGAATAGGAATTAAAATCGATAAACTGGTTGTAATCTCCACCAGACGTTTATACAATTCTATGCATTGATGTATGATCATAGGATGGTTTTAAACATCAAACATAACATTCCTTGTAGGACAGTAAATGAGGAATTTATTTAGATAAATCACATCCATGCATAATATTACATCAAATATAACCAAAGGAATAATTTAAATATTTGCAGTAATCACATTCCCACAAACATCAAAGGGAGAGGAATCATATACATGAGATGAAATCATCGTACCATTAATGGGTTTCACTACTAATTTCACATCTAATTTTTTGGTGGAATCATAACACCCTTAAAATTATTTAGAAATGAAAGAGTGTGTGGATCCATAATGAAATATGACATTACCAGTTTTAGTGTTGTTGGAGATTGTACCTTTTATAACATCATTATCAGGCCCCTCATCAGAAATTTAAATTTCATGATATTTCTCTTTGTCCCATTCCTTAAGAGGTTATTGATGATGATCATCATCACCATCCCATGGGTTTCATTAGTGGTTAGAAAAATTTCCATTTTCCATACACTAGTATCGCTGTATTATTAGAGGGTCATTCTATGGGGTTGTTTCCCCATTATCATTCTGAGCTATCTTTTCCCCCTCACATGGGGAATAAATTTCGTTGTGACCTACCTTTTCACTCTTAAAATATTTATCATACCCCTCAAGAAAATTTCTTCCATGATTCTTCCTACACATAGAGCATAAATAAAAATTCATCTTATTTTCTTCATTGTCTTTGGATTTTCCTTTAATCTCCATCTTCCACTTCTTCACAAAACCATGTGATTAATAATTTAATCCCACCACCATTTCAACATTTATTTTAAAAAATCAAAATATGTTAATAATTATTAAATTATCTTGTGTCTAATGTCCTTATGAGACTTGTCTTTAAGCCACTGAAGAACCTATCAACATTATTTTTAGCTAAGATGATAATTATTGAAGTGTACATTGCAAGTCTCATGAATGTAGGATCATATATTCCAACATACTCATCATCTTCATTCTTCAAGTCAAGGACCTTTTCTCTGCCTTCGTATAAAGAATACTAATAAAGTAATTATTGAAAAAATATTTTCCTGAAGTCATCCAAAACCATGGATTCAATCTCATATTGCTTCCTTTTATTCTTCATTAGAGTCCACCAGTGATCTGTTTCACCTTCTAACTGATTAACATCTAGAATGACATTCTTATGCTCTAAAAAATGAATAACAGAGAATATATTTTGAGTAGTATTGATCCATTTTCAGCAACAAGTGCATCAAAAGAAACATTTCATGAAGGTGGACGTTTCCACATTAAATACTCAATAAAATGTTGTTCCCCCCTTTTCTCATTTGGAACATCACCATGATTCAGATCTTAAAAAATTGTGTGAGCACAAAAGTGAGGGTTTTCATTCCAACTCCCATATCATTCTATTAATTAGAATAAAAATTGTTTTATTGTTCCTCATAATCACTATTAACATAATTCCTTTGGGTTTCGATGATTGATTAAAACCACGATAAAAAATTAAGGAATAATTATTATAATAAGGAACCACATAATAATGAAAAATCACTTATAGGAGGTCTAACTTATGACATGTTCCTTAATATACGACACCTTAGGTTTATCCTAGGTTATTCCATGCCAACTTATAATTATGTCCTTCATAATGGTTCATAAAGAGTATGTGAATTCCAATAGAATATCCCCCAGGATGGTTAATATGTCCCATAGTCATGTACCAGGTTACCTGGAGTTAGGCTCAGATCATCATGTTAGATATTTTCCCCAACTTATATTTGTGCTAGAGCCACATCCACTTTTAATATCCTGATTCGAATGTATTACAAAGAAAATACTAACTATATCATTCCCCAAAATTCCAGAACATGTTCCTATAGACTTTCTTATCCTTAGACATATACATAGACAGTTCCTTAATGTTTTAACATTGTGTTTTTCATCTTTGTTTCCAAAGGTTAACTATACCATTTCTTTGATACCAACTATATCAACCCTATTATTGATGTAAATTATCATTACATAACATTAATAGAATAAATAAACATTACATAAACTGATTCCCAAATACTGAATTTGTTCTATTACCTTTGAAAAAATGGAAACATAAACAATGTTATATAAATGAGCTACATCATCTCCCACTAGATTCTTATAGAGTATCCCCCTTCTAAGAATCATATAACATAGTACATATCATCATAAATTGGGGGAATGAAATATAAAATGGGTGATATCAGATGATCAGTAACTGTATGAAAGGGATACATGTAAGCTTAACCATTATAATAGGGGTTTGATAATGTGATCCTAAAAATAATAGATAATACCATGTATTTCAAATATCATAATAGGAATCATGGCACGCATATTGGATGTTCATAAGACATAAATCATAATGATATAAAGATCATAAGACATTAAATCATTACATAGGAATAAAAAAATTAATTATGGAAGACACATAATAAAATAATTACTTTCATAGTAGCTAATGCATCACATCCAGGACCATCTTATTAGTATAGGATCACTCCCCATTCCATATTGGTAGTCATGGTTCACTCCCATGGCCATATTAGAAGAATGAGTTCACTCCTCATTCCATCATTGTTGTCATGGTTCACTCCCATGTCCATATTAATTGTCAAGATTCAATCTCAAGACCATATTATTCTATCCCATTACATATAAATCTTTAACCAATGCATTGGAGAGAGATATCAGTCCCAAAAAATTCATAATTAAATCATACATAAATGTGCCACATGATATATAAAAATCATAACATAACCCAAGAAATAAAACTGCTATCATAAATAGGTAAAAATATCATAACCTATGGTAATAGACATGTTTCATAAACATTTTATCAAAGTGGTCTTCAAAAAAATATAACAAGTGGATGTGAAATGGGTTTCATAAACATCATGCTCTCAATACATAATCCACTGAAAGAAATAACATGAATGTAAAAGTATATTAATTTCCCTATAAAGGAACAAGTTACACCAATGGATGTTATCATATATGGTAAATAATTTTTATTGGTATTTTAAAAATAGTTCTTGAGAAAAATATTGTTTATTTTATGAAAAGATATTTATATAACCGAAAACCTTTTGAAAACCATTTTCATTGAAAAATAGTTCTGTAAAATTATAAAGGATGTTTTGAATACAATAAAATATTTTTAAAATATTTATTCCAAGAAAATGATGATTAAAAATCATTTGAAAACATTTTTGATAATATTTTTGAAAACATAGTTTTTGAATGTAATAGATTTCTAACAAAAGAGTGGGATTTGATCATATGTTACATAAAAATTATCTTAAGTACCAAATATTTGAAAACAAATTACTAAAAAATGATGATATCTTGGGTATAAAGAGGATAAGTAACCTAGTTGGTGTTCTTGATAGATTTATCATAATATTTCATCAAATGAAGCATAAACATAAACAATCTCGAAATTAAATGAGATTGCCTCAATAAACTCTTACAAATTGGTAACCTAGGATAATACTCTCTGTGTATGAAATGGAAATTACATGAATCATATAATATGATGATAAGATATAGATTCATGATATATTGTTTAAAATTTACGTATACACAACTATAAAAAGTGGTTAGGTGAATAACATAACATGAGTCTCAAAGAAGGAAAATTGAGACAAATATTTTTTAAAGATTATTAAATTTTTAATCTTAAAACACATGAGAGAGATATAATAAGAAGGTTACTTTAATACCCATAAATTTATTTTAACATAAAATGATTGAAAATTTTTTAGTTCATACACATTAGAAAAGGAAAGAATGGAGAACAATGCTTTTATCTCACAGAAATTAAAAATGAGATGAAATCCCATTACCATGTGTGTGTGTGTCTTCATATTCGTACAATAATACAATATAATAAATGTATGTTTACTATACATATTATCATTAGAATATTATTATAAAAAATACCATATATGGTTTTATTATCACCTTACATAATACTCTTGTTAACAGCTATATGTTATTGTTTTACTTTAGGTAATATTTTCTTTTTCTTCGCATGTGTCTTCATTTGTTATAAAGTTGGAACTTATAATTATGTCATGACTATAGAATAAAAATATTGATATAAAGATAACTAATATATAGAATATTTTTATTTTAATAATCTATAAAATAAATAATTATGAAATGTAAAACACTATCCATGGATATTGTAAGTCGTATGTATGCATGAACGTTGTTTCCATTTTAATTTTCATGTTTAATGAAAGTGTGAAACTGAAATATGCATATATATATATATATATGTATATATATATAATTATTCCATTATCATTTTTTATCTTTTAAGGTCACTAAACAAATCCTTAATACATTCCATGTGGTGTATGAACGAATCCCATTACATTGAGGGGGTTGTAGTCCACACTTCCTCAAACAAGATGATCTTATTAACACCAAAAGGACATTTAAAATTATGTTTTTTAAAAAGTAATAAAGTATATTAATTACCTAATAAATATCACATAAAAATTATATAAATACTTTTTCCATCAAAATTCCCCCCATTTTCGGTGGTAATGAAAAAAATGAACCATCACCGTTTTATGAGGCATTAGTTCACCACACACAAAAACAGTCTGTTGGATATAAATTAGATTGAGGTGTGTGTAATTGTTGATAAAAATATATTCATAAAAAATTATTAGTATTTTTAGGATAATGGGTTTTTCATTAAATAATTAATTAAAGAGAGTGTAGTGGGTAGATAAGGAATCAAAATTAAAGGAGCTTGAGAGAATACGTTACCTCTTAATCGGGTAACTCCTTTTGGATTGTGCTAAATGGAATCCTTAAAATGAATTTTTTCTAAGTGAAGGATTCTAAGAGGAAGGGAGAAATTTTAGGATCTTATCTATGTATATTTTAAGTGTAAAAAGGGACTTTAGTGGTGTGAGTATTTGGGTAGAGGTGGTGTCTTTTTATAGTGAAGGTAAATTACACAATTTGAATTTTTTAAAACAAGTTTGTGGTACAAACGTTTTTACCAAGAAAACATATTATCTAACCAAAAAAAGTAAATAATATAAGGTTCATGGATTAATAATTTATATCAAATTGGTGTTGGAAAACTGTATATGTTGCTTTTTTCCTTATATTTAATGTTCAGTACATTATTAACCTAATTTAACTATTCAGCAATGTACATAATTTTAATTACTTTGACTAATATTAATTGTAAAAAAATGAACTTATTAAATATTAAAAATTACAAAAATACCAAATGTGGAATATATTTTTCCAAATTATAATAAGAAAAGTTGTAGAAATTAATTTAAAATTAATCCACTTGATGGCATGACATTGAGGGGTTTTTAAAGAAGAAATGATAAAAAGTTTTCAATGTATTAATATCCAATTTAAAAGTGATAATGGTTCCAATGGAAAATATAGGATTATATGATAAAAATTTTATATAACTAATCATTTAAAACAATTTAATATATATTCTTTCTTTATAAATACATTAAATTAAAACGCATTTTTTATAATAAAATCATGGATTTTTCAATATTCATCCAAAAATGATATTTCCCAAAAAAATCCAAAATATTAATCCTAATAGAATTTCAATATTCTAAAATAAAAATTGATTTTTATTTCATAACATCCCGTATCTGAATTTTTCTATAATTAATAATATTATTTTTCAGAGAAGGATATCAAAAGTGGTTCATTCGTGAAAATGGTGTTTTTAAACGCAGAAGGACTTTACAAAAAATCTTATATTTCATTATAAATATGTTTTTTATACAAAAAAATAAATAGTTTTTGAAATTTAGTTATTTATATGTTTATCTATTAGGTTATAATTATCTCATATATAAAAAATAAATGTTCATAGAAGCTCAGTGTTGCATACATCTTATGCCAAGTCGGTGTTGCGTGTGACATAATCCTAATCAGTGTTGTGTGTAACATATAAAAAGATGGTTTTAATGTCAAATTTATTTTTGAATTATTTAATTGTAAAATATAAAAGAAAATTTAATATCTTCTAAATAAAATGTTCCATAGAAATATAGGGTATTACAATCACTCCATCCATTTGCGAGGATTAAACTTTTTAATAGACTTTTTTATATACAAATAATATAGGTTTTCATACAATATATATATTAATAATAGTTTATATTATTAATTTTATTTTAAATCTATCATACTATATTTTATAAGTATACCAAAATAATCAATACAGTGCATGTGTTTTCTAAAACCATAATACTTAAAATGTTATTTATTTATTCAAAATGAAATTTCAATTATAAAATGATGGGTAATTATAGGATCTTTTTGAGAAATATTAATTGATGTAGGTTCATCAAATAGAGTTAAAAAATGATTCCTACAATGTAAATTCACAATGGATGTATGTGGAAGGCTATTTGTGATTTAATAATGTGAAGGTGGTTCATAGAGGATCTATACGTGTGGGAGATTCACAAGGTCATTGCGTATTGAATAGTGTTCCATATAGGACCATTATATAAATAATTGTTCAAGGTAATTATTATAAAATATTTTCTAGTGTGTTTTATAGAATTCTATGACTACATTGGATCATTAGATTTATGATTTCATGAAACGAATCAAATTATCCTTAAAGGGAAAATATTGAACTGGCCTCCACACTATTAAATTTAAGAAGAATTCATCTGATATAGTAACACTATAGGATTTGATGAAAGTTATCTAAAGAGTAATTTTTATATCCATAAATTCAAAGTAATGGTAACATTATTGGCATAATGTGATTGTCACTGGAAAATTGTGATCCACAAAAAATACTACATCATAGTGAATTCTAGTATTATTGACACATCCTCAACATATCCTCATAGTAATAGACCTTTGCCGTGAACCATGATAAAAAAAGTATCTGATTTTCACTACTATAATTGTGATTGTTGAAAAATAATTATTACTTTTTATTTTATCAATGTATTTCTACTTATGTGGGAACAAGTTCTAAAAAAACTAAAAGAATAAGTTCATGTGATGATTCACCTCTCACGTATCTGGGTGTCTCAGGGTATAAAAACATCAATACCACCATGTTCCAATGGGAACCCTCTAATAGAGTTATTATACTCTCATACAACTAAATAAAAAAATGTATCCCGCCCAATGACTATAAAGGGAAAGTATATCCATTCCCAATATTCTATTCATATTACTCATGGAATCCCATGGTTCCCTGGAAAATCTATTATCCTTTCCTGAATCATTCCCGTGGACCAAATCTACATGATTCCTCCTCCAAAAGTAATAAACATTAAATAGGTCATAAAAAACATAATCGAGCTCAACCTTGGAATTTCATAATTAACTACATGAACCTTGACTGTCTCCGGGTTAGTGAAATATAACTAAGGGTCACACCCATTAGAGACATAAACTCCATGAATATTTAAAATCTCTACATATAATACTAAATTCAGCACCATTATATTTAAAAATAATAATTTTGGGTTGGATAGTTTCTATAATATGAAAAAATGAACATAAATGATAATGTGACATCCGGATAATTTATGATATATTACATTTTAAATAAATTTTAACTCTTTGACAGCTTACGGAACATGAAACCCCATGTATAAGTTAATTGTACTATAGCATAACATTATAACATACCTATTATATATTGATTATGAATACTAATTACTAAATTATAAAAATTATATTTATTTATTAGATATAAATATAAAAAAATCTTAATGAAAAATGAATTTTTTTTTGTAAAATGTTATTTTTATAAAAGTAGATTTAGGCACCCTTTATAGACATAATTTTAAATTATTATTTCTATTTTTTAAATTTTTTTATAAAATAAAATATTTTATGAAGTAGTAATATCAAAAATATCAATGGGTATAATTTTTTTAAATATTGATCAAATTTTCTATTTGTTACTGAAAAGTTAAAAATACGTATTTTATCCAAAATTTATTCTTTTGATGAAATTGTTTACAAATTTCAATTGTATTTTATCATTTTTTAAAATTATTATTATTTTATATGTATTATAATCTAAAAATATTAGTTCTGTGGAATCAATCTGATAATGAAATTTTATATTAAAACATTATTTACTTATGGGAATGTTTTTATAGGAAACCTACATTTTCATCATATCTGCATGTATAATTTTCAGTTATATTATAAAAATTATTCGAATTGAATTTGGAAAAATTGATTCCATATTTTTGAGGAGAATAATTTACATTATAAAATAATACAAAATTAAAATTTTAACATTATGAATAATAAAACTAGTAAAAAGTAATTACCACCTTTAAGGTAAAAATTGATTTACTAGAGATTAAACTAAAATTATAAGTTTTAAAAAGACATCTCAACTTGTCCAAAACACATTATATAATAGAAATTAAATACTAAATCTTCTAAGGGACAATAATTTTCTCTTTTTGTGTCTTTTTACATGATACAAAACTGGATGTAATTTATTATTTTCAAAAATTCCATGTGTGTCATCTACCCCATTTATAATAGGCAATCCCCTCTCCTACACCCAATAACCATTCAAAAAAAGTCATTTTGGAATATAAATTTCCAAATAACTTCTTTTATTCAATAAAAATATCATATATCTTTTTTCAATATCATAATGTCAACCTAGGATGGATTTTGGGGAAAACCTAAAGAGGTTTTCCGAAGAATAATGAATATTCTGTAATGTTAAATTTTATTGTATTTATTCATCCACCTCATTAAAATATTATTAAATCATGATATTATAATAAGAAAATTGTATAACAAATAATTATATTTTATTATGTTATTGGAATATCCCCAATCTATATCCTCCTCCATCAAAGGGGAAACCAAATTATTGATCATGTGTCTGATGAACTATTGCCTCATGAACCGATATAACTATTTTCCATCAACACATATTATGGTTGTATATAATTGTGGATTTAAAAATTATAAATGAAAATTATGATATTAATATAATTATTTAATTATTATATAGAATATATATTTTCAATTTACATACTGTTTAAATTATGATAACGTCACTCATTCTTATGGTGAACTATCTCCTTACAAAGTGATGGGATTCATTTTTCACAAACTCTTTTCATGGAATGTAATCAGTGTAAATTTAATTAATATATGTGTTATATATGAAATTATAAATTTTCATGAAAATAAATATATAATAAAATTTCATAACCTTTCACTTGTTATGAAAATGATACTGTCGCTCTTGCGTATGTACAACCTATCACCTTCATGAGGCGATGTGATCCATTACACATGTCAAAATTTCAATAATAATTCTTAAATTATAAATAATGTGAAAATGATATTTATTAAACTTATATAATTATTAAGTAACGTAAGTGCATAATTTTTGGAAGAACCATGACTTTCTAGACGTAACACACATGAAAAAAGGCAATTAACAACCAAACAAATGAAAATAATGAAATATTATTAACAAAAATTTTGTGTAATGTTATAAAATGATATTATAGGATATTAGAAATATGAATATGGTTATGTTATAAATTAGTAAAATTATAAAAAAATTATATAGGAAGAAAAAGAACATATAACCATAAGTAGTGTGAGGTAAGGGACATATCATAATCTTTTTCAATAAGGCATATTATATTGTTATGAACCTAATTTAATTAATATAGAGAATATATGACCCCTTTTTCCATTAATATGAGGATTATTTCATAATTAATTTTATTTTATTTTTTTATTTGAAATATTAAATCAAAGGGTTTTTGAATTGAAATTTTCCAAGTGCTAAAGAATTTCATAACACAGTTTATTTTCATCACCTTATATTTCATAATCATTTTATATTTATTTATAAGACTATGTGAATTAATAATTTTAAATATATTATGTATTATTTTGTCTTTTTTTATGTGAATTTACATATGATACAATTAATAAATTTTTTGATGAATTCTCACATCATCATTATGATCGTTGTAATGCCTATTTTACAATATCATTTTTTTGGGATTACTTACATTTAAATTTCAATTGAAGAAAAATATTTGTTTATTTTATAAGAAAACCATGAAATTTTTTTCTCCTATTATCTTTTATCATTTCTTCATGTCACAGTACCGTATTCAAATCTCTGGTACATAAAACTATTGAAATTTTTTTATATGAAATCTATATTCATTTCATACATTGGTTGAAAATAATTTATCATAAAAATACATGTTTTATAAAAAAAATTACTCGTTAAGAAAGATGTATTAAATTAATTTTTAAACAATTTGTTTTCAAAAGAAATAAATGAACTTTTTTTTTTCAAAACAAGGCTCATTCTTATTTTACTATAAATGTGAAATGAATATTTGTTTTAACATACATGGAATGTATGTAATTTTATGATATCATGAGAAAAATAGTTTAAATATTATTTTATAGGTTTCAAATATTATTTAAAAAAATATTTTAAAAAATATTTTGAAATTTTTTTTTTAAAAAAATTATTTTCAATGTATAACTCTTATTTTTATCAATAATTTATTCAGTGGAGTTTTTATTTTATTTCTATTCATGAATAATAGAAAACATTTATTTTAGTTGGGATTGCATAGCGATATGTTGTAATAATATCATAATTATTATTTATCTAGATATTTTTTGATCATTTTGACCTGAGATTGTATTGAAATTCACTTTAATGGTTATTTTTTGTATTCATTAACTTAACTAAAAATATTCACTATATTATTATCATTGTACATTATATTTAACCTAAATATTCATATATTTGTCATGGATATACATATTATGTAAAGCCTAAATCATGTATACAGAAGTTATTTTATAGTACATTTTATATGATGGAGTGGAGAAATTAATGGTAACTTTTTTTCCTTACCCGATACATAAATTTTTTTATAAGTAATATTATTCATTAATTAAATTGATTGATTGATATATCAGTAATTTTTCATACATGAAGACATGAGTGGGGGTGGTTATAGATATCCCCTAGATGCATCTATAGTCTCATGAGATGAATCAGTTGGATATTATTAGTAAAATGATTTTTCTAGTGTACTCCTATCGATATGTTTTGTACTATAATATCAATGGTCTTGGAAGTTGAGTTATAATGACGCATGAGATTATGACATATGCTAATTAATAATTTTTTAAATTAATAATTCAGTTATTATAATCCATTATATTTTTACAACGATATTATCTCTAGAGGAATTTCATTGTAAATTTATTGAATAAATAGAATATGATTTTAGTTATTTACCGAGAAATATTGATTATTATTTTCTATTCATCATAATAAAGATATTTTGATAATGTTTTGGATAAATATTCTTTTTATTATGAATTTAATGACCTTTTTATATCTATGTAGAGGAAGAATCCATGCATATACCATAGTTCCAATGACAGGTGGCCAATGAACATTACATAAAGACCCAGTGTTGTGTCTTGCAAATATCAACTATCCTTTGTTATTCATGGGTCACCATCCATATACATCTTGTATGTGTCACCACATTCCTGTATATTATTTAAATCACTACATGTGACAGATATCCACTATAAGTAAATCCATGATTCTAACCCTAGTCATTTGGATAGAGGATTATGGGTCTTACCACACATGAACCACCCCTAGAATGTAGTTATGTTATTTAAATGGAATGTGTGTTCATTAATTTAAGTAGAAATATTGAATATTTCTTATCTATTCCTGATAATCATGTTATTTAAATCGATATTGTTTCCATTAATTTAACTTTCAATATTTATTAATGCTTATAATGTCATGATTGTAAAATTATTTAAATTTCATGTGTGTCGAGTACTGTACCATTAGATGTTGATTATGCATATTGATTCTTGTTAACATCAATTGTACTAAACCCTTACTAGGAATTTGATGTCAAACATATCTTTTTTCATTTTCTAGTAATTCATGAAGTGTACTATAAATGATATGAAAGGATATGATAGTATGAATAATGATATTCTCAAAAACATTTATGATGTAATTTTTGTATTCAAATGTAATATTTTAATAAAATATGCATCTAGTTTACTTTTACTATTATTCTATTCGGTGATTCATGCTAAATTTCAATGGATCATATTTAAATTTAATAATGTATACACTAGACCAAGCTTAATGGGGATGTGGTTGTTATAGTCGGTATCATAAGAATTTTAGTAGAATCCTTTGGAACTAGATTAATAAAAACATTAATTAGAGATCATAAACCTATAATTGAATTTTATGAAAAGAATAGAAAAACAACCTTATGTTTTTTAGTGTTAATTATTATGTTTTTTCCATGAAAAAAACCAATGTATAGAATGTAGAAGTGGATTTGGTTCTAGAATAGATGTTCATAGGGTTAAAAACTCAGAAAGAATCATGTGAGGATTGACTCATGCATTACCTAGTATACGAAAATGGGCCTTATTTTGTACCATATTTGACACTCCATAGGGATATTATTGGATAATTCAATTAAAAATTAAAAATCATTATGAATTATTTATATATAAGATGAAAATTAATGGAATAGGATAATTCTATGTTTCTTTTATTGAAAAAAGATGTAATTATTTAGATATCCTATAAACAATTTTACAAATTTCCTATTATTATTATTTTCATTCACAATACTTTTTGAGTCAATGGATGGAACTAGAAGGAATCATGTAAAATATGATCATGAAGGAAAATGTGGTTAATATGATTAACCCAATTGGATGATGAAATGAGTAAAATATATCATGAGTATGACTAATAAATTAAACCATAATATGATTAATAAAATGTACCTTAACCAACTATCAACCCCAAAAAATAAGAGAATTATGGAATTAGAAAAGATAATGGGTGGTCGATAATATAGATGGAAAATGACCTATTTCCATCATGTTATAAATATGGAATACAATACAATTTAAAGTGTCTCAAATTAATGGTAAATTTTTGTGTGTGTGTTAAAGATGGGTATAATGAAATGAATATCTGGGGAAAAATTAGGAGTATGATGGAAGTAAAAAAATATCCAATGGATCTCGTTATAGTTCATCGTCTTAATTGAAGGGAACATGGGTACTATTTGAGTCTATTCTCTCTTCTAAGGTAAAACACTGTGCAAATGAAGGACCTATGTTTTTAATAAAATAGTTTATTTTTTTATGTATTGGGGTTTAAGAATTAAATTAAATAAGTATTATAACCAATAGTATTTGGTATATAAGAATCATTAAATATCTAAGGATAATGTTAAATATTAAAATTCTATATGTATTTATTAATATAAGATTTATGGATACCATTATGAGTTTATGTATTTATTCATGCCCATTTGTTCAATGTCTTAAACACCCCTATTGAATTTTTTTTTATTGTAATATAGCCCGAAGAATGATATTTTTGGAAAAACATTATGGATATAAAACACATTTTTTTATAAGAAACTTTTATTTTTGGAATTATTCCATTACGTTTTTAGACATATTGTTAAAGGTATGGGTAACCTTTTTAGTTTACCAAATCCAAGATGATATAGTTATTATGGATCATCAAAATTTTGGAATGAAACTTGAATTATATTAATATTGTTTTAGAAAAAGGATACCAAGTATACCTAGTGAAACCCAACCCCATCTGAAAAGTTCATGGGGCTTCAACCCATAGATGAAAGACAATAGGGTTTTAGTTCAACCACAAGCCTATGTGATGTTAATCTTAATATTTATTATTAAATTAAATTATTCTAAGAATATATATTAATGATGAACCAATGGTGTTACTATTGAGATTTATAGACTAATATCTTGTAATAACCAAATTGGTTTTGTAAAATATTTAGAAATATTTGGGAAGACTGGTCACTCCATTATGGATCTTATTATCTATTAAAAGTAAATTTTAATGATTCATGCCTAAAAAGTCCTTTATTGGTAATTAATTTCTTATTGAATGTGATGAAGTTCAAATTAATATAATCATAACTGAATAAAAAAAATTTTATTATAAAATATAAATATATTATTTACGAATATATCCACATTTTCTTAAACTATAAAAGAACTCATCGATGTTAGGAAAAGGACCTTGAAAGACACATGTTATCCAATTTAAATCATATCTAATTAATCAATGGTTACTTGACTCATAAAATATATATGGTTTGGTGGGTTTTGACTTTATCTTGATCATTCACATTCTTATTATCAATGACCTTTTTCACAATCCATCATTATGTGGTAATTATTCTCTTTTTCCATGTACATAACGTCACTTATCACCAATATTATCTTAATTGGAATCCTAGTTATTTTTTATTAAATATTAATTTTCATATATATCATTCTATATTTTAAAAGGATGTTTTATTAATCATTTTACAATATGTGTTTCTAAAAAAAATTATATTTCAAACCCACACTTTTCATGTGGAAGTTTAAATTTTGAGGACTCAATTTATTGAATGTGTGGAGAATGATACAAGAAAATACATAAATATAATAATTATGGGTTTAATATAATATATTACATGAAACACCTATCTCATAAAACAAATTATAACCTAAATACATCATAATGTATTTATTTTAAAAAAGTTCTATCTCTTTGATTAACTTGTGGAATATGAAACATTGATTAAAAATTGGCTAGAATATAGTATGTAATTAAAAACTAGAAATTTAATTTGTTGTTATAAATATTATTAATGAAATTATTAAAGTTATTGTGATATATAAATTATAAATTAAATAAGAATCATTTTAAATAAATGAAATTCAATATGAAATACCATTTTTTTCTAAAACCTTTTTTAGTCACACTTTGTGAACATAATATAAAATTCATTCTTACCAATTTGAGAAACTATATATGATAAAATCAAATTTATTTTCCAATTAAGCATAAAAAATTTATGTTTGTGTGAAATTTGGGTAATTTTCTAAAATGTTTCACTTTTCAATGAATAGTTAACAATATTGAAATTTATCTAAAAATTTATTTTCATTTAAATTTATAATAACGATTAATTATATTATAATTTTTTTATTAAAATTTCGTATATTTTATTATCATAAATCATTTTTAATGTTTTCTAAATTTCATATTGAATATTAATATTTAAACCATATAAAAATATGAGAATTTTTCTTTGGAAACTCACTTTTTCGTCTCACCTATTCGTATAATATTAAATATAATTCTGCCCTTTTTTAATTGAATTAAAAAAATAGAATCTATATTTGGAATAAATATAATTTATATTATCTAATAACAGAAAAATAAATTTTTCCACTATTAATTTTAAAATAATTAATAATTAATTTCTATAATATAGGTAAAAACTGATTTGGGGGGGGGGGGTATTAACTGAAAATAGAAGGGCTAAAATGTCCTACCAGCTTGAAAAAAAATAATTTTATGATTATATGGTGACTTCATCACCTCTGTGTGTTAATATTTACCCATATTGAGGGATTTTTAGAAGATAAAATCATGTGTTTAATTAATTTATATAAAAATGTCCACATTTTTTCTCTTCCCAACTTATAATATGCCACCCCCTCTCCTCCCATCATCACACTACCAAAAACTATTTATTCATGAATATCCTACCAAAAAAATTATGTACTAACATAATATAATTATATATCCCTTTTTTGATTATAAATCATCATAGGAAATATTTTATGGAAATCATAACGAGTTCGTTTGAAAAAGAGATAATTTTCTTAATTGATCATTTTTATTATATTTCTTATTTCACATACATAAAATATTATTAAATGTTGATTTTGTAACAAAAAATTCCCACTATAAAATTAAATTTTATTTTGTTTTTGTGATAACCCTTATCTATATCCTCCTCCATCAAATAATTTAATAAAATCGATGATTGTGTGAATGATAGACTACTACCTCACGAACAGATGTAACTGACATTCCATCCAAGCATGTCACGATTGTATATAATAATGGATATAATTTATATATATATAATATATATTAGATTATTATACCTGAGTAATTATAATATTATATATTTCTTCTTAAATTCCATACTGTTTAAATTACGATAATGTCATTCGTATGTACGTTGGACTACCATATCGCGATGTGATATGATTTTTTTTTCAGTTACTATTTACAAGGAATGAAAAATGATTAAATATGAAAAATAAATGTGATATATATTTAAGGATATTTATTATATAAAATTAATATGTCACTTACTTCCTTACACTTTTTCCCACTAGATAAATGATAATGTTTATTTTGTGTATGTACAAAATATTGTCTCTATGAAGCGATGTGATCCATTATCTATTTTAAAATTTCAATATTTATTAAAAAAATTAATTTAATGGACATAAATTAAATTTATAAAATTAATATCATTGTCAAGATAATTTATCAATATAATATTCTCAAAACAATAACACCTAGGATGAAACAAACATTATAAAACAATCAAATTATCCCTCAAAAAAATAAATAAATATTATTAACAAAAAATGGTAAAATGTAATAATAGGATCATATATGATATTATAAATAGTAGTATTGTTCTAGTATAAAATAATATCATTTTTAAAATCATTATATATAACTTTTAGAAAAATTCAACCAAATGGAGGCCTCAAGAAAGGGACTTTATCTCAATTTCTCTACATTTAGGAAAATTATAATTTTACACACTTAATATATTTCTTATGGTGTATATTCGACAATTGATTCTTGTAATATCATTAATTATTCATAATTTATGAAATTTTACGTTTTAATTTTACTTATTTCGTATAATGGTAATTTTATTAAAAATTACCAAATTGTAAAAAAAATATTATAGTCAATTTATTTTCATTGGGTTATATAACTTATTCATTTTATGTTACACTGTAATATTCTATTTGTAATTAAATTTGAATATATAAATCTATATTTTCCACTTTTTTATGGAATTACATTTTATACACATAGTATTAATTATAACTTCAATGTTATGATCATTATAATGGTTTATTTCAAAATATCATTTTAATATGGATTGATTATACATGAATTTATATTGATGGAAATTATTTAATAAATATATAATAAAACCATTTAATCTTACTATATACTATTTATTTATTTTTTATTGTAGCAATAGTACTTTATTCCTATAACATTCACTTAAAATGATTTTGAAAATATTTTTATGGAAATCCGTCTTTATATCATTCTATTGTTAAGAATAATTTTTCCTCAAAATCCATGTTTTATAAAAAAAGGTTCTCAGAACGATTTTAAACTTTTTAAAATGATTATTTAATTTATTTTTACTCTTTATAATTTTTTATGAATAGTATATAAAACGAATCTTTATGTTGTTTTCAAAACAAGGCTCGATTGGATTTAATTGAAAATGTAAAAGGAATAATTTTTTTATAGTTTTGGGCATGAATGAAATTTACCACCATCATGGCCACTGGTTATTTTATAGATAATATTACATGATTCAATTGTTATTTTCTAAAAAAATAGTTTAAAAATATCTTCTATAATTTTTGATGATGAAATTTATTTTCAATGTAAAAAGATTATTTTTCTCAAGAATGTTTTTAATGACATTTTTTGTATTTTTATTCATCTAATAAATTAACCCTTTATTTGACATGTGATACACTAGTGATATATTATATTTTTTCCATCTTTATTATTTCCCTATATGGTTTATTATTAGCTTGACCCTGTAATAAATTGACATTATCTTTCATGATTCATTTATTTAATAATTAACTTCCCAATGGATTATTCAAATTCTGGTTAGCATTGAACCTTCAAATTTCCCTAAATATCTATATAATTTATCATGGATTTACTAATAACATATGACATATATCATATCTAAATATAATTTTTTACATTTAATTTTATATGAATAATTTTTCAAATCATTTAATATTTGTATTAATAACTATATATGGAATATTTTTTGATAAGGAAACTTAATCATGAATTAAATTGATTACATTAAATATGAGGGGTGATTCAGTCATGAAGAAATGGGTGGGGCCTAGTAATATGTAGAACCTATATTCATTGATAGGATTTGTAGAAAAATAAGTTGGATAGACTTAGTTAAATGAGTTTCTAGTATATACATACCCATCACTTCTAAACTATCTTGTAATAGGTATTGACAATAGAGGTATCATAATGTCTTAGATCACGATGTCCAATAATTAATAATTTTATTCATTACGAATATAGTTATTTTTATCCATTGTATTTTCTCAATTATATTATCTATATATTCATTTCATTTTAAAATTATTGATTAAATTCCATCACTTTTCAATTATTTACCTTTCTGTACTGATAATTCCACATTTATTCATGATTGTCATGTTACATAATGGGAATGTTTGTTCAGTTCTTTACCTTTCCATATTAGTTATTCCTTGTCAATTAATGAATATCGGTTTATTTAAATGAAATGTTTGTATAGTTATATTCTTTTACATATTAATTATTCATAATTTAATCTTGATAGTAACATTATAAAAATTGACTGTGTTTCGAGTTATTTACCTTTCGATGATTATTATTATTTATTCCTACTAGATTCTATTGTATAGAACCCTTACTGAGTATTTGATCATACCCTTATTTTTATTCAATTCCAAATAATCTATTAAGTGTACTCTGAACGATATGTATGGATGTTATATATGAAATAATGAAATTGTAAAAAACAAATGTGTTGCAATTTTCCTATCCAAATGTAATATGGGAATAATGTGTGTATCTAGTTCACCAAGACTACTAAATTATATGTTTCTTTTGAATGTGAATACATATATCTTATGACAATGTAATAAATAATAGAGAATCTATGTTTTACTTGGATTATGGTTATTACACAACATATCCATCTAAATCAAAGAAGGATCAACCCAATCCCATTATGTCAATCCAATCCCAAAAGTATCTCAATGATGTTCTTGACCTGATCACCCTACCCATGCAAAACAACACGTGTATTCACCACATATGATTATTTTTAATGTGTCCCTCCAACATGAACATTTGATTTATCCCCTACAGTAGAATTAACATCATCTAAATCAATTATTTTTAAAATGCATCATCCTGCCCATATTCCCTTAACTCATACCACAATCAAGAATTTAAAATGTAATTCTTACATTTACTTTAATGATGAAAAACAAAAATACTCAATTATTTTCAATAATGGTTCTAAATAAAAAATCCATAAAGTATAATGGACTCTTATAATTCCTCTAAAACTCCAATGAACAACATCACTATATATTTATAACTAATTGGTCACCAATTTGATGAATAATTAAAAATACCCTACGTAAATTCACTGAGTTACATACCACTATTAAAATAGTGAGCGAAGAATGGATTTAATACTCATTATACATCATCAAAAAAACATACCAAAAGCATTCATCATTAGAAAATGATTTGATCATACCCTTTAGGAATTTTTTTTCAAAAAACTACATTGGAAATCCATCTGTTATACAAAATATTAAACTCATTGAAAGGCACGTGGGGCATTCCTGATCCTTGAAGGATATCACGAAGTGTGAAGAAACTAGAAAAAACATGTGGTAATTATTTCACTCATAATATAAATTAAAATACCTTTAGAAACAATACTAAAATGATGAAATGATTCATCTATATATTGGAATCCAATAATGAATGAAATATTCATGTTTATAGGGAAAGAAAATAATAAAAAAATGCACCTAAAATTATAACTAATTCAAAAGAAAAATTCACATTTAATCATTATAAATAACTCCACATGTATTAACACCTCCATAAAAGAATCATTGAAAACATGGATGGATGATTCAGTCAATCTGATAATGGAAAATAAATAAAACAAAATAACCAACAAACCCTTATGTGACTCCATGTGTCACCATCCAACCTCACACTAGAAAAATTTATGGATTACCTCGATATGATCTTCAATATGAAATTCTAAAAGGCATGGTCATGAATTCCCAATATATATAATCAGAGAACAACACCCCACGTATAAATATTATATAATAGATCTAATTCCATGATATATTGAAATACAATTAATAAGTAATATTCCTTTTTTTTAAATAATAAATAACTATCTTACACTTTAGACCACTTCCTTTTAAAGGATAATATTATACATTTATATTATATTACTATTTTAAATTATATAGTAATAAGGTAAATATAGATTTTTTAAAAATGAATTTCATTTTTAAGAAGGTAAACAATTTATTTTTCTCTAAAAAGAAAATACTACATTGATTTTTAATCATAACTAACTAATGTAATTATGATGATAATAACAATAAAAATAGTAAAAGAAATCATAATTAAACATAGGAATATGTCAAATCTATTAAGGAAATTTATAATAAAACTAAAATTTATCCTTGGTACCATCTTTGATAATAAAATTGAATCATTCAAACACCTAGTCATATCCAACATATCCCAATAAAGTGTAGATCTCTAAAATAATGTCGTGATTTATAATAAGGGACACTTGTTAGTGAATGATCCCAAATAAGTGCATCATTCGTATTTGGACAACCCTATAAATTTTTTTCATTTTCCAATTGTATATGAAATGTATTTTGGAATATAATTAACAAAATATTTGTATCGATGTATATATATAACAATAGTAATAAATCATGATATTAAAAGTAACAATAATATATAAACAAGGATCATTAGATTGACCACAACTCCAGGTCACTTTTTATGAAGCCACCTAATTATTTGAATAAAATTAATACATACAATGATAATAAATCAATATGAATAATCAAAAATATAAATTAACTGAGTGTATATTCTTTTAGAAAGTTCATACAATGCACCAATCAGTTAAAATATAATTTTGTTATAAAAAAATTACAAGACTAGTATAAAATGTAAATATAGTTATTTATAAAAAATCCAAAAAAATTAAATGTTAATAACCCCATTTTAAAGAACCATTACCACCCATAAAATTAAAATAATTCTTGATAAATCATGTTGTAAATGAAAAAAACATCTTTAAACATCAACACTCATGAATGAATAACATTTATGCAATTTATAGGACACTTGTTGTGCATGGTAGTTGACAAATATATTTTAAACCCATTGAATAAATGGATATTTACATTGTGTTGAATAGAAACTAGGTGAATCTTGTGTTTATTTTAATAAAAATTTAGTGAAATATAAAATTTTATCAATGAGCATTTAAAATATGATTTTAATGAAAAAAACAGTAAATGGTTCAATAATTTATTGTTTTAACCACGTTCAACTAAACATATTATATTATAATTTCATCACACATGATGAATTCAAATAGAATGTTTTTAAGGAGTGACAGAGAATATCTAGTTACCAAAAATAACCATTATAAACACCCCTCCAAATTAGGAGTTAACCAATGTTTAAAAAACTGGGAAAAACTAGAAAACATGAAGAAACATGGGAGGATGACAAAATAAAATATAAATGAAGTTATATATTTAATATCAAGACTCAAACAATGAATAAAATACATAGAATAAACATGAGAGAGAGATAACGATGAATAAAGGGAAAGAGGAAGAATTGGAGCTCCCCTAAAAAGTGTGTCATCAGAATATGGGGATGAGGGGTGAGGGTGTAGTAAATGTTATATAGGGAGGGATAAACATTTCATGATTTTAAATATTATATGTATGGTATAGGATCTTATAAAATATGGGCCAAAATAATGACCTCAATAGAAACATCAAGATGTTTCATGGATGGTTGGTATGGTTTTAATAATCTTGTGACAATACTGTGAAACTAATATATACAGAAATAAAGGTAATCTATAGGGTTTGTAGATGGTTATTACTAAAAAATCTGGTTATCCATGGCCCCTTTTAATAAATCCCATACTTTATAAATTTTAAATAATATAATCCTTGGACTCTTTGAAGTGACCATATATTTATAAATTAATTAAATAATATTGAATATTATGTTTAGTGAGTGAACATTATTCCCAAAATATGACTTTCTTCCCTCAACATGTATATATTTAATTGGTTTACCTATATAAAGGATATAACTCAATTATATCAAACACTACACATTTATTTAATTCAAGGGACACCATAACAACTACCAAGACATGGTTTTGAGAACATACTAATATATATAATATTCATTCAAATAACTTGAGTCATCTCCCAAAACAATTCACCCATATATCAAGAATCACACCATTGTGTCAGTAGTTGGGTGTGATCTAATTTCACAACCTCTTCAAAAATGTAAACCCTAAAGGATTCATGACTAGATTACAATAAATAAAAGTAGTAGACAAACTCACAACTCAACCAAGTGGAGTATGATATGAAGAAACTGAAAAAATAAATATAGGTGGACAAAATGAGGGAGGATCAAACATGTTGGGTCCCCACTATAATAAGAAGTCACTATGGTTCCTATCCTTTATATAATCAATCAAAGAAATCAAAAAATAATTAGAAGAGGGTATTGAACTAATACAAAAATTATTCTATAGGCATTTAATCTCTCCACATGATCTAATAGGAGGATAAATGATTCAATAAAGAATAAGTGGCCTGGGGGATTTATAATCAGGGTATTTAGATCACCCAAAAAAAATATGAGAAGAATCAAGAAAATATAAAATAAAAAAAAATGGGGTTACTCAAAATATTCACCAAACATTTTATTATAATCCAATGATCAATAAAAATACCATTTCATATAGAAACAATTGGTTCACATATTATATATATAATGTTTTTTATGACATTATTTTTATTTTTAATGTTTTCATTAAAATAATTTATTCAAATATCTTTTTTTGTGGCATTATATTTAAAATATAAATTTTGGAAAATGAAAATAAGAAAAATATTTTAAATGGATTTTGTCATTAAAATATGTGATTAATATTTAGGGATATAAAATTAAATAGTTTCGTATGTATAAGTAAAAATTGATTCATTTCTATAATACATCTAAGGATTTAATATTGAAGTCTGATAGAGCAAAAACATGATAATGAGAATAATATGTTTCAAATGTGATACAATAAACACATGGAGTGTGCAAAATGGGTGGTCTATGGACGACTGAGATTAATATCACCATTTAAGAAACATTTGAATGCTTAGAAGCAATATAGATAACCTTTGGTAGCTTGGATGATACCAACAAAACCATATTGAATGACGGTGAAGTGATTTTGTGTAATATTTAATGCTAAAGACTTGGGAATTCTATATTGAAGGAGATCATGGTGATAAAAGGACTTCTAAATACATTACACATACAGAAATGACCTACTAATCATGGTCCTAGTCGTGTTGAAGGATATACATCATTCATTTTGGAAACTCATCGTTTTGAAGAATATGTGGTCATGGTTTCTGCTATTATGAAACGAAAAATGGTGGATATAAATTTAATGGTTATGTCTGATGATGAGTAACCCTCAGATTTTAGAATAAATATGTTCTCAAAACATCGACTTTAATATATTTAATATTATTTTTCATCCCATGGTAGACGTGCATTTATAATGTGGTAGAGAATGAACCCGAAATTGAAATATCAATATGCCTCTGTAAGGATAGGTTATGGTGATTATTGTAGTGTAATCCTGGAAATAATTTTGTATACATAAATTCCACCATATCATTGATTATTGGAGGATCATAAATTAATAATGTGGAAGCCAACACTATGGTCACAACTTTTATTGTCTTTTGAATATTAATGCACGGGAGAGGGTATATGCATTAAAAAAAGGTAGATGATTCAAATTCTATATGATATAGAGATATAGTGGTTGAGTTGAACCCATTTATCTAATCAATATATTTTCATGTGAGGGGTGATACATTATCACAAAGGATATTAAACAGAGTTAAAAACATCAAATCAAAAGAGGGAATAATGATGAAATATTATAAGGGATTTCAATGTCGTAACTTGGATATCTCTCAATAAATAAAGGGTTTATAATTACAAAAAAGATATCCAAGGGGGATACTACTATTTATTTAGTTCTTTTATACTGTAGTGTTCATTAGTTTTTCTTTTGATTGTAAATCATATTCATAATAGTTAATTAATGTTTTCATACCAACTCTTTGTCTATACCCATTATTCATATTGATATCTTGTACTCATGATTATGAGTAACGAACACAACCAATATCTTAGAAGAGTAATTTTTTGAATAAACCCATTTATATTTTTAACACCTACATTAGGTTATGATGATGATGACATGTTTTGGTTATAATCCTCACTTTGATTATTTATGTGCTAGATTATTCTTATACAACCTCCCTCCCTTGATTGGGGAAGTGGATATGCGGTGTATATAAAAATATTTTATGAAATTAATATTCACTTATCAGGTAAAAGAGTATGTTAACATATATGATAGAGTGTGTTCATTTAAGTATAAATAAACATGAAAATTAAGTATTTATCTATATAAATATATCATTATAATTTATCTTTCTTCTCTAAATTACATTCATTCTATTTTAATTTTTCTTACAGGTATTATTTTATTTTTTAATTCCATATTCTCATACAAATTTGATATTTTCATAAAATAATGAATCAAAGAAATGTAAATTAGGAATAGTTTGTGATCGACGGTAGAGCTCCTCATGTGAGATGACCATGATCTTCCACTATAGTCTTTGAGAAAAATAATAGTATCAATTTTATGACTATATGATAGATGTGTAGAAAATGTTTTTTTTAGGAGTGGATTATTTATTTAAATTAAAAATTATTATAATAATTTGTACACAGTTTCATTTATTTTATTTAAAAAAATAAAAAACAAATACACACCCATGTCAATAGAAGATTCTGCGTAATTATTTTTTTACAGAACTAGGAGATCTTGAACAATGATTTCCATAGATAAGGAATTCAATGAGCTCATTGAGGAAATCAAAGAGTATCATGAATAATCGTTACTATTAGTACTTTCTAGAGAAAACATTGAACTATAGGAGTAATTCCAAGAATTTACCCAACAAATGGTCGATGCACAAAAATATTCTTCATTGTTTTTCGCGAATTTGTATGAAACATTTCAATAAGTATAACGACTAGAATAAATGGTTCAAAATGATATAGAATAATGGTTGTAACAAAATAGGGAAAAATGAAAGACATGAAAGGAAGTGAAGAATGGCTAGTTGAATATGTACAAAAAAATAAAGATCCACTATCAAAGAAAGAATCGAAAATAGTGGTATAATAAGTATCCCCAATCATTTTTAAAATCAATGAACCTAAGGAGGCTAACAAAGAAATTCATGATGATATATTCCCTCTCTCTTAATATTTTCTTGATGATATTCATTAATTATATTTAAATTATGAGGTACTTATTGGATAATATCAATATTAGTATGATTTTTGGGATTAATATATATATTATTTCAAACATAACATGCTCTCTCTAGAAATATAGAAGAATAATCAACACCTTTATACCTCTCTCTGGATATAGAAGAAGAAACAACCAAGTCATAGAGTTTGATGAAATATTAGAGGAGCCCAAATAACCATCATCATCTAATTCTACTCAACATAAAGAGGATCTTTTCAATGATGAATAAATTTAAAAATTTATAGTATAGGGATATAAGCTTATCTTGAACTTGTTCTCATAGATGTTTAATAAAGCTATATTTAATATCATATATAATTGTTTATTGAATTTTATGAAATTTTCGACCAAATAATTTCTATTTATGAAGATTATTAAATGTTTGAGGCACTTGATGAAGAAAAAAATGATATAAAAACCCTGTTGAAACTTTAATTGAGGGTGTATAATAATAGAACAAATTGATTTTTTATATAACATTATATAAAAAAAGTGTAAATTAAAAGGTAATTAAATGATATTTATTATTAATGTTTTACTTTTGTTTAAAGAGAATAACACTATAAATTCACCTTTATTATTTCATTAATGTGAAAAAACTTATTAATATTCTGGAAAATGTATATGTTTTTTCACAAGAAGTTACCCAAAATAAGGATTCCCCATTTATTATGCTACACTATATTAAATTTTTTATCCCATTTCATATGGGATTTATGTGTCCTAATCTATCCATGGAGTATTAAACATAAAAATTTTTGGAATACATTTTACAAGGAAAAATTTGGTGGTATAAATAAAAAACAACAACCACTATCCAATTTTGGATAACAGATTGTACTCCCTTTCTGGAGGTATTAAAAAACAATAGCCCACAAGTGGGTTGAAACCAATATTTTCCATATTTTATTTTATTAATATTTCCCTTATAGTACATTAGTTTTTAATTTAATTATAATTAAATTTTCTAGTAATATATTATGATGTAGCAGAATTCCCCAATTATTCAAGATTTAATGTCAATGTCCTCTCACGTTTGTTAGTGTTATTCATTTGTAATTTTATGATGATGAATAAACAATAAAACCCTATAATATTCAACAAAAATAGATAAATAAATCATTTCATTTATAAATGGATGTTCACATTAAAATTAATTGTTATTTTCAGTTTCCGTCAATTTTTTTTGAAAATATATTTTCATCTCAAAAAGAAATATGATTGCTAAACAGTTAATTTATTCATTACATTACATGTCTAAGAGAGATGAGTTGCCTAAGAATTAAATGATTCCATGTTTTATATTTATATTTTAATAATTTTGAATGTGAAAAATAATAAATTGAATGTTTTTTGAGAATAATAGGTACTATTTTTATGAGTTATGGTTTTAAGGAATTAGTTGATTCAAGTAAAGCTTATTTCCCTACCATTTTCATTCATTTAATTTATGAAAAAGGTGGATTTTTTTATTGTTATTTCATTCGATGAGTAATTTTACTATTTCTTATTTTTCCCAATCGTGGCAGGATTTATGGACCAAATACATTCCGTTAATTATTCTGAAAATTTATTGAGAGAAATTAAGTAATTACACCTACTAGAACTTCCATTTGAACTTCTAAAGTAATTATTTAAGAAATTGACATTTTAAATGAGTAATAAAATTCTATTAATTTATACATTATCCTTAATTCCATGATTTACTTTAATACATGTTCAAACATTAGAAAAAATGTATTACCTTGAAAAGAATGATCCACATTACAATACAATTATATACATTCATAGCCTAGTTTATGTATTTTCCATGATATTTTAATTTTGAAGTTTCGGGGTGGGGGATGTAATTTTGGATAGATGCACTATATATAAATGAATAAGTGTGGGGTTTTTTTGGGTATAATGTATGTTTTATATTCATTCATTCATTACATTTCACATTTAAACCTTATGGAAAAAAAGAGAGAAATTAAAAAACATGTTTTGTATCAAGGGAGTTAGAAATCACTATTTCTAGACCAATGGTTTTATCATAAGGGGTTAGGTGGCTGATGTTAGATTTTTCCAAGAAAAACGTTTAGAAAATGGTAAAAATATGTGATAAAATGGTTAAAGTTTAAAAATTGTTAAAAATAACAAAACAAATTAGTATGGTATACAACTTTCATTATGATATAACTATTCATCACGTTTTCATTGATTTGGCGAAGAGGGTGTTTCATAATTACGAATGAATAATTTCATTTAGACTTTAATTTTGAATATCATGGGTTATGATTCAGAGTTAATCCTCATATTTGGTAATTATTATTATAAAAATCCATACAAAAATAACCTGAATCTTTTGAGTCATTAGAACATTAATTTAATTGTGTACATGATTTCATGTGTTTTTTATTTACAATGTTGAGAATGTAGGTTATTCACAATCCCATTTTAGAAGTATATACTCATGATATGAGTGTATATCTACTTTAATTTATTATTTTGAGTTATGAGTGAATGAAAATGAATGTGAGGAGGATCATGATTTTAATTTTTGATAATTTTGGATTATGTTATTTGAAAGTATTAAAGGAGAAGATCCACCAATTTCATATGGGCTACTGAAAAAACTTTGGGTTGATTTATCTCTTTTGAAAACATTATGTGGAATTAGTAATTTTTGTGGAAATAATAAATTAGATTTTTCCTTTAAAAATTATTTGATTTTATTTTATAAAAATTTTAAATTCTGTTATCATTGGTTCCTTCTGAAGTTCTATGTTGAGAATCAAAACATATACTCAATAATGAGTTCATGTGTGTGGGACATGATTCTCATAATTTTCACATGATTGTTTTAATATAACATATTTTTTTAAGTGTTTAATTACCCAATAATTAATTGATATATCATTTTGCGGGAATTTATATGTAATTTTTTTTAAAAAATAAAATAAAACATATGTTTCAAATGGATTTTTGAACAAAAATATATGTTAAATATTGGGTATTTTAATTTAATTGTTTTTAATATAGGTTGTAAAAATGGTTCCATTATTATACTAGGCCTAAGGAACTAATAAGAAATCATGAAGGATCCCATACAAGATCACCCAAATAATAGGTTAAATATGATGAAGAATACACACAAAAATCACTTTGTAAGGCGGGGAAAAGTATTGTTGGGCCAATGCATGTTAACATAGGCCCCTGATGTTTAAATGAATTTCAGGAGATCCTACCTTGATAGTATCCTCCTAATCTGAGTAAGGATCATCAAATATGATATTCAATCAGATAAAGAAAATAAATACTGATCAACGATGAGGAATTTTTCTTTGAATTATTCACTTTCTCAAATTATTCTATATCATGCATGAACAGGTGCTCCTCTACCTCAGACACTCCCACTTCCACCTCAGAAAATATATTCTAGACACCTATGTACAGTTTATAAATAAATTAAATCCCAATTACAATTATTTTCTGAGATTGAGATCATCGTTGAAGGAAAATAATAAATCTTAGAGGCACTATAGTTGACATTTACATGATTGGATGAGTCTCATTGAACCATATTAAATGAAGGAGAAACCCCCACATGATATATTTGCTTCTAAAACAATGGTCATGTTGTGATAATGGAGACTGTGGTGAATAGTTTTCTTCTGAATACACCATATCTATTAAAATGACCATCAAGTCATGTTATATTCTATGTTAATGAGGGATGGACAAAATTTTAAAAAAACACAGTCTGGAATAAACAAGGGAAACCCAAAGAGTAAAACCAAATAAGAGTCATGCCACAGAATTCCTTCCATTCCAATAGATAGGTCTATAAAAAACAAAATAGTTCAACTGGACATCATTTGGAATCTTTATAATGACCACCCCAAAAGAATGGGTTATTGATAATTTTTTGAAAACATTCATAAGGGTAAACCCAAAATAACATGGAACATAATCCCAAATGATTGATACCTTCTAATTTAAATTAAACCACTCCCTTTTTAATCATGGGACTAACCCAACGTAAAAATCCTCTAAGGCAATTATTCCACAAAAAAATCTATCCATGTGTAAAACTACAAACCCCATATTAAAATATTGAAAACAATCACTGTGAAATTATGTATACATTGAAAACAACTCACCTATTTCAAAACCAACTGTTCCTTGAAAGAACCTCATAAAATTTATTAAAATAAATTAAATCATGTTTGAAAATGTGGGGGATTAGAATAATCTATAAAAATATACATCCATATTTAAATTTTTTTCTATGTCTCCTAATAAAACCAACTATATTAAAGAACATGTAACAAGAAATTGAATATATTTATTTCATTATCTTTGGATTAATTCTCAAAAAATCAATTTTTAGTAAAAAAATTTTTTTCCACATTAAAATATTTTTAAATAACATTATAAATAATGTTTACTCTCTTTCAAAACATAAATATTTCCTTGTTAGACTATTTTTCAAAAAAAAATATTTTATCAAAGGAATTTTATTGTAAATCCAAACACTAGGCTTATTTTTAATTTTGTTTAAGAAAACTCATTAAGTACATTAAAAACAAATAACATTACCTTTTTAAAAAAAATTTATAAAAATAAAACTCATATTGTATCACAAAAATATAAACATGGAATGAACAAGAAATGAATAAAAATGTAACTTAGTATAACACATAATTAAAAATGTGGATAGTATCACTGTGGATCATAGAAATATTGATTTTTGGAAAAATTTATAACTAAAAAAATAGAAAAGGTAGTAATAAATATCATGTTATTAGGCTCCACATTAATTTATAGGATTTTATACTCACTATGTACCACAATTTCACTTCTATTATCATTCCAATAAAACTCAAAACAAGAAAATAGATCTCATGTTCTATATGAAAACTAGGAACATAAATAAGATGATGTAAAACAAAGCATCCCTTAGAAAAGGCATAAAAAATTCAGTATAATTCTAGACTCTCCTCACATATCTCTCTTGTTTGGATATTTGTATATCCAATATTCCAAACACACCCAAATAATAAAGGGTTCATTGAGAAACTAGGTCCTTTAATGAACCTATGCTCTCAAAATAGTTTTTCATAAAATAACCCTCTTCATCCACCCTTTAAACACCTAATTATGAAAATGGATGTTCTTGAGGGCCATTTCAAATAACTAATGGATGGAGAAAATAAACAAGGAATCAAAAAAATATAGTGGGAAATATTTCAAGCATAAAATAAATTAAACTAGAAGAAGAAACATCAATAAAATTACATCATGATGCATCTATAAATGTGAAACCAATATAGAAAAGAATAAATATATTTAAAATATATTGAATATAAAAAAACCCTCACCTATATCTCTAATATAGAAAACATCCCCATATCATCTATATACATAATACCACATGTGAAAACCAAACCACTAAAATAATGTAATGAGGTAGAGATGTGGGTTTTTTCTTGTTTGACTTTGAAATATTTATAGTAATATTTATAGAGAAAGGAATGGAGATGGAGTGAAATTTCATTGCCCAGTGCTCCCATAATTAATTTTACTGAAATATTATGTATACATTATACTATGATTGATATTGAAATGATATTTCTCTGAAATGGTAGCTCTGGTAATAAATATGAGGCCATTATTGAGTCCAAAACATGGAATTTACCATATACAGGGATAAACTTTTTTCGGTGCGGGACATATGGGAGAAAAGCCACCTAGTGAAAAAAATGTAAACCAAATAACAAAATATAATTATTTTTCTACAAAAATCATATAAAATAACTCATGAATGAGGATTCATATTTTAAATATGAGACTTCGGTTGTGTTTTCAATGGTGTGTTGTATATAATCATGACATAAAATTAGAGGGTTCAGACGTTTCAGATAATGTGACTATTGATGGGACTTTTGGTGTTTTTCAATAAAAAATTCATAAGATACTAGAATTAGGATTATTACCTATTTTTTATCTCTTTACCTCTCAGTTATTCAATAAATCATGAACACACCACTAATGGATCTTTGGATAATTTCCATGAGAGCGACTCTAACGTGGGAGTAGTGATAATAAGACCAATCATTGTAGAATTATTCCACGTTTTTTTCAATGGAAGTTCGCGATTAAAAATCCATTATTTTTCAATTTAATCTATCATTTTAGTATGAATTATCAATGGCCGCACTTACACAACCATCAATCTGTGCTTAAAATTCTGGATTTTATCCGTTCTGGGATTGTTCGTCACAGAGATTTTTCATCCACTTCTGGAAGCATCAATCCATTGTGGTATTTTCTTGTGGAGGATGATACTATGACCATATCAGTGTTATTATCATATATCTATTCATAGGTTCTTAATAAAAACTTTGAAGGAGGTTTACTTGTCCGTTGAGCACACCACTGGAGTCGGAGGTGGCTGGTGGAAGCGGACAATAGTGGCCGACATCAGGTTAATGTGGTGATGACCGTGCGGTGAAGGGTGGGTGGGAGTGTGGGGTGGATCGTGATTAGGTATGAGGTGAGGTTGGAAATTTGGTCGGCTAGAGAGAAGAAGGGTGATGTGGATCAACGGAAACCAACATAGTTGAAGGTGATTTTGGAGCAACGTTGTGGCCAGGTGGGGCGATAGGAGGTCGTGCCATGGATACCGCCGTGTCAGTGTGGTCGGATGGCTGGTGAAGTGGAAGGCTGGCAGACTTGGTTTATAGCCTACGGGCTAGGCGAGGAGTAGATGGGCTAAGAATAAAGTCTAATCTATAGGCTGATGAAATGTTTTCGCCCGGCCTGAGTGGGATAGCCTTGGTGGAGAGGTCCAGCCAAGATGGGATGGATTGTTTTCGGTCAGGCCAGGACGACATCAAATGGCCGTATCTTATAATCTGGGCATCTGATTGACACATCATCTATGGATACACATTTCAATCATGAAGACCAATAAATTTATAGGCCATTTTGGAATTTTTAAAACTATTTCTTAGGGTTCATTTTCATGAAACAAAAATGTTTAATAATAAAAATATAATTATTAGCACTATGAAAATTTATGTTGACCATAATATTTACTTATGATGTCTAATTGATGCACTATATGGGGCGGTATGACCCCGGTCATTTTGTCGAATCTCAATACCTAATTCATGTGTTTAAACTGAAATCACTTTTTGGTACCCATGGATCCATGTTTGGGCTTGTTGTGGTGAAATGCAGTTTATTCACTGGATGCCCATTTTGGATGAATGTGTAGTCAATCTCATATGTTTTTACATTAGAATCAAAATTATTCTATACATATAAATTTTCATAGGATCAACGAATCAGCCCCATTATATTCCATCCAATTATAATTCATCAACATACTTCTTTTTTATTGAATGTCTATTTTTTGTAAAATTAATAGTTGATCTGTTGCATTTTCCCACATTGATAGTAATGGTGAGATCCATTTAAATGAGAAGAGGCTTATTCTTGATTAAATTAATTGTGGAAACATGAATGGAATATCTATGTATGATTCATTGGGTGTGTTTGAAGAGAACCCATGACTTATGTCCGCATCGACCCCTATGAGATTAGAAAAAATGTATTAAGTGATGTGGTTAAATATTCATGGGATATTTGAGGTGGTGTGTCAGTGAAGTTATGTTTTCACCATTTGGATAAAAACAATAATTCTACTCTCATTAGACTCTTAACATGATTTTCCTTGTACTCTAGGAGTATGATATCATTCCTAGTAGTACTTTTTCACAATTTTGTTCTCAAAAATTGTTAGGTACACAACTAGGAAACGATGTAGGGTCACACGATGTGTGTTCCCCATACACGCCGTGTACCCCTACTAATCATCTATCTCTCAAATATAAATCTTTTAAAATATTATATTTTCCCACGAGTATCCTAACCTAAGTGTTTTTCATGTAGAATGTTATAGTTCCTTCTGTAGTTACATTAGAGATACGATGTATGATCTTCTATGTGTGATGCCTCTCTAGGGAGACACCCGATTACTGTAGTAGAATGAATTTGAAGAGGTACCATCCAACATGGTTTATAAATATATTTCCATGATGATTCAAAGATGTACCATCTATAATGGATGGCTAGATTAGTTCTAGGATTACACTCTAGCTGGGCTGGACAATGGGTTCGCCGATGGCAGTTCCGGCTACCCTCCTTCAAACTACCCTTCAACGGGGCAGTGTAGTGGGTAGCTTCAATTATGCATAACATACATTACCCTCTAGATGATTACCATTTTTTTTTTGGCTGGGATGTGGTTTCCTGTTGACTTCTAGGTGATTATTCCCCCCTAACATACTTGGTCGTGGATATTTGATGACTAGAGTGGAACTCTCCAACCGGGCTGGGCATGGGTCCATGACCTTGTGACACAACCTCTTGACTATGTGGCATAGTGAAGAGACATGGTTTAATGTACATTTTTACTCATGAGGAAGAGGGATGCTTTTACCACCAAGACGCATCATTGTGATGAAACCAGAAACTGTGTGGGTGAGACAGAGCTGCCCAAAAAGGATAATATAATGGTACAATCATTGAGTCCCTTAGAATAGAAATTCAGAGTAGACGTGAGGGATGTTGAGCATCAGTGGTGGTTAATTCTGAAACTATAGTCTACCCTTCTTCTCGATATGAGCTTTTATATTGAGATCCCCTTACTCTATCATTTCAGTTTACTTGACTGAGAATATATATATATATATATATATATATATCCTATTTCAGTACCCCCATTGTGGGTTTAGGATACTACTCTTCTACGAAAGGTGAAGACATCTGGGGAATGTGAAATTATATTTATTTACACATTCACGTGGTTGGATGAATCGAATATCCGACTATATGTGGTGATGACTCGACAAGATGTTCATCTTCTCACCGTTTCAAGCTCTTTGTTTTGGATGATCTTACTTTCTCTCTTTTGTTGGGTTGATCTGACCTCATTATTCTGGACCTTGTCCCATCTACTACATTCCATTTATGAGAATCTATTACGGCACCCCATTTTTCTTTTTTGGTTGTCCTACAAAATATTCTTATTCTCACCCCTACATGGAAATTGCCAGCAAGTGTCATTATTATACAGACGATGAACATGTTGATCATGAATTTAGATGAGCATAGGGATACAGGTGCATGGAATATGTACAATGGTCATAGAATGAGATTTAGGAGTGGGGATCTCTCGTCTATTTTATTTTTTTAGTTACTTACAGGTTTTGGAACATTTTAGGTTGGGGATGTTTTTTTACCCCATTATATTTCTGTTTACTTCACTATTCATGTATTCTTTAGCGGTTCATGCATGTTTAAATTTTTTATAGTAGTGTTTCATCCTTTGTTCCTTTACCTCTACACTTTTTCATTTATTTGGATATGTTTGTGTGTGAAAAGGTGCTTTGGAAAATTCCTCCTAATGTTTTTTGTATCTTTGACGGTTGTCTCCAACCCATGGCCTATGGAGGTGGTCTTTGGGTAGTTGTGGCTTAAACCCTGTAATGGTCAGTTAGTAAAAAAGTGTTATCAGTGTTGGTTTGACCCTTGGTAAATTGTTTTTACATTTCCCGAGAATGGACTTTGTTGGGTTTAGGATAATAGTTTTAATATTTCTTCAGTGTGGATCTTAGACCATGTAGTCCATAGATGGTATGGATGGTCGATGTCTCTTTTCACTAGGACCCTGATGACATGCTTGTTTACTCGACAACCTAAGATACTTGTTGTAGGGAACAATGGTACATGAATCGTAGAGGATAAATTTTTTACCTCTCTTAATTGATTCATTTTACCATGTTTGTTTATATATATACATGCTCATCTTACCATGGTACTCATTGATAACATTATAGATATCTCGACAAAGAAATCCGTCCAGGATACTAGCTCGAGTTCATAATGATGAACCATTGATCAGAGTGGAATATTTTTAGGATCCATCATGTGATCCCTGTCATCCAGGTGGGTAAGGAGAACCACCTCCACCTGTTGAGTAGTATACATCTACAGCAGAGCAGGTTGAAGATATGTGATGGATGGGTAAAGTCTGCGAGTTCTAGTGCAATAGACCACTGAGGATCCATGGTGAGCCAAACCCTTAGGTAAAAGAGGATTGGAAAGGGTTAGTGGTTTTCAACATCTAGATTATACAGACATAGACAGATCATATGGTTAGTCTGGCATCCATCAATTTCTACAGAGCTACTATGTGTAGGTGGATCCTGGTTTCTAAGATACTGGATGAGTCGGCACTCTGGTGGGATAACATCCAATATCTATTTCATGAGGATAACTACCCGTATGTATAGAATTCCATTAAAATTCTGGGGATCCTAAAATTTTAGATTGGAGATTTGAATATGATTGAGTATGCGACTATGTTCATATAAAATACACACAAATCTCTTGACATGATCCATGATAGCTAATTCCGAGTATAAAAGTTCAATAAATGAATCCATAGAGATATCTATGCTATCATAGTACCCCTGTGCAATTACAGATATGTTAGGGTGTTGGATTAGGTGCTGGTGATATAGATCATTATATCATAGGGATTCCATATAGCTAGTTTTGGAAGTGGGTGCAACAGAGTTGAGAGGTATGTCGTAGCTAGTAAATGTCATTCGATGAGATCTCAATGTAGAAGATTTGTTCACTATCATACTTGGGCACATGGTTTGACCAAACCAGGTCATCCTAGAGAGGTCAAGTTATTTTCTTCTGATAGAAGAGGTCACATGGAATAATACTGCCCAACTAGATGTGATGAGAACCCCAAACATGAAGCTTTTGGGCCATAGTGGCAGAGACAACACAATGATCAGGGATCCCCTTGGCGGGGAGAGGGTGGTCCCAAGGTATGTGGTTCTAGAAGAGATGGAGGATAATTTATGGGTGGGGGATGATGATATGAGGTACTTCCACCACCACCAGCATCAGGTTTCTAATGTCAGGCTCATAAAACTAGTAGTTGCTGTCGGGGAATGCCGCATTCATTAGATTTCTATGATCTTGCAGCGCACGATATGATAAGAGGTACGCCCCGTTCAATTTATACATTTTTTGGATAAATTTTTAAACCTTTATTGAATTATACATTTCTCCTTATTTATTTCTCAAGGTGTTTTTGGTGTGACGTAGGGTGTCGGTGTAACCCAGTGAATGTGTTGTTCAACGTATCTTTGATTGTGCAAGGGAGAGGGGTCATTTCCCCACAATGATATGTTTTTTATGACATGATCAAATTTGTGAGGGTGAGACCCTACTACAAAAAGTAGATAGTATTGAGGTTTGTAGGATGATTCCCTATGACTTCTGTGTTTAGGGTGAGGTTGTGCAGTGGAGCGCCGAAACCGGTCCTGTAAAATTTTTGTTTAGTTTTTCTACTTGACAGCTTTTTGGATGGAATTCCAATAGTGGGGGTGGTGGAGTGAGTTTTTATGGGCTTACTCACATTACAATATTTATTAGGACATGTAGGGTATTCCCCAAAATATCCATGTCTAGAATATTGCATTTGGAAGAGACAAATCACCTACCCTTCTCGTTGGTACCTTTGTATACACAATTTCAACCTTGATACAATAGTTATCAAGTACAGGTTGTTGTGATGGGTACCCCAAGAAGAGGACTATTTGACAAACTACCTGGTGCAGACAGTTGTATACTTTTCCCAAAGAATGTCGAGATTCTATCATCTAGGATAAAACTTTGTGGTTTCTTCAGACCACCAGAGTCCCAGGTATGGCTCCACCTAGAGAGACTTGAACCTGACACAGGTATGTTGATTGGAAATTCCTACATGACTATGACTTCAATATATTCAATACTGTCAGAAAACTAAAATTCTATAGCATATTACATTAATATGAATACTAAGGCTCTCCTAGTGTGAAAGGTTGTCGAGCAGTTAGCTTCCCTACAGGTGAACCTGGGGGAGTATGGGGGTACACTTTTTCTTCATTTTATGTAGTTTATTCCTTCTGTTCATGAACATGTAAGAATGTTTTGGTTTGTGAGAAACAGGATTCTCAATCCTAATTGAATAGATATCATTTAGTGTTTCACTAGATTTATAATCTTAAAGAGGGAATTATGAGACCTTGTTCCAGGGATAAATAGCGATTCGAGTCGCAATGTGCGATGTATTGGTTTGACTAGGAAGTAAAAATATCCTCCACATTTCATCTGGTTGTTCGAGAATGTGAAAGGAGACAGAAAGGTTTCCTAACACCTCGACACACCCCTATAACTATTTGTAGTGGGAACATGACTTATCTCATGGGTTGAAGCTAAGGATATATAGACACATTTCTACACACATCATTGATAAGAGCAGACCTTATGAGAAAGGAACATCCCTTTTGTTCATGTGTAATGGCAGCATGGAATCATGAAAGTTTTCTTAGGGGAAAGATATCTAGGCATGAGCTCAGTATCCCATGTTTTTTCCCATGTTTTTTATTTCGATGAAGAGAATATTTGAGGAAATAATATAGGGAAATAATTTTTCCTAATAAGACTTTTAAATATTTATAGGAATATGTCAAAATCTAGGTAGAAAGATGGCTTGCAATTTCAAGGACCGGTGTCCCTGGAATTTTTTTTATAAAAATATTAGGTATATTTTATACTATTCATTAAAAGGAAATGGATTATCTCTCAGAATCATACATGGATCCGAAATATGAGGTTACATTTGTGTTCAAAATGTGGCTTTTATCCTAGGCGGGTCATAACTTTTGTCGGTGTGAGAATTTTATGAGAAAATTCACCCATGGATAATAATATAAAAAAAATAATTAAACATAATTATTTTAACCATAATTTCATATCAAATTAATCTTGAATAGGGAATGAGTTTGGAAATCCCAGACCGCTATTGAGTTATTAATGGGGTGTTTTACATAAGTACAACATATAATGAGAGGGCATCGATGTTTATAATTCCTTGACCCTTGGTGGGGAAATCTAGGATTCTCAATAAATAAAAACTTAATAGATTATAATTTGGTTTATCCATTAATTATCCATCTCTCCCCCATATAGTTCTTCAATTAATTATGAAGAAAACACTGACAGGTATTCAGTGAATCACTGCGAGAGTGAAGAGAATGTGATGACAATGATAATAGGATAAATTGATGTATTATTCTTCCAAATTAAGTTTAATATTGAAGTTCTTGATTAAAAATCCATTATTTTTCCATTAAATTATTTTTTTTCTTTTCAATAATTGATGGCCGCAAAAACAATACCATTGATCCATGATTAAACCTATAATTTGTTTTTTATTTTCTGATTTTTCATGGATATTCATCCCCTACTTTTGGACGCATCAATTTGTTATCAGATCATCTAGAGGAGGCCGTTTTTGTGATGATCTTTTCATAAGGATCAAAAATCTATTTTTGGTTTCAAAATTGGGAAGTCGGAAGTGGTTTAGTGGTCTAAGGAATGGACAACCATAGAACCGGCATAGGTGGAGGTCAATGGTGGAAAATGACATCGGGTTCAGGCGGCAATGACTGTGTGGTGTACGGTGGATGGTTGTTTGAGGCGTAGTGTAGCCAGGTGCGAGGCTAGGCTAGTAGATCAGTCATTTAGTGGGCAGGAGGGAAACACAGACCTAAGGTGGATGGAGGAGTTGAGGGTGATGGCAGAGCCGCATCGCGGCTATATGGGGTGATAGAAAGTCGGGTCATGTGGGTCACTGTGAGAATAAGGGATTGCGGGATAGGCTAGGATCCAGTGTGCCATGTTTGGAGTAAGTGGGTATGAAAAAAGGACTAGGGGGTCAGGGCAGGCCATCCCAGGCAGAACAGTCTGGCTAGGTTGGGCTGGACTGATTTTGGTTGGTATAGGATGACTTCAAATGGTTATAACTTCTAATATGGGCATCTGATTGAGGCACTGTCTGTGGCCACACATTCCTCTCATCACGATTGATAATTTCCTAGACCATTTAATGAATTTTTTTACTTTTTAATATTTATTTATAGATTGATAACATTAGTTTAATAATAATAATGCTATTTTAGTTCTTATTAAAACATGTTTCATGCATAAATTCTTCTTATGAAATCTAATTAGTCTATTGTTAGTGGTGTAAAAAACTTGTTTTACCTATATATTTCAAGGTCAAATTCAAGTATTTAAACCAAATTTAATGTGTGGTACACACGGATCCTGGTTCGGGGTTGTTGTACTGAAATGAACCATTTTCACTTTTCACCGAGTATCCATTTTGGACAACATAATAGTTGAGCTCATGTATTTTTCTATGAGGATCTCCATAACACTATACATATAATTTATTTTGTGATCGGGGTGTGAGCCAAACAAGATGCATTTTAAACACAATTCGGTGACATAAAACATTCCCATATGATGTTTTTATGGGGAAAATGAATAGTCGATCCTGTTCATTTTTCTATAATGATCACAACACTGTGATCCGTTAGGATGTGTGGAGCCTTATTTGTGATATCATTAATTGTGGAAATATGAGAGGAACATAAAGGGATGTTCCTTATACTATTTTTTAAGGAAACCCATGTGTTATGTAAACATAAACTCCTATGAGAGTAGAGAAAATGTATGATGACATGCGGTTAAATTTTATAGAGTAGTTTCAAGAGGAATGTTTGTAATGTTACATTTTTTCCCTTTAGAACAATAACGATCATAGTGTACTTTTTAGCCTCTTAATTGGTTGATCCATGTACTCTAGGAGTACACTTTCTTTCCTAGGGGTACTTGTTCACAAATTTTGTACCGAAATATTGTTAGGTACAGAGCCAAGGGATAAGTATGGGTCACATGATGTGTGGGCCCCATACGCACCATGTACCACAACGTGTTTTCTATCTGTTTTATCTGCATCTTTTGGACTCAGCTTTTGGACAATGAGTATCCTATCCTGATTTGTTTTCTTAGTAGAACAAGATAATTCCCTTCAAAGTGAATTATGAGATACTATGTGAGATGTTCTATGTTTTATTTCTATTCAGGGTGACACCTAATGACTACAACGACATGATTTCTAAAAGTTACTATTCAGTATGGATGACCAATGTTGTTCCTCGATGCTTCTTAGTGGTAAAATCTAGTAGGGACAATAAGAGAAGTTATGAGCTTACCCTCAAGCTGGGTTGGGTAGTGGGTTCCTCGATGGATGTTCTGGGTTCCTTCTAGTGTAAAACCCTTTAGTGGGGTTGGGAAGTGGGTCCCATTAATGATTCTTTCCATGTAGTACCCTCTAGAGGATTACAATTCATCGGATCTCAGAAGTGGGTGCCCATCATCTTAAGGTTAATGATCCCCCCCTCAATGTAATAGGGAGTGGATACCTGATGACTAGAGTGGAACCCTCCAGCTGGGCAAGACATGACTCCCTGACCATGAGATATGACCACTCATCTATTCGTCATAGTGAAGAGGCATGGATTGATTTGCCTTTGGACTCACAAGGAAGTGTCATCCTTTTCAAACTAAAAAACTTCAATGTGACTCGACATAAATCCATGAAGACTAGAAAGATACACCCAAAGTGGATAGAATAAAGGTATGGTGATTTTCCCCCACATACTAAAATAAACTACCAAACAAAACCAAGAACTCCATCCCACATCATGATCATGTATCCCTCCATTATTCAATGAATTTTTCCATACTCTTCTATACCGTGGATTCATCATTCTATAAAACTATCTAACACATTGTGACCCACTCCTTCACCCGTTTGCAAAAAAAGGTCTAGCCAACCCATACAATTGAACCATAACCAACCATAATATTTGGAACAACCAATATCGTCCCCTAGCATGACTTCAACACACCACATCAAAAATATTTCTCCAATATCAAGGAAATAACACTGACTATCTGTATTTAATGATGTGTCCTCATCCAACAAAAAAATTCCACACTAGAACAACAGTAAACCATTAGAAAATATCTCATTATCTTGAAATTGGACATATGATACCCATAATTATCAATAATATGACTATTTTATACCCTGATCACACTGCATGGGTGAAAATATTAAATTTACAACACACTAAATTCACTATTTTTGTATCAATTAATTAACTTTCTAATTATGAGATATTAAAGAAAATCCTAAATAATGAACTATTTATGGTTTAAATGATCATAAAATTACTTTTATCTATTTATATAAATTATTTTAGTTTGTTTTTAAAAATAATTGGACCATTTACCACCTATTGAAAACCATTTCATATCTACAGGTAGTCCTACACATGTCTAGGTATATTTATATGCCTATAATGATTCATGAATGCACACCATATTTCCATATTGAGGGAAGGGTAAATTTATAAATACAATATCATAGAAGAACATAATTCATTAATAAACATCCCATTCATATAATTAAAATTAAATCAAAAAAATGTATCCATTATAATAAATAATTTAATTATAAAGGGGATAGATACACTCAAGCATATGGTCTATCCAAATCATAAACAAATAATTTTTCTTGCTACTAACCCAAAAAAGGGAAATAAATAAAAATAATCAGATACCAATTTGTAATGCCCAAACATTGGTAACCGACTGCTGGCCCATTTTTGATGTATAATATGACCTCATGTGCACCTTCTCGCACTCTAGATGTGTCTGACCACTAGAAAGAGTCTTTGATTACTGTGGAGATACTATAATACTAGTACCATCATATATAACCATATATAAAAATTAATCATCTAAAAATATTAGATAAAGCACCATGAATCATGACTAATCTCTAATTATAAAAAATATATAGTAACAATAGACTATTAAAGTAAAGGTTCCCATGCACTATATACATACATACCTTAAGGTGAACCCATAAAAATGAAAAATATATAATAAATAAAACTAAAAAACAGAATACATAACCAAAACTACAATTCCATCCTCAAACATGTCCCCCAACATTCATCTAGCATGTCCATATAGATACTCTATATAACCTTTCACCAGAATGTGTAACATGATGGTCAGCAAAGGTACTATGGTGTCTACTAAGGGTTTGAGAATATAACATAGTCGAGTAGTGAAAATGTTTCCCTTATATATTTTATCATATATAATGTATGTATCTATAAGAAAATAACAAAATAAGTAAAATGTATCTGAAAAAAATCAGGTTATGTTATCATGTGATATTCTGTCCACCATGACACTTGACCCCAACTACTTCAACCAATATCATAATTAATTCCATCTAATTCCAAAGATATGTACCCTTACTATATCACTAAGGGAATGATTCAACAATTGTCTAACCATTAATTCCCTTTCACTAAAGTTATGGTCTCATAATAATGTCATGACTATTACCCTATCACTCAGGGAAATATCTCACAACGACATCTTTTCTAACACCCAATCACTAATGTTAAGGATTCAAAAATTATCTAACAGTTATACCATATCATTTATGGTATGATATCTCATTGAGGCCAACACTAATACTCTATTATACTGAATATGTCTTGAAACTAAGACTGATTAAAAAAAATTAAAACATATATTATAGACATAACCCACACCTATTATCCTAGCTAGAAACATATCCATACCAAGAACACATGTCAGATAACAGATTAAAACCATCATAACCCACCGTAGTTAGCCTCATTAGAAATATATCCCACTATATTTATTGATTTTATATGATAAAAATGATGATCCTTTCAACTAAGACAATCTCTTACCACTATTTCATCCTTCAGATCATATATAAACACAAAAGCTATGCATTACCATTCAAATGTTTAGAATACCTTGTACGACCATATAATAACACATAATAATATTTACAACTACAAATTTCTAATGTTTAGAATAAGAAACACCATAAGAGACTCCCATGGTGCCATGAGTTCCTTCACAAAACCTACTGATGAAATAATTCAACTCACAGATTAAAGAAAACTACAATTAATCCCACCTATATTTATGAAACCCTAGTGACCAAAAAACCACTCAGATGCATCACATCTTTCTACTAGACAAGACTACAGAGGTTTTCTACTAGTTTTCCATAATCGGTATATACATTATTTTTTTTCAAACATGGTGGAACATGGTTTAGATAACCTTTATTACACATTAATACCACCCATTTCCACTAATAACCCTCTATGAGAGTGTTGCTTCTCTAAAATCACCTAATAATATGGGATTATCAAACCAAATGGATGGATGTAGTCTATGAAACCCATTCCTTTTATTTTTTTCCTCCCACTAATAGTGTTCTATGGGTTCTAGGATAGTACATTGACCTTTTATATGTCATTATCAGGGCTTATCATTGATACATACCTATATAAAACGTTTCAAACATCATAAATGTCACAAACTAACACACTCAAGTTCCACCGGGTCCATTCTTAAATTAATACATGATCCTAGATCATCGTGATGATTGTGATGCATAATTAAAGGTCAAATCCATTTGAATAATACCCACTTTTTGTCTCTAAAATATCAAAACCATGCATTGTATGCTCAACATACAAATAAAAGGCTCCACCCAAACCCCTCCTAGAACTCCAAGCCAAATTTTATCCATTATAAATTACAAAACTAAATCCTCATCAAACTAATTGTGAGGTTATCATGCGTAATGGTCAAATAGATATTTTTTAGACCTAACACATCATAGTGTACGACCAGGGTCATATCTGAAGGATTAGGGTTTGGGATCTTGACTAAACTATTACTTATGTATTTTTATGAATGTTTTCAAAGTGATAAATAAGTGATTTTTTTAAGGTTTTTTTATTGAAAATAAAAAGGGAACATAGTTTAAATATAGAGTCACATAGAATGAATTCATAAATTAAAATCTTTACAAGGATGAATTATCATTGGATATATAATATAAATACAAAACACAATGCTATGGTTTCTTCAAAAAAAATATTATATTATTTCGATTCAACAACTTCTCAAAAAATAATCAACATTCATAAAATCAATATATATGGACTGGTGGGGAGCTCACAATTCAAAAAGGGGTTGATGGAATATGAATATGGCCTCAGAATATTAGGGTATTTACACCAATAGAGATCACAAAAATTCCATCAAATGTTCTTTATATAGTTTTGGAAAAAGATGGAGATCAGTCATGCCTCACTATAGGTCTGTCGACATTCACATTCACACATCTAGGCTTTTGAACCCACATATCTTCATGGGTGAATCTGTTTAAACATTTCCTATGATTATTTCCATTCTATTTTCAATCTCAGTTGTTTAACTATAATAGAAAAATGTATTTTTGGTGTGTTCTATCATATTATTACCTTATGTAATGGGCTCAAATGGACCAGCTTTAATGAGCCCCACCTTAGGGGGTATTAATAGAGATCATATGATTATCGTCCAAGATAAAATTGATATTTTATATAATGTGGTCTATCTACATATATTAATGCTCAAATATAGGGTTTAGAGGTTTGGGAGCTTCAATCAGTGTTTGTAAGAGTTTTCTTTCAACTAGGAGAAACTAGGGATCTTAAGGCTGATTTACCCTGAGGAGGTGTGGTTAGAGGGAATTTTCTCATCATGAAAATGGTAGGGAAAAATTAGAAACTATTAATTAAAAAATAATATGATTCATCCATCCATTTATAATTTTTTGGTAGCAGTGTCACAGAGAATAGAGGTTCCTTCCTTTGTCTGAATCACTTGTTGAAATTTGTAGTAGTGTGGTCTATTGATTTTTTTACTCCCTTGAAGGTACATAACGATGAAAAACAACACTCTCATAGCCACAATCCATAAGTATGATTTTTATAATTATTATAGTCAATTGGTTTTTCGGCGTGGTTACTCCATCCCATTATCATTTTATCAGTGGTTGGATCAGCTGTAAGAAGTGAAGTCAAAGTTGATTCATTTCTTTTTCTAAAAACGGAGTGACTTTCACAACTCACAAATTTTTATTTTCCAAAGATTTTTTCTAATTGGGTTAAAATATAATAAATAAATAAATGTAAATATTTCACCATTGGAGTAAATATTTTCCAATTCATGTAATTCAATCAATTTAAAATCCAATTGTTTAAAACATGAAATTTTCTTAATTTCAAATCACATTCATACAATCAATGTTAATTATTTAAAAAATATAATCACAATTTATTTATAAATATAATTTGAAAGTGTAGATATTGGATAAATTTAGTAATATAATTTAAATAATTTAAACTAAAAAACATTCTGTGTTCTAATTTAATTGATAATTGAATTACCAGTTCCAAATTAAATATTAATAATTTAAAATTAAAAACTTAAAAAATTAAAAACATGGTCAATTCCAATATCTATATGTATTTTTAGTTATTTCAAACTATTAATTATTCTATTAAAAAAATAATAATTTCAATTTTAAATAAAATTTATTATTCTCAAATTTTCATAATGATCGTAAATTTACTTTGTATTTTATTAATTAATAGGGGTAGTTTTGAAGAATAATATACAATGTTTTTCAATGTTTGGATCACATAACTCTTCCATAGTTGAACTATTCAAATCCTAAGAAATATTATCATTTAATTTAATTACTCAAAAATAAAAATAAATACAAAAAGTTTATTCATTCATAACTCTAAAAATGAATTATAAAAAAGAAAGAAACCCGATATTCATCCTGTGATGGAATTATCTTTCCTCTTACATGAATCTAACCAAACTATTAATTAAATATAATTAAATTCCAAATGATAATAGTGGATAAAATATGATATAAGTTGAATCAAAATTTAAACAAGATTTACATCCATTTATCCCCATCTACGTAGCTTATTATACCATGTTTTTAATTTTCTAAATTATTAATACTTATGAAATGATTTTTTATGAGTCAATTAGTCCATTCATGGGTTCAATATTACCCTAAAATAATTTAATTTATTTTTAACATTTGTGAACTTCATTCAATTTTTTCATTTTTCCCAATACTATATTTTTCGAGGAACTTTTAAATGGAACTTGTATATTTTTTTACAGATGGATATTGAAATAGTCAGTGCCATTGTCTCACATATTAATTGTGATATCCAAATTAAAATGTTTAATCCACATTGAAATGGATTATAAAAATTCAATTCGATTCATCCACCATTGTTCTATTTATCACGAAGTTCATGTTACCATGGATTTTTTTTTAATTAATTGGACCTCATGTTATAATCCTAGTTCCATAGAAATATTTTAAATCACACTTTTCCAAAACAATTTATTTACATTATTGAAAATCCACATTGAGGAAAAGTGGAAACCTTAAATATGTTATAATTATTTTCCAAAACCCAAATATGAAAAGCAGGTTACAAAATTTCAAATATCTAAACATCCATATCACCATTCCACAAACCTAAATATTTTCAAATTTCTAAAAATAGACATCATGACCACCTCTACCCAATCACCTCACTATTCACACACTAACACAAACTGAACCTCCTTGAAATAGGCTCACTATTGACAAACATGCATCAGAAACCATTATCACCACTGAAAACATGTGCAGATCCGGTGTGAAAGACAACCAAAAATATAACCATTTCCATTGACACCCAAAAAGAACAAGTATCACCATGCCTCAGAAGTAACACATTAGAAAAACCAACATCGAGGGATCTATAAAATGGAATATAGTTTCTCTTCATGCCTCCTGGAATCCCCTGCCTCTCGGAATAACACATCCCAAAACCTCTGTGGAATCCATCTTTCCCAACTGACATGATAAGGAGCAATGTACCTGGATGCTAGAGAAGAATTTGAGAAATCATGAACTCCACATTGAGCCACGATGAAGCCTACACCATCAATCACACATAACACATAAACATTGGACCAGAATAACAATAAAATCAAGCTCAACACTGACAGATATTTCCAATAATGGACCATAGAAAACATCTTCTAAAATAGAGAAAAACAACCAAAAACACCGTGGAACCTCCGAAAATTCTGGAGACCCTAGCGGAAGATGTCTCCAGCCAAGATGATCCCCCGCCACCAATTTGCAACAACAAACACCATCTGAAAACCACCACAAAACCATCATACTGATCTAAAAAGTTGGAAAGCCTAAATGGATGTGTATCCAGGAGGAAGCCACCTAACATCACACCAACACTATCCCAAAACACTTGATTTCCTTCATGACCAACCAGGTGTGGATTGCCATGAATGTTAAGATGATAAGATAAGAGGGTGAGTGAAAGATAGCCATGTAAAAGAAACAATATCAATTGACCGAAACATGATGTTCTATAGAATTGTGAAAATTCAAAATTGAAACTATTAAAAAGAATATTTAAAATAATTACAAATTTTATAATTTTTGTTGTTGTTGTGCTTTATGTGTTATTTATTTTTTATAATATTTATATATTGATTTATTAAAAACATATTAAAAATAGTAATTTTTTTATAGATTATATGTCTTAAAAAAATTTACCATTTGAAAACTACTATGAACATGTTGTATCATTTTCCAAAACATATCTATAATAAAACACTCCATGATATCAATGTGAATATATTTTCAATAAAAGATAGTCTTTTAATTAGAATTGTCAAAAAAAATCATCAGGATAGAATACAATTTGTAATTTTTATTTTTTCTAATAGAATTTATATAAGATGACTCTTGGGTGTGCTATAGATATCATTGAGCTAATGACCTAGTATATTTCCAATTATGAAAAATATAGAAAAAATTGATGGTTATAAAATTTAATAAAATATTAATGAAATTAAAATGAATTAAAAATGGAATACAGGTGAATCATGATTTATTCCCTCATATGTGGGGGGGGGTTGTGGTAAGGCATTCCATTGTAAGATAATTTTCTGTAAATACCCATTTTTCTATAGGATGGGGTTTTTTTGAAGTGAACCCAAATATTCCATTTTTCCAACATATAGAAAATTGTATTAATTTTTTGGGACCAAATTAATATATTAATTATTATTCACCCCCTGATATGTATTATTCAACGTTAAATATTGGAGTGGAAGGATCCAGTATGTGGCCTCCCAATGTTCTACCAAAACTAATGTCACTTGTTCCTCTTCTAGTAGCTACTCAACTTCTACATCATGGATATTTTCATACAAATTGGTTTGAATAGTTTATTAAAATAGTAAAAATTTATAATAAGGTGAGTTTAAATGAAAATATCCCCTTCATAAACAACAGTTTATACTTCTATTTATTAATGAGGGGCTACATGTAATTTTTCTCCAAAAATTGTTCCTACCCCTAGTTGATTTTCAATGAATTTTTATGAGTGAAATGGCTTCTCCTTAGGTCCTAGAGAAACTTCATCATTTTATTTCTTCGTGATTCTATCTACTGTTGAGTCCTCTTTCATAGAGGATATAATAAGGTTATAAAATTACTCTTTATAAGTTTCATCTTCTTTGTTTTTTTAATCCTCTTCCACAATTTCATTTATGATTAGCTTTTTTCTACGGTAGCTATCAAAGGTTCTTCATCTTATATATTGGTATGAAAAGAATGTTCTTTTTTAGGAAACATAAAAATATTGAAGATAATGATTTAGAACGAATTTTAGAAAATAATACAATATTACGGTTTGATTCACTCTATCATATGACCCTGTTTGAAAATAGCATTTCTCATGAATCACCCTTGTATGGAAATTTTAATGATTGTTTCTTGTGGTTTTTGAATTATAATCTTAAATAAATATACTTCACCTAATTTTTTTTCATAAGGTATGATACATATTAGTTGATATATTTCTATAAAATTATAAAAATGGAGAATAAATTAAAATTTTAATTGTACATTTTTAAAATTAAATGAGTTCATGTTACTGGAATCTATTTTCTCATTTTCAGAATGTATGCCATTTTGTAGGAGGAATTAATATTTGAAGTTTTGATATGTATATGGGAGTGTCAGTGGTAATTCCTAATTCCCTTCAAATGTGTTCCCACATTCTCCATGTCCTCCATTGTATAGGGCCTACAACAATTCTATTTGTCATATGAAACATAAGGGCGGTCAATGGAAAATTGAGTTCAAATAAAATAAGTAAAAGAAATGTTCAAAAAATATACTCCTTCAATAATATCATTATTTATATTATTTTTATGGTAAATGAGATATGCTTATCTATTCTCACATTTTTATTGTGATAGATATCCCGAATAAAGAATCCCCCCTACAATTATTAAATATCTTCTAAAAATTCATGGGGCTGTAATTTCTCATCTTCCTCTTGTTCACATATATTATGGATTTTGGATGTGAATTTTTCAAGAATTTTATTCAATTCTTACTAAATATGAATTTCCTCCACATTTTATTGTTTCATTCGAGGTGCTTGTTGATTTGGGATAGATTATCCATCAATTATTGAATCTACATCTGAATGATTTTATCTTCTGGATGTCCTTATCAATTATGATTGTTTTATATTGATAGTTGATCCACATTTGGCACCTCTAGGATTCTAAATAGGGAATTTTTGTGAGTATTCATTAAATAATAGTCCTACTATAATACTTATTATAATTTTAGAAAAATATAAATAAGAAACAAAAATAAAAACAAACTAAAAATCAATAATTACAGATGTGTCAATGATAGTGAATGCTCGAACCTTACTTCCATGGAATAGAGCTAACCTGGTAATGTGGTTATCATGGGTTTTGATCATTTTTTTACTCCTAAAATAGCATTGTTAATCACATTATTCTTATATAAAGGAGTAGGGTTTGGGAGTTTCAATATCCTATAACATTTATTTATCATTTTAGGTTTTATTATTTTCAAAATGAGAAATTATTTGGTCCGATGTTTTTTTTTTTGTTTTTTGAATGAATGGAAATAGAGAATAAAGTGGAAATGTAGAAACACACAAAATTATTGAATGAAATGAAAATGGAATTAATGATTAATTCTATTGGGATCTATCACAATTTACTTTAGTTCTAATTCATTTAATACAATGATAATGTTCAATATCATTCACCTACTCACCCTCTAAAACTTTTAATCATATGGGAACACTAATCTTATCAATGTAAAATTGAAGAGACTACTAATTCCATTTATTCACTATTATTAATGGGTAATAACTTTCCAAATTTGAGTGAATGGAAGAACCCACCATCTAGATAGTGATTTCATACCATTCTTCGACTAAAATGGCATTACTCAATTGGTATTAAATTTGACCCGAATAGAGGGAGACAATGATCTTTAATATTTGGTAGTGTGCGACAGGGTTAATGAAATAAATAATGGTAGTCACAATATCTACAATCCACTTATACTATAACACTCTACTCAAAGAGGAAATATATTAAAGAATAAATTCCTAAATTCTAGTGCTACATTAGGATATCCATTAAAACACCCACAATGGGTTAGTTATGCATGATTTCTAAGACTCAGATCAATGGTTAGTCAAAATGGTGGGAAAAAATGATGTAATATGGGAAAGAAAGAACATCACAATATTAATATAAAATGTGAATTATATGTATAATTAAATTAAAGAATGAAATTAAATTGGTGATTTACTATGGTCAATAGATGCTGAATAATCTAATGTGGGATGATGGAAAATATATATTGTTTGTTGGCCTTATTCATCCTCTATTTAAGAAAAGTGAGTTGAGTTAACCTTTATTTTATGGTTCCACACACCGTAGAATATTAACAATATGAATCTGGTTCGGGGTATATTTTCCCATGGTTATGAATGTGAATGTTTGAGAAGTACGCGAGTAGAAGTTTTTTGGTAGGTTGTGTCTCTAGTGGATCTCTTTAAGAATTTTCCTAGTATGTGAGTTCCAATAATTTTGGGTGTAGTGGAAATAATGATTGAATCGCTGAATGATGGTTTTTTAAATTTCATATGTTGGTGGTTGGGCCATACAATTTAGGCATTGTAAGTGGGATAGGATGATATCATCTCATTTTCTCACAAGTACTTCAAATTTTAATTGTCATGTACTAGTGTAATAACTGATCGAATTCAATCACCATGCCAATTAATTCCCAATTGGGTTACCAGTCTTTAATATGTGAATTAGATTCTAGTTTTATTATTAAATATTTCATTGATCTCAATTCCTCTCAAATATCATAACATAAAATGCATTTGATGAGAAACATCACCTTGAGTGAGACATTTATTCAAATTGTGAGTGGGTGTTTGTAAATGGAATAGAATGAAAAACCAAGGAAAAATTGAGATACAACAATTTCATCCACCCTACACATGGAAAATACATTAAAATATTAATCCTATAATTGGAATTATTTAAATATTTCCTTCTCATCATGAATTCACTCAACTCCCTTCGGAATCACACATGAAAAAAACCTGTAGTGACTTTTTATCATGTGGGGTTCTACTACTTCTAGTCTTACCTAGTGAAAAAGGGTGTTGTTCTTAATAAATGGTGGAGTTTGGTCATATCCCATTGTAGTTAGTGGATCATTAATAGATAGTTCTTGGTCTCAGAACATTGACAGTGATCCCAAGTGCCTGATTTCAATACAAAACATGACAATATAGTTTAGTCAGCAGAAGTAATGACATAATTTGGTAGACTGGCCTATTCCAAATGGATTATTAGGCACAACATTATTATATTCATTCTAGGTGTGAGATTATATGTCAAATAATTGTGATAGTGCATCCATACTTAGTAACATGGAGATCTAGAACTGACAACGAAAACATGAATTCAATCAGAGGTGCTATAGAAAATGTCTCGGACATGATGGAGCATAGACATTAACCACATTAGGTTAACATATATTCACATTCATGCCAGTTATATTTCAATTTCTTGGGTCTTCATTGGTGAATATAACTCAAAATTTCATCAGTTGATATTGGTTCATCATTCATTCCTGATCATCATTCTATGACAAAATGGCATGACTCAAGTGTCTTTTACTAGATTCTTCCCAAGTAGATTGTTTTGGATTTCATTTGGTTCAATGAGCCTCACCCTAATCAGAATCATTGACTATCGAATCCATTATAAATTAAATTATCATTTTTAACTAATAAATGAATTATTAAATAAAGTATTATTGAGAATACCTGAACTAAATTAGTTAGTATGAACTGTTATATAGAATGATAGATTTGAAGGACAATGAGGAATCATATCCACTGATAATATATCGATTTTATATTGAATATTAATATTCGTATATTAGGGGTTTTGATAGAGACCAATTTTAATTATAAGAATGAAGTGATTTCCTTGAATAGTACGATCATATCCTATGATGACCATTTATGCGACCATCTGAGGTATGCTGAATCACTGGGTTTTTCCATCAACTAATCTCATTTCGTGTTTTAACAATTAAATCATGAGAAATAACACATATAGAAGATGTTCAATATTAATGAGATCATGGCCCAAACCATGTTCATTGAATCACCCGAATAAAATATCCCCATCACACACATTACCTTTTTTGAATGCAGAGTTTTAATAAGGGGTTATATATCTGGACCATAACAATATTTAACAATAACATTAACATAATATTCATATTATGTTGACAAAGAGCCACAACTAAGGGAAACATCATGGGGACTTTAAAAATATGATGCCAATGGAATAAAAGACCACAATATACACACCAATATGGGGAAGGGATCTAGTAATGTTAAATTACATAAAATTGAGCTCACATTAGGTCTATGTTGCCAAGAAGTCTACTACATGATTATCATCACAACATGTACGAAGAAGAGCAGTACCCTAGGGTCAGAAGATCAATGCATTTATAAGCTAGATAAATTTTGGGACAAGGTATTGAGGATTGGTATATGATGTAATTGTAGTGATTATTTTATTCACTCTAAAACAATTATAGAATATATACTTTGCATAACACAACTCAAGAACTTAGATAATGGTCATTTCTTCACCTTCAAGTGAGTCCCCACTTCTATGAAATGTGCTGAATTAGAATACCGTAGAGCCTACAAAATCATGCCCCCCATATTTTCATGAATTAAATAGAGGTCAACATTAATACTGATCCACCGTGTAGGTGGGGACGGTCACACCCAGTTGCTAGATAATGGAGGATAAGAACAATAGTTTGAGTATCAAGGAGCCATGTAATGTTTGAAGGAGTATGAATTCTCTTCATGCACGAGGAGGTGGGAAAGATTTGTGACTAGAAATTTAGTTCTCACCACCATGGCCCAGAAAGCCAAGATCATTCCATTGTTGTAGTACTTGTTCTTGGCTTCCTAGATGCACCAGTACCCCACTACCATGAGGTGAATTTGATCTTTTATTTTAGAATTATTGCATCTAGTATCAATGAACCACCCATGAAAAACATCCTCTACTAACTCCACCTAACTTAGAAATAAAACTCCTCCAAGACAACCCATAATAAAAATTCCATCTCACTATGGAAGAAGAGATACAAGGTGGATCCCACCATGTGAGATGAGTAATAGGTACATTTCACTGCCAGGTAAACCCCCTTTCTTTTAACAACTGTCCCTATTATGAGTTCAAGGTTTTGGATTCTCCAATACAATAAATGGATTTCTATAGGGATTCATTATCATCAATTTATACCACCATAATCATCCATAGGATGGGAGAAAAGTATTTCTTATTTTTATTCCATTTATGCTAAAAATACAAGAAGAATTTCATATGAAAAAACACCAATTCAAGACATATTCCAATATGACATCATTGAGGACTTCCCTATAAACTAGGATCGATACTGTATGGATGAGTTTTGGGTGACCACTAGCATGGTTGTAGGTAATGTCGGGAGTATTGAATCCATAAAATCATTGGACCCAACCTGACCTATTTTAATCCCAATTGTTGATATTCTCAAAACCCAAAATCTTGTAAAAGTGATTTAGTAGTTTACTCCTCCGAATGGACCGAAGGACTGCTTTTTTTATATTATTATAGATAATACTCCTTTTATTTGTTAAAGGGGAACCCGTACATGTCTTTTAGGCCTAAGGAACAAGGACCGACATGACCCGAAATACATAACCCAAAGGCCCAGAGGCAGACCATGCCCATTACATGACCCATAAGCCCATGCCACTAGAATTGCCCCTACCTAGCTTTTGAATCATGGATCGCCTTTATCTCCCCACATGCATTGCTGATCGACGAGTATTTCCCCATTCAAATCTTCATGGTGCCTGGTCCTGATGGAGGATTCCATAACCTCTCATTCTTCCATCTGGTTGGCTCTGCTTCTGGTGACTGCTACTGTTGCTCTGATCCACTTCTAGGGCTTTCTCTGTGTGAAATGTGCCACTTCAGGGTATTCAATGGCCCGATGGCCCTATGGGATGAAGGCCCTCGAGACCCGTAAGCCCAAATAAGTAGCTTGGAGACCCAAATTGAGGGAATAGTTCCAGCTGCTACAGTTCGGAACAGTACCTACTAATGTCACTACTAAATTGGCTGCTAATGTACTGCTACAGTACTAATACATTACTGCTACAGTACCCCTGGAAATTTTCCTCCACGTAATTTTGAACCTGGGTCTCTTGGATACCAACCAGGATCCCTTACCACTCGGGTACGAGCTCGTTGGAGATTGAGGAGTATTAGAAATATGGAACAAGAGAGATATCCAAAGACTAGAATAATGGTTATTTCTTGATCTCAAAATGTTACAATTAGTTATATTATTGAATCTCCAAATTTACCGCCCATGAATATCCTCCCATGAAAATATTCCCTGTAGGGTGTACATTGAAAATTTCACGTCTCTCGAATTAATCCCCCCTTACACAACCGGCTTGGCCTTCTTTTTCTAGGATCCTAATAGACTCTCGTCTACCCATGTGAATCCCAAAAAAATGGAACATAAGATTATTTCCATATCATTGAATATATTTTTTGGATCCTTGAGAACCACCAAGATATTAATGGGAATCAAGGATAGCACGTATGTCACAAGAGTGATCCTCCCACCAAAGGACAAGATGTAATTTTTCGATTTGGTAATATGGTCAGTGATTTTGTTAGGGATATTGTCAAATTTTTTGATCTAGACTCTTCTCGGGGCTGAGGGATCTATCAAATAATCCATGGGGATGTTCTATCTATAAGTTCTCATGATGTTTTCAATTTTATTCCATCTCCTTTCTCATCATGGGGACGATATAAAAAGACAACTTTTTTCATTTTAAATTTTCGAAACAATCCATTTGAAATAAGTATCCATAATGGTGTTGAGACCCCTACCCGATGACTAACAATGATTGATGAAAAATACCATGTCAATACCAAATAAATGGTGAGACAACCCTATGGATTACACTCTGAATTGGTAGATCTTGATAACTCATCACTGTATACATGAAACCATGTATCTTACAAGCACGTCCTACTCCATAATAAAATTTATGGAAAGAGATTTAATATCCTTTCCTAATCCCCTTACCTAATTTCAGAAAGCTGTATTTCCTACCCATAAAGTCCAAGTTGAGTAAGAACAAACTGTATCGGTGGAGGAATAAGTCCATCAACCATTACCTAAACCCCATGCATCTCATTACCCATAGGAATAATGTCTATAAAATGTGATTAGATGATTTATCCATATCAATTTAATAATAATATTAGAACCCAACACCTTCTTATTCATCTCTACCACCATTAAGTGAGTTATAAAAATATCTCCTAGAATTGTTTTTTCTTTTATGAAGTCATGTTTCCCCTAAGAGTTCCATTTTGGAATGAAGTAAGAGAGTCTTCAATTCATGATGGATATAAGAAATTTGAATGTAATGTTTTACATACTTATAATCTATAATTGTCTTTTAGCTAAGTGATATTGCACTTGAGAATTAGGGATTTTTTTTGGAATATGTAACTCAAGGGAGAGAGAATCCTCTGATATATCATAGATGGATTCCATCATATCATACTTGATGCAGTTCCATGAAGAAAAATAAAGTCCTCGAGAAACCGTTTGTGGATAGTGAAATCTCTTGGATCATGGTGCTAATGGTTTCCCACATCTCTTTCTCATTTGGGATAATTTAAATGAGGTCATTTCCTTAAGAGGATACCACCTAGGGGATAGAATTAATGATCATATCCAATCCACTAGGGTATCCATCCTAAATTTTAGGATTAAGCTCACATAGAAGGTATTTGAAGTAAGAGTGCACTATACCACCAATCACACTTAAGCCCCTTGTGAAGTAATCATTATCCATTTTAATTTTCAGAACATTCCTACAAAATCATTCAATCAAGTATTCATCACATAATATTTAGTATCATACAACATGAGATATGTGTATATTGACCTTTCATAAAGACACATCTCAGGTTCAAGAAGCCTCTCATTAAGATGTCTCTTTTTGAGACCAAGGGAAACAAAGGTGGACTCATCCCTAGATACTTCAATCCCAACTTCTTATTTTCCTGTCTCAAATTTTCTAACATCCAAATCCTAATAGGGAGATATGAGGTTGATGGACCAATTATTATGCTCAGTTTTTTAGTACTAGCATCTTGTTGTGAAATTTGATCCATAGGCTACCCTAGACTGGTTTATCCCACGATTCCCTCACAATAGATAGAATGTATTAATGACTGACCACTGGTTAGAAAAAAAATTATATGTTTATACTGGATACATGGAATGAGGATTATTGGGAGAGCTGAGTGGTCTAGTATTTCTCATAAAATGCGGGAAATATCTATTTTATGAAAAGTAAAAATAGATTAATGGTTGGATTTCCACCTATACATCCTACACAACATCTGTCAGCTACCTCTTTGATTGTTACAACATGTGTACTTATCATCTAGTAAAACCAGATCCCAGAGACCCTATTGAGTAGAAAAGGAGGATAAATCCATATTATCCCTATGAGGTATGAATCCTCTTCCCTTATTCTGAAAAGAGTCAATGATAGTGTTGAAATCCCCTATTACCATCCTACTTGAAGTCCTCAGTTTGAAAACAATGACATACATCCATAAACGATAATGTTTCCTATCCTCTCATCTATAATGGATGAAGGAAAAGAAAACTATGGCCAATCCCACCACAATTCAAACTAAAATAGACTATTCCAATGACTACATATTTACTACAGAGAAAGACAATTTCCAAAAAATAAATAGATGGTGATTTTCAGGCTCATTGTGAGAAATGTTATACATACCAATAATTTTTGAAAACTCTCTTATATTAGAGGTATGCAACATAGGTTCAAAAATCACAACCATGTATGCTTTGATTATGGATTCCTAAAGAGATTATAAATTCATCTTCGCCTCATCTAGTAGGATATAAGCATTATAATGATTAATTAAATGATTGAAATAGGGTGATCCTAACATTATCCTCATGTGTGGTGGGCTGTTTGGATTGATAACATGGGATGGAAGAAATGTTCTTAGCATGGGGTCTTATAATAACACCACTTGCAATAGTTGTAGTGGTGGCTGGAGACCATGTTTCACCATCTATAAAAGAGACCATGGATGGTGTTTTCTGGGGTGTAGAATGAAATTCCTCAATATCCTGAAAATGTGATAATATGATGAATTTATTAAATAAAGAAACAGGGGCCTCTTCTAAGTACTAGAGTCATTGGGGGTGGGGAAATATGTTTCACCAAGCCTTGAAAGCTTCTTCCCATTGGCCAATACCTCCGCTTCACAAGAGATACTTCATCAATGATTATGGGTAAATATGTTGAGGATCTTCCTAGATATATGGGGTCACATGGGGATGATAAATGTTTCTAGGGATCAGGACATTATATTTTTTTCACTTTAGAAATTATAGATCAGTAGTAATGAAAGGATAGATGGATGAATATCATAGGTGTTTGAGGCTTTAGGAAGAAAGGTATGATTTCCATTCATGGATAATAAGATCAGTAACTAGTATGTTTTATAGGTTGGAGGATATTTGAGGATGAGTCTATAGCAGGACCACGAAATCGGAACCCCATACACCAAGAGGAAGGGGAAAATCACAGGATAATCCTATATGATCCTTGACATAGACCTTAGATGATCCCCTAGTAGAGTGGGTGATGACAATAGTAATGACCAACTCATTCTTCATTGTGACACCTATTTACCATGAATATGATAAGAAGCGCAATACCAAGGAATCGATGAGAAAACCACAAGTTGGATTAGGTATTCATCTACATCTGTCCGGAGGAGAAACTATGAAGGGGAGGGATGAAAAAATCTATGGTGAAACAGATCTGGGGATCATCTCTTTCTTGTCTTTATTCAATATCCTTTATCATATTATGCCTTTTGATTTTTAATTGTTCATTTTGGGATTTGTCTTCACACTTCCCTATTACGGTACTTATTAATCGAAGTAATGAGTGATTCCTTTCACTATCATTTATCCATTCTCATAATCATTATGTTCTCCATGATGATTCCAAAATTATCCATTGATTTTTAATGCCATACTTTTTTATTTTGAATACCCATACCCATTTATAAAAAATTGTAATCACTTAGAATTTATTATCAATCCTTGATCGAGGACATAAATTTATGTAAATCAAAAACATACTAATTGGTTTAAATAAAATATGTCCATATGATGAATGGTCTATATAAGGCCCCATCCTTAAAAAATTAATTAATCTTGAGCGGGGTCAAGAATTCCACATTGAGGGTGTTTTCATGATTAGAGTTTTAGTGAATTAGACCATAACCATTATATTACATATCAAATATTACAAAGTAGCAAATTATACAGAATCAAAGGTTTTTCACAACAATAAAACTATTAAAACAATAAAATAATTATTTTATTGATATAAAAAATTTTCAATTATTTTGTTCCCTTACCCATAATTATACCCTATGAAAAAAATTCAAAAAACATGGAATGAACATAAAAATTTCAGTTAGGTTTATAAAATATACAAAGAAAACACTAGCCCATCAATACATACAACTCAATAGAATCATAATTTTCAACCACTAAACAAAATATATTTAAAATAAATCTTGAAATCATAAGATTTATGAACAGAACACATAAATAAACAATCATAAATGAAATTTGTGGAATCCATAATATATTTACATTTTTTCATTCTCAGCTACATAGGGAATTACATTTGGAATACCTATCAAAGTATATTCCCTAAATATATTAGGATAAACATTAATGTTTACCTCTATAATGTTACCCAATGAATTGTAGATATATATTAGGCTTACACACCCCCGGTTTACAATGGAACCACCCATTTATGTAAACAATTCCACAGAAGCATAAAATAATCCAAATACATAAAACAAAAATAAAGGTACGATAACATTTCCACATTAAAATCACAATATATCATTTCAATATATTGACATAAACATTCCTTTACAAAAAAAATTTTGAATACCAAAATACATAAAAGTATTACATGGTATGTATTTTCCTTTGAAAAATACTATAACATTTTATGGAACCCAAATATCAAATAATGCTCTTTGTGATGTAAAGGTCACTGTCACCATGTATATTAAAAACATTCCTGCTGTCGTTTAGTAAAACACTTCATAAAAAAACTTCTGTTTGAATTAAAGTAAAATTAATAGTGTTTTATTATGTTCCAAATTAAATAATGTTGTGTATAAACTAAAATAAGCCTCAATTGAAGGACATTGAGACGAAGTACCCTACATTGAGTCTGACCTGTCACATATGTTCCCTATTCTTCCTAAATAATTAACATAAGTTAATTTATACATTCAGCAGGACCTTTTTCAATTTTATTATTTCTTTTTTATCACTTATTAAAATGTTATAACTATTACATAATTAATTAAGTTAATATCAGCCTTTTTGTTGAGGTTTGGTACATGAGTCAAAAATGAACTTGTTATAATTAAAATTGGTCCACATGATCAAGAAGAAATTATATACATAATTTTATTCAAGATTTAAATATTATATATATCCACTATATATTTATTTATAATTTTCCATAACATTTGGATATAATAAATGAATATCACTGTTTATGGATATGGTTAGCCGTGCGTATTCATGAACACAACATTCATTTATTTATAATATTTAAAGGAATAAAAAAAATTGACACATTGTTATATTATAATTAAATTATAATATCATATTTTATATGTGTTACAAAATTTCATTAACACCATCCTTTATATGTTCCATGTATGGCATGAACGAGTTATACCACTTTGAGGGGGTGGTAGTCTGGACTTCCTCAAATGCATTCATCTTATTTACCCATCATGGAAACCTTAAAGATATCATATAAATGTAAAATAAAAAATAATATAGAAAATATAAATATAATATATATCAAACATAAATAAAGTTCCATCATAATGGCCACCATGAGAGGTGGTAAGGAAAAATCTAACAATAATCATTTCGTGAGGTATTAGTTTTTCGTACACAGAAACAATTTGTGCATATACAAATTATGGAGTTGTATAGAAGTGTTGTTATAATAATTCTCATAAAAACATACTGTTTCGTTGATATTCTGTTATTGTTATAAAATAATGGAATAAAGATATTTTAGTGGGTTGGTGAAGGAAAATAAATTGAAGAAGTTTGAGATAAGACAATATCTAAAATCAAGTAACTCTTTTTCATTTAAGCTAATGGACATATTGAATTTCAATAGGCCCAATGATAGGATCCTAAGTGGAATAAAGGTATTTCGGGAGCTAATTTGAAATGATTTTGGAAAAGCCAATGATGCATGATAGGTGTGAGTAAGGGTTAGAGGTGGTGCCCTTTTATAAGATGGATGAGGGTAACCTAAGGAATATCTTGAAATATTATTTTATTATAAATTGATTTTCAGTTTTAAAAGGTCCCAATGTAATATATTTTAGATCTATGATTATTTGGGGTAAAAAACTCTCATCCAATCGAATTTAGATATTTTTTGGTCTCATATTTAATCTTATTATTTTTCTTTAACCCTTAGTTATCTAATTTGACTCTTACCATGTCTTCTTGTCTATTCATACTATATGGTTAATATAGTTACTATAATATTAAAATAGAACCAACATTGGTTCATTAATGTTATTTTCATCATTATTTAATTTAACTTTCTAAATATTATATTTTTGAAACTATAATATCATTTTATAAAATTTTATATGTTTTAAACTACTCATTTATGTCAATTTTTATATTATTCATATCAAGGATTTTTTAAAATCTATTAAACATTTTTATTTAGAAAAAAATTATTAATTCAAAGATAACAAGTCATAATTATACGTAAAATTTGTGGATGGGATAAAAAGTTTCAAAATAAATTTATTTTAATATTTATAATCTCATTTGTTGAAATCATTCACTAATAAGGTAATGAATACATCATCAGTGTGTCGTACATATATTTATTTATTTGATGTCTAAAAAATTTATACCAAATACCATTATGTAAGAAATAATTTAATATTTATAATGAATATTTATAGTTGAAGAGATCACTTATATAACCCCATATTATTTTTTTAGAAAAACATACATGTTTAAGTTATATTTTCCTTTACATTAAATTAAAAGTTACTAAATGTCATTTTCACACACAAGTGGATCCAAGGGGTCCTAAAATTGACCCAAATAGTTTCATTGTCGGAAATATTTCATCCAATATGTTTAGGACACGTGTTATGGATATTTAATATTATTATAATATTATTTTTTTACCCTTGTTTACCAAATTTACCATTTAACCATGGTAAATAAAATAAATACTGATGTAACTATTCATCATGTCTAAAAATAAAAGGTACCTTTTTACACAATTTGGACCTCTTGATTTCAAATATGGAATCCATTTTTCCAAATTCAAAATACAAGAATTGCAGAAATTAATTTAAAATTAATTCTCATTGTCAGAATAAAAAAAATGTGTTTTGAAGAAGTAAAAACTACCTAAATATTGACATGTGTCTATGTCCAATTTGAATGTTAAATTACTAAAAATAACAATAATTTTATTTAATGATACAAATATAATCTAATTTTAATTTTAATCCAATTAAAAATATAATCTATCGATATGAATAAATTAGATGAAAAGATAGTTCTAACTTAAAATATAGTATTTTTCATTATTCAATAAAAAAATTAACATCATCTGAAAAGTATCAAAATTATACCCATAGCACATTTTTATTTGATGATTCTAAATAAGAAGTTTATTTGGTCAAATGGAACCTATAAATGACAAAAAACCAGATTGAGAAAGGATTCTCCATCAAATGGTGGTAAAAATAACTTATAAAAATAGTACAGTATTTATGCTTAAAATTTGATTTATTCTCATTATAAGCCACTAAATATTATTTGTTAAATGAAAAAAACCTTTAAAAACATGATTAATCATAATATAGTTAGTTTTTTTCGTTCCCTCCAATTCAATGGCTATGCGTTAAACACTATTTAAAATATTAATATTATATTATAAATATTTTATGTATAACTCACCATTGTGTGAAACATAAGATTTCCTAGAATTACATTTTTGTGTGTCGGGTACACCATCGAACATAGAATCCCATTTAAAGTAAAATTAATATTTAATTCAAATATATTAATATATATGAAAATGTTATATTCTTAATTTTACTGGGATGTTGCATCCATCCCCCATTTTGGAAATTACATCTTCGTAATTTTATTCAATTTTGAAATAAGTGGGGTATTTATCCCTCATATAATTCTCATATTACCATGTTTCCTCTTCAACCATATGGATTTTTTACAACACAATTACCTGATGAATTGCCTTATTCTACAACACTTTTTATCTTCAGTCAAGAATCAAGACTGGTTGTTCCTCATAATAAATATTCTCTTCCAATTGAACAACATCTGCACTAAAAACATGATATGGATCTAGAATATACTTTATCAACATTGAAAATTGAAAAACTGTGTGCTTGGGATAAATTTGGAGGTAAATCCACTCTGTAAAAAAGTGATCCAACATTATATGGGATTTTAGTAGGGTGTAATGATCCTCAAAACCAGATTTTCATTTTTACCAAAGTGTGTAAAATTTTTGAATGGGGAAACATTGGGAAAGACATGATCACCTACCTCGAAAGAAAGATCATTCCTCCAGTTATACACATAACTTTTTTTCTTACTCTGATCTGTTATCATGTGCTTCGGAATCAACTGAACTTGCTCATCCATCTATTCTATAAATTATGGTCCCATCTAATTTCTTTCTCCTACTTGATCCCAGACTCTGGAGTTCCGAAATGGTTTCCATATAATGTCTAAAATGGTTCCATCTGTATACTAGAATGGACAACATTATTATTAGAAAACTAAATTATATAAAGTTGTTGTTACCAACTTTCCTGGTAATCCATTGAACAAGAACGTTGCAAATCATCCAAGTTCTAATTTATTCATTCTGAAAATCCATCTATTTGTGGATTAAAAACTGTAATATAATTTAATTCTGTTCTAAATGACCTTTAAAGGACCATCCAAAATTTATAAGTAATCCTAAGTTCATGATCAGATAAAATGGAGAGGGGAACTCCTTGTAACATTAATATCTCTGTAAAATAAAATTGATAATGTTGATCTAGAGGTAATGTATCTCGAATATGAAGGAAATGAGTAGATTTAGTCAATCGATCAACAATATACCAGTTTTAATTGTTACCTCGAGATGTCCTCAATAATATCACAATGAAGTACATGGATATATTTTCTCATTTCCACTCAGGAATGAGTAAAGGATAAAGCTTCCCTTTAAGTAATTTTCACTATACTTTAAACTATTGGAAATTCAAACACTTCCAAGTATAGTCAGTAATATCTCTTTTCATTCCATCCGACCACTAATACTTTTGAAGATATTAGTATATTTTATAATTTCCAGGATGAAAGTAAAATAGAGAACTATGAGTTTTACATAATAACCCTTTCTTCAATTGGGATGCTAAAGGCACAAAAAATCTCATTTAACAGTTAAAAACAATGTCTTTATCAATGTTAAAATTTGGTAACATTCCTTTCTAAACCAAATCCATTTTTTAGAAAATCATTGTCTTTTTTCTTTGCTTTCTTTATTCTGTCTATTAGAGAATATTTCACGGCCACTTGAAACAAAATTGGGGAATTCCCTTCATCATAATCATCCAATACAAAATTTATCAAATAAAATACCAAAGGATATCGTTCCAAACGTAGAATGATTAATGTTTCATTACTTTTTCATCTAAATGAATTGAACATTTTATTTGAATTTCCCAAGTGTTAATGTATCACGCAATTATAATCCTTGATTTATTCTAGATATATCCTCTATCTCATGTTTAATTCCATCTGAGTGAATATATACTTCCAAATTTTGTGATCATTATATATTTCACACATTACTCTATTCACATGGTGCCTCCACATTTTTAATAAAAAAACATCTACTAACTCTAAATCATGTCTAGGGTAAGATAACTCGTGAGGTTTAAACTAATGTAAATCATAATCAATTACCTGATCATTCTGCATTAGGAAACAACCGTTTCCATTCACTGAATCATTACTATTGATAATAAAATCACAATTTCTTGAAGGTAATGAAAATATAATAGCATTCACTAATCTTATTTTCAATTCCTAGAACAATCATCACATTATTTGGTCTAGGTAAATTTAACTCATTTTCCTGTTGACATAGTCAGTGGGTGATATAACCATGAAATGTTTTCAAAACACATCTAGTAATAATCTAATAAACCATGAAAACTATGAATATCAATTACATTTGTGCGTCTGGGAAATTCTTTAACTACTTTTGTTATAACCAGATCAATAGTTATGACATATTTAGAAACAATGTGACCAAGGAAAGAAATCTGTTGTAACCAAAAATCACACATGATTAATTTTCCATATAGTTTCATTTCATTTAAGGATTGAAAGTAAATCCTTAAATAACAATAATGATCCTCTTTACATTTATAATATACCATTATATAATCAATAAACACAAAAACCATTTATCACCTGAGTAAACTGATCCATCACTATGAAAAACTAATCAATTTGGATTCAAACCAGCTAAGGATGTTATTTTGGAAGGCCATTCCCCCCTGTATTCCATCCCTACATAGTTGCTTGATTTCCACTATTTAAATACCATTTTAAAAAAAATATCTTAGGCAACGAAACATGGTAATCTAGGAATGTTATATCATTTCAATCATAGCATTAATTGATTTATGGATATTAATATACAATATCCTAAATCATAATGTTTTTTAAACTAAGCATTGATACCAACTATAAGGTAAAATCCATAAAACATTACATAATCTTGAGTTAATTCCATAATTCTAAATTCTTTTTAGGATTAGTGTTGTAGATAATTTGTCCATAAATATTACATTACATATCAAATATTACAAAGTAGAAACTTCTACTCTATCCAACATTTTTTAACAACAATAAAACTCCTTAAATAATACGAGAATTAATTTCATGACATATATCTTATTTAATTCTTCATTTATAATACCCTACCTTATAACCTCAAAAAACATTTCAAAAGTTTGGGATCACCATTAAAAAATCTGTAAGTGTAATAAAATAAGAATGAAAACATTAGTCCATCAATACATACAAATAAATAAAACCAAAATTTTTAATCATAAAACATAATCTCTTTAACATACATGATGAAATCATACGAGTCATTAATAACACATTTAAATCATAAATTATAGAGGAAACTTGTGGCATCTATAACATACTTACTTTGTAGCTTTCACAGTAAAATTGGGAGTTACTTTTGGAATACCCATCATAGTTTATTCCATAAATCTCTTAGAGAAACATTAAAATTTAAAATCATCACATTCCCCATTACATTAGAGAGTTATCTCAGGCTCACCTTACTTTAGTAAATCATGGAACCACCTGTATATATAAGAAATTCCCATGAATCCTAATATAATCATAACACATAAAACAAACATAATTGATAGATAACATTTCCACATTACAATCCCAATATATCATTTCAATATGTTAACAAAATCAATTCTTTCAAAAAAAAAATTCAATACCATAATACATAAAAAGGGAATATGGTATTTATTTTACTTTTAAAATTAGCACGACTTGTTAAAGAGTCAAGATATCAAATAATTCTCATGGCAGCGAAAAGGTCGTTGTTAATGCTTACGTTAAAAACATTTCATTTTTCAATTAGTAAAATTATTCATAAAAAGAATATTTTTTTATAAATTTGGTGACATGAACTGGTTTTCCAATTCATGCCGCAAAGAGGATTTATTAAAATCAAGAAAGATGCATTACAAATACGAGGTGCAATGAGCTTACACCAGTATGGAATTAACCAAGGTAAAAAAATAGATACTCAAGAATACCCAATCTACAAATATAGCTAACCAAAAAATATCCCCATACTTTAATCAATGCTCATCCTTTCTAGCTTTGACTTGATTCAAATCGAGAAAGATGGAGGTCATTCAAGTGTTTTCAAAAGTAATCTCCAGTCCAAGATTTCATCTATATTCATCTTTTATGAAACATGTCATCAATATAAGCAAATCACATTACCTAAAAATGATACTTAAAGAAAGGCAGGGGAAAACATCCAAATTATATCGCCATGCTGGCAGGCAAGTATAACAGGAAAGTATGTCATAAAATTCATTCCAGAATTCCATTAGAACAGCCAGACCAAGCAGCTAATTCATAGAGATCCCCTTAAGATCATGTCATCAGAGTAGAAGGCAGCGACTTCAAGAAGATATCATATCAAAAACACACTGCATCTAAGTCCTATAAGACTGCAAAGTCTCATCCAAACAGCATCCAGAGTTTCTGTATAGAATTAGAGTGACAATCCATAAGATGAAACTTAACCATTTCAATGAGAGAACATATACTTCAGAGATCAAATCCCAAAATAAGTTAATATCAGAGATAGAGTCAAACTCATAACATTATGTCATTAAAAATAATTTCTAGAAATTTCTAAACAAGAAGCCATCGAGATCATAGAAACTGTAGTTCTCAGATAACATCAAGAAATGGGCAGAAACATGCCATTCATATGCAGGGATAATGTAGATAGCAAACCAGCTAAACAGATAAAAAACAACAAGAATCTAGCTAAACAGGGACCTCAAATAGTCCACAAAGAAGCTATCAGGTTTTTAGAAAGGTAACAGAAGCATTACATAAATCCACAAGAAAAACAGTAGTGATAATTACACATAAAATAGAAAATAATATATAAGATATATCCCACCAATCCAATGTGCATAATTATATAGTGGTCCTCAAGAGTCGAAGCTGACCAGCCAGTTAGAGAACCCATCAAACATCAGTCCTCTTTATGAAAAAACTGATCCCATAAACATATCAATACCATGCAGTCAGAATGAAAACAGCAAAGCAAGGATAACCATACTGAAACAGATCCAAATTTAATCTTGTAGAGTCAAAAACTAATAAGACAAAGAGAAATAGATGTGAAAAATAGAATCAGTGTGCATTAGGGAGTTTTATGTAACCCCTTCCTCATTCTCTCATTGAAAATGTCCGACTTAATATCTATGTATGTATTCATTGAAATAAACCCTTTTCTAAAAGATTTAAAAATAATTTCATCTCTATGTTTCCCAGAATATTCAGACTCTTCATAATCAGTCACATTCTTCTTTCCACACACTTCAACATGCTGATTTTCCTCGACTTTATGAGTTGTGTCAGGTGTAGAGGCTTCTCTTCTTGAGATGTCTAAAGATTTTGTGACAATATTTCTTTCCATTTTGGAGTAATCATGATGTTTCCTCATTTTTTTTGATTAGGGGTGATGAACCCATCAACATCAACTGTAGGCTTTTTTCCTTTCCTTTCCATAGTTTTCAAATGTTCTTCCTCCATAAGAGTAGATTTGTCTTCTTTATCATGGGGAGTATCACTACTTTCAGAGCTATCACACTCCTCATTCTCAACTCTCTCCTGAGTTCCGTCATTCATTTTCACTTACTCAAGAGGAGGGGGAGAATTATGAGGGATAGTAAGGGTAGTGACCTCAAGGACATCGTTTACATAATCAGCTACTTGATTTTCCTCAGATTGTATATTAGGCCTATCAGCATTCAAAATAGGATCTGTAACATTCTTAATGTATCCAGAAGAACCAGCATTATCCCTTTTATCTTGAATTACTTTTTCAACCAAAACATTTTTCCTCATTTTAGAATGGACAGTATCTTTTTCACAGTTAGTCAGTGAGTGTCCATGTCTAAAATATTAATGAAAGTAATCAAGTAATCTTTCATAGACAACCTCATAAGAAAATCCAAAATCCCCACTTTGAATCCAGATTTGATCTATCAGATGCTGGGAAATATCAGGTTCTAAAAAAATTCTAGCTACAGAGGGTCGAGATAAAAATTTTGTAGCTGAATCAAGATTCAAAGGATACCCAATCAAACTAGCAATGGGAAACAGTGCTGCTTTCTTAAACAGGTGCAGAGGCAGATCAGGAAAATAAACCCAGATAGGCACAATTGGTGATTCAACATAAGGGTTAAATTCAGGAGTCCATTTTAATATTTTCCTGAAACATCCACCGAATAACCAGGATATCTTCAACCAAATCCTATAATAATCATCCTCATAGTTCATCCGAATGTCAATGTGAGAGGGATTTAGGAGACCTAGATTAAAACCTGTAAAACCAATCGATTCTAATGACATTCAAAGAAACTTCAACAAAGGCTGTCGATTCATGCATTTACCAACTAAAACAAGATGAAGATCAGTAGATAGGGAGTTTACCTCAACTTTAGTAAAAGAAATCGTGAGTTGACCTCGATGTCAAAAGTTCTTAGATTTGATCTGAGCTTCAGGAAACACATCTACATGTGAAGAAGTTGCTTCACCCGATTTTCCCGCAACAAAATCTGCACAAGATCGATGATCTGAGTTAGGGTTAGGATTTTGCGTCTGGTATTTCTGTTGTGTGCTTCGGGTCTTCATAAAAATAAGATTACCATGGTATGAAATTAAAATTCAAAGTGCGTTATTATACACCGTATAAAATAATTTTTTATATAAACTAAAATGTCCCTCAATGGAAAGAGATTGAGACGAAGTCCCTTACCATGAGTCTAAATTGTCATGTATGTTCCTTATTCTTCCTAAATAATAAACTTAAGTTAATTTCTAATTTATTAAGAAATTTTATTATGTTTATTATTACTTTTATATAAGTTATTACCATGTTATAAATATTACATAATTATTTAAGTTAATATCGGTCATTTGGCCATTATTTGATACTTGATTCAAAAATAAACTTGTTATAATTAAAATTTGTCTATTTGGTCAAAAGTGAATTATATCCAGAATTTTATAAATGGTTTAAATATCGTATATATCAAATATCTATGTATTTATAAGATTCCATAATAGTTGGATATTTAAAATGAAAAGCACCATTAATGGAGATAGTAATCCATACGTACGTATGAACACAACTTTCATTTATTTTTAATATTTAATGGAATGTAATCAAAATGATATATAGTTATATTATAATTCCGTTATAATACCATATTTTATAGACATTATAAAATTTCATTTACACCATCCTTTATACATTCCATGTATGGAATTAATGAGTCGTATCACTTTGAGGGAGCGGTAGTCCGCACTTCCTCAAATGAAATTATAGTATTTACCCATTATGAAAACCATAAAGGTATTCTATAAATGAAAATTACAAAAGCATAGAGACAATATAAATATAATATATATCACATATAAATTAATTTTCATTATATTCTCCACCATTATATGTGGTACGGAAAAATCAAACAATTATCATTTCGTGAGGCAGTAGTTTGTCGTATAGTGAAATAATATTCTTTTATCCATTAAATGGATGTGTGTGGAAGTGTAGTTCTAAAACATCTCTTAAAAAAATACTATTATATTTAATATACAGGTGTTATTATAAAATAATATAATGAAGAGATTTTAGGGGGTGGATGAGGAAAATAAATAGAATAATATTGAGAGAAGACATTACCTTCAATCGGGTAACTCCTTTTGATTTAAGATAAAAGGACTTCTTGAATTGCATTATTTCCAAAATAAAGATTTTAAGAGTATGAGAGGTATTTTGGGAGCTTATTTGGGAAGAGTTTGGATGATCCAAGGGGGATATAGAGTTGTGATTATGGGTTAGAGGTGGTGAACTTTTATAAGAGGAAAGGGGAGCAGTTAAGGAATATCGTGAAATATTATATTATTATAAAATAATTTTCTATTTAAAAAAGTACAAAAGACATTTATTTCAGAGATAAGATTATTTTGAGTCGAACAACTCCCAACCAATAGGTTTTATAAAAGTATTGGTCTCATTTTTATCCTTATCTTATTGCTTTCACCCTTAGTTATCTAATTTGACTCTTAGCATATTTTCATGTATATTCATACAATAAGGTAAATATATTTAATATTAAATGCCAATATAACTTCAAGTGGTTCATTATTGATATATTCAAAATTATGATAGTCAATTTTACGAATATTATATTTTTAGGACTGTTATATCATTAAATAAATTATTATTTTTTAAACAATTAATTTTTGTCAATTTATATACAATTCATATATTGACGTTTAAGAAATCTCTACAAAATTCATTATTTTGAAAAAAATTTATTACCTAAAACATAACAAGTCATAATAATCCCTAAAATTATTGGATTACAAAAAAAGTTTCAAATTAAATTTATTTTAATATTTATAATCTCAAAAAAAATAAATCATTCACTAATAAGGAAATCACTACACTACAATTGTCTCACACATATCTGTTTTTATTTGATGTCTAAAAAATATAAATATAATACCACGTTTTATAATTATTTTATATTTATAATGAATATTTATAATAAAATATATCACTTATATAATCCCATATATGATTTTTTTGTAAAAGATACACGTATAGGTAATATTTTACTTAACTTTAAATTAAAAGTAATTAAATATCATTTTCGCGCAAAAGTGGCACTATGGGGTCCTAAAATAAATCCATGGACACCCATGGTTAGAAATATTTCTTACTATAGGGTTATTACATGAGTTATGTTATTTTAATAATATTATAATATTAATATTGTACCCTTATTTACCATATTTATCGTTTAACAATGGTTCGTAAAATATTTACTAAAGTTACAATTCATAATGTCTAAAAATAAAAGATGCATATATACAGAATATGGACCTCCTAATTCTAAATATGGAATCCAATTTTCCAAACTCAAAACATATAGGTTTTATAAATAAATTTAAAATTAATTCTCATGGTGAAAACCTGAAAATTGTTTTTTATGAAGTAAAAACAACCAAAAGATCGACATGTGTTTATGTCCAGTTTATTGGTGAAATTACGTCTAATTACCAAAATTGGATTAAATGATATAAATATATTTCAAATACACATTAAAAAAAACTATAAATAATAATATAATTATATAAATAAATTAGTTGAAAAGAGAGTTTTGACTTAAAATGGAGTATTTTTTCACTATTCATTTAAAATGATCTTTATCAGATTAATAACAAATATTTACCAAAAGTAAATTTTGATGTCCCAATTATAAAGAAGAGTTGTATTTTTTCAAATGGAACATATAAATGTGAAAAACAACTAGATTTAAAAAGGATTCTCAATAAAAAGGTGGTAAAACTACCTTTTAAAAATATTAGTGTGTTTGTGTATAAAATAGGATTCATTGTCATTTAATGAATCTAAATTTTATTGGATAAGTGTAAACAAATTTTACAAAAAAATTTAATAATAATATATTTAGTTATATTTATTAATGCATGTACCACAATATGGAATTTACTACAATTTAATATAATAATATTATATTATTATGTTTTTCAGTATGACTCAGCATTGTGTAAAACAAAAGATTTCAGAGAAACCCTTTATTGTTTTTCACGTACACCATAGAACATATCATCCACTTTAATGTAAAATGAATATTTAATTCAAAAATATTAATAAATATGAAAATTTCATATTATTTATTTTCCTAGGATGTTACAATCAGCGCGTCTCATGTTACATATGTACAAGATACAAATGTGACTAGTGGTACCATAATTATTTATCCCTCCAATGAATTTGGTAATGTTTTTATCGCATGAAATACCATTTAAGGTGCATGTAAATTTATCCCAAGAACATTATGTTACGTTTTATTGGCAATTAGCCTTGATTTATTCTTATCTATTGATTCTCGTTGTTGACAAATTCATATGTAGCCTTGATGTTAAAAGCATATATCATTCTTAGATAATCATGTTTATGATTTTCAATACTTTTTGGTGACCTTGATATGCCTCTTTATTAACATGTATTCCATATATCATGATAATATATTATTATTCCATTACTGCATTATATAGATCACCAATTTCTAATGTACATCCCTAGGTTTTACCATACCATTTTAGAAGAACAAAGGAACCTTTTGGTATGTTTTGGAAACTTTTAAATTATTGTATTGAATCTATGTTCAATATTTTATCTAATGTACCTAATTTACCAAATATACAAGGAATAAAAAACATATGTGGTTTTATTATGTATAACATTATTTAAAAAATACCAAAATTAAAAATGAATTAAAATATATGTGTTTTCATAATTGGTATCAGATAAATGTCTACTTGTTTTTGTGTATTATGATAAGAAAAGTATAGATAAATCCTTAAGGATATAAAAATATAAAATAAAACATCCCAATTTTTTTTAAAGTAGATTGTATGTGGTTTACAAGGAAAAAAATCCATATCTAGATATTACAATTTGATGTGCTTCTAGAATAGTTTTACCTAGTGGTAATAACCCCAAAAATAAATCATTGATTTGGACACAATCATCAACCAGTACCCAAAAATGGACCTTTTTACACACCTAATATTACACTCTTGGGAGTTATTATTTGGAAAAATAACATGATATTTTCAAACCATTTTTATTCTAAAATAATCCACTTGATTTTATATTAGTACATAGATCCTCAAAAACTTATATTGAAACCACAAGATTCATATGATAAGAGATATAAGTCATTTATGAGTTATACCTTTAATGTTAATACAATTTCATTTTTTATTGGTTTATTTTTTTCATCCCTAATTTACCTTTAATGTAATAAATATCTTAAAATAGGAGGAACCATGTCAATAACTAGTGTAAGGGTGTAATATCCCTATCCCAGAGGCCACTAAACCAGTGTTCCTAGTCGGGATGGGGCATGACCTCAGGCACACCTCCCCATATTTTACATACTTATGACTATCATCGAAGGTTTATTAGAACGCTTGGAGAGACTATACCATCTTTATCAAAGTAATCTATAGCATATGAAGTACCAAATAATGGAAAAATATGAAATAAACTATGAACATGCATTACCAACCTATTGCAAAACATGGTATAGGAACACTATAAAATTAAAAACATGTTATGAAATGTCATGAAATTCCACATGGAAGGAAATACCATAATATGGAAAAAATAATCCGAAAAATGGGTATTGACTCGATGTCTTTATCCCTCATCCATGCATATCCAAATCCCAAAAAATCCATCCAAAAAAGGGCCTTTTATCTTTCACTAAACTGAAACCATGAAATATTTTTATGTTACCAATGGAGGAGTTAGGAAGGTGTGAGTAAAACTCATTTGGACACAACCAATGGTGTCCACAAAATATCTAGTCCAAAAAGAAATTTTATTTGTGTACTAAATTAATAACTAGGAAAACAGAAGATAAACCATGTTCCATTAGTTAACAATGGTCACATGAACCATTTTCATTAATTGATCTATGGGATATTAATTTTAATCAACATCACTAAGGTCCATTATAGATAACTATTATGCATTAGGGGGACATGTTAGGTTCACTATATCACTAGGGAAAATCATGAGAAAAATATTCAATCATACTTACCATGGAGCCTCTGTTCACGTAGTCTCATCCATTGCAACCATTAGTGTAATTGGGCTTCATTCTAAATCACAAACCATGCATTATAGGGGTGGAGTGTATAACCTCAGTATAGTGAAACCCTTGGGCACTGAAGGTAATTTTTATACGACACATACTACCAATATATGTTCTCATTATTCATTTATAATAATAAAAATATCCAACATAACCATAACCATTTAACACAATATTCAGTTTCAACAACATTCCACTCACCACATAATCCATCATTATGCCTTATCCCATTTAAACATTCTCATTTACATGCCACAACTAAATTAACTCATTTACCATTTACATTCCTTAGTGAATCAAAATAAAAATTATCCTTTACAATCTATAACTCATAACACATTAATGTTGTACCGACAAACATATATTTCATGGTAAAAAATATAAAAAATTACAAATTTTCATTTCAGAACCCAAGATTACATCTCAACACATTTATAAAGGGATATATTTCAATAAAATTATATTTTACACAAAACAATTCAATTGTCATGTTAAATGAGAGGCTCACACTATGGGTACCCCATAACCCTGTCCAAATTAAACACAAATCATCTCAGGGGGTTAAAGAGGGGTTCAATTAAATATTTAGTCCATCCATTTACCATTTCACTTAAGGACAACAAAATTTGAAAACCAATGTCCCTAATGTGAAATCAAAAACACCTAAATAATTAACAAGACTATGGTATATAACTTTTTTACCACTAACCATGATTTTTCAGACGAATTCTCACTTTACCATAGCCATTTATTTTTATTTGATCACCATTAAAATCCCCAAACTATGATCTACTAGGTAAATAGGATTTTATGGATTCAGAAGAAGATAAAAAAATATAAAATACCAAATACATAAAAATAATATATGAGACTATTAAAATGACATGGATCTTTGATCTACACCCAACGACGCTCTATATAATTTATAAATGAAGGAGACCAAACCTTGAGACGTTTTTGTTTATTTGGTTCATCACTAGGGTTTGTGGTGGAAGAATTCAGGAAAATACCACATTAGAACACTTAAGGATTGAATGGGAAAATCATAAAAGCCATGTTTTAAAGGGATTTAGGTTTTTACTGCACGGTTGGCCAAACTATGTCCCACACTCGGTCCATGTGGGGGAAAGGTTGAATTGTTTCTTTAGGATCACACACAATTTTGAAACTCATTAAATGACCATGTGGGTTGGATTGATCAAGGACCACATGGTTTGTCCCTCTCCCTTGCATGATTTCATTAAACTATAATCCTCACCTCGAAAAAAGCATGGTTAGGATGCAAGGTTACAAATAACTATATGCCAATAAAGAAATATGAAATAGATGGATATGTTCCCCTTAATTAATGTCCCAAACAACCCAGTCAACCCTAAGCCTCAGCATATAATGGGGAAACATTTAATGAAACATATTAAATGTTGTTAAAACAAAATATTATACAAGAAAGAACATCACCAGATGTTTGTGATCTTAGAGCCTACCCACATTATAATGGCTCATCTCTGAGCTACACTCCCAAGAATCCCTATATTTCATTGATAAAAAAATCCCGGCCAATGGGCCAGAATATCCATCTCCCTCTCCCTAGAATTATCGTAAAAATTACAATGATTCTACAAAACTCAATCAAAAGGAAAATTCTTTCCCCGAAAGACATTCTTACTATGATTCACAATAAAAACTGAATGCTTAATATTGGAAAAATCATCCTCAATCAAAACATAATCAACATAAATCCAGTGAGATGGGTAAGGGTGATACTGTCGAAGCTGTGACGCATAGAAAACATATTTTGTGACACTATAATGATGTATAATATCCAATAAATTCGTCACTGGTACAATCCTCTTCAAAATATCAAAAGGCCCAATGTACCTAGGTGCCAACTTTACCTATTTTTGAATCCAAATTTGTCCCAACCACGAAGAAACATGGAGAAACATACCCTCACCTGCCATAGATACCAAAGGTCAATGATGTCGATCAGTATACAATTTCTACCTAGTCTAAGCTATATCCTTACATTTTCAAATAAACAATTTCTATTCTGATGTGTCCCCAATAAGACTGTACCTAAAAAAATATGTTTCTCCAACCTCCACCCAAAACAATAGAGATCATCATGGATTTTCATATAGTGACTCATATGTTACCTTTTGAATCCTTACATGGTAATTGTTTTTAAGAGAACTAAAAAATAGCCTAGTTATTTTCCCAAAATAAAAAAAAAATCTAGGACACATTCCCTCAATATGTCACGTATCACCTAAATAGTATGTTACGTCTATCTATTATTTTTTGGGTGGATTGTATTTCTTAAAAACAAATAGGCACCAAGAGATTTATATACCCATTTCTATAAGCATGTAGTAAAAAACAGATCACGATTCATTACTATAGTCGATGGCACACCGTGAAATTGTAATGTCTCCCAAATATTCGACTCTCCAAACTGGTCAACTATGAAGGTATCTCAAATCGGTAGTAAATGTTCCACCATGGTCAACTGATCCACCACCACCGATATCATATCATTTTATCTTGGAATCTTGGGAAAACCCACCACAATATCCATAATCACATAATCCCATTTCCATTCCATAATAGGAAAATGATATAACAATTGAACCAGTCATAGATGATACACCATTACCTTCTAACAGGTGTTGCAACATGTCACGAAACCTGTAACATATTTTTATATTCATGGAAAAAATATATAAATGAAGATATAGATACATTTAGGTTAATCCAGGTACAACATACAACAAAAAATCATGGAAATAACACATAAACTCGTCCTTCATACATGTATTCATGACTACATGTCCACAACCATAAATTATATCAACATCACAAATAGTCTAGTCATAAGGTGACTCCCTATATTCTAGATATTCCCTTAGGGCCAAACACTATGAATCCTCATACTACCTCTCCTTTATCCAACATAGAAGCATAGACACAAATGCCAATGATGAAAGGGTCATCTAACCGTTCTAATCTTTCACCCCTAGATGCATCTCAGCATACAACTCCATCATCCTTCACTAGAAACCTGATTCATGAATGTTCTAATTTTGAGTTTTCCAACTCAAATCAACTACAATAGTGTTTCCTTTTCACATCAGGTAAAATTGTTAAAAAATGAAAGGATTCATAACATTAAACCCAATCTACTTATAAATATTCAAATCAATCTTATAAAAGATTTATATATGAATTTTATGATCCATATACACAATAAAATTTTAACATAACAAGTAATGCCTCCAAAAAAATAAATCACAATCCAATATAACCAAATCAAGATAATACAAAGGTTAATTTCATTCATGAGGCCTCTAATTTCATTACCCATCTTACACAACCTAATCATCTTATATCAATAATATCTAAATCCCAAAAACCGAATCATCACCCAAATGGTATAATAGTTAATCATCTCATGGAGGGTCAAATTTAGTGTGGTAGCTAACTTATTCTTTAACTTTTTGTAAGAAATATCACATTCTTAAAACCATTCAAACATCATGCCTTCTTGGTCAAACTTGAGTGTGGTGTTTCCATATGTTAAAAACCATTGATGAACCTTTCATAATATCCCTTCATACCCATGAAACTTTATAAATCCATATAATTCTTGGGATACTCCCAAGATACAATGAATTTCACTTTTTCTGGGTCCACAGCCACATCTTCCATATGGATGTTATGGCCTATGAAATGTACCTTATCAATTAATAAATGAAATTTGGATAACATGGAATTTATCTTATTCTCCCTTAATTTACTCAAGACAATGTCAAGATGTTTGGAATGATGTTCATGTGTCCTGGAGTACACCAAGATGTAATCAAAAATTGAAAATAAAAACCATTACAGTTGGAGATGAAATATTCAGTTCATTAATTCCATAATCACAGCTGGTGAATTGGCTAACCCTAACGACATCACAAAAACATAATAAAGACCAAGAATACTCCTAAAGGCCATCTATGGTACATTAAAAGGCATTACCTGAAGCTGATTCTAACACGATATAAAATATTATTTTTAATAACACCAAATAACCTCTCAATTAGTAAAAATGATCATTGATTCTTGGAATAGGGTATCAGTTCATAACCATAAACTGATACAACTATCAAAAAGAAAAACACAACCAGAATGTCCCATAATAGTTTTTAAAATATAATTAGAGATCTCAAAAGTGAAATATTTATAAAAATAACCCCTTGTTCACCTATTCCTCAAACTGAACATCATGGAGTTCTTTCGGTGGCATTATATATGGTAGAATAGATACTGGCTCTTCTCCTGGAAGAAACACTATGGTAAACTCAACATCTCACTCAGGTGGGAACCCTATGATGTCTTCAAGAAAAACATCTAGAAACAAATCCACCATTGGAGGAAATATAAGTTATTCTACACCCCCATAATCAATTATAGGACAAGATGGTTTGGATATGAGTTCACCCATCTGCGGAATTACAATCACTGCACAACCTGCTTAGGTATACCATTCTCAATTGTGAACATATGTATTCCCCTCCATGGATGTGAAAATCACCCTATAGTGGTAAATATTAATATGGTAATTTTATAAAACTATTTAATTCATCCATAATATTCGATCAAAATCCTAAAAATGCAACACAATCAAATTCCATATGAAATCGTACCCACCAAACTCAAGTGCACACTATATACATTGGAGATTATTTTCTTCCCACACCCCAAATAATGTATCAATAAATATCATCCCATACATATATCACATCACTAAGGCCAACAAATTAAAAAATATTGTAGATATAAAAGAATATTAGCCACATATATACAATAAGGAACTATCAAGTATGGAAGCTACATGAATATTACCTTGAGGAATCGATGGTCCAACCTAGCCACTTCTAGGTGCTGGATGAACTGAATGAATCTAATATATCCAACATACCTAGGCTCTGTTACATGTTCTTAGATATGCACTACAATAATGATTAGAATTCCCATGTCTTGTAGAATTGTATCCACTACTCTGACTTGTATGTCCGGTATACCTCGAATTGCCTACCTGGTATGAGGTAACCGAACCCAACCTATACTCTGTATAGGGTTTCATCCTCCATCATCATTCAACTATCAATAGTTCCTAAAAAATGTCTGCACATTCCACATCCTTCCACATTCTCATCACTAATATTGTGGTCGTGGCACTAAAAAATCATGTTTCCTAACCTACCACACTTATATTAGAAAACATGATCACTACCTTGAGAGTCTGGTTCTATTTTATGATCAATCTATCCACCACCCCTGATGTGAAACTCTCAAAGTGGAACTTACTACCATCGAATGATGCCCCACTAGATCTCCCAACTAGAACTTCATATCCCCCACTAGCACCCAGATGGAGATTTCAATCTAAAATAGGGGATTGATATACCACATCTGACAACCTCTTCAAATGGAAGATATTAACCAGGTACATAATCGCCTAACTAATTCCATCCTAGAAACATATCTCTGTTGCTACCACATTCCCTACCAATGATGGAATGAAGTGTTTCTATTTAGTAATGAATCCAACATAATCAATCAATGTCATTTTCGCCTAATTCATACTCATAAAACATATATCCTTTCTCTACCTCAAGTTCTATGGGTATAAAGTTCAAGAATCCTTTCTAGGAAGCCCTTACACAACATAATCTCTACATTCTCTTTCCTTGAATTGATATCCCACAAGCACTTTACATCTACTCACATCATTTAAGCCTCATACTTTAGTTTCATCTTAGGGGGAGTCTCTATGTGATCAAGGATCATATATATGGACTCTATGTAGAACTCGGTTACCTCTGGCCCACCCTATTAGGAATAATTCAAAGTGTGTTATAGGTAGAACCATCTATTTAGATGAAACATACTTGGCACAACCTGCCCTAGTTCCCATTCCATCAACTTTATAAAAAGAGATAAGTTCTCACAGATCTCCTTCACTCCTATATTGTCATGGATCACTAGGTTTTCCATCTCCACTTCTAGAGGAGGATTCTCTACGATAGTCTCTTGAAACCCAACCAGAGAACATCATCATGGTGGAATTTATCTAAAATTTTAAATACAGATATCATAATTCATAACATAAAAAATCCGTAGTTATTACTAATGAAGGCTGTCTATTAACCATAAACAACCCATTCTGCATACACTAACCCAATGGTCATTATCAAACCTCTTTCACTAACCTCAACTATCCTAACTGTGGGTTATAGTCAACTTGTGGGAATTCTAACTCACCTAACCAGACTCCTTTTTCATTAAACACCATTTTTAAATGTTTTCACTTTCAATACATAAATACTTCTTATGTTTGAATCTTCCCATCTTTACAACTTGTAACCCCCAAAATTTTAACCCCTTTATAACATTTAATTACAAACTATTCATGAATTATTCTTTATCATCCATCTAATTAACCCATTTAAATCATGTTTATTAGACCCCATTTCATTCATATTTTTTAAGAAAAATAAATTTATTATACTCGTCATGTCCCACACATCTTTCCTATGTGTGCCTACCACGGTGAATGTAAGCTTTATCCCTAGGTTGTTAAAATGATGCATGAATGGATATAATTTTTAAATTTTGGCCACAAGGAATATATTAAAAAATAGAAACATAAAAAAACTGAATCAGCCCATGGAGAAATTTCATCTAACCATAATAAAAAAAATCAATAACAATAATCAGACCCTTGGTTACATGGGGTTTATCTCATACATGTGTTAGATACTCCAATAAAAAAGAAAATTTATATGGACCATCTATTCCTAGTATCCCATCCTCCATCCCCAACTACTATGTAATAGAATGAAAACCCCTATGATACCATTTTGTACAATCCCCAACTCGGAGGACACAATAAAGGTGTCTCAATATGGGTTTGCACATAATTGATGGCTTGTCCCCCTATATTCAAGAGGATAATGATTAGTAGTGAGGATATAATTAAACATGTGGAGAGACTATACCCTATTTATCAGAGTATGATACAATAGATGAATTATAGGAAACAGTAAGTAATTAACTATGAAAATTCATTACTTACCAATTACCAAAACCAGGTATAAGCCCACAACAAAAGAGTAAATATGTTATGTCATGTCATACAATTCCATGCCTAAGGAATACCCAAATAAGCACAAAAAAATAAATACCCAACATGGGTCCTAACTCAATGTATGGATCCTTCATACATACATATCCCATGCCCAAATAATCCATCTAGTATAGGGAATTTACCCTAGTCCTGATCTGAAACCATGAAATCCTTATGGGTATCCAATGAAAGCCTATGAATGGTGTTATTATAACATATCAGGTCCCCACAAATGGTGTCTACCAAATATATACTCTAATTTTTTTTAATTAATGTACTAAGTGAATAATAAGATAAATTTGATTTCATTAATTAAAATTGTTCACTTAAACAATTTTCATCGATTTTACATGGGTTAGGAATCTTAATAAACTATAAAATGTCTTGTTCCAGACAACTTTAAGGCATAAGGGAGATAATCCAGGTTTCCTTTATCATTAGGAAAAACATTTGAAAAAAAATTTGCATCACCCTATCCATGGAGCCATAATCCATGTAGTCTCATCCAATGCACCCATTAGGTGAGTAGAGCCTTAGTCCGACTCCATAACCTGTGCATTTTAGATGTGGGGTTTAAAGACTTAGTCCAACATAACCATTGGGAATAAAACCACAAGTCAATACCCTATATTACACCAATCCATATAAAATATTCTTCTTTAATTATAAAACAAATATGAAACATAACCATATCAATTTAACACATTCATAAGTAAAAACAAATTCACATTCAATACATATAATATAATTAGGCCTTTTCCCATTTATACATTCTCATTTACATTCCTTAACATAATTAACCCACTTATCATTTGTATTCCATATCCAATGAAAACATTTTAACCATCACAATATATAACTCATTTAAACCATTAACAATATACTAACACCTCCTTATATTATGTAATAAAATAGACACAATTACCATTTGATTTGTTTTATAAACCCAGATAACATGTAACCACATTCATCAAGGGTAGAATTTCAATATGATTTGAGTTTACATATAAAGTTATAATTTTAATTTTTATGTTGTGGATCACCCCATGTGTGGCTCATAACCTACTATAAATTAACAATAACTAATCCCAAGAGGATTCCAAGGGGTTCAATTTACCATTTACCAAATAAATTTACCATTTCTATTATGGAAGCCTAATGGGAAAACACAAAGACACCAAAGAAAAATCACATACACAAAAAATATAAACAAAACTATGGGATTTGACTTGTATAAGACCTACCTGGATTCTAGAGATGAATAATTTATTTTCCCAAGACATTGATTCTAATTTCAGGATACTTCAAAGAAACACAAATGATCTGGTGAAGAAATACTGTTTTAGGGATTCAAAAGTAGAATATCAAATACATAAGACATAATATAGAAAAGAAATAAAGAGATGTATTAGACTAACCTGATGCTTTGATTTTCACCCAATGGTTACATGAACGGCATAGAAACGAGGGAGGTCGACCCTTGGAATGTTTGGGATATTTGGTTCATCACTAAGGCAACTGGCAGAAAAATGGAGAAAAATTATGAATTTGAACAACTATGGACTAAGAGGGAAAATGGTTAAAACCTAATTTTAAAGGGGTTCAAGGTTTTTTTGAATGGTTGGAAAAACTGTGTACCAACTATTCACCACCATATACCTAAGATGGGGCCCAACCACACGATTTCCTAGGGATTCATCATGGTTCGAAAAACCATTTGATAACTATGTGGGATGGTTCTATCAAGGCCAAAAGGTCGTGTACTTCTCCATTTCACTACTTCGTTAAAATATTAACCACACATCAAGAAGGCTTGGTTAGAAAACATGGTTACAACAAATCATTCACTAAAAATGTAACATGCACTTGACTGCCACTTTTTTTATCTTTCATGTCCTGCACATCCAAGTCACATCTTATCTTCCATATAGACTTATGAATCATTTCATTAACAATAATAAAGGTATTTAGTAATAGATTTTTAAATATAATTTACCTCACCATAAATCTAGGATCTTATAATGGGGAAATGTGATGAATTCCCAATTGAGATCACAAACCTAATGGGAGTAATAATCATGGACATTTTTAAAAAACATTCTCAATTTACTCATATTTTGAATATGAAACCTAATTAAGAGGAATAAGAAAATCCATGTAAAATGAAAAGGTTTTAATTGATACCTTTATGGGACAATGATTTCGTACATTCAGTGTGTCTTGTGATGAATTAATAATAGAACAATTTATCAACTCTATTAAAATGTTCTTATCCATCAATTAATACTCTTGGTTTGGGAAGGTTTTGATGATTGTTTACCACATTGATTTAAAAGTTGATAAGAAGTTGATAATGGATAAAAATTAAATTCTTGAGGAGTTGATCGATGATATTTAGTGGAATAAATCATAAAATATGTTTTTGGCAAATATTTTCCACACACTTTGATTTAATGTGTAGATTGATTTTATATCCCTTGATTAAAAGGATGATCAATCTATCATTGTGTATGAGGTAAACATCAGAATACATTCATGATACTCATTTAGATTGTTCACCTCCTTTGAATGCAATGTTTACCCATTATATGGTGGGTGTATTTCTATGTCTATGACCATAGTTTTCAATTCCAGTATTTAACTCCTGAGAGTAAATTGTGTGATATGCCATAAAAGTTGATATCATTATCATTGAATCTCATGGTTCTCATGAGTCTTGAGACAAGAAGTGGATAACTGATTCAGTTATATCAGTAAAAAAATTCTAATTGGGGAATGAAATTCCTACATCACACTTTTAAAAATATTATTAAGATAAATCCTGAAATTTTCTACAAGGGGAAATGGGAAATCTTTTGCTGTTGTATGGAAGGGTACTTAGCCAGTGATTGCTGATGGGAGAAAACCACCAATGTGATTGAAGAAATGAGTGAAAAAAACCATGACTTAAATTTATAATGATTCATCTATATGGAATAATGTTAATTTTCTAATAATGAAAAAAACATAGGGTTTTAAGTAACTTACGAAACCAACCTCAATGGATTAGAGAGAAAGGGATAGTTTATGACATCTCAATTGATGAGGTGGATACTAACTACAATGTTGTGAATAGAATTTATGTTATTCATTCAAGAATAGTAAACTTATTATTTCATTCTAGTTTTATCAATTCTTTCATACCATTCATGATTAGTATAACTATTCAAAATCTGCCTCAAAACATGGAAGATGCGTTATCAGAGAAGATGAAAAATGGGTAAATTGTAATATCCCAACCATATAACACATCCCCTATAATTTTTTTAACTTACAATAAAATAATTTGATAATACCTTTAGTGCAATTCAATTATATGAATGTTTTATATTGGTTTTCCTTCTATGTTGTCAATATAAATTGTTAGGAGACGGAAATAATCCTATGTGTCATGAATCGTCATCCGATTATATAAAACTAAAAGGAGGTGGATGAATCTGATTTTGTATCATCATCATAATAATTTATATTATTACCCAATCATATAGATTATCTTGATCGAATAATTAAAATTATGGAAAAGGTCATCCTTGAAGATATTCTAATTTTGAGGTAAAACTCTCCAATTATTGCTGAATAATTTCATTGTTTTCCTCCTAGCTGAGAGGTTGAGTTATCAATCATTCTTAAACATATAGATTTTAATATAACAATGAATAAAAATAGAATGAACACATTTGAACATGGGAAAATGAAGAATAAACTATATTAGAATATAGATAAAAGTTTCATACATGCATGTGATTCTCAAGGGGGTGAACCGGCCCACTTTGTCAAGAATAATTATGGGTCAATGAACCCCTTTATTGGATAACGTGAGATAAAAAACATGATATAGAAACTGTATCAATTTCCATTGATGGAATACATGTTCAATCTTCTACATGGAGCCTAGTACCTCTCAATGATGGATATTTCTTTGGGATATTATGATGTAAAGATAAAGAAATAGGATATCCCTAACAATAGTATTCATACATGTTTTGGGAACATTGTGTTTATAGTGATTCCATTTGGACTCACGAATGATCAGACAATTATCAAAGGATTTATTAACATAGTCTTTAATGATTACCATATAAATTGAAGATAATTTTTATAGAATATATTCTTATCTACTTGAAAGTAAAGGATGGACATGAAGATCATTTGAATTTATTACTGAGGTTTCTATAAAAGGAAATGTTATTTTGTGAAATATAGTAAATGAATATTCTTGATGTATAACGTAAATTTATTATTGAATTTTATCACAAAAAAAACAATATCTTTTGATATTTTAGAAATATATGAAATTGAAGAATGTTGAAAACCAACCATTATAATGAATATCTATAATTTCATTTTATTATCTAAATACTATAATTCATTTGTGATAAAATTATCATGGTTGTAAATCCCACTAAACAACCTCACTAATGAAGTAGTATATTTATCCAATATTGATTAATATGAAGAGATATTTGAAGATCTCTAGATCAGGCTAATCATTACACCTATGTTTACCTTACCAACCAATGTGGAATGATATCTGATTGACAGTGATGAATCCATAAATTGATGGGGGTTTATACTCATTTAGGATGAAAATGTGATAAAAAATTCTTACCACCAATTAAATATAAATTATCTGAATAATAAAACACATGATCCTGAATTAGATGTAGTTATATTCTCAATGAATATTTCATAGCATTAGTTATATGGGGATAAATTAAATGTATATAAAGATAATTAAATAATCATGTATATATTCACACAAAATTAATTCAATATTATACAATGAATGTGTTTTGAGATTATTAGGGATTATTTTTTTAATCCATTACTATCCTAGGAGGATAAAACAATTGGTAGATGACTAGAGAAGGAAGTGTCTAATTAAAATATCCATGATGAGGATTGAAAGGGATCCAATATTCATGAATATGAAATGGATAAATATAGGTATAATAATAGGATATTTAGCTTAACTTTATCAAAAAATACGTGACCATACATTATTAAGTAGATAAAAGAGGAACGAATGCCAAATTAGGCGAAAAATCATAATTTAGTAAATATAATATAGTTTTAATTTTATAAATATTGAGAGATATTTTTTGGGACCCTGATATGTTTCCCATAAAAACCGCAACTGCGACATCAATATGGAAGGCTTTAGTGGATATCATTGAGATTTCTCTTCCTAGGACGTCCTCTATTGTGGACTTTATTCAAAGATGGATCTATCTTGGTCTCTCCTCAGAATTGCTGGATTTATATCAAGTTTCTGCTTCTGAATTGTATCATTTTTTCTTGTTCTCTAGGAATCAAATTCTCCATGAGAATAAATCCTTCTCGGTAACCTCTACTCTCTCACGCGTACTTTCTGAGATACGTGTGAATGGCCTGCCTAATAAGAATTATTGTGCTAATTCCATTCATGATTTCACTGTTCTTGACTGAATTGGTATCAAAGGAAATTTTAAACTTCCAGTTGGAAATTTTGAATTTCTATGGAAACCGCCTTTTGTTGGTTGGATGAAAGTTAATTCGAATGGTGCATCGAAAGGGAATCATGGTCCTTCTGGATATTTTACCGTGTTCAGAGATCATAAGGTAATAGTGGTGGGTTTATTTCATGGCTCTTGGGGTATTGTTTCTTAAATTGAAGCTGAGATGATGGGAATCATCGTTATAGTGGAGAAAGCCAAAAAATATGGCTGGAATAATATCTGGCTAAAGAGTGATTCCACCTGGATTGTCTCTGCCATTAGGGATGGTTCATTTCACCTTTCCTGGAAGCTTCAAAATCTAAGGATTAATTTTTTAGATTCCCTTTTCTCTATGAATCATATTATTAATCATGTCTACAGGGAAGCTAATTCTATTGCAGATGGATTTGCTAACAAAGGAGCTGAAAGTGATGTCTTCATTTGGTAAGAAAAACTTCCTGATGTTTTTTCACCCCTATTGAAAATGGGATTGGACATATCTCTTAACTTTAGGATCATTTGTGAATTGGTTCTTTTCTGAATGCGGTGTAGCTGGATTCTCAAGCTATGCATAGTGTGGTTTGGTCTTAAGCTTGAGTTCCTTAATACTGAATTTCAGACTTGGGAATTTATATTCTTTTAGACCTCATAATTGATCCTTCATTATCTGGACAATGATGTTCTGTTATCTATATTTTTCTTCTGCTTTATTTCTAATTCATTTGTATCTTTATCTGGTTTTCTTTTAAGGACCCTGGTGAGGCATGCATGGATGGTTACACCCTGATGAGCTTACCCTCATGAGCTGAAAAGGTGTTTCATGATGGTTTAGTTTTGAGGATACTATTTCATAATTAAAAGAGTCATCCAGACTGTTTCTGGCACTAGAGATGGATGAATAGATCAACACAAGAGAAGAAAAGACATCATTTTGAACTCCATCCCTTCTTGAGAAGGATATATGCACACTGGGCTTCTAGCCGGACAGAAATGCCTGGAATCAAGCGGGAATCCCTCAATCAGAATGCAGCACATGAATGGGTTAAGGACCCTGGTTCGGGTAATCAAAATTTTTTGTTGTTCTTTATTGTTCTTCTCCTGTTTTCTTTTTTCATTTAATATATAGGCCTTTACGCCTCAATCCTTTTCAAAAAAAATCATGTCAAGTATGAATGATAAAATTCTATGATCCTGATACAACCGTTTACCATTCTATTATCGAAATGGGAAAATCAGAAATAAGTTATTTATTATTGGACTCCCTATGACCCTTAAAAGAAATTATGTTATCCCAGTGGTAGATAATTGGCTGAAAAAGACTTCACATTTCAATACTATCATGATTGATTTCTGTATTGACTAACTCTCAATGATTTACATAAGGGAAGTGGAAAGTAATCATGGAGTGACACTCTTTGTAGTATCTAATCGAGCACTGAGGTTTAAAATGACATTCAAGAGAAAACATTAAAAAATTATATAAAAAACAAGGTTTTAGTACCACATGTCACCCATATATGAATGATCAGTCTAATAATATCATTCAAACTTCAGGGGGCATGATGATATCATATTCAAAGTATTTGTGAGGACGTTTGGATAAACTCATCCCCCTAGTAGAGTCCTAATTTAAAAAAATATCCATTCTGAAATATAAATGAAACCATATGAGGCTATTTATGAGAAGGTGTATTTGGAACTGAAATGCGGGGATGAAGTGGGATTACATAATCGTATGTGACTTAATATTATCAAATAGATGACATAGAAGGTTAAAACCATTTAATTTCAAATGAAATACATTCAAATTATACATAAAAGTTATATATAAAACCCTCAATGAGATAGGGAGTTTAAGGTTATAGATAAGGTTTTTCTCTATATATCATCTTGTAATAAGGTTATAAGGTTTTGGAAGAAGCAAAAACATAGTCCTAGAAACAACTTCCCCAATGATATCCTTGATCTCATCGGAGTGGTAAACTATTGACTATATCTACCAACTAATATATCTCATGTTCATGATGTCTTCCATGTATCCCTCTTTAGGAAGTATATACCGAACCGTTCACTTGTAATTAATCTTGTTTTGGTACCATAAAATAATTATCTTTAAATGAGGATTATATGGTGAAGATCTAATATAATATTGGAAATGTTCTGAGAAAGAAAGAAACTCACCAAGACAATGTGTTTTGAGAGAACGATAAAATTTATGAAGATAAATTAGAATCAAAAGTGGAGATGAAATACAGGTACCCTAATCTATTTTGGTGAATGAAATTATAATTTTGAGGGTGAAATTTCTTAAGGGGGTTGAATTTAATGACAGAACCTTTTATAAATTAAATTAACTTCTTAAATTAATAAATAAATTATTAAAAAATTTATTTATAGAGAAATCATATACTAGTTAAGTTATTATGGACCATTATATATTCTTTCAGATTAAAAAAACAAATAATAATTATAACAGTTGACAACATATCCATTGAATAGTTATTATTAATATCATTATTTTAAGGCTTCTGATAAATTCTAGTAAACACAGATGAATGAATCACTATACATAACATGTAGAATAATACCATATTAATCCCATTTATCATAGATTATATTGGACATAAAATCTCTAGGATTTTCCATTTACCAACCTATGATTAAATTTAATAAAAATATCATGAGAGAAACCATTTAGGGGAGACATAAAAACATATAGAGACCACGACATAAACCATGTTCATCAATACACCACTATAAAATATCACCATCACCCACCTTACCCATATGTCATACATTGGTGTAATAACGGAATATTTATATATATATATACATAATGAAAATAATAGGAATTTTTATAGTTTTATTTATTTAAAAATTATCTTTTTATTTAATTTTTTTTATTATAAATTAGATATTCTGATGTTATAAAATTAATAATTTTTTTATTTGGAAGGAATTTAAAAACAATTGTAATTTTGTGAAATATATAGTTTTGATCATGAAAAACATATTGATGAATTCCTTAAATTTTGAAATAAATTTTATTTTAGTTATTTTTTTATAATATTTATTAAACAATAAATTATAATATAATTTTCTGTAACCTATTGTAATTTTTAGGTGAGTTAGAAAACTATTCGTATAAAAAACCAGTAATTTTCAATAAATGAGGTTTTTATTTAAAATTATACATTATAAAATTTTGTGAATTATTTTGATAAAATAAATATTGTTTTTTAAATCACCATATTAATATTATGAACTTTTTCTTTTTTCATAATTTTTATATATAATTATATGATTAGGTCAAAACTTTATATAGTATAAATATACTGTATGCATTATGAAATATTAAAAATAGAAAACAGGTTCACTAAATAATATAAAGAGTATCCACAAAAAAAATTGTGTTTCAGCATTTAAATAATGTGTTTTATATGTAATTTTATTAATTAAACAAACTCTTAATGAATCCTCCAAATCCATTATTATATTTTATGGTTTTCAAATCATGACATTATAAATATGCCTAACATACACATCATCATGGGTATTATTTTAGTGAGTTAATTTATTGGAATTATAAAATTATTAAATCCAAACCTATTTTTAAAAACCAATTTTCCAAAACCATGGGATGTCTTGTTGGTTGGATTAATTAAATATTTAGATTCCAATACCTACTATTGGAAATTTCTAATGAATTATGATCACCTGTACTATATGAAACCACCCAAATTCCCATCCAAATTCAATCAAAACCCCCTTTTCATAAATTTACTCTACCTTTTACTCTCTATATCCCTCCAAGATATTCACCCATGCTCTTAAAAATCATATCACATGCTTTTGGAAGTTCCCTCTCATGGTACGAGATCCTCTCATTCTCTTCATTTAAAATCCTTCTTTAATTTATACCTTTTTATTTCCTATTATTTGTGTCGGGATATGGAATAATACATCCCTCTAATTTCCCTTATTATTTACAAGTGATGATTTACAAACTTCACTATCATTTATCCTTTCCATGAATCTTTTTTTACCCCCATTATGATGATGAAATTATCATGTAATTTCCCATGCTGAAACTTTGAATTGTGAATACCCATCCACTTTTACACTGAAATATATTTCCTTATAAGTATCTATAATTATTTTATTAGGTAAATCAATATATTTATTACACACTCCTTAGTCATTTAATTAAGGAAAATATGATCAATCGTTTCCTAATCATTGGTGAACACTTATGAATGTACATTATATGAATGTTCCTGGAGGACTCTAAATTTTATATTCCTCGCATTAATTGGGTAATGTTTTAATCTTATGATATAACATGTATGGTTTTTGGGAGGGTGTCCTAAGAACACTAACTTATGTTTCCTTGGAATTTAAAATATAATTATTTTTTTACTATGTATTTTTTTATTCCAATGTAACAATGTTTCCTTTCGATTATCATCAAATCTCATGTTTCGAGGATATTGGTTATTATTCTTTCACAATTTATATCACATTTATATACCAATTTTCTAACAAGGATTTCTTTCATTGTGTTATTATTTGATTATTATATTACATGGATTTAATGCTCACCAATTTCTTTTGTACATACCCATGTTATGTTGTTCATTTATAGAAGATAAAAACAACCTTAGTTAATGTTATATAATATTTTAAACAATGATGTTGTGTCGTTGTTCATGTTATTATGTTATGTTCCCAATTTCCCAAAGACATTAGACATCATAATGTTATATGGTCATATTATGTGTACCCTTATATAATATATCATGAAATAATTTTCATTAAATGATATGTATAGTCAGAGAATAAACGATATAATGGGAACAATATACATGATCAACTTAATAATTTATCTGGTGTGATCAGTCCATAAATAACCATTATTGTTCTTTGGTTTCATTGGTGCAATGAATTCAATCAGCATTGAATTGTGTTTGATTCTAATATGGTTGTTTCATCATTAAATAGGTTTATCAGCCATGTAGAGTTGTGGTTAGAGGGGTTTTTCTCATGTCGTTGATGGAATGGTGAAGAGGATGCATGTTTGATTGAAAATTCTTGTGGTAACTACATCCCTTTACAAATTTCTGGTATGTGGTTCCCCAATTGATAGAGGTTCCATCATATGGACGAATTCTATTTGTGAAATTTTTAGTTTTGTGGTTTCATGGTTCTCTTATTATGTGGGAGGACCATTCTTATTAACGAAAACTCTCATAGACACTCTTTAATAGAATGGTCTCTTGTACACTTTTCCCCACATTTTTCTTCCATGTTGCAGTTATATCCCGTTGTGAATTTTTTAGTGGTTGGATCTACTACTAAAAGATAAGTCTTGGTATATCCATTCCTTTGCAAGAATTTTAGTTACCTTTATTGAATTTTCATTTCTAATTAAAATAAAAAATGATTAAAAAAATTAAAATCACAATTTTTCCCATGGAATAAATAAATTAAAATTTATTTAAATAAATAATTTTAAAAAAAATAATCATAAATAGAATTTCAATTATTTAAAACCACATTCATAAATTATTAATTTTCTATTTAAAAAAATAAAAATTTATTATTCAAAATAACATGACATTATAGATATTAAATTAATTCAAAATACTATTTAAAAAAATTAAAATTCAAAAATAAATCAACTTAATAATTTAATTCCATTTTGAATTCAATGTTTTTGATAAAGTATTTATAACATTAAGTACATTTTTTAAATACAAAAATCAAACTCAATCCATATAAATGTGTGGAATGTCAGTTAATTCCAATGAATAAGAAATCTATTGAAAATAAATATTTAAACAAATTTTCAAAACAGCTACAATTTGAAAAAATAAAAATGATCAAAAATTTACCCAAGAAATCATTAATTAATGGGGGAATTTCTCGGACTAATATTAAAAATAATTCATCTCACATCCTACACACATTCACAAAATCATTCATTCACCTCATATAATATACTCTTAAAGGGACCACCTAACCCATCATTGGAGTTAACCCTTCCATTAACACAATTACTATCACCGCCCATGATAGAACCAATAATTACTATTCCAAAATGACTTTATGTCATACAAAAACTATTTCATATTAATTATTAACAAGTATAATTAATTATCCAAATCTCATCATTGGGTAATAATCAACAGTGACAAACCATTAAATATTGTCACACAAAATACTTGACCAATGACACAGGAAGTACATATTACATGCCTCTTAATGGTTTATAATAACCCCCCCCACACCAATAGCCAATCACTCTCCAATTAGAAATAATAATATGAGAAACCATTAAAAACATCACTAGGTGAAACTACTTTACCTAAATGGTGAGAAACATGAATCTTCCCTCTTCTTTTGAAATCATCAAGATTCTAAACTGTGAAACAACATCATTACAAGATCATTCCACTATATTATGATTGAATTCCCATTATATCCCAAAATGATGATCCTAAAAATATTATAATGATAATGAAGTGGAAGGCCAGAGGAAAATAAAAAGGGTTTACTAAATCTGTTATAATGGAACTACACTATATGAACCGCAATCAAATATGGGAAATAAGATAATTAATGGGGAAGAAATTATGGGAAGAGGTTGAATAAATAGACATTATAAACAAGTTAACAAAATAATTAATAGGGGGTGGAGACCCTAAAATGAAAGTTCTTACACTAATTAAAAAAATACTCGAATAATATACTAGGTACTTAGTTCTCTAAGGTTGGGTATTTAGTGGAATGATGAATATCTATATAGATCCACTAGCTAGAAAGTGTCCCATATAGTGGTTCTGAACCCCTAAATATGTCATTGGGTACTTTGTGGATTCATAAAACATACTATAAAAACTACTTCCTCCTAATCGGTATTTGATCAACCAAACTCTCCAAAAAACTAAACATCTATGAAAACAACTTCTATTGGTGATCCAACTCCCAAAACCCCAATTCAAAACAAAATTATAATAAATCTCTCTACTTTAATGATCAATATTCATATTTTCATTTAATTCACTAAATTATAGAATCATGGGTCATTACACTATCTTGATAGATTTTCATGATTTACTATTTATTATTTTATGTTAAATTTATAAGGGGTTAGTGAGATGTTTATATAGTTGATTAGTGATAGGGAATGAGTTTATTTTACTATTCCATTATTTATTCATTAGTATAGTTCTTCCACATTATCATGTGAGATTGTAGTGAAGAAACTAATGAGTGTACTTTTATTCAAACTCTGACTTCTATATATGATTTTCGTAAATCTACATAATATATTTAGATATCATGCTATAATTTACAAGGTCATAGTGCAATAATAGGTTGGATTCAGTGTTTCTAATTTATGTTTTCATTAATTTCTGTAATTTAAATTTTGGAGACATTTTCCTTGTCTTTTTATGTCATTAAATCAATATTATATAAAGGTAATAGTTGGAATGAACAAATTAAACATTCAAATCAAACCCATTAAAAAATTAATCAATATAAATTTTAAATGGTTTTAAATAACTTATTTTTATAGGGTTGACAAATTTACAAAGTATGTATTAAAAATTACAAGTCTTTTATACCCATAACTGCATTAGAAAACCATCCAAAAGAGAGAAAGAATCACTTCCACTTGAAAACTCATCACCCACTTATCTTAAGAACCAACTATGATTATGAACAAATAAATGGTTCCCTATTTATGCAAGTCATGATATATGATATGGACTTTATCATTTATCATAAATCATTAAAATATATTAAATCCATAACAAAACCCATCATGTTATTTCATTAATTATGGTGAGGGAAACAATCCCCTATTCAATTTTAATTATAACCCCATAAGCTCAAATTATTCCATGTCAATTACTTTCAACAAACATTATTGTTTAAAGGTCCACATGTAAGGAGAAATAAGGAAAACAATATCACAATATTGAAATAATTCTTTATGAATTATTCTAATCATCCAATTAATTCACATTATCTTAAGATTAAACACCCAACCCCGATCCTTACACAATGACAAATCCTTGAACAATTTGGAATCCCCAAAAGCCATTCTACTAGGACACAAAAATTCATAAAAACAAAATTCAACAGTAGAAATAATTTAAGGTGATAAATTATAGTAATAACTGTCCCATAACCCATGTCGTAATTTTTACATGACACTTAACCTCAATGTATTATATCTGTAGTATTATTCAGGGTGTTTTGGAGGCACTTTTACCCTCACATGAACTCCATAGACATTAAATACAAAATCATTGGCCCCACAATGCCAATTTTATTTTCCATATTCATTAAAATTAGTGAAAAGTGAATATAGTAACTTCCAAAAACCACCTATGATGATTTATTAGAAGCATGCTTTCCCACTATCTCTTACTGATTTAGCCAAAAATACTTATATTTTTAAAACAGGGTAAAAATAAAAAAAATAGATTTTGGGTAATGTTTGGGTAGAATGAATGATAAAATTGAAAAAGAAATTGGGTTTTTAGGATATAATCCCCACCATGAATATAGTGCTTTAGATGGATCCATGAATTCCAGGAGCATAGTTCGCCCAATTTGTGGGTGGGCCTGTGTATAAGGCTCCAGATATGCGATACCGTAGGAATTCATAGTGTGGGACAAAATCCTCTAGGGACATTACATATTGAGGTATCTGCATATCGAATGGCTGCACAGCCACATATAAGACTTGACTGAATAGTTGTGATGAATTTTATATGGTATCAGAGCATAGATTGGGTGTAGTTTTTCTATGGTATTCCTAGGTTGTTGGTATTATTCACCAAGAATTAAAATGTATCAAATAATATTTGATGATAGATATGATTGATCTTAACTATTCATTCAATCCCATGGTACATATTTCATATAAATTGATCCTACAAAATGTATAATTTGAAAAAGATAATCATCTTCTACCGTTGTCCACCCACGGTTTGTCCATACGAGCATGAGATAACCAGTCACTAATAGAGCATGAGACAAACTATATTACATAGTGAACCAGCATGAAACATCATCTTATATGCATACATTGTGAAAATTTTATTTCTTAGTGTTGTCAAAAGAACTGTAGAATCACATTAATCTGATTACATGATGCCAGTGACCACTCACATGATTATATTTAGATCATTCTAACAAATGGTGATGATCAATGAGGTATCATATGTGGGCATAAAATCCATCATTGTGACATCGCATGATGATACACGATTATTCGATTGTAGGAAGACAGTCATAGAATTGAAACATGATGATCTACAACTATAATAATCCTCTATCTACTATATGAAAAATCAAAAACACCATTTGGATGGTTGGATAATATTTCTATCATGACATCATACTAATATCACATCAATGACCATGGTTCCAAATTATCATAAAATACGATGATGTGATTTCATGATCGCCTTGATGATGAAATGAGAATATGAGAATATATGAATTAATGAGATCATGAGATCATTGGACTTTCAATGATTTCCTCAAAAAACAATAATAATTTTATCAACACCCACTATATAAATTGAGGAAAACTGAGGATGTTGTTGCTGCTGAACATTAAAATCCCATGAGAGATCTCATTAAAATAGATAATTTTTGAGACCCCATATCATGGAAAAATAATAATCCCATTTGATTTAATCTCATGTTTGAAATACCAAAATCATGGCCTAGTCTCATAATTGATACTAGATTCTCATAGACACAACCATTGTCTCATGAGTGTCAACTTTCCATGAACTAGTGTGATTTATTTAAATGAAGGAAGAATAATATGTGGAAATATCTTTTCTCGTGAAGGGTTTAGAAAGAAATACATAGACAACATATATAATCTCATGATGGAAAATGTGGACATAACAATAAATATGTGAAGGACCTTCCATGTAGCCTTGTATATTATGCGATGAAATGAAGAAAAGAAACACAATGATATCTCTGAACTAGCGATAGACATATGTGAATGATGTGTGATCTAATGAGAAATGTTATCATTATTGTCACCTTGTCATGAGGATGAGGTAGTGTGTAACATCCTATGAATTTAAAAGGAAACACTATGCTCTTAAATGACCTTATAAATACTACATGACCTTTATAAACAAACCATTAAACATAAATTTTCCACTTATATGTTTTGAATTTTGAAAAATAGACATACACCGTTGCGATAAATTTGTTTTTTAGAGTCTTGTAAGAAAAATTCAATTTTTGGTGAATATTAACCTAACCTAATGAATAATAACATGAACCTTATGAATAGTAATGTAACCTTATGAATACAAACTTGACCCTGATGAATAGTAATGAACCATTATAAATATTAACTTGAACATTATTAATAGTGATGTACTTTTTTTAATTGTAAATTCACCACTGAAATTATTCATTAAGTGTTAGTATATTTGTATGTCAGATATATTAAAAGTTTATTATTAATTGACTAATTTCATTGAATATTTATATTCATAAATACGTATTTTTATGACATAATATTCTAAGGTATTTTTAAGAGAACATAAGTAATTTTTCATAGTGGTGGAAAAAGCATTTTTCTTTTTAGAATTATATTTTCAAGTAAAATATTATTTTATTAAAAATAATATTCATAATTTTTATGAAATTATTATCAAAAAATAGAGTTCATTTATGAATTCTACACATAAAAAAATTAGGATGAATATTTTGGGATATTTCTACAATACATGATTTTTATGAGTAGTAAAATATGATTATTAAGGTGTAAATACATTATTAGATAAATATAGTTTTCCCTAACTCTTGGAAGATGTAAGGATCCATTAGTTAGAACTAACATACACATATTATAATTTTTGTCATGTAATCATCGCTTTGTCTTGCATAAGGTAAAAAATAATAATCTAATGATTAAAATATTATGAAAATCCTCCTCCCCTCCACTATATAAACAAACCTAACCCCATATCTTGTCACACCACTAATGCTATTATAATTATATAATTTTTGCTCAATATTCATACCAAGTCACTTCCCCATGTCCAAGACCTACTGGTCTCACCTAAAGGCCTAAACCAAAGTCCTTACAGAGGATATCAAGGAGAATAGATCATAAGGTAAAAATCCTTTTTCTTTTTCTTGTGTTTTATTTTCAATTTCTTTTTTTTCTTATTCAATATTCTCTTCCACTTATCTAAGAGGAATGAATGATCAAGTATATTTCATATTCTTTATTTTACCTTGATTATGGAAGATTCACCATTATAATTTTTATCCTCTCCCACTTATTCTAGAAATTAAAATATCGGTTGTGATGTGTCGATTTACCAACATCATGGATGAAGTGTTTTCAATTTCATTTGCTCACTTCAATACAATACCTGAATCTATTTTTAGGGTTGAACTATGTTATTATTTATGTATCATATCTTATTTAATCTTCTATTATATTCTTTTACACATTTAATTAATTTTTAAAAATAATTTTTTTTGTTATTATCAGATAATCGTTAAAATGATCAAAACGAATATCATTAATGTTTAACTAATGAATTATCCCAATATAAGAAATAAAAATTATTAATGGTGCAATTTAATGTCATGGAATCATGTAAATACCATTTTATTCATCTTCTAATGTTTCTATTCCATTTGATAATATTATTCATTAAGGACCACTCTTGGAAACCATGTCATGCATGAACCCGAAACAATGGAATTATCAAAATATTATTAATGAATGTGTGGAATAATGTAATAAAATGATCATGATAGATGTTATTAACATGAATATGTTTCAATAAAATATGAATAATAGTATTTAAACTTTTTGAAAAGAGGTTTAAACATGTTTGAGGGATGTCGATACTTAGGTAAGGGATCCTATATTTCTCACTTTTATTCAATAATTACCCCTATTTATGCTCTTTAATTTTCAATTCCCAAGGAAGGTGTATATTTTAGCACCTCCCCCAAAATTCCTTTGTGATTTATTAATGGTGTGATACCTCATTTATATATCATTAATCCGTCCCATGTACACCCATTACAATGTTGATATTTCATAAGGGAATTCTTAACCCAATTTTTATTCGTTGGGTTGGACTTATAATTTATTCATTATGCATTATTAATATTATTTTTCTGATAATTTTTTTTATATTACGTGGTATTATATGTATTTAGAGTGTATAGACATATCTATTCTATTATATCAATTCTCCCTCAAATTATATTTTGAAAGGACTTTCTTTTTAAAAATCATGTATTAGTCTCCTTAATGAAATTAAAAAATATTGATTATATTTATATATATAGAATGAGTTATTTTTCATTATTTCATGGCAATTTATTACCACGATATGTTCCCTAGACATTTTATTTTTTGGTTGTGCCCATTATAGCTCAAGATATGATGGGCGAGCCCCATTATAGATCTCCAATGGATTGGGTAATATAGAGATGGAAGTTGAATGAAGGTTTATTCCATGTGTCAATGTGATTTTAAGAGATATATGTTAAATATGTCCCAAGGTTACTACATTATGTTTTTATGCATGATTATGAGTTTTCCTGAAAATTTGTTTCAAATGGTTTTCATGTTTCCACAAAACTAATGGTTTTTCTTTAATTATTTACCATACTGAGATTTTTGTGCTCATCCCAAGACTAAAAAATGTTTTTCGTAAGATTCCATAGAAGTTCAAAGGTCTGTTAAGGTGCTAATATAGTTGACTCAAATTAGTTATATTGTAATTATTTTAGTAAACTCTTATTCAGTGTGGGTGGGTTGTTTTCTAATTCTTTAGAACCTAGACCGGAAAAGGTATTCTATTATAATAAATTCTTTTCATTTATTCTTGTTTCATTAAAAAATCAAACATCATTTTTATGGGTTGAACCTGGGTTTCGGGTTCAGTTCTTTATTGTTGTTCTCAGAAGAACGGTCTAGAAATCATTGGAGATTAGACATTTTTTGTTTCTTAGAAAAATTTATGTCAGAGTGTTTACTTTTAAACTTGTAGTTAATTAAGTACCCCAGATAAAATAGTTTTTCCTGGTTATCAATATTTTAATTTAGAAATATAAGTACAATGTACAAATTGTGTGGTCACAATTCATTTTGGGGGGTTAATTTAACATCCTGAGATTTTAAAAGGAAACATTGTGTGTGTAAATGATCTACTAAATACTTTTTGACCTTTATAAACTAACAATTAAAAATAATTTTAACACTTAACTGTTTCGAATTTCCAAAAACTAACATTAATGGTTGCAATATGTATGTTTTTTGGAGTCTAATAAGACAAACATAATTTTTGGAGAATAGTAAGTCATCATTATGAATAGTAAGTTGACCATTATGAATTGTAATGTATCCTTGTGAATAGTAACATGACCCCACTGGATTGTAATGAAACCTTATGAATAGTAACTTGAACCTAATGAATAGTAATGCACCCTTATGAGTAGTAAATTCATCAATTAAATTATAAATAAAATTTATCCATCTTATAAGTGTCAATAAGATATAATTATGTCATAATTAACGTAAATAAATATTTTAAAAATTATTGTTTAATTGTTGGTGTTTTTTTAAGTCACATAAATTACAAATGTATGATTAATTTGATAATTTAAATGAAAATTTATTTTCATAAAATGAGTGCACTGAAAATATATTTATAACATATTTTTATAATGAAATTTTAAGAGACCATAAATAATTTTTCAATGTGTCAGAAAATCATTTTTTATTTTAAAATTGAATTTTTTCAGAAAATTATGATGTGATTTAAAAATAAAATTAATCATGTTTATAAAATTATAATAAAAAATTTAGTACATTTTTTGATTCTACACCTCGAAAAATGGTTAGGGTGGATTTTGGGGATATTTTTGAAATACATGAATTTTTGTGAATAGTAAAAGACAACAATTACGTTATAAATACATTATGAGATAATAATAAACTAATTATTAAATTACTAAGAAAAGCCTCCTCCCCTCCACTATATAAACCACCCCACCCCCTCTTCCTCTCACACCTCTCAAGCATTCACAATTATCAACGAATAATCACTATTTCTTGTTTTTAGGGGAAAATAATTAACTAATTATTAAATTATTAAGAAAAGCCACCTCCCCTCTAGTATATAAACCACCCCCACCACCTTTTCCTCTCACTACTCTCAAGCATTCAAAATTGTCTATGTTTTTCTCATTATCCTTCCCAAGGATCTTCCCTACATCCAAGACCTATTGGTGTCACAAAAAGGTCAAAACAAAAGGCCATTGGAAGGATCTCAAGGTGTAGTGATCAAGATGTAAACACCCTCTTTCTTAATCTTGTGAAATCTATTCAATTTCATATCTTTTTTTATACAGACATATCTTCCCTTATCTAATAGAAATGAATGATCCAGTATCATACATAATTTGGATGTCATCATTTTTATGGATGATTCAGCATTATAATTCTTATCCTCACACACTTATTCTAGAAAATAAAACACTGTCAGTGATGTGTCAATTTACAAATATCCTAGATGATGTGTTTTCAATTTCCTTTACTCCCTTCAATAAAAGTCAAAAAACCATATTTATTGTTGAACTAGTTTATAATTTATGTATTATATCATATGTAAGGTTATATAATTTTTTTGTACACATGTTATTGAATTTTTAAAACAAAATAAGTTCTTTATTATCACATAATCCCCAAAATTACCCAAAATAATATCATTAATGTTTTATGTAATTAATTATCCTAATATCATAAATATAAATGATAAATGGTACAATTAAAAGTTTTGGAAAACTGAATATAAAATTTTATTTCACTTCTGGAGTCCCAATTCCATTAAAAAATTAAATCCCATACGAACCGCTCAGGGAAACCATGTAATGAATGCACTCGAACCAACAGAATTGACAAAATATTATTAATTAATAGGAGGAATGATTTTATAAAATGATAATAAAAGAGATTAGAAACATGAAACTGTTTCTGAAAATATTAATAACACTATTTTATTCTTCATACAGGATGTTTAAACACATATGAGGGAAGAAGAACCTAAGGTAAGGGATCCTCTCTTTCTTACTTTTATTCAATACTCACCTCTATGTTATTCCATTTCATTTTTCATTCCTAATGATCATGTATGTTTTTTCACCTCCCCAATACATCCCTTATGATATATTATTGATTTGATACTCCATTTCGGTCTCATTATTCCTTGCTATGTACATCAATTACCATGTTGAAATTTTATAAGTGAATTCTTAACCCAATTTACATTGTTTGGGATAACCATATACTTTATTCATTATTTTATATTAATATTATTTATGTGAACAATTTTTGTTTATATTATGCTTCAATATGTGTATTTATAGTGTATATAAATATCCATTCCATTATATTAATTCAAATTCCAATTATATTTGTAAGGGTCCTTTTAAAATTAATTTAATAGTATCTTTAATGAAATTCAAAAAGATTATTAGTATATATATATATATATGAAATGAGTGATTATTCTTGACTTCATGATTCTTTATTACGATGATATGTTCCTTGGACATTATTATGTTGGGTGGATCCCATTATTTCTCAAGATATGTTTGGTTGAGCCCATTATTTCTCAATATATGTTGGGTTGATCCCATTATAGCTCGAGATTTTATGGGTGATCCCTATTAGTGTTCTCCAATAAATTGCGTAATATGAAGAAAGAAGTTAAACAAATGGTTATTCCATCTGTAAGGGTGTTTTTAAGAGTGATATGGTAAATATGCCCTAAGGTAAATAAATGATTTTTTTATTCATGGTTGTGAGTTTTCAAGAAAAGGGGATTTAAAGAGTTTTTATTTTTTCACTGGAATAATGGTTTTTCTTTAATTATACCCCTTTACATGGTTTTTGTGAGCATCCAATGTTTTTTAAAAAAATTCACAGGATTCCTTAGTTATTTAAGGGATAGTTATTTTGATAATGTAGGTGAATCAAATTAGTTATATTGTAATTATTTTTGTAAACACTGATTCAGTGTAGGTATGTTTATGTATAATTATCTAGAAAATATAATGGAAAAGGTCATGTGTTCTAATAAATTATATGTATTTATTAATGTTTCATTAAAAAATCACACATTATTTTGAAGGTCTGAACTCAGGTTTTGAGTACGGGTCATTACACAGTGACATTGTGTGATCACTTCACATGAAGGATGACAAGAACTAGAGAGACTTTATCGGATTTCTTAATAACAAGTGTTCTTAATGAAGGAGGTCATATCAACCACACATGGATTATAAGATGAAAGTATAAAGAGAATAAACTTATATGACCTTGAAAATATCATGCACTTAACATGAAATAGTGAATAAATGAAGAAGATAACGATATCATTTACTCACGAAACCCATGTAGGCTATCCAACATTGGTACGATTTTGGGAAAACATCAATTGATTTGAAATGAAAACATAAAAAAGATATTTTATGGGGGTTTTAATAAATTGAGATTCATTAGTTGAATTTATAAGGGCCATTAAATAATTTAATCATTATTTTCTTGTGTAAAAAGAATTACGCAATGAATTTCATTGAGAATTATATAATCTGTATACATGATAGTGAATTTTATATATTGCATAAAATATTTTTGATGATTATTGCATATATAAAATTCATAATTTATTAACGTTGGGAAATTCATCAGAGAGTACCCGAGCATTTGATAATGTGAGGAGGAATTCATTTTGTAGTGTTTTGATTAATTCATTAGTTCTTCATTCTGACAAATAAGTGAAGTGTATATTACATCATCCATTTTTTAAGAGTATACGGTCAACATACTTATAATATTATTGAAATATTATAAGAGGAAGACCTTTATATGACAAAAAATATTATCTAGATGATAAAAAGATATCTATTGTAGTATATAGATATAGTTCAGAAGATTATTTAATATCTAGGAATGACGAGTGGTGCCATTATAAACAACACAATTAAATACTTGGTGCACCAATATAAATAACACAGTTGACTCAAGGAAATTTTTTGTTTATTGGATAAATATTGTGTGAAAATTCTAGGAATTTGAAATCACTAAAAAGATATAGTGATAAGAGAATCTATGAAATAATCATAGGCTGATCATGGTAAGGAGTAGCCCTTTGTACCGATCCATGTAGAATTCCTTATTTACTGACACCTCCTTTATTATATGTATTTCCTGTGTCAATAATTTTTGAGATCACACAAAATATTTATTCTTATTAATAGAGAAAAATGTTCAAGAGTAAGAGGATAAAATTGAAAATGAAATTAAATTTAGAAAAAAAAAATTATAAGGATTCACCCCCAAGTGTCCCTGGATGATCCATCTGGGGTCTACAAGTTGTATTAGAGCATAGGGAAGCCTATGATTGGATCAATTATTTCTCCCCTATTTTTTAAAATGTTTATATGAAGCATGGACTTGAATATAATTCTAATGTACTTATTATGGAAAATTTATTCTCTACTCTTGTCAAAGAAAAGATGAAATTTTCTTCCAATACTCTTTAAATCAGTGAGAGTAAAGTATCATAGATATTGAGGAAAACATCAAAAAATTATAACAATGATCAATTATCTCATATAGAATCAGTTTACAATGATTATTATGAGTAAAATAATATATGTTTTCATGAGTATAAGTATGTTGAATCTCTAAAAAATTTGGATAGCTTCCAATCACAAATTGAAAGATATATGAAAAATGTTCTTAAATATATGATGTCATATAAGCCATTTTTATTAATGGATTTTTTTGATGAAAGAACACATATATAATAAGAAATCAATAAATCAAATTATTCACATGTAATGAAATTCAAATGTGGTAATTTTCTCATAAACCTAATTTAAATAAGGGAAAATCTTTAACAGTATTCAATTAAAATATTTAAATAATAGAAGGACAATTTTAATGTAATATTTATGAGAAAGCCATGAGTAGAAATTATTTTGATGGTGTAATCCCTTAAACTAAAACATTTTTTAATGTTTTCATGAATGTCAAAGATGCACAACTTGATGATAAAACATGTAAGGTCATAGATCATAACATATTAACAAATGATAAGTCAATGTCTCTTGAAAAGTATATTCTGATTAACCATTCTTACTATGACTCAAATAAATCTACCATCAATGTTACGGAATATTTTTTGGAATTTAATGATTTGGTAATCAGTGACCCTGACTACTATTTCAATAAATATAGTAGACATAATGAAGAATATATATCAATATAATGAAAATTAAATGGGAACATAGGATGACATTATATTAAAGAAGTTTTTCTATAGAATAATATTCTTGAACAAGAGATAAAATTGATAAATTTAATGAATATATATGTTAAAACATCTAAATTTATTAAGTAGATGAATTCTTCCACCCAAATAAATTAATATATTCAATAACCATGAAGGGATGTTTCTACAAAAACTGTTGATGAGAGTCTTTTATTGGAAGATACCCTTATCAATGGAAACATGGGTTCAAGATAACATCTTCATAAAACTTCCAAAAACTCATGGATGAAGGTATCCTATAAACCTGTTAATTCAATTTCTATTAATGTATTCTTATCAAATAATGCAGGTTAAACAAATCATGGAAATTATGGGTTGATATAAATATTAAAAAATAAAAAAAATAAAGGGTGGATACTGGTATGATAAAAAAACTAAAAAATTGATGATAAAATGGATATAAGTGAAAAAACATAAAAAAACATATTACTAAATCTAGAAAAACTTGTATGGCTAGAAAATAAGAGATATTTGTCGGAAATTTTTAGTGCTATTTATAATTTGAGAATCATGCCATTGATTTTTGGAGTAATGTGTTGGTACATAAAAATTATAAAAGGCATATATTCTTGCATAGTATATATGAAGTGTACCACCCCGAGCTTCCACGATACGCTTCTCATTCAATAATGCAATAGCTTGCATTGTACGCAACTTGATTTCTAAAACACCGCGACTAATCAAAGTAGCCATTATGAATAGTAATAACCACTTTTTACAATTATAGAAATTTTATATTTCAAAATGGACCTCATTTTTGAATTCGGAATATCAATTATAGCTTAGGGTGAAATTTTGGCATTGTTCTGAAAAACTTCAATTTTTGATGAATAGTGAAACCACTAAGTGGTAGTTAAATAACTAATTTTTCATTTAAATGAAATATTACCACTTCTGTGATTTATTTTCAAAAATCCAACATACATGGTTGTCATTAAGAAGTAAAATTTGGTTCAATTAGATTAAAATAATGTTTGGTGAATAGTAACTTTTAAGTTCTTAATCGCGATTAGAGGTAATTAGTGTAGTTTAAGGTAAAAATAATGTTTTCATAATATGAGATGAGCTTGAAACATGTCCTACCCTCATTGGATGTTCCATGGCCGACCAATACAATACATGGGTCAACTTGGGGACCCCATGGAGCCACTTTAGTTGGAAAATGACATAAATAGCTTTTATTTAATGTTAAAGTAAAAAATGACACAAACATGAAATGTTTTACTAAAACAATTTTTACATGGGGTTATAAAAGTCATATTTTTTACTATAAAAATTAATTGGAAAGATAAAAATATTTCCTACATCATAGTATTTTTTTTATAATTTTCAGACATTAAATAAATTAAATTATATATGACATCATTATGATGTAGCGATGACCTCATTATTTAACAATTTTAATAAAATGAAAAGATAATGTAAAATCCAAGGCATACACTTGTCCAAAGACTATAGGATTTGTATATTTCAAACCCTTATCACCTTAGCCACGAATTATATAAGTGTGGGACCTTTATAATCCAAATAGCATTGTATAATAATGTAAAATTTCATTACTTTCCAAGAGTGCCCCTCCTCTCCACTTATAAAATGCCCCCACCTCTACCACCTCATTCACACATTCAAGACATTTGGCTCGGAAAACCTCTGACAAAATACTCTCCCAACATCCCTCCCTTACTCCTAGAAGCCTCACTTTGGGAAGAATGCTTCCCAAGGAAGTCTTTGGCTCAAATCAAAAGTGTTACCCGATTTTAAGGTAATGTCTTCTCTTATGTTATTTTGTTTTATTTTGCTTATCCAAACCCCTAAACTCTTTTTATTCCTATCTTTTGTAACAAAAACAGTATCCTAAATATACTAGGATTTTGTTATAATGATTATTCGAGCTACACTTACACACACCTACATCTAATGGTTAATGAACATACGGTTTCTGTGGATGGAGAATTTCTGCCTCACGAAACGATGATTGTTCAACACTCATAAAACACCTTCAAAGGTGGCCATTAAGATGTCAATATATTTATATATGATATATAATATGTTTATGTTTTACTTAGGCTTCTGTATTTCTCATTTATGGCATACTTTATGATTTTCAGTATGGGTAAACGCGATAATTTCATTTTAGAAAGTGCGGACTACCGCCCCCTCAAAGTGATGTGAATCGTTAATGCCACATGTGGGATGTATAAAGGATGGAGTAAATGATATTATATATGATATTATACTGGAATTATATTATACATTTATATGATTATGATTTCATTCCATTAAATACGAAATAGAAATGAAAGTAGCGTTCATGCGTACGTACGGCTTACCGTCTCCATGAACGGTGCATTTCATTTCTTACCTCTAAATGTTACGTAATATTATAAATGAATGATTATACTGTATATATATGTTATATATGATATATACATCATTAATATAATTCTATATATAATGGATATTTCACCACATGAACAACTTGTAATTATAAGAAGTTTATTTTTGACTCAAGTACCAAAGATCGACAAAACGACCGTTATTAACCTAAATAATTACATAATGTTAATAACATGGTAATAAGTGATATAAAATGAATAATGAACATGAAAAAGGTTCTTAAGTAAATATAAATTAACTCTAGATTATTATTCAGGAAGTTAAAGAACGGTCGAGTCAGGACAGGATGCAAGGTAAGGGTTTACTTCACAACCTCTTCATTATCCAAGGTTGTTTATACATAATTATCTACTGGGACCTCGTTATCATCCACATCCATGTTTCTTAAAAATGTTTTTCAAAAAAAATTTACTATTAAATGGAAAATGGGTTAAAGTAATTTATACCCTTATACGTTTTTGAAAGGAATCTTATCGTCGTTTTCCAAACAATGTACTTTTAGACCTTTTTGACAAATTTAAGGTAAGAATGTTTTTTTAACTTATACGGCGGGTGTGGCTATTTTCTGCCAATTTAACTTCTTCGAAGCTTTCCTTACAAGCTTATAAGAATATTTTCAATGTAAATGTATTATTTTATAATTATGGGACTTTTAATTGATTTAAAAAAAGAGATATATTTCTCTCAAATAGATTTGATTTCATCCATGTCAACATCTTTTGAAGGGTTTTAGGTTTAATTGAAATTGATTTATGATACAAAACTTCCATTGAACATTTTTTGAAATATTTGACTGTGGATGGGTTATTTTTATACCATCCATAGTTTATGGAGAAATTTTTGACATTTCGTATGCTAGTTTTAATACGAATATTTAGGTTATGTTTAAACCTATTCATATGAGGAATGTATTGGACTTAATAAGTGACAGGTGGAGCCCGATATAGCTCCTCGATGCATCGGTAGGTCTCATGAGACAACTAGACGTGGAATTGGCCGAGACCCTTTCCCAATTTGATTTATGGTTTTGGTCGAGGCCTTAATCATTTTAGACGTCTTGGCCGAGGCCTTGAAAAAATGTTTCAGAATGTTTGGCATTATACATTCCATCATTATGAAAGTGGTTATTGATATTGCATGTGATTATTCGACCAGTAGAATATCCATGTGAAGAAGTAAATGGCATTATGTCAGTTTACTTTTGCCATATTATGCTAAAGTTCTTGTTTAAAAGGTTTTTGTTTTAGTTATACATTGCCTTAAATGTTAATGTTTATTTATGAAAGCTTCCTCTATGTTGTTATCCTTACTGAGCATCTGAGCTCACCCCTTTCAATGTTTTAATATTTTCCAGGATGTGAAGAAGTATTTTATGAATTAACTGCAGGGATAGTCAGAAGAGGATATGAGTGTGGACTATGAAGAATCTGTTATTAGTTTTTCACTTTATGATGTAATGTAACATTTAAGAATGTATCTAGTGTTTCCAAGGCTACTAAACTAATCGGTCATTCGAGACATGATCTTTTGTGATCATGCCAATGTTACGAAGTAATGCACTGACTCTGGGTAGATGGGGTTGGGGCGTTACAGTTGGTATCAGAGGCAGTTTAGTACTAACCTTGGAAGCTAGATTTAGATAAACTCTTATTAGAGCACATAGCTCGAAGATAGACTTTGAGGATTATTATAGAAGAACTTCCTAGAATTTTGGTATTGTAGAGATGTTGTGAGTTTTCCGAGCAATACATCCTTGTCTGGATACGAGCATGTAGAGGCGGCTCTGGCACAGATGTACCTAGGGTTAAAACCCGAAAAAACCGCTTTGAGCCAGACTCGAACGGGAACGAGTGCACGACAACGGGCCTTGCTGCACTCTTGGTTATGACACTCCCGGGGGATATGCTTAGGATAATTCTCATTTTCTTTACAAACCACTATGAAGGGTTATGATTATATACTTCCTCAAAGAAAACATTCATTTTTATGGTTATGGATTATATCCATAAATAGTTCAATTTATGTAAAGTGTTTTACAAATATGGAATTATGTATTTTAATTCATAAACTAATCTAGTTTATGTCATTATTTAGAAATGGCTCCTAGTGGAAGGAATGGAAACTGATTCAATGCACACACTCCTTGTAGGGATTGCCCTCCTGCTCAAGATAATTATTGTGGATCTGGAGATACAACTGGTGTTGATCAACTTATTACCATACTGGGACAACTCACTCAAGTTATTAATAATAACCTTACTCGTATGGATCACCCTGATCCACAACGTGGGGGATCAATGTTAAACCGCTTAATGAAGAAACAACCACCAACATTTAATGGGGGTACAAATTCGTTAGTAGCTGAGCAATGGATAAACTCCTTAGAGAAAATATTCCACACCTTGGGGAGTAGCGAAAGGGAGAAGGTTATCATGGCAGTTTACCGCCTCACTGGAGATGCTGATCAATGGTGGTCATTGATTCAAAATACAAAGGAAGATGATGACGTATCGAATATGGAATGGAGGGAGTTCAAAGAGATTTTCCTAGAAAAATACTTTCCTCATGACCATTGAGCAGATATAGAAAGGAAATTTCTGAGTCTGAGACAAAAGGAGGATGAGAATGTCGCAAAGTATGATGCCAACTTTACAAGGTTAGGGAGGTATGCTGCAGATTATATACGTAACCCAAGAGGTAAGATTGATCATTTCTTTGATGGGTTAAAACCATTTTTCTGTAGAGCTTTAGTATCACAATCTTTCTCAACATACGAATATATTGTCTCATGTGCTATCCAGATAGAAAAGGAATTCTCTAAGTCTAATGACAACAAATTAAAGCAAGAGAAGAAGATAACGGTGGAACAAGAGACAGATAAAGGGAAAATGGAAAGAAGGATTTTCCATTATGTGATAATTGTGGGAAGAATCACCTTGGTAATTGCCTAAAAGGAATGAGAGTTTGTTACAAATGTGGAGAAAAAGGTCACCAGGCGCGTGATTGCAAGGGAAAGAAAGAGGCTATCAATGTTGAATGCTACACTTGTAGGGAAATGGGGCATTATGCAAATGAATGTCGTAAGCGTCCGGGAAACATACCTCAGAAAAGGCCAAGGGATCAAGGACAATCTTATGCTATTAATACAGTTGAAGCGGAATAAATAATGTATTGGTGCTTTTCGACTCATGGATTATATTCTGGTTATTAGAATAATGTGATATATATAAGGATTGTACTGCAGTACTTTTTGTTTCAGTAAGGTTTTAATATGATGAAGGTAATCATATTTTTAGTATGTGACAATAAAAGAAACTTTACTTTGTTTGGGGAATCTGATAAATTGATTTTTGAATTAATAGACCTTTTAGAGAAAGTCTGGACAGAGGTATTTTGGATAACTATAATGGTTGGAGTGGATTTAGTGGATCTTTGGATTGTATTGTTTAAGGTTAAAAAATTTATGAAGATCATTTTTTTGGAATATTATAAAACTATAGTTTTATGAAAAGGACAACCTGCATGGTGGGGCATAACACGTCGCGTCGGACAAAGCTGCAGGAATCGAACCCACAACCATAGTGCGATAGGCCTTTATTTCCTACCACAAGCTAACAGGAAGTCCCTGGTTATTATAAAATAATTTCACTAATCTAAATGGTATGTGTTAACATTTGGAACATTATACAATTAGGATAAGTATAATATTTTTGAGTTATATTATCTTTTTGAGTGAATGATGAGTTGAAGGTTGAAACTCTAATTGTCAAGCATAAATATATATATACCTATTTCTTATTCAATGAATAAATTAATTCTTAAACTTTAGTAAAGGGATATTAATACAAAAAATGTGTTATTTTAATACCATATGTGTTGTTGAACTGATGATATTTTAAATCAACATAGATTGAAGGCTTTGAGGCCCTCAATTTGACAGTTGATTGTGATTGATGACCTCAATCACTCCCTACAAATATTTACGTTTTTCCTCCAATTATATGTCTCTAATTTCCACCAATGTTCTCCTAATCGAGATCATAATTGGGTGGTGACTTTTTCATTTCCCTTTCCCTCTTATTAAGGCTAAATTTTATTAATCTTATTTCTGATGTGGGTTTTCCACAAAGGTATTTTCTCTTTTCAACCTTTTATTTTCAAATAAAAAATTGCAAATTGTGAGGATGCAATTTATTGAAGGAGGGGAGAATGTAACACCATGAGCTTCCACGATACGCTTCTCATTCAATAATGCAATAGCTTGCATTGTACGCAACTTCGAGTTCTAAAACACCGCGAGTAATCAAAGTATCTGTTATGAATAGTAATAACCACTTTTTAAAATTATAGAAATTTTATATTTCAAAATGGACCTCATTTTTGAATTCGGAATATCAATTATAGCTTAGGGTCAAATTTTGGCATTGTTCTGAAAAACTTCAATTTTTGATGAATAGTGAAACCACTAAGTGGTAGTTAAATAACTGATTTTTCGTTTAAATGAAATATTACCACTTCTGTGATTTGATTTTCAAAAATCCGACATACATGGCTGTCATTAAGAAGTAAAATGTGGTTCAATGAGATTAAAATAATTTTTGGTGAATAGTAACATTTAAGTTCTTAATCGCTATTAGAGGTAATTAGTGTAGTTTAAGGTAAAAATAATGTTTTAATAATATGAGATGAGCTTGACACATGTCCTACCCTCATTGGATGTTCCATGGCCGACCAAGAAAATCCATGGGTCAACTTGGTGACCACATGGAGCCACTTTAGTTGGAAAATGACATAAATACCTTTTATTTAATGTTAAAGTAAAAAATGACACAAACATGAAATGTTTTGATAAAACACTTTTTACATGGGGTTATACAAGTCATATTTTTGACTATAAATAGTCATTGGAAAGTTAAAAAGATTTTCTACATCATAGTATTTTTTTATAATTTTTAAACATTAAATAAATTAAATTATATATGACATCATTATGATGCAGCGGTGACCTCATTATTTAATGATTTTAATAAAATGAAAAGATAATGTAAAATCCAAAGCTTACACTTGTCCAAAGACTATAGGATGGGTAGATTTCGAACCCTTATCACCTTATACTCGAATTATATAAGTGTGGGACCTTTAGAATCCGAAAATCATTGTATAATAATGTAAACTTTCCTTACTTTCCAAGAGTGCCCTTCCTCTCCACTAATAAAAGGACCCCACCTCTACCACCTCATTCACACTTTAAAGCCATTTGGCTTGGCCTACCTCTGACCAAATACTCTCCAACAATCCCTCCCTTACTACTAGAATCCTCACTTTGGGCAGAATTCTTCCCAAGGAAGTCTTTGGATCAAATCAAAAGAGTTACCCGATTTTAAGGTAATGTCTTCTCTTATGTTATTTTTTTTATTTTGCTTATCCAAACCCCTAAATTTTTTTTATTCTTTTATTTTGTAACAACACAAGTATCCTCAATATACTAGGATGTTTTTGTAAAGATTATTCTAGCTACACTTACACACGCCTACATCTAATGGTTAAAGAACATACAATTTCTGTGGATGGCGAATTTCTGCCTCAGCAAACGATGATTGTTCAACACTCATAAAACACCTTCAAAGGTGGCCATTAATATGTCACTATATTTATATATGATATATAATATGTTTATGTTTTACTTATGTTTCTGTATTTCTCATTTATGGAATACTTTATGATTTCCATTATGGGTAAATGCGATAATTTCATTTTAGGAAGTGCGGACTACCGCCCCCTCAAAGTGATGTGAATCGTTAATGCCACATGTGGGATGTATAAAGGATGGAGTAAATGATATTATATATGATATTATACTGGAATTATATTATACATTTATATCATTATGATTTCATTCCATTAAATATGAAATAGAAATGAAACTAGTGTTCATGCGTACGTACGGATTACCGTCTCCATGAACGGTGCATTTCATTTCTTACCTCTAAATGTTATAAATGAATGAATATACTATATATATATGATATATATGATATCTACATGATTAATATAATTCTGGATATAATGGATATTTCACCACATGAAGAACTTGTAATTATAAGAAGTTTATTTTTGACTCAAGTACCAAAGATCGACAAAATGACCGTTATTAACTTAAATAATTACATAATGTTCATAACATGGTAATAAGTGATATAAAAGGAATAATGAACATGAAAAAGGTTCTTCTGTAAATAGAAATTAACTCTAGTTTATTATTCAGGAGGTTAAAGAATGGTCGAGTCAGGACAGGACGCAAGGTAAGGGTTTACTTCACAACCTCTTCTTTATCCAAGGTTGTTTATACATAATTATCTACAGGGACCTCATTATCATCCACATCCATGTTTCTTAAAATTGTATTTCAAAAAAAATTTACTATTAAATGGAAAATGGGTTAAAGTCATTTATACCCTTATACGTTTTTGAATGGAATCTTACCGTCGTTTTCCAAACAATGTACTTTTTGACCTTTTTGACAAATTTAAGGTAAGAATGTTTTTTTAACTTATACGGCGGGTGCGGCTATTTTCCTCCATTATAACTTCGTCGAAGCTTCCCTTACAAGCTTATAAGAATATTTTCAAAGTAATTGTATTATTTTATAATTATGGGACTTTTAAATTATTTAAAAAAAGAGAGATATTTCTCTCAAATAGCTTTGAATTCATCCATGTCAACATCCTTTGAAGGGTTTTAAGTTTAATTGAAATTGATTTATTATACAAAACATCCATTGAAAATTTTGTGAAATATTTGACTGTGGATGTGTTATTTTTATACCATCCATATTTTATGTAGAAATTTTTGACATTTCGTATTCCAGTTTTAATACGAATATTTATGTTATTTTTAAACCTATTCATATGAGGAATGTATTGGACTTAATAAGTGACGGGTGGAGCCCGTTATAGCTCCTCGATGCATCGGTAGGTCTCATGAGATAACTAGATGTGGAATTGGCCGAGGCCCTTTCCCAATTTGATTTATGGTTTTGGCCAAGGCCTTAATCATTTTAGACGTCTTGGCCGAGGCCTTGACAAAATGTTTCAGAATGTCTGGCATTATACATTCCATCATTATGAAAGTGGTTATTGATATTGCATGTGATTATTCGACCAGTAGAATATCCATGTGAAGAAGTAAATGGCATTATCTCAGTTTACTTTTTCCATATTATGCTAAAGTTCAAGTTTAAAAGGCTTTTGTTTTAGTTATACATTGCCTTAAATGTTAATGTTTATTTATGAAAGCTTCCGCTATGTTGTTATCCTTACTGAGCTTCTGAGCTCACCACTTTCAATGTTTTAATATTTTCCATGATGTGAAGAATTATTTTATGAATGACCTGTAGGGATAGTCAGAAGAGGATATGAGTGTGGACTATGAAGACTTTGTTATTAGTTTTTCACTTTATGATGTAATGTAACATTTATGAATGTATCTAGTGTTTCCAAGGCTACTAAACTAATCGGTCTTTTGAGACTTGATCTTTTGTGATCATGCCAATGTTACGAAGTAATGCACCGACTCTGGGTAGCTGGGGTCGGGGCATTACATGAAGAAATAAAGAAACCCACAAAACGTTAGAATAACTAAATTGATGATTCATGTTTTTCAATCAAGAATGTATGTTATTATATTGAGTACATCTATTATTATTAAAAGATAAGTGTATGAAATTATGATGAATTCTAGTATTGTATAACCCTGAACTATACATATGTTGATGAGAATAAAATACAATAATTTATGTATAATAAAAGAAAAAAATGTTTTCATTTGGGAATAAGAACAGGATGGATGTCATAGAAACTATGAAACATGCTAATTCCAAGAAGAATGATAATATGGATTCTAATAATTTCGTTCAACTAAGAAAATTGACTCTACTATGTAAAGATATTTTATACCATTATCTACTTTAAAAAATCTATATAAATTAATATAAGTATTCAATTCTAAAAGAAAACCAAAATTTTAAATGGAATGGATACAAAATTCTATTTATTATTAAAAACAAATAGTTCAATGAATGGGGTCTTGGGGTTGAGAGGAAATTCAAAGACATATTTCACCCATTAGGAATCTCACAATTTTTCTATAATATTTCAATACTAGTGTCATATTTGTATTTAAATCACTAGATATTGAAGGTGAATTTCATTCCTAACATGAATAATTAGTGAAAAAAGTGTCAGGAATGATTTTGGAATGATTATTTAGGATATTATAGAAACTTGTTTTGTTCCAGAATGTTGGATTATCCATACAAATATCTTGAAAACTGTCTAATGATATTATACATCAATAAAAATAGAATGTAGCGAACCCCTTGAGGTTGAGTAAACATAAATGATATTATATAAATGTTTATTTCTTGAATACCTATTAATTCAATTAATTTAAATATAATTTGAAAATATAGGTAACCCAATCACACTTCCTTCTATTTTCATGATTATATCAAATATCTGAATCAAGGGGGTGCATTGGTTGTTGACTAAACTTAGAGAAATGGGGATTAAAATATTCATTCACATTAAATTTATTATTGGACTCCTAATGTCATCATTAGAATATATTACATGATAAATATATTTTATACAACCCACTCTTTGGGAAATAATTATGTTATGAGAATGATATGACATGCGTTGTTGTTAATGAAGACTATAGCCAACCTTGGTTGTACCTCTCTTATTTCCCTGACTAGGATAGCCCCTATAGACATATAATAGACCAACTAGGGGCTCTTTATCAAATGAATCATTTGATACCATCCTTATTTCCTAAAATGTTGAGGTAATTTTCAAATGTAATGAAAGGAAAAAATAAAACCCTTTCACTAATCTTTAGTTTTTATAGAAAATATGGGGTATAATGGAAATTGACATTAAGAGAATTATATTGAAAAAAATAAACATATGGAGTTGAAAATCCAATGTGTTTGGGTGATGACTATGGTTTTATTTCTTATAAATATAAAAAATGAATCAAAATTCATTGTATGATACATTCGAATATTATTAGTGATGAATCATGTAATTTTTTACATATATTCAGTAATGATGATGGTAATGATTCCAGGATAATTGCTATGGGATAAATTATTGTCATTTTGTAAAACAATTCTTCATTATTGGTAATGATTTTTATAGAATTGATAAGGACCCATCAAATAGAATTTGATGTCACGCTTGGTCAATTATTCTTCAAAATTTGATATCTTTTTGTGATATTATTAAATAAAAAACACATTTTAAGGAGGAAACATAATAAAATTATTTGGACGATAAAATAATTTTCTAAAATATAATTTATATATTACATGAATAAATAAAGATAAGAAGTTACCATACTAAGAGAAATTATTAATGTATGAGGATGAATAAGGAGACAATTGTCATGTGGGTCGTAGTTTTTGTGCTTGAGTATTGTACACATATAGTATTTTTTAGGGGATACTAAAGAATATTGGTCCAACAACACACGCCCCAATGGTATACCCATAAACCACTCATAAGGGGGATAAGGGGTCAAACCCCTTGGGGTATCCTATACATGGAAGTATAAAGGTGTCAAGGAAAATAGTTCTCAAAATTTTTGGGCATGACAATGTATATATCCCATTATGTCTGAGCCTGAAGGCATGCATAGTCAAATAGAGAATCCTATAGGTTCATAGCCCAGTGAGTTGTTTTCATGTCGAACTAGTTTCCAACCCTGTATCCTGATAGAATAAAAAACATTCATTGATTTTATATAACAACATTGTAGAGTTCAGGGGAAATTTATATGTGGGACACGAAGGCAGCATGTCTTGTACACCCACAATTAAAAAGGAGGTTATAAAATATTCCATCAGATACAATCGATCTACACTACCCATTCAATCTCAAGGTATGTGATTTCAAATAAACTAATTATTAATATTCTATAATATGAAATAGGTTCTCGTCTAATACCTTTTTCACTATAGGTTTGACTGCATGTGATCAAGACAACAAGAGACCAAAAGAGCTTGAGACCAACTCGATTACACTGAGCATAGGCATGAAACATATTCTTATATGCATACTATTTTCATGAATCCATTTTTTGATGTTGTCTCAAGAATAATAGTGTCACAAAAAACTGATTTCTTGAGGCCAGTAAACGTTCAAATTATTATCTTAATAACATTTGACCAAAGGGTGACAATTAACGAGGCATCATACGACGACATTGGAAGCATCATTGTGACATTTAATGGTGATCCTGGATCACATGATAGTTGGTAGAAAATCTGGAAGGCGCCATATGGTGATCTACAACCATGAGAAGATTATGTTCGTTGTATGAATTATTGGAATCATAATTCAGGTTATTCAATAATATGTCCATCAAAACATCTTGATAAGGTAAAATTAAGAATTGAGGTACTGTATAATCGAAGAAAAAAATGATGAGATTTTATAATCACCTCAATGATGGTTTGTGAAGCTGAGAATACCAACATTTGTGGGATACTAAGATCATTAATAATTTGAAGAAGTTATTGAAAAGAATTAATGAATTAGGCAACACTACATATATAAAATGAGAATAACCTTGCGTGTTGTCACTGTTGAACATTGAAAAAACAAGAGATCTCTCATAAAAAAAAGCACTCGTGAGATCACGTCTTATGAATGAGAAGAATCTCATGTGATGCAATCATGTGAATGATTTTGATGAAGCTCTAAATAGTCTTGTGAATGACTGAGGATTCCTGTGAACCCATCTAGTGTATCATGAATTTAATCTATCCCCTCACCCATGTGATTCATTCATATGAAGGAAGAAGAATAAAAAGAAACATCTTGTCTCACAAAGTGGTCAAGATTTACAGCCATGGAAACAACTCTTATCTCATGATGGTACCCACAAACACAACCACTGTCATTCAAAGGAACTCCCTCATATCCTTATTGGTTATGTGAAGTAAAGAATTAAACACCACTGGTCATATATCATAACTAGTTAATATCTTATGTGATGGTGGTGTGATCCTAGGAGAAAAGATTTTATGAGACTCACCTGGTCATGAAAAGGAGGAAATGACATTGTGTGATCACTTCACAATATGGAGAACCAATATTAACAATCCATACCAGCATTTTTCAAGAATAATGGTTGTTGAAGGATGAGATCCTATGAAATATGTGTGGATCGCACAAAGGCAATGAACATAACATACACTTCACATGACGTTGAGATGATCATGTTCTTCACATAAAATTGTGAAAAAGTGAAGAAGACAATTGTTTCATTAACCCAAGCAACTGATACATTATATACAACCAACATACCATTCTAGAAAAACAAAAGGTGATTTGAATGGAAAACATAAGAAGAAATTTTTTAATGAGTTTTGATATACTTTAAATTAATTAATTTACATGATAAGGAACATAAAATGATAAGAATAATATTATTATGTGTGCATGTAATTTATTCATGAAGTGTCGATGAAAAATTAAGAATCATTTCCTAGGATAGTGAATGTTTATTCTTGCATAATATAATCATGAAGACAATTGTGGGAATCACTTTCACGAATTCTTTAGGTTGATAAATTCATCTTATAATACCCAATCACTCGATAAAGAGAGGAATAAGTAAACTTGTATTGTTTTGAAACATTCATTAGTTTTTCATTCTAACAATGTAGTGATGTGGAAAATTCATCTTCCACATATTGAAGAGTACTTGGTAAACATAATTATAATATTATTGATATAGTAGATGTCAAATACCATTAGAAAAGAAAAAAGATCATCCATTTAATGAAAAAACATATAGTTTTGTATAGAGATCTTATTCAAACTATTATTTAATATCTGTGAAGAACTAGTGGATCCATTATAAAGAAAACCATTGAATACTTATCGTACAAGTATAAATAAAACCATTGATTCAAGATGATTTTGTTTCTTGCATAAAAATTTTGTTCCAATTTAAGGAATTTTTAATCACTATAATGATAAAATGATAAGATAATCCATGAAATAACCATAGGTTTATCCAGGTAAGAAATAGGTATTTTGACCGAACCTTATAAATTTGTTATGGGTTGTTTTATCTTTTAATTTTTTCATTGCATGAGTTTCTAATAGTTGGGATCACACAAAAAAATTATTCCTCTTAACCAGGGAATTTTATATAGATTAAGAGGTTCTAATTGAAAATAATGTAAATTTAGTAAATAGTTGGGTTTACTGATGCACCCCCATATGGGCTCTACACAATTATTTCCAAAATTATAAAAATTTATTTTTTAGGTTCTCAATTACCTTTTAAAGGTATTATATTACTAATTAAATATATATATATATGGTATTGAGTAAAGGATTCATAAATTTACAAGACAGTATTATATCCAAATGTTTTCAAAAAATTTACAGTATTTTTAATAAATTTATTTTTTAGTTTTCATGTAAAATTATATGATATATGGAAATTTCAAAAATTCACCTGAATATAATTTTGAAAAGATAGAATTAAAATTGAAATTTAATTCCTTAAATTAAAATTATAAAATTATAAAATTTATGTTTTTATAACATGCATGAATAAATATAAGCGAATTATGAAATAGATTATTTTTTAAAATATTAATTACTATAATTTATTCTCTAATGTTACATTCGTCCACCATTCAATATTTTCATTGATGAAATTTTTTAATTTATTCTCATAAATCAATGTGGTTACTTATTAATTATAACATATTTAGTTTCACACACTTCCTCTAAAGTATTATGAATTATTTAATGCCAATTTTCTATTTGAGTCATCTTATTCTACAAAACATGTTCTCTAGTTCCATTAATCTGGACAGAATACCCACAATAAGATGTATTAAGATCCAATTTTATTTTTATATATATTATTACATTTAATTTTTTATGTCATGTACTTCTTCAACAATGAGATATGTAACACGAAATAAACTTTAGAGATATTATGTGGCTTTAAGAAATGGTAAGACATTGTTTTAATTAATTCCAAAATCAAAAAATTTCAGATGTAACTATGACATATTTTATATTTCTTTAAGAATATTAAACACTTCCATAGTCATACCTATAAGAAACCATGTACGGCTAACTAAATTTCAAATCATTCATTTTGTAATACGTATAACTCATTTTCCTTCATTGAGATGGAATTATATGGAACTGAATAGTTCACAATTTTTTTATTTTCTCCTCAATAAGTTCTAGTATTAAAATATTCCTTTCACCATCATCATCTCTACAGGTTTATTTACGAAATAGTTTCTAATACAAGTATTTATAAAAATTGATTTAATTTCTGAATATAAAATATTATAATATCTAAATTTTATGAAAAGTATATAATGATCCCAGATACCTTATAATTCATGTGGTGACAACCTTAGCATGTCGTATAATGTTTGAGTAGTAAATTTGGAATGTCCATTTATCTGATGATTAAAATGTGATCTCATATTGATTTCTATGATTATATACATCTGAATAATTTCATATAATTTCTATGTAAATTGTGATTCAAAATAAAAAAAATCAAAAGAGGTTCACCATAATTTCTCACAACATCAATGTGTAGTTTTCAAGGACCTATATTGTTACCACTAATAGCGGTAGGGGTGAAAATGTGGAAAATTACTTTTACGAATTATACATCATAATAAAACATCAAGAACATATAGAATTTCATAATCCACTAAATATTTTCTCTCGACCACACTATATACTTAAATATGATGAAATGTATGAACAATTACATGGTTAGACACCAAATAATACTCCTTAACATGATGTTTATTCTACCCAAAATTCATTCTAAACTATCTAAAAAAAATTTCTTACAACATAGAATTTACAATGTCCCACATCATCCAAAATATACTTGACGATATACCTATATGTAATAATAATGACCCTATTTAAAAATTATTCTCCTTCTCCTTGATTTTCACTAAAAAACAGGTGAATTTATTCTTCCTCTATGAGTATATGGATTTGAAAACTCAATATTTTTACTTATTCAAGATCTTCATTTGTAGTGATAGACTTGAAATTTATTCAATATCCAAAGAGATATCGAATCTCCTTAGTTATTAAAATACCCAAACAAGGAAAATGGTCTTTTTATCCTATGATTCCTTTCATTGACTCATTTTCTCACTTCGCAAAAGTTATTCCTTTCTCAATATCATTTTCATGTAATTTTTAAATATATCACCCTAATTAGAAAATAAAAAATAAAAAATTGTGTTTCAAATAAATTTCTACATGGAATATTAATTTCAAATTCTCATTAGAAACCCCAACATCAATTAAACTCAACTTATAAAATAACATTAGGATATTCATCCAAATTGATACACACAATCCTATTTGAATTGGTAGCTTGAATGGTATAAAATAACTACAAAATTACTAAATTGAATCCTTGTTTTCTTGTCAACTGGGAGTACATAAAATTCCCCTATAAAACCAATATGTGAGAGATCATATCATATTATAGATTGAGATGGTAGATTAAACTGGTTATTTTCCAAAAAAAATTAACAGATTAGGGAATTTAAATAAAATCTATCATTGAGGCCTTGAAATTTCCATCCATTAAAAAATATGATCATATTTATATTATCACATAATCAATATTTAGTGGAATAGAATCACATATCTCCAACAATTTCATTTAGAAACTTGTATTATGTCATGCAGTTCAATAAATTTACATGCCCAAACAAAATTGAGTAAGACACATCTTTAATGATGTTGCCTCTTTTTGAAATAAGATGCTAAAATTTTCATTTCCTCTAAAATTTGACCCAATCATCATATTTGGTGTAGCAGGATCCTATGGATCAAATCCAATTCCATAGTAAATATTTACGATGATGTAACTATAATTGTTTCATGATCATACTTCTAATTTTATCTCCTCTAATCCTCTTCTCCAGGAATATGTACAATAGCATAATCTTGTATCCCTCAGTAGATTATCCCTTATATACAAAAGTCAAATTTATATACACTTTTCCTAAATTTATTTATATATAATCTAATTAGACATTATATCTATCTTTGAACATAACTTCTAGAGTTATTAAAGAATTATCCTCACTTTTCCTTTGGCAGAAATCATGGAAATATCTCATTCATCTTAACTTCAACATTTTATGGTCTTACAATAATAATTTGTCCATCATGACATCCAATTCAAAACTAATACAACTCTTACTTCAAAGATTCATCAATACCTCATTGCATTATAAACACAAATCATTGATATTAATAAATTTACAATAAATGTAACTCTTATATATGAATTACCATTTATCTCTTTGTATTTGTTGGGAATAACAATGCATAATGTAAATATGTGATCTTTGAAGAATTAATTTTTCTTCCATTTATTGAATAATAATAATATCATAAATGTAAATTATTCTCATCTCAGTATATTCCATTCAGCACACTCATATTATATTGTATATTATTTTTGAGATAAATATTATAACACTTGATTATATTAGAATATAACCTTTAGTTGGTCTACTTTAAGTCTACTTTGGATTATCTCATGATTAAAAACAGAGGGATACTACATATGTTGTTTTTCCCTAAAATATCATGAATGTGAAATCATTATAAAATTTTGATCATATATAAAACATGTGAATAAATATAATATATTTATCTTTAAATATTTATTCCTACATATACTTCAATAAAAACCTTAGAATGTCCATATTCAAGACAAATAACTAAACTTTTTTTCTCATACTTTTAACAATGTACACAAAACCTATATATGTTTAATAAATTTAATCATTAAAAGTTGTCAAAATTTTATTTCTCATACATAGGATATTTAGTTTCAAAATAAATTATGAAGTTATTGATTTAAAAAAAATTATTTAAATGAAATACACTTCTCAATGTTTTTACTCCACAAGAGACAAACTCCTCTTATTCCATTTTAGGGTAGTTGGTTGACTATATGGGAACGATCTAATTATGATGTAAAATATTTAAAGAAAACAATATATCAATAAATTATATATATATATTCACAAATATATAGTAATAATATATAATATAGAGATAGAATTTTTATTCATTGTAGGAAACACTCATGCTAAGAGATTCCACTCAGCCTAGGCAACTTGTTTCTTCAAATATCATCACTTTTCCTGTATAGAATTTCAAAATATTATTTATTAAATGTTTTTTTTTAATATTAATTCACAAGTAGAGATATTTGTATACACTTTTGGTGGTTTCTCATGAAATTAAACATTCTAACATATTACACTTACTTCTCATTTACTTCGTTATGTTTTTCAACTCCCTCAAGTTGTTCATCGAATTTTAGTTTAATTATATAGTCTTCCATGTATTATTTATTTAAATTCTCTCATATCATAGTGTTACAACTTCTAAATATTATATTCTATAATAAAATAGTGTTGGAACATATTAAAATAAAAAAACCAAACCAGGAGTGACAAAAACATATCAGGGGATTGAAGTTGTGAATCCCAACCATACAATGGGAAATTTCACATGGTAACACCATACTATATTCCTTATCTTTATTACCCTCCAATAAAAATCTCCCAAAAACTTATCATAAACAAAAATATTCATTCATGGTGGAATTATTATTTTTATATTTTATCACAATCTTCTGCTAATCAATTTTCCATAGAAACTCCCACTTGACACTTACTATATTCCAGTTGATATATTAAACAAATTAAAAATATTTTTTCCATACCATTCCAGAAAATTGAAATATACATAAATTATGATATTACCTTTTGATTCCACACTATAATAGTGTGATATTATTATGGTACTGTTAAATCTTAATTATTTTGTATAGGGATAATTTTTTTATTTATTTATCTCTTCTCTTGAGAGATAAGAGTTCCTTTGAACATCATTCATGGTCCAAATATTTATAGTTTTTTGTTGAAACCTACAATTTTAGTTATGATATATATGTTTTTGAGATTTATAAGTTCTTGAATTTACCTAGACATTAGAACTTTTTATCTTAATTTATTGAGAATATTCACCATTAACCACTAATGATTTTTTGAATCCTTCTCTAAACATGTTAAAATCTCTCTGTATTTCAACACATGTTGATATGTTTGGAATAAAAGCTGTTTTTTAGAACTTATCATCTTATAAAGATAATTTTATATACATTCTTGTTCATGTATATTGAATTATTGATTATTTATTTCATTTTTTATGGTTTCATACTTATTGAAATTTTTATCTATTTACTCATAAACATTGTTATTCACTTTGAGGGACTTATTTTTTCACACGAGTTGAGTACTCAGGAATTAAAAAGATTCAAATATTTCTTTCAATTCCAACACAAGTCATATCCTCTCTTATTCATTATCACTAATGCAATTAAAATATTAGTTTTATTTACACTATAAAACAAACCATCTTAATATTCATATAAATTACTTGATAATAAATCAGGCTCTTGATTTCAGATAAAATTAGTCTTCTTCTAGCTAAATTTCCTCATCTTTTTTTTCATTTTTGAAAGTTCTCATATTTCTTATCTAATCCAGAATCTTCATCCTAAGTCATTGAATTGTATTTTTAAATATAACCAATACTATCACAATCAATGATTATATGTAATTATTTACTTATTATTTTCTAACTTCTTTTTAAATAAAATAGGGATAATTTGGTTTATGTCTTCACTAACTTAAGTATCTGAATCACTAAATTCTAAAACCTCATTTTCATGAATCTTTCTTTTTATATTGAAATAAAAATTAATCTCTCTTTTTTAAATTTTATTTTTTAACTAGATCATTCCTCATTTCATAAGAATTTAGGATTTTGTGAACCACGTCCATAGAAAAATATTTCCTAACCAATTAAGATGAAACATTTGGAATAATCTATCCAAAGAATTCCTAATATTTTTTTGAAAATATTCTATTCCTCCAGATTTTATCCAAATCCTAAATATTATTGAGTGTCACTTTTTCCATAATAAAATTTTAATATATATTCTCATTATTATATATTTTATTACATTAAATTATATTCCTCCATACATATAGTTGGTAATACATCACTTTTATATTTCCTTAATATATAATTATTAATCTATCGCAGATGTCATTTATTGTTTGGGGACCAATTTACCTTTATAATCCTTATAAAATAGATACATCAAGATAAACATGAAGCCTTTCCATCTATCTATATATTAATTTCATCCAGTTAAGTAATATTAGTACCCTCAATTAATGGTTAAAACCCAACTTGGACAAAATCACTAACTTCTAAGTTGAGTGAAAGGGGGTAAGGAAACATCACATTACTCTATCTATAGTGGATTGTTTCATTCATATAATTAATATTCTTTATCCTCATGGAAGTATTTTTTGTTCTGAATACGTAACATCACTATGACAACAATTTTATTTTCCTAAGACATATTATAGTATAAGTGAAAGTGGGATTGGTTGAATTAGTGGAAAATTATTTTTATAAGAAAACGTTCATAATCCATCTTAAAGAACTTATTGCCGATCAAAATCCACTCATTATAGTCTGAGAGCATCACTATATATATAGAATTATTATGAAAATTAATATCGATGATATTTACATGGTTTAGTTATGAATCCATCTTGTTTAAATTTTATCCTAACCCCAATATTTATTACCCACTGTTTCAATTAAAAATTACTATACAGAAACCACTCAGTTCAACCACTTCTAAAATCCAATGGGAGTTTCAACACTATATAACAATTCAGATCCAATAATAAAAGATGTTACTTTTCAACTCTATTTCATCTACCCCACTTGATAAAATTATAAGTCCCCAGCCTTAAACCTTACTTAATCTTGAGTTATTACAAGATTACACATTTAGGATCTTTTAGGGTTTAGAGTTTTAGAGAATCGGATCATAAAACTTGCATTACATTCCACATATAAACAAAGTGGTTACATAAAGATAGTATTCTTCATTCCCATCAAAGGAAACATATTTAAAATAAAACATGGATTCATTCTTGACACTTCCTTGACATTATCATCATATCATGTACCTTTACCTTGACCAGTGAAAACATTTCAAAAAAACGTGGGATGAGCATAAAATGCTCAGTATGGGTTATAAAAATATGGAAAGGAAACATGGGTACATATGTACATAAGGATGAGATCATACTTTACCCATAAACCATAAGAACTTTAACATACCTCATCAAATCATGAATAAATCATAGAAATCATAAGACATAAAGGTAACTTGAGGCATTCATAACATTCTTACGTAGGGAGTAACCCTATTGGTTACGTTTGGAATACCCATCACAGTATATTCCCTAAAATATCTTCGGAGAAACCTTAACGTTTCACTCCTTCACGTTACTCAATGCATTGGAGAGCTATAACGGGCTCACCCGCCCTTAGTTTATCACGGAACCACCCTTCTTCATAATAATGCCCAAGAACCATAACATAATCATATCACATAAAACATGCATAAAGGAAACATAACATTTCCACATTTCAATAAGGAGATATCAATACAACACATTGATATAATAAAAACATTATTAAAACCATTTTCAATACCAAATTAAAACATGGTATTTATTTTTCGTTTTTAAATAAAAGGTATGGCTTGTAGAGGAAGCCGAAACTCAAATAACGGTCACGACGGCGGAGAAGTCGTTGTTGCCGCATACATACGACAAAAACATTCCCTTTTGTCATTTAGTAAACGCTTCGTATAAAAAAGATTCCTTTTGAATAAACGTAAAAGTCAAAGGGGTTTATACACCGTATAAAAGAAAGTTGTGTAAAAAATAAAATATGCCTCAATCAAAGGAGATTGAGACGAAGTCCCATACCTCGTATCCGACTTGACCCGACCGTTCTTTAATTTCCTGAATAATAAACTTGAGTTAATATCTACTTTCTTATGAACCTTTTTCAAGTTCATTATTCCTTTTATACCATGTTATGAACATCATGTAATCATTTAAGTTAATAATGTTCATTTTGTCGGTATTTGGTTCTTATGTCAAAAATAGACTTCTTACACTTACATGTTGTTAATTTGGTCAAAGGTTCATTATATCCAGAATTATATTAATGATTTGGATAACATATATATCATATATATTCATCATATACATGTATTTATAATATTACATCACATATAGAGGTAAGAAATGAAATGCACCGTTCATGGAGACGGTAAGCCGTACGTACGCATGAACGCTACTTCCATTTCTATTTCGTATTTTATGGAATGGAATCATAATGATATAAGAGTATATTATAATTCCAGTATAATAACATATATAATATCATTAACTTTATCCTTTACACATCCCACATATGGTATTAACGAATCAAATCACTTTCAGGGGGTGGTAGTCCGCACTTTCTAAAATGAAGATATCGTGTTTACCGATAATGGGAACCATAAAGGTATGCCCAAAATGGAAAAAAACAGAAGATTAAGGAAACCATAAACATATTATATATCATATATAAAAATAGTGACATCATAATGGCCACCTTTGAAGGTGTTAAATGAGTATTGAACAATCATCGTTTCAGGAGGCAGAATTTCGCCATCCACGGAAACCGTATGTTCTTTAACCATTTGATGTAGTTGTGTGAGAGTGTAGCTAAAATAAATCTTATAACAACATCCTAGTATATTGAAGATAGTGTTTTTGTTACAAAGGAAGTAAATAAAAAGACTTTAGGGGGTTGGAGAACAAAATAAAACAAATGAACATGAGAGAATGAATTACCTTTAAAAGTGTAAATCCTTTTGATTTGAGCCTAATGGCTTCCTTTGAAAGGATTCTGCCCAAATGGAATCCTCTAGGATGATTATAGGGATGTGGAGAGAGTAAATGGGCAGGTTTTGGCGGAGCCAAAGGCTTGAGGAGTGTGTGAAATGAGGTAGAGGTGGGTGCCTTTTATAAGAGTAGAGGAGAGGCACTTTTGGAAAGTAAAGAAATATTACTTTATTTGAAAATGTTTTTCGGTTTCAAAAGGTCTCACATTGATATAATTCGTGGATAAGGTGATAAGGGTTCGAAATCCACTCATCCAATTGGTTTTGGCCATGTGTAGTTCATATATTTTACATTATCATGCAATTTTATTTAAATCATCAAATAATGATGTCATCACTGCATCATTATTATGTCATAAATGATTTAATTTATTTAATGTCTAAAAATCATAAAAAAAATACTATGATGTAGGAAATCTTTTTAGATTTCCAATGACTATTTATAATCAAATATCTGATCTTTATAACGCCATGTAAAAATTGTATTCGTAAAACGTATTATGTTTGTGTCATTTTTACCTTTACATTAAATAAAAAGTTATTTATGTCATTTCTCAACCAAAATGTCCCCATGGGGTCCCCAAGTTGACCCATGGCTTGTCTTGGTCGGTCATGACACAAACAATAAGGTTGGGACATGTGTCTAGGTCATTTCATATTATTAAAGCATTATTTATACCTTAAACTACACTAATTACCACTAATCACGATTAAAAATTTAATAAGTTACTATTCACCAAAAAATTATTTTAATCTCGTTGAACCACATTTTACTTATTAATGACAACCATGTATGTAGGATTTTCAAAATTCAATACACATTAGTGGTAAACTTTCATTTAACTGAAAAATCAGTTTGCTTGATTATCACTTAGTGGTTTCACTATTCATCAAAAATTGAAGTTTTTCAAAAAATTACCAAAAATTCACCCTAAGCTATATTTAATATTCCAAATTCAAAAATTATGTCTATTTTACAAAATTCAAATAATATAAGTCACCTTAATTAATTTAGTAATTAATTCCCGCTGCCAGAGCAAATAGCGTGTTTTTACAAAACAATAAGTATCAAAAGATTGACACCAGTTTAAGTCTAATTTCAAAGTGAAATTGATTCCAATGACCACCATTGGATAAAATGGTAAAAATATATTCTAATTTCACTTCAAAACAAATTCAAAACATAATCTAATAATATAAATAAATTAGATTAAAAAGCAGTTTTGATGTAAAATGCAGTATTTGTCACTATTCATTAAAAAATGAACATTGTCAGAAAAATACCAAAAATTCACAAAAGGTAAATTTTGATGTCCCAATCATAAAGGATAAGTTTATTTTGACAAACATAGTTTATAAAATTGTCAAAATATAGATTCAAAAATGGTTTTCCATCAAAAGGTAGTAAAACAATCTTTTAAGAATATTAGTGTATTCCATGCATAAGATTGTATTTATTTTCATTATAAGCCACTATAACACTATCTTAATAATTAATAGACATAGATAAAAATATCTATTATTCATTACTTACTTGGGATGTTACATCCTTCCCCCCTTTAGAAAATTGTGTCCCCGCAATTTATTTACTTATCGAATAAATGGGGGTACTTATCCCTCATTGCATTTTCAGATTCCCATGTTGCCTCTTCAATCATGTGGTTTTTCCACAAAACCTTTACCTGCTTAATCACCTTATTCCGTAACACTTGCTCCTATGGTCAAGAATCTGGACCGGTTGTTCCTCATAAGATAGGTTCTCTTCCTGCTGAACTACCTCTGGACTCAAAACATGAGATGGATCTGGCATATACTTTCTCAACATCAAAACGTGAAAAACATTGTGTACCTGAGATAAAATCGGAGGTAAAGCCACTCGGTATGAAACTGATCCAACTCCCTCCAGAATTTCATATGGTCCAATGATCCTTGGACTTAGCTTTCCTTTCTTACCAAATCTCATCACACTTTTCCAAAGAGAAACCTTGAGAAAAACATGATCACATACCTCAAAAGATAGATGATTCATCCGGTTATCCGCATAACTCTTCTGCCTGATCTGAGCTGTTCTCATGTGTTTTTGAATCAGCTGAACTTTTTCTGCCATCTCTTCTACCAATTCTGGTCCCATCAACTTCCTTTCACCCACCTCATCCCAGAAAGCTGGAGTTCGACACTGCTTCCTATATAATGCCTGAAATGGTGCCATCTGTATACTGGAATGGAAACTGTTATTATATGAAAATTCAACCAAAGAAAGATGTTGGTCCCAACATCCCTGATAATCCATAGAACAAGCTCGTAGCATATCCTCCAATGTGTAAATTGTTCGTTCTGACTGCCCATCTGATTGAGGATGAAAAGTTGTACTAAAATTTAATTCAATACCCAACGACTTCTAAAGGCCATTCCAAAAGTTAGAAGTAAACCTGGGATCACGATCCGATACAATGGAGAGGGGAACTCCATGTAACCTGACTATCTCTTTAAGATACAAATGGGAAAGTTGATCAAGAGAGAAAGTATCTCGTATAGCAAGGAAATGAGCAGATTTGGTCAAGCGATCAACAATAACCCAGATTGCATTTTTACCTCGAGATGTCTTCGTTAATCCAACAACAAAGACCATTGATATATTCTCCCATTTCCACTCTGGAACTGGTAAAGGCTGAAGCATCCCTTTTGGTAACTGCCGCTCTGCTTTAACCTGCTGACAAGTCAAACACTTCACAGTAAAATCAGCAATATCTCTATTCATTCCATCCCACCATTAATACTCCTGCAGATCTCTATACATCTTAGTACTGCCCAGATGAACTTAAAACGGAGAACTATGAGCTTCACATAACAACTCTCTCTTCAACTGTGAATCACAAGGCACACACAATCTCTTCCCAAATCTCAAAACCCAATCATTATCAATGTTGAATTCAGGAAACTTATCTTTCTAAACCAGCTCTACCTTTTTCGGCAACTCACTGTCTTGCTTCTGTGCTTGCTTGATTCTATCTGATAGAGAAGATCTCTCTGATACCTGAAACAAAACAGAAGGACTTCCTGCACCAACAACTTCTATGCCAAAGTTCATCAAATCGTTAACCAAAGGATCACGTTCCAAACGCAACATTGTTAATGAAGCATTACTTTTTCGACTCAAAGCATCAGCCACTTTATTTTCTTTTCCCGGATGGTAATGAATTGTACAATCATAATCCTTGATTAATTCCAGCCATCTCCTTTGTCTCATGTTTAACTCTTTCTGAGTGAATATATACATTAAACTTTTGTGATCGGTATATATTTCACACTTTACCCCATACAAATGATGCCTCCAAATTTTTAAAGCAAAAACAACAGCAGCTAGTTCCAAATCATGTGTAGGGTAATTTACCTCATGAGTTTTCAACTATCGTGAAGCATAAGCAATTACCTGATAATTCTGCATTAGGACACAACCAAGTCCTTTCAATGAAGCATCATTGTATATAACAAACTCACCATTCCTGGAAGGTAGTGCCAAAACTGGAGCATTCACCAATCTTCTTTTCAATTCCTGAAAACAATCATCACATCCTTTTGTCCAGATAAACTTAACACCCTTCCGAGTTAGCTTAGTCATTGGACTAGATAACCGTGAAAAATTTCTAACAAACCTTCGGTAATAGCCCGCCAAACCAAAGAAGCTACGAATCTCGGTTACATTTGTGGGTCTTGGCCCTTCTTCCACAACTTTTGTTTTTGCAGGATCAACAGTTATTCCATCTTTAGAAACAATGTGACCAAGGAAAGAAAATTGTTGCAACCAAAACTCACACTTGCTGAATTTCCCATACAATTTCTTTTCTTTTAAGGTTTGCAAGATAACCCTTAAATGTTTTTCATGCTCCTCTTTACTTTTAGAAAACACCAAAATATCATCAATGAAAACCACTACAAACTTATCCAAGAACTCATGGAAAATTCTATTCATTAAGTCCATGAATACAACAGGTGCATTGGTTAGCCCAAAAGGCATTACTAAAAATTCATAATGGCCATATCTCGTACGGAACGCGGTCTTCAGAATATCTACCTCCTTTACCTTCAGCTGATGGTACCCCGATCTCAAGTCAATATTTGAAAAAACTGAGCTCCCTGGAGCTGATCAAACAAATCATCGATATGAGGCAAATGATATTTCTTCTTAACAATGATATTATTCAAGGCTCTATAATCAATGAAAAGTCTCATAGAACCATCTTTCTTTTTAACTTATAAAACAGGAGCACCCCATGGTGATGTGCTAGGTCTAATGAAACCTTTCTCTAATAAATCATGCAATTGCTCCTTCAACTCTAAAAGTTCAATTTGTGCCATTCGATAAGGGATTTTTGAAATTCGATTAGCATCAGGAACTAAGTCAACAGTAAACTCAACTTCTCGATCTGGTATTATTCCAGGCAACTCATCAGGAAAAACATCAGGATACTCATTTACCACTGGCACATCATTAATCTGAACAGTTCCTTTATTTTCAACGATGTGTGCAAGGTAACATTCATTTCCATATTTTACAAGTTTCTCGGCCTCTTGATTTGTTATCAAAATTAAGGGTTCATTCTTGTAAACAAACTGAATGTCTTTCTAAAAAGAAACTTCTTTAGCTCTACTATCAATCTTAGCATGGTAAATAGAGAGCCAATCCATACCCAGGATAACATCATACTCTACTAGTGGTAGAACAATAAGGTTTGCAAGTAGGTTCTTTCCACAGATAAGGATAGGAAGATTCTTATAAATTTTTTTTTGCCTCAACATTCCCCCCAGGTGTTTTTACCAAAAGTTCAGGAGTCATTTCTTGAGATGGTATTCCCATTTTACAAGAAAAGGTTTTAGAGATGAACGAATGTGTAGACCCCGAATCAAACAACACACTGGCATAATCTGAAAAAACAAACAAAGTACCTGATACAACTTCATTTGATGGCCCGACATCTGATGAAGTAGTTGCAAAGGATTTCACCACCCCTTTCTTCTTTTAGTCTAACTGCATCCCATCACTCAAGCTCCTTGTCGGACACTCGTTTGCATAGTGACCCATCTCATTGCACTTATAACATTTCACTAACTGTAAATCAAATTTGTTCTTACCTTCACCTTGATCCTTTTCAGTGCAATCACGAGCCTTATGTCCTATCTTACCACATTGGTAGCACTTCCCAGAAATCAGAATACATTCCCCAGCATGCCTTTTGCCACATTTATCACAAACTGGAAACTTAGTTCTCTTACCATCAGACTTTTTTGAAGAATTCTTACCTTTCTCTTGCCACCTCGGTCTCTTCTTCTACTATTTTTATAGAATACTTGGTCATCGGCAAATTCCATTTCCACCTTCTCAGCACATCGAACAAGCTTTTCATAATTTTTAAACTCACAAGAAGCTAATTCCCTTCGATATTTTGGCTTAAATATTGAGTAAAAACGATTGATTTTACTATCAAGGTCCCGGATAAAATTTGGAGCATACCTTGCCAATCGAGTGAACCTTTCTTCATAGGCAGCCAATGCGTCTTCCTCTTGCCTCAATTCCAAGAATTGCTTTTCCATCCTAAGTCGAACAGCCTTAGGAAAATACTTCTCAAGAAACATACATTTGAATTCATCCCAGTCAAGAGCATCAATCTCATCGGCGTCCCTGATATTTTTAACCATTGACCACCACTGATCTGCTTCACCCTCCAAACGGTAAATAGCAAGACTAACCTTTTGATTGTCTGAACACCCCATGACATCAAAAATCCTCTCCAGTGCTTTAATCCACCCTTCATCTAGCACAGGGTTAGATGATCCTCTGAATGATGTGGGATGTTGCCTCATGAAATGTTTCACCACTAACATGTTCCTCTGCGGTTGGTCTGGCTGATCTCGTGTATGGATACCACCGTCATTTATCGCTTGAATCAACTGCGCCATTATTGCAACAAATTGTTCAGTTCCAATTCCGACCATTTCTGGATGCTGATTCGGAAGGTTATTTCCTTTTGTATGCCTTCCTAGCACTGCTTCCATGTTTCCTCTGCGGAAAACCATTCTGAACAAACATGTCTTAGATAAAGAAACATGGTAATCCTTAAATGCTATATCATTTCAAAAAAAAAATATTTTTGGATAATCATTTAATAGAATTCTAACTCCTAAAGTTATCTAAACCGACCTTTGATACCAACTATAAGGCCTCAGCCTTAAACCTTACTTAATCTTGAGTTATTACAAGATTACACATTGAGGATCTTTTCGGGTTTAGAGTTTTAGAGAATTAGATCATAAAACTTGAATTACATTACACATATAAACAAAGTGGTTACATAAAGATAGTATTCTTCATTCCCATCAAAGGAAACATATTTAAAATAAAACATGGATTCATTCTTGACACTTCTTGACACTATCATCATATCATGTACCTTTCCCTTGACCTGTGAAAACATTTCAAAAAAACATGGGATGAGCATAAAAAGCTCAGTATGGGTTATAAAAATATGGAAAGGAAACATGGTTACATATGTACATAAGTATGAGATCATACTTTACCCATAAAACATAATCACTTTAACATACATCATCAAATCATGAATAAATCATAGAAATCATAAGACATAAAGGTAACTTGAGGCATTCATAACATTCTTACGTAGGGAGTAACCCTATTGGTTACGTTGGGAATACCCATCACAGTATATTCCCTAAAATCTCTTTGGAGAAACCTTAATGTTTCACTCCTTCGCGTTACCCAATGCATTGGAGAGCTATAACGGGCTCACCCGCCCTTAGTTTATCATGGAACCACCCGTCTTCATAATAATGCCCAAGAACCATAACATAATCGTATCACATAAAACATGCATAAAGGAAACATAACATTTCTACATTTCAATCACGAGATATCAATACAACACATTGATATAATAAAAACATTATGAAAACCATTTTCAATACCAAAGTAAAACATGGTATTTATTTTTCGTTTTTTAAAAAAAGGTATGGCTTGTAGAGGAAGCCGAAACTCAAATAACGGTCACGACGGCGGAGAAGTCGTTGTCGCCGTATATGTATGACAAAAACATTCCCTTTTGTCATTTAGTAAACGCTTCGTATAAAAAATATTCCTTTTGAATAAACGTAAAAGTCAAAGGGGTTTATACACCGTATAAAAGAAAGTTGAGTATAAAATAAAATATGCCTCAATGAAAGGAGATTGAGACGAAGTCCCATACCTCGTATCCGACTTGACCCGACCGTTATTTAATTTCCTAAATAATAAACTTGAGTTAATCTCTACTTGCTTATGAACCTTTTTCAAGTTCATTATTCCTTTTATACCATGTTATGAACATCATGTAATCATTTCAGTTAATAATGTTCATTTTGTCGGTATTTGGTTCTTAAGTCAAAAATAGACTTCTTACACTTACATGTTGTTAATTTGGTCAAAGGTTCATTATATCCAGAATGATATTAATGATTTGGATAACATATATATCATATATATTTATCATATACATGTATTTATAATATTACATCACATTTAGAGGTAAGAAATGAAATGCACCGTTCATGGAGACGGTGAGCCGTACGTACGCATGAACTCTACTTCCATTTCTATTTTGTATTTTCTGGAATGGAATCATAATGATATAAGAGTATATTATAATTCCAGTATAATAACATATATAATATCATTAACTTTATCCTTTACACATCCCACATATGGTATTAACGAATCAAATCACTTTCAGGGGGCGGTAGTCCGCACTTCCTAAAATGAAGATATCATGTTTACCCATAATGGGAACCATAAAGGTATTCCCAAAATGAAAAAAACAGAAGCTTAAGGAAAACATAAACATATTATATATCATATATAAAAATAGTGACATCATAATGGCCACCTTTGAAGGTGTTAAATGAGTATTGAACAATCCTCGTTTCGGGAGGCAGAATTTCGCCATCCACGGAAACCGTATGTTCTTTACCCATTTGATGTAGTTGTGTGAGAGTGTAGCTCAAATAAATCTTATAACAATATCCTAGTATATTGAATATACTGTTGTTGTTACAAAGGAAGTAAATAAAAAGAGTTTAGGGGGTTGGAGAACAAAATAAAACAAATGAACATTAGAGAATGAATTACCTTTAAAAGTGTAACTCTTTTTGATTTGAGCCTAAAGCCTTCATTTGAATGGATTCTGCCCAAAGGGAATCCTCTAAGATGAGGAGAGGGATGTGGAGAGAGTAAATGGGCAGGGTTTGGCCGAGCCAAAGACTTGAGGAGTGTGTGAAATGAGGTAGAGGTGGGGGCCTTTTATAAGAGGAGAGGAGGGGCACTTTTGGAAAGTAAAGAAATATTACTTTATTTGAAAATGTGTTTCGGTTTCAAAAGGTCTCACATGGATATAATTCGTGGATAAGGTGATAAGGGTTCTAAATCCACTCATCCAATTGGTTTTGTCCATGTGTAGTTCATATATTTTACATTATCTTTCCATTTTATTTAAATCGTCAAATAATGATGTCATCGCTGCATCATTATTATGTCATAAATAATTTTATTTATTTAATGTCTAAAAATCATAATAAAACTACTATGATGTAGGAAAGCTTTTTAGCTTTCCAATGACTATTTATAATCAAATATCTGATCTTTATAACCCCATGTAAAAATTGTTTTTGTAAAACGTATTATGTTTGTGTCATTTTTACCGTTACAATAAATAAAAAGTTATTTATCTCATTTTCCAACCAAAATGTCCCCATGGGGTCCCCAAGTTGACCCATGGTTTTTCTTGGTCGGCCATGACACAACTAATAAGGTTGGTACATGTTTCTAGGTCATTTCATATTATTAAAGCATTATTTATACCTTAAACTACACTAATTACCACTAATCGCGATTAAAAACATAATAAGTTACTATTCACCAAAAAATTATTTTAATCTCATTGAACCACATTTTACTTCTTAATGACAACCATGTATGTTGGATTTTCAAAATTCAATACACATTAGTGGTAAACTTTCATTTAATTGAAAAATCAGTTTTCTTGATTACCACTTAGTGGTTTCACTATTCATCAAAAATTGAAGTTTTTCAGAAAATTACCAAAAATTCACCCTATGCTATATTTGATATTCCGAATTCAAAAATGACGTCTATTTTACAAAATTCAAATCATATAAGTCACATTAATTAATTTAGTAATTAATTCCCGTTGCCAGAGCAAATAGCGTGTATTTACAAAACAATAAGTATCAAAAGATTGACACCAGTTTAAGTCTAATTTCAAAGTGAAATTGATTCCAATGACCACCATTGGATAAAATGGTAAAAATATATTCTAATTTAACTTAAAAACCAATTCAAAACATAATCTAATCATATAAATAAATTAGATTAAAAAGAAGTTTTGCTGTAAAATGCAGTATTTTTCACTATTAATTAAAAAATGAACATTGTCAGAAAAATACCAAAAATTCACACAAGGTAAATTTTGATGTCCCAATCATAAAGGATAAGTTTATTTTGACAAACATAGTTTATAAAATTGTCAAAATATAGATTCAAAAATGGTTTGCCATCAAAAGGTAGTAAAACAATCTTTTAAGAATATTAGTGTATTCCATGCATAAGATTGTATTAATTTTCATTTTAAGCCTCTATAACACTATCTTAATCATTAATAGACATAGATAAAAATATCTATTATTCATTACTTACTTGGGATGTTAAAAAAATAATCTTCATCTTTATGATGATGGATTACCATACCCTTCATATTAAATTATTCATGATCTTTAGTAGTAGTGAAGGAAATAAAACATACTCCATATATTAATACATTTAGATAATCCTCAATACTTTTAGTACTCAGACACAGTAGATGAACTTCCTCTCTAATGATTCTTGTCTTTGACTCTTTTTTTACTTGTCACAAGTTCTACCATTCACAATATCATTCACATGTTTTTCTAAATCTATCCTATAATTTAGAATAATCTATGTAATATAATTTAAAATACTTCTTCCATTTTGATTTTTATATTAAAATCAAAATTAAAATATTTAACATCCTTCAACAAAAAAGTTAATCAACCCTATATGATCTTTATCCTACTAGATCTTCACTATCAAAATCGATTTAGTAGTTATAATAGGATGTAATAACAACTAAATCCATTTAATGAAGAAAATTTTGTATTTTTTTGTGATAATCTTCCTAGAATCACACTTCTAGAGAACAACCTCATCTATTGTGTTGTGAGGCGGGAATTCAGAATAGTTATTTTTTAACAGTCTGAATACATTATGATGTAGAAAGTAATTATGGCGTGGATTCCTTAATAGGATTAGCAGTATGAGAATATGATAACTCCTATCATATTATGTTATGCTCCTTTTACATAATCAACTCATTTACCCATCCACATTAGCATAGTACATGTATTGCAATGTGGAGGTCTTCATGTTTCTAACACCACCAAAAAATTAGTTACATAACTTTATGACATTATTTTCTCTTATGATATTGATGCCCTAAAATTTATAGTGCCACCAAAATTTGATCGAAGCCACCTATTTGGTGTTGTATGATCCTATGATGTAAATATTATTCTACATTCAACTTCTACATCATAGTAATTAGAATTTTAGTATGATTAGGCGCTTATCTAAAACCATTCTCCATCATATCTATAGTATATTTCATACAATTGTTACACTATTTATATCAACATATTTTCTACTTCATGTAGAATAGTGGTTTATATATACTAGATAGTATTTCTATGAAGATCAAAACATGAATAATTAAATGTCATTTTTCATATCTATTATTGTTTTCATAAAGTTGTAGCCTCAACCTTACTTTTTCTATAAACATAGAGATATCTCATTCATCATCTATCAAACATACTATATACATAAATGGATGCATTATCAAGAATGATATCTAATTCCAAATTAATGGAACTACTCCTTCACATTGGCATCATTAGCTCACTAATTCATAAAAACATATCCGTTGTAAAACATCATTGACAAAAAATGACTCTCTTACATAGTAACTTCATTATTTCCCTTTTTATTGGTTGGAAACACCAATCCTTAGGTACAATATGTGTTCTTGGATAAATTCATTCATATCCCCATTTTTGACAACCAATGAAATGGTCAATGTAAATGTTCATCTTTTATTTTTATTCCTTTTGAGGAACTCATATTCTCTTTTATATTATTTCTAAGAGAAGGATGAAACCATGTGGTTATATTATTAGATAATCATTATATGGTCTAGTATATGTCAACATTGTATTACATAGTGTTAAAAAAATATATTTGAAACATTGTTTTTTAATTTTTTTTATAATCTAAAATTCATGTGACATCATGCTCAAAATATTCCCAATTATAAAATAAGTACATGATTATGTAATATTTACCATGAAACATTTATTCATGAACATGCTTCAAAAACACATAAAAAACTTATAATTCTATGAAATATAACTAATCCTTATTTCTGATACTTTTGGAAATATACACTCCACCGTCATATCTGTAATAAATTCCTTCATAATAAGGTTATAAAAATGTTATTTTTATACCTCAAACATACAATATCCAAATATATATAGGATTTTCAAATTCAGTCAAGATCCAAGGTATTAATGAACTCTTATCAATGCTTCTCCCCATAATAGATTATATTTTATTCTTATATTTCATGGTAGCTAGTAGACTCCATTAGAAAAATTTCTTCTAGCTATACAATATTGACATCCATAAATATATCATTCAATTCTCTTCATATGAGCGCTAATATAGAGTAGAAACATTGATTAATGTGAGATCATTATTTTTTTAAATGAATCACAACCCTATATAGATATTTCATCTCACTCATGAAAATTATTTAATTAATATATCAATTATTTTACTGTTAAATATTTAAAAAAAAATTGTAATTGTATCTTTAATATTCATAATACCTCCATAATAACATAATCTATGTGCTTCAAAATTGATTTAACATAAGTTTATAGTGTTTCTTTTGTTTTCATCATGATTTATTAGTTATATATTGTATTGGGAGTAATAGGTTTCTTGGTTTAATATACTCCTTTGATGGGGAAGATTTACTCTCTACATCCTTCAATATCAACCATTTTATAATATTTCGTTTGGAAGCTAAATTTTGAATTATAATATATAAATTTTAATATTTGTATGTTCTCAAATTTACCGGATTATTTGAAACAATTATCTTAATTTCATGGTATGTTTAACAATTAACTACTATTGTTTATTAGAATTATTCTCTAACCATTTTGAATATAGTTTTTATTGTAACTCATATGGACTGTGTTTTGAACAAATCATATTCTATAATAGTCATCTTCACTTCATGATTCGTACTATATTTTCCTATTCAAAAATAACAAATTTTTAATTCTTGACATAATCAATGAAGGTTTTTTAATTCTTTAAAACTCTCACATTTTCTTAGAATCCTTATATTTATCCTTTAGAAACATCTAAATTTTTTTCTAGAGATTTGGCATTTGATCAATAAACGATTCCAATTAGCCATTAAATTATCAGTCAAAACCTGTCATCTCCCATTAATTATCAAAACTTATTGACATCACTATTTTTTCATTAAACTATTAAATAAAAAAACATCTTCATATAATTAATTAATTAATAATAAATAATTCCCCTGATTATAAATGAAATTTTTTCTTATTACAATATAATTTATTCTTAAGAATCTTATATTATTGTTGAGATTTATCATCATCAAAATTTGATCTAGATTCATCAAACATATTTATCATACAATATGTCTAAATGAGAACACTACCATTAAAATTAATGAAACTTTGAACTTCCTTACAACCACTTTTATGATTCCATTTTTGAAAAAATTTGATAAAATATATATTATTTGTTTTATATATTTATTAATGTCGGCATCTGAATCATTGATGTATATAAATTAATCATCATTAATTTTTGATTTCAACAAGACTAAAAATTAAATCTCATATTTTTTCTTTTTGATAGAAACAATTGATATCCCCATATTGTTAGCTAGGATATTGTTGTGATGTTTATCCAAAAAACATTTCTTTTTTATCTTCTATAGATAAATATATGAGATCATTGTTGTATATAAAATTCCTTATGAGTTTATTTTACATATTAGAGTTATATATAATTTCTACAAAAAAATGATTATTTTAGACACCTGAAGTTATCTCATAATTTCACACAGGAAAACCACAAAGCATGATCTGAATAAAAAAGCACAAATCAATAAACACAGCTCAAAAGGAGTGTCAGATCAAAACAGGTTTTTAGTGAAGAATATAAGTAAAGATGATTAGTCATGAAGCTAGATCATCTTATTCTATCAAGAGGTACTATTTCAAACTATATAGAGTTTGACCAATATAGGATCGATAGGTACTAACCCCTGAAATGATCCACACAAGATCCGACCTACCCAAAGTCGATAGGTAACTAACCCCCGCCGACCCACAAAAGATCTGACCAAAATAGAAATGGTAAGCGCTGACCTACACAAGATCGATGATTGCTGAACTCTGTATGATCTGTCTCCAACCTCTGCCTCACTGCCAGACATTGGATTCCTCACACCCAGTGTTCTAAAGTCCTGTGGATTCTTCCCTAGAGATATCGGGTGTACCTATACCATAACTAATCTCCACAATGGAGTGAACCAAAGGACCCCCCATGTTGTAAGGGTTCGAATGTGATATGCGGTGCATCAATCAGATGCCTGGTCTATATGTTATAAGTATTTTAGCCCTGGGTGCCCTGTTGGATTCAAGTTCAATTCAACACAGCCATACACCAACTATCTTCAAAACTCAAGAGGTGTATACCAAAAGGACCATTTCAATCCAATGATCCCAATGCCATAGTTGTTTTTTCAAACAGACATTCTGTTTTCATGATATGGATCTTTATATAATTTTGGGACTAATCAGTCCCCGGTCTGGTCCAACCCAGTCAAACTAATCCGGCCCGACCCCGTTTGGGATGGGCTTTGGAAGACTCGGTCCACTAGGACGAGGTCTGGCCCGGCCCACAAGGGGGCTTCCAGACTTGTAAGGGACGTCACGCAAGGGCGAAGGCCTGGTATGGCGGTTTCCCGGTCCGAGGGGTGATGCGGCCCGACCCTAGGTGGGGCGTGGTTCGGTCCAAGGGGGGTATGCACAACCCGCTGTTGGGTCTTCCCTATCCGGCATGGGGGGTGTGACCCCCCAGTCTCCCAAACTCTCGAATGGCCCATAGACCATTCGATTTGCGATGTGGCAGCGCCGCGTGGGCGCCACTCAGTATCCGCAGAACCCACTGGAGGCACAAGATCTGCCTCCACCATGGATTCGGCCACAACTTATTGTCCTATGGAATCACACTAGTCATTTTGTCGCCCCATTCGTGCCCAACCAACGAGCGGACCACCTCTTCCCTTCACTACGGCTGACGAGACATGGAATCTTGCTCACCGGCGGCGCGCGATGGCGCGCTGCACCTCCTCTATGGCCATTCTGTGTTCACCATTCCAATGACCACCACGTCATTGTGCCATGACCTCCTCTGGTGGTGTGCATTGATGCTCTATTCCCTAAGTATCCAGTCAGTTTCACGCCGCTGTAGGTCTTCCATGGAGGTTCTATGATTGAAAAATAGTGGAGGGTTCGGGCCATTTTCGTTTGGGCCTCACCCTCAGCATTATCTCATAAACATTAGGGGAGACTAAGGGTTTAATAATCAATTTAATTAAACAAAAAACAAAACCATGTAAATATACCCTAGAACAACCTCCAGTAAAAATGAAAAAATTACGGATGATCTTATTAGTCGGTTGGTCTTCGTTCATCGTTCTATTCAGGATTGGGAAAGGGAAAATAATTTTGAATGGGTAAACCAATAAAAACCCTCCCTCAAATCAACGATGAAAATCCTGTGATTGAAGGTGGCTCAGTGTTCTGCATTCCTACAACAGGCTTCTAATGACGTCGCTCATACGTCGTCCTCTGGTTAGTGGTTCAGGGTCACCCATCACCTCCCGCTGGGATCAGATCCGTATTCAAAGGGTCCGGCATTGCAGTTCTTCTTCATCACATCATTGCTTAGATAAGTTATGTTGATACCCCTTCCAAAGATCTATATATATAGTAGAGGGGTAGGGTAAGTATCAGTGTGGGAAACTAATGAGGTCTCATAATTTATGAACCTTCCTAATTTCCAATGTCATTATTACTTAGGATTAGCAGATCAAGCCATTTATTGGTGTGACACATTGTTGTCCCCACACTTTTCTTGTTAGTTGGAGGATATGATATAAAATACTAAAATTATTTTATTTCATTTCTTTTTAAAAATTCACAAACATGACTTATTATCCAGACCTATTGTGGTCAAAGTAAAGCCTCTCCAAAGCAAATCCCAGCACTATGGATTCAACGGTGCCCCCAGATTTTTAATTTAATAATCGATTCAATATTTTGAAAATGTTGCTCATGTGTTTACTGAATATACCATAAAAATTTCATAAATTCATTCCGAACACTTCGTGCCTTAGAATCACACATCATCAATTTTCACAGACTCTTAATAATTCAAAATAAATAAATCAAATATGTGGAAAATCTAGGTCTTTACATTCTCCCCACTTAAGGGATTTTCATCCCTGAAATCCAAAACATAGAATGAGGATCAAATAGGGGTATTGATCTTGAATCTATTTCTCCCGCTCCCTTGTTCTCTTCAGGAGGTTCCTATGCTGCCATCAAACGCGCATAAGATGTACCATCATCTATGAATGACCCACTCTTGTCGATCCTCAATCTTCACTGGAACCTCTGTAAATGTGAACCCATCGTCTATGTCATGCTTGCTATGGTCGATGATGTGAGATGGGTCATGTACGTATCTCATCAACTGAGATACGTAAAAGAAGTTGTGCACCGTCTCCAACTGCGGTGGAAGTTCCATGAGGTATGCCACCTTTCCTATCCTCTGAAGTATTAGAAAATGACTGATAAACCTTAGTGATGATTTTTTGCCTCAGACAAATATCTGTAATCCCTATCAATGAGACACTCATATGAATACGTGGTCCCCTTCCTAGATCTCCAATGGGGTCTATCTCTTGTCATCCAGAGACTTTTTCTGCTCTGCAGAATCTCCATCCTCTTCTGGATGATATGAACCTTCTCTGTGGTAACCCATACCAACTCTATACCCATAGGTGATGACTCCCATAGTTCGGTCCATCATAGAGATGATCTGCAAGGTCGACTATACGATGCCTCGAATGATGCCACACTGATGGTGGAGTGATAACTGTTGTTGTTGAGAACTCCACCAAGGGAAACGGATCCTCCCAACAGCGGCCAAAATCTAGGATGCATGCCCAAAGCATATCCTCCAGCATCTATCTAGTCCACTCTATATGACCATCTGTCTGAGGATGAAAGGCGGTACTCAAATGCAGGTTTGTCCTGAATGCCTCATGTAATCCCTTATACAAACATGATGTAAAACATGTGTCACATTCAAATATGATCATCGATGGCACCCCATGAAGTCGCAAAATCTCTTGTACGTAGAGATGTCCCATTCCCTCTAATAATCCCTACTCTCAGATATGTAGGATGTGGGCCAAATTGGTGAGTCGGTCAACGATCTCCTATATAGAATCATGTCCCATTGACGTATGTGGAGGCCCTATATAAAATTCCATAGAGATCACATCCTACTTCAACTCTTGCGCCTCTAGTGGTTGTTATAAGCCTGCTAGAACGTGACGCTCATCCGTCACTTGCTGTAAAGTGAGGCATCGATAGACAAACTACGATATAGTCATCATCAACCCTGGACACCAATGAAAACTTCAGAGGTCCTGGTACATCCTCGCCACACCAGGATGTAGCGCAAGAGGGGATATATGTAACTCCCTCAACACATCCACTTATAGTGAAACCAGTACCATGGTACGTCCTTTTAATGGGATGAAGTGATCCCCACCTTCAGAAAATCTATCATGTTCATGTCCTGAGGATATCTGAGCATGTCAACCCTCAATGGAGATGTCCCCATGCTGCACCACCCGAACATTATGAAAGAGTTTAGGTGTGACTGTCATAGACTGGAGGTATGTTTCTCCATCTCTATCCACAAAGGATATGTGCAATGCAGCTAGATTCTATGTCACATCACTTAGTAAATGAAAACCAGACCTCTTGTTGATTGAATCTTATACTATGTTCCCCTTCCCCGGAATATTCACTATCTCAAATTCGGTCTTGTAGGAATTCTATCCATCACTTCTATCTTAGGTTCAAGCAATTATAATATAATATATACCTGAGACTATTGTGATCAGAGTAGACTATAAAAAATTCACCCATCATGTAATGTCCCCACACCTTCAAGGCGAATACCACTGCTTCATAGTCCAGGTCATGGGTAGAGTAGTTCTTCTCTTGTTATCTCAGTTGGTGTGATCCGTTAGAGATCAATTCACACCACTACATCAGGAAAAACCCATGTCCGGTCGCTGATGTGTCATATTAGACTACATACCCAACACCCTCTTCTGGTAGCCTCAAGATGGGGGCACTTCTCAGTCTCTGGCCCAGCTCCTGAAAACTCTGTTGGCATCTCCCTATCCACACGAATGTTTGTCCCTTCAACCTCAATGCTGAAAATTGTGCCACAACTCCGGAAAAGTCAGGCATGAATCTCCGGCAGTATCTAGCAATCCCAAGAAATTATTCACCTCGATCACACTCCTGGGTGGCTCCCACACTAGCACAACCTCTAATATGAATGGATCCACTACAAATCCAGCATCCGAGATATCCTATCCCCGGATGTGGAACTCTAGTCTCCAGCACAACCACTACGAGAGCTTTCCATATAGCTAGTGCTCTCGAATTCTATCTAGAACTATCTACAGATGATAGGAAAGATCCTCCTCTATCGATGAGTATAGCAAGATTTCGTTGATGAAGACCACCACAATGTGATCAAGGTATGGCTGGAGGATCCTATTCATGAGTCCCATTAACACTACTGGGGTGTTGGTAAATTTGAGTTGCATAACCATGAACACATAGTGGCCATACCGACATCTGAAGTCTGTATCTTGCACATCCTCCCCTCGTACCCTAAGCTAGTGATAGCCTGAGCTGATGTCTATCTTCAAAATCTAACGAGATCCCTTCTGTTGGTCGAATAGATCATCAATCCTCAGAAGTGGATATTTTTTCTTCAAAGTCACTTAGTTTAGGAGCTGATAGTCCACACAGAGTCTCAAACTATCACCTTCTATCATGGTGAACAAAATCAAAGACACCAATATAGAAACACTATGCTTTATGAACCCCTATCTATGCATGTCCTCAAACTATAATCATAACTCACGAAGCTCTACAGGAGCCCTCCAATATGCTGGTGTAGATATAGGTGTCATCCCAGGGTATATGTCAATGTAAAAGTTCACCTATATACATGTTGGTAGTTATGGAACATCATTAGGGTAGACATAAATATACCGGTTCACCACTACAAGATATATTTGACTCCGAATATCAACTACCCTATGGGTAAGGGTAGCCACCTGATTTGTAATATGTTGCACCCTACTTTGGGTAAGCCAATCCGGTGCAGAAAAGGTTCCATTTTCTTCAGTGAAAGAAAACCTAGTCCCATCCATGCAGACACATTGAAATTTTCCCCTAATACAGTCAATTTGATCATGGATTGCGTATAACTAGTCCATACCCGGGATGATGTTGTAGGGCCTCAACACTACTACAAGGATATCCCAGTCGAAGCTCTCACCTCGTAGAGTAAGCTGACACTTCCGGTAGCAATGTGTAGTCATCAAATCATTTTCTATAGGAGTCTATAGCCATAGGGATCGATCCAACGGCTACACCAGATTCTCTGAGCTCCGAACGAGGGGTTTTGAAATAAAAGAGTGACCGGAACATGTGTCTATAAGTACTACATATAAGGTAGATGAGACAAAAAATTTACTTCTAACCATATCTGGAGCGTCGTGGTCATAGGCCTCAGTTTTCTAGAGATGAGCTCATCCCTGGCCTCCTACTCCCTATGGTCAGGGTGGACCACTTGGAGGTGGTGGCGGTTGAACCTCAAACTGCCGCCCACCGTTTGCTGCATGACCAGCTCCTCTTCCACATCTTACTTACACATGAAAACCTCCCTAATCAATTTTCTTCCTCTGCCTTCGCAGTCCCTCGACTGTCTACTAGTCATTTTTATGGAGGGTTGGGTAGTCACGACCCATGTGACCCTGCCCGCCGCACGTGTAGCACTACATGTCCCTTGTCTAGCATCCTATACCTTGCGAGCACCACACCTCCAACCCTACATCACAGGGCCATCCAATACAAGTCCTAGCCCACTTGTACCATTGTTTAATCTTTCTACTACATTCTGTAGATGACTATAATACATAACATCTGATGGTGGCTCTCGTTTTCGGTTCATGCTCAGATAGGAAGCTCTCCACCAATAGCGCTCATTGTAGCACCCATGCCTGAGTCAGTATTATTAGTGATACCATCGATGCTCTGATATCCCATTAGACCCCCTGCTAAAAAGTATATGTCTTGAATAAAAGGTCTCGTACCATATCACTAGAGTGGTGGGAGAGATCAGTGAACCTCGCCGAGTACTGTGCTACTATCATGATGCCCCATTGTAAGTGCAGATGCTTCTATATAATCAATGAGTGTAAAGTCACTGGGATAAAATCTTCCCTGAAAAGGACCTCAATGTCCGCCCTGATTAGGGTCACCTCATCATGTATCTGTAAAATCATTCTCATCCATCCCCTACTGCTACATGAAAAATGAAGAATTCTATGACCACCATATGTTCTAATGGTGTCCCAACTAGGCGAAAAACTCTGGCCACTACCTCCAGCCAGTCATCGGCCACCTTGGGGGCTATCTGTCCATGGAACATCGGAGTCCTATGCTAATAGAAATCGGAATCATGCCTAGTCATATTTCATCCAATACTGGTGGGGCTGGTGGAAATGGTTGCCCTATGGGTAGTGGTGGTGCTGGTACTCCACCTGAAGGTGCTAGCACCGTAAGAGGACCCTCCACCAAGGCTTCATCGCTCGGTTGGCCTTTTTCGCGTACTCTCATAGGAATCCTAGCTGGTTGTCTGCGTGGAAGCATCCTAAATGAAAATAGGTGTTCCATTGTAATTATGTAATACCTGTTGTGCTGACTCAAGAGATCAAAATAAATCTTATCAAAACACACGCAATCTGTGTTTTCATTTACTGAGTTATAAATCAGAATTTAGGGTCCTGGTGTATGGATACGATGGTCACCGCACCAACATTGGATTCCCCAAACTAAAAACCACACTCATAACACAAAACACTATTCCCACACTGAAAATATCAGAGTCCTAGTTCTTTGGTAGAACTAACTTCTCTGATACTACATTGTCACGACCCGTCCCCCGGGGTCCATGTCATGACTAACCCATGCCCACCTTCCATAGGACAGTGGTTGATGACTAGCACCGAAAGGCACATTATCTAGGATGGGAAGGCATTGAATTTAATACTGTATAAACACATGGTTTGAGAACACAACAAGAAGCATCTGTGAAGTAAACTGTTGTAGTAAACGTGTTCTGAAAGTAGAGGGGGTCAGAATACATGCCCAACTGTAAGACTACAAGTATAACTGAATTGAACAATACAGCTAAAAAAGGGAAAAAAGATACTAGGTCTTCCTCTGAGGATCATACCTGATTTTTAGGTACAGATCACCTCCTCATCACTCCACGTCCGTATGTATCCTCCAGTACCACATGGTCCAAGCTCCCTCAAACCTCATCCCAACTGCTCTTTGTCTGCACAAGACACAACAACGTGCGAGTGTAGCCCATGTTGGTGTGAGTATAATAATACCATGTAGGGACCCCAACACCCCATAATGGTGTCTCAAAATTAAAAAAATGTAATCAACAAATCATGATATCAATCAATATGCACAAACCAATAAACACTGCTCAAATAGAGTGTCAAATCACACGAGGTTTGCAGTGAATTATAGAAGTACTAATGATTAGTCGCAAAGCAAGATCATCTTATTCGGTCAAGAGGCACAACTTCTGATCATACGGAGTATGAAACACATAGAACCGATAATTAGTAACCCCCACAAAGATCCACACTGGATCCAACCCACCCAGAGTCGATAGATAACTAAATCCCACTGACCCTCACTGGATATGACCCACACAGGACCGGTATGCCCGGACCCACACAGGATCATAGAGCATTGACCCACATAGGATGGGTATGCGCTTAACCACATAAGAGTGCTGATTTCTAACCCACATGGGATCTGAACCACACAGGATCAGTATGTGCTGACCCACAGAAGATTGCTGAGCACTGAACTTTGTATGATCGGTCTACAACCTCCACTTCACTGCCAGCCATTAGATTCCTCACACCTGGTGAGTTTGAGTACCGTAGAAACATACCTTGAGACAGATGTCATATATTGAACGTCACTAAACTCCATAAATGTGTAATCCAATGGACCTCCATGTAATAAGGGTCCCAACTCAATAGACAGTTCGTCAATCGGACGCCCGATCAGTAAGTTATAAGCTTTTTAGATCTGGGGGCCCAGTTGGATTCGGGTTTGATCCAATCCAGCCATACAAAAAATATCTCAAAAACTAAATAGGATTATTTCAAAAGGACTTTCTTGAACTAAGGATCCCATCTACATAAATGGTTTGTAAAAAAGACATCCATTTCTCATGATATGGCCCTTTATGTGATTATGGACCCAGTCGGGCCCATGTCCGGTTCGACCGAGTCAGTCTGACCCAGCTCGTCCCAGTCTGGGATAGGCCATGGAAGACTCAGCCAACTGGGCCGAGGTTTGGCCCGGCTCATAAGGGGGTGGCCTGGACCACAAGGGGAAGTTTTCATGGCCGGCCCGACCCACAAGGGGCATCCCGCATGGCAGCATCCCGGTCTGAGGGGGGATGTGGCCCTGCCTGAGGCGGGTCGCATCCCGGTCTGAGGGGTGGGGGAGGTGCGGCCCGCTATGTGGACCTCCATAGTAGTCGCATGGGGTGAGACCCTATGTTCTCCTAATCTATTTAATGGATTGGAGACCATTTGTTTTGCGATGCAACGACACCGCATGGTCGTCATTCGGTTTCCACAAAATCCCCTAGCAGCATGGGTTCGGCCTCCGCCGCGGCATCGACCACAATTTCTTTTCAGATGTTCGCTCAATAGTTTCATCTCCTCCCCGTCGGTGGCCTGCCGATGGCCCTAATACCACCTCCCATTCACTGTGGTTGCTGAGCTGTGACCTCTTTCTCACTAGCAGCGTCTGACAGCGAGCAACAACGCCTCCACTGCCAGCCAGTGCCAGTCGTTCTGATGACTGTCACAGCTTTGTGTCACGACATCCTTTTTCGGTGTGCGTTGAAGCTCTATTCCCTATATAGCCGATCGATGTTTCCACGTTGTCGATCTTCCATGGAGGTGCAAGGTTAGCAAGATAGCGGAGGGTTCGAGTAGGGTTCATTTATCCCATGTCCTCTGCATTAGCTCATAAACATGATGTGGATTAAGGGATTAATAATAAATTAAATTAAAAAACAAAAAACCCTTCAAAGATGCTCTGCAACCATGTGCCACAAAAATTAATGAATAGGGAATTAACCCATTAGTAGTTTGGTCAAAGCTCATCATATTATTCAAGAATGAGGACAAGGAAAAATCATTTAAAATGAGATAAATGAATAAAACCCCTACCTCGGATCATCAGAGAAACGCTCCCTCTTGAAGGTGGGTCAGTGTTCTTCATTCCCACAACATGCTTCCAACAATGCCACATGTACGTCATCCTCTAGTCCATGGTTTGGTGTCACCCGTTACCTCCCATGGGGATCGACCCGTTTTATAAGGATCTGGTGTGGCGACACTTCTTCAACACTTCATTTCTTTTCGAAACTATTCTGATACCCCTCCCCAAGCCCCATATATATAGGGGAGGGGGATGGTAAGTAACGATTTGGGGAATTAATGGGGGCTCATAAATTAAGAACCTTCCTAATTCCCCAACAACGTCATTTCATAGGATTGGAAGGTCTAGTCATTTATTGGCATGACACAATGCTGGACTCACACTTTTCTTGTCTATTGGAGGGTATGAAAAATAAAATAAAATTATTTCATTTCATTTATTTGTAAAAATTCACAAAACCTTCATTTCTCTCTGGTTCTAGTGCGGTTATTGTAAAGCCTCCCTTAACAGAATCTCGGCGCTATGGGTTCTGTAAGGACCCGACCATAAAAATTTCATAATCTTGATTTAAATGTATAATTCACATTGAGGATCTGATCAGGTTTAGTGTTTTAGAAAATTAGGACAAAACTATTACATAACAATTTGAATATTACATGTAGACACTACTACCCAGTATCCTTTTTTCATAAAATAAAAACTCTTAAAAAAAGAGACATGTCTAGTCCTGTGTTTTAGAAATCATGACTTTTCTTTTATCTCATCCTTGACCCTATTCATCTTTAAGTCCTATGGAAAATATTTTAAAAATATGTTATGAGCATAAAAATATCATTATGGGTTATGAGATAAGGAAGGAAACCATTAGTCTATCAATAAATACAAATCAATGAAACTATAATTTTCATTCATAATATACCTCATGAAATCATATGTTTTATGATTAATACACACAAATCATAAAGGTAACTTATGGCATTCAAAACATAATTACATTGTAGCTATCAATGCTACATAGGGAGTCACATTAGGAATACCCATAAACATATATTCTCTAAATCTCTTAGGAGAAACATTAACGTTTACCTCCGTCCTATTACCCAATGCATGAGAGAGCTACATTGGGCTCACCCGCCCTAGGTTTACCACGGAACCACACATATACGTAAAAAATATTCAATAACCATGACATATTCATTACACATAAACCAAGAATAAATGAAAGATAACATTTCCACATTGAAATCCCAATATATCATTTCTAGATATTGACATAATCAAGGATTTATCAACCCATTTTCCAAACCATTTATAATATTTAATAAATAGATTTTTGAATCAAAGCGTCCCATACTACTCAAAATCTTTTAATATTTTTAAAAAATTAATGTCCATATAAATAAATAATAGAAACCATTTTTAAAACATGGAAATTAAAGATAATGATTTAGAATAATAAATCATTAAAACATTTAAACCGATATTTCAGTTAATGGGTTTCTAACAAAATTAGAGACTCTTGAATACAAATAATTGAGGATTAACATTTCATCAAAACTTTATAATATCAGTAGAATAAATGGGTTCATCATATAAAATGGAAAAGGGTAGTATGTACACCATATAAGAGTAAATTGGTACATAACAACCATAAATTTCCAATGGAAATGTAACCTGAGATGAAATCCCTTATAAAGATGATATCCTTAAATTAAGGATAAATAAATCACATAATTATGTGTGAAAAATATACATACACCCAATATAAGTGGATATAAAGTGCAAAACAAATATGGGTCATTCACAAATATTCGTCAGACGATATATTCAAGAAGTACATGTTTAACCCAAATAATTGAAATTGGGTTAAGAACATCCATTGCAAAAATTTGACACCCTAACGACGTCACATTAAAATTCAGAAAATGAGTTGATTAGATAATAAGGGTATCTCATCACTTGGAGAAAAAATTTTCATCAATAATTTTATAAAAGAACATATCCCATCATAATAAGATGTAAATTAAAAGACAAAACAAAAAAGAAAACTTTTAAAAAGAGGAGGGTGAAAGGTTCCCTTACAGATTGGGTAACATACGAAAGATACACCACATGAAAGAAGAATCATTCAGTGATGATTTAAATACCCAAAACTCATAGTATATTTTACAATTAATACAATCATGTATAGTACATACGCCACCCAAAAGGAAATATTGTCCAATATAGCATGAATCTCACGAGGATAAAAAGTGAGATGAAAAACCCTTACTTCGTTGTAATCAATCGAGTCGTATAACCAAAAATTAACAACTACCAAATGAATCACAGAATACCCTGAACATAAATATAATCATGATAATATATATCAAATGGAAGTACACAATACACCACATACAATAAATAATTGGTGAACAATGGAAATCTCACAGAATTAAAAGTGAGATAAGAAACCCCTTTCTCGTGTCAGACTTGACTTGTTTGTTCCTTGTTAATCCAGAATAATAAACATAAGTTAATTTATACATAATTAAGAAAAAAATTAAATGTTTATTATTAATTTTATATAACTAATTACCATGTTATATACAATATGTAATCATTTATGTTAATAATGGTCATTTTGTCGATATTTGGTACTTGAGTAAAAAATGAACACCTTATAATTACAAGTTGTCCATGTGGTCAAGAGTCCATTAGATCCAGAATGATATTCATTATTTAGATATAATATATAACATATATATCTGGTATATATATGTATTTATAACAGTACAAAACATTTGGAGATAAGAAATGAAATGCACCATTCATGGAGACGGTAAGCCGTACATACACATGAACGCTACATTCATTTCTATTTTGTATTTTAATTTAATGAAAATTTATTGATACATAGTTATATTATATTTCCAGTATAGTATCATTTATAATTTCAATAACTCCATCCTTTATATTTCCCACGTATGGTATGAATGAGTCATATCACTTTGAGGGGGCAGTAGTCCGCACTTCCTCAAATGAAATTATTGCGTTTACACCTAATGGAAACCATAAAGGTATTCTATAAATTGAAAATAAATAAGCATAATAAAAACATAAAAATTATATATATTATATTTAAAATTAATTTCATATTAATGGACACCATGATAGGGGGTAGGAGATAATCGAGTAATTATCGTCTCGTGAGGCGTTAGTTTTCCATCCACAGAAACAGTATGTTTTTCACCCATTAGATGGAGGTGTGTGTAAGTGTAGTTCTAATACATCTCATGAAAACATACAAGAATATTAAGAATACTGGTTTTGTTATAAAATAAATAAATAAAAAGTGTTTAGGGGTTTAAGATGTAAAATAAACGAAAATAAGTTAAGAGAAATCGTTACCTTTAATTTCGGTAACTTCTATTTGTATGAACCAAAAGGGTTTCATTAAGTGCCTTCTGCCTAAGGTATTTCTTCTAGGAGGAGGAGAGGTATGTAAAAAGATTAATTTGGAAGATATTTGATGAGAAAAAATGCTTGATATATTTGAGAAAATGGTTAGAATTGAGGGCTTTTATAAGGGGGAGGAGGGGCTCTTTAGGAAAGTGTGATAATATTATTTTATTATATAGTTATATTCGGTTTATAAAGGTCCAAAACCCATTAAGATAGAATATATGATGTCTAATTTTAGAAATAAATTCATCCAATTCTAATTGTATAGGTTTTTGATGTTATTTTAATATTTATAATCTTATTTATTTAAATCATTTAAAAATGATGTAATCAACGCATCATTATTATGTCATAAATAATTTAATTTGTTATAAGTCTAAAAATTATAAAAACTAATACCATGATGTAGGAAATTATTTTATCTTTCCCATGAATATTTATATTCTAAAAGATAACTTATATGTCACCATGTAAAAATTTATTTACAAAGAGATATTTGTATATGTCATTTTTGCCTTTACTTTAAGTTAATTAAAATAAAGTGTCATTATCATTAATAAGTGGCTCCATTGGGTCCCAAAATCGACCCAAGGATTTCCATGGTCGTCCATTACTCATATAATAAGGTTAGGATTACTTTCATGGTAATTGGAAATTATTATAATATTTTTTTTACCATGAATTACCCTATTTATCTTTAACCGCAGTAAATAAAAGTCAAAAGTTATTATTTTCCAAAAATTAATTTCATCTTATTGAACCAAATTTTACTTGATAATAAATACCATGTATTTCTGATTTTTTAAATTCAATCCTTTGAAGAGGAAAAATTTCATTTAAATTAATATTTCAGTTTTTAACTATTATTTAGTGGTTTCAGTATTCATCAGAAATTGACGTTTATCCGAAAAACACCAAATATTCAGCCTATGCTATATTTGATATTCTAAATTCAAAAAAGATGGTTATTTTACAAAACTCAAAACATAGAAGTTACATTATTTAATTTAAAATAAATTCTTGTTATCAAACCAAATAGCGTATTTTAAAAAAATAATAACTATCAAAGGATTGATAATTGTTTATGTCCAATTTCAAAGTGAAATTAATTTAAATGACCCAAATTGGATTAAATGTTAAAAATATATTCTTCTAAAACATTTTAATAAAATGAAAATATATTATTTTCATATAAATATATTATAATAAAAGGAACTTATGAATTAAAATAAAGTGTTTTTTAGTATTCATAAAAAATAAATTTTATAAGAAAAATACCAAAAATTTACCAAAAGTAAATTTTGATGTTCTGATTCTAAAGAGGAATTTTATTATGAAAAATGGAACATACAAAAGTGAAAATAACAATATTTAAAGAGGGTTCTCAATTAAAAGGTGGTAAATTGGCCTTTTAGAGTATTAATGCTTTAAATTAGATTCATTCACATTTTAAGCCACAAAATTTTATTGGATAAAAGTAAAAACATTTAACAGAACTGTATAATAATATTGTAGTTAGTTCTATTCATTCCCACCAATACAATGTCTAGGAGTTAACTACAATTTAAAATAATAATATTATATTATTATTGTTAAACATAAGATTTCAAAGAAACATGTTGTTGTGTATCGTTTATGAAATCGAATATAGCATCCCCTTTTAAAGTGAAATTATTAATTAATTTACAAATATAAATTAATATGAAAATTTCATATTCTTTATTTACCTAGAATGTTACATCCTTCCCCTATTTTAGAATTTGGGTCCTCAAAAATTTAAAATTGGGCATAGAAACATCATTGAAAGTCCCACATTGGAAAAAGAGTCAATAAAACTATCACTTTTATATAAAGGAAGATAAGTAAAAAGGTCACCTAGGATAACCCATACTAAGATTCCATGTATTAAAACATGGATATGGAAGATAGAAAAGAAAGTCATGTTCTAATGGAGAGTTATAGAAAACATGATTAAGGGAAATTTAAACACCAGACAATCACAAACATGTGATGGGTTCAATGGTCCTTTATTCCATACAAGGAAAACATAACAAACAATGATTTTGGAATAAGTTACTTTTCATAATGTTGAGGAATTTATCTATGAGATTAACTAAAAACATAAGGAAACATACTTACTTGTCATGTAGACTATAATCCTTTAATAAAATTCTACCACAAAATCATCTTTTCTCAAAATAGTAAGTATTTAAGATGACTTGTTCCCATTGAAATCACTATAATCAACATCTGGAGAATAACAAGATCCGTAAAATATGACCGAAATATTTCCCTTATATTTATACATTAACAAAAACAAAAATTGGTTAGTACGTGATCAATTAATCCCCCAAAGGATAATCCTTTATAAAAATAAGTTCTACTCCTAATCTCCAAAATTCAACCAAAAGTACCAATGTTCATGAAAGACCATTCAATATAAAAATTCCCTTAATATTCTTCAAAATAATCCAAAATAAAATTGAAACCCAAAACACAGATGTTTTTTATCACACAGTCTTCCACAGTAAATCTTAACATTTATTTCAAAATAAAATCAACAACTCTTAATTTCTAATACTGAAGTGTAATTATGAAAATCACATATTCTATTTTATAGGTTAACCATTTCCATAAAAAACCCAAATCACCATATTTCCATAATAAAAAATAGATTTTTCCATTATAAAATTCCACCATTACTCATCAGAATAAATTATAATTATTCCTTGAAAAAAAATTCATATATCAAACAACAGGGTTACACATACTATAAAAAGTGTCCCAATGTTATCCCATAATCAAAAGAGACTTAATAATTTTAATTATGTCCCCATCCTAAAATCTTCCATAACTCATGAATCCCTTATAAGTCGACTTCTTACTCATTCAAAGTTCTTCATGATCCATTAACCCTTATTTACCATCTTATTTTGAAATACTTCTTTCCTATAAACAAAATCATGAATCATATTCCAAAATTCAATAATATCAAAGAATATGTTATGAAATAATACATACCTTTCATTGATCATTAGTTGTTTCTTCATCATAAATTAGAATGGAATTAGGTATTGGTAAACATATATTTTTATTATCCTGGTGATCCCATTCCCGAAACATCTTTATAGGACCACTGTTTTCATAATGACCATGCACACCACATTTAAAACATTCAATTGATCCCTCAGAAATAACTTCTTTTCCATTCCTAGATTCAACTAGATGCTTCCTTTTTCCATTGCAGGTTCTTGCTTTATGACCTTAAATTCCACATCTATAGCATATTCCCATCCCTATGAAACATTTTCCTATGTGTTTCTTTCCACATCCTTGACACATATGTTTTTGAATATACTTACCTTTATGATTATTACCTATACTTCCATGGGGATTTGTTTCTTTCATATATGATGCCTTATAAAAATCACTAAGGTTCAGGTGGTCAATCATGAATCCAGATAGTTTGTTTAGAATAACCACAATAGTTCTCATTGTAGCTCCCATTACATTCTGTTTCTCATTCAGAAAACCATCACAATTATCTTCGCATCCACAGCTACATTTGTGCCTACTAGATCCTACCATTTTCTGAAACCAAAAAGGTAAGTGTGAGTATATTAGTAAAATCATAATATAATATCATATGAAGAGGGTAGATGAAAAGATATACTTATTCATATTATCTTAAACTCATTTACATTAACTAAAATAACTAACACTCTTTCTAAAATACTAACCATTACGGAAATGTCACTTATGATTAAAGAACACCATAGACCCTAAAGATATATATACCTCCCTTTGATACAAACTATAAAGACCTGACATTAAACATTGCATAATCATGAATTAAATGAATAATTCAAATTGAGGATATTTTCAGAATTAAAGTTTTAGAGAATTAGGCCATAACTATTACATAAAAACATTAATATTACATGTTTACACTACTACCCAGTATCAATTTTTCATAAAATAATAACTCTTAAAAAAGGCATGTCTAGTCCCATGTTTTAGATAGCTTGACATTTCCCTGATGTCATCCTTGACCCTGTTCATCTTTATGTCCGATGGAAAACATTTCAAAAACGAGGGATGAGCATAAAAATCTCAGTAAGGGTTATAAAATAATAATGGAAAACATTATCCCATCAATAAATACAAATCAATGAAACAATACTTTTCAATCATAATATACCTCATGAAATCATAAGAATTATGAATAACACACAAAAATCAAAAATCAAAAAGGTAACTAATGGAATTCATAACATACATACATTTTAGTTATCACAACTATTTATGGAGTCACATTTGTAATACCCATCACAATATATTCCCTAAATCACATAGGAGAAATATTAAAGTTTACCTTTGTCACGTTACCCATTGCATTAGAGAGCTATCTTGGACTCACCTGCCATAGGTTTATAATGTAACCCCCAATATACATAAACAATGTTCAATAACCATAACATATTCATTACACATAAAAGAAGAATAAAGGAAAGATAACATTACCACATTGAAATCACAATATATCATTTCATGATATTGAAATAATCAAGGATTTATCAAACCTTTTTTCAAAACCATTTAAAAAATATAATAAAGATATTTTATAATCAATGTGTATCATACCTCATTGAATCTATTAATAATTTTAAAACAATAATTTCCATATAAATAAATAATAAATAACATTTTTAAATCTTGGACATTAAAGATAATGGTTTAGAATAAAATTTTTGAAACATTTAAAACAATATTTTAGATATAGGGTTTTAAACAAAATGAGAGACACTTGAATACAAATAATTGATGAATAAAATTTAATTATAACTTCATAATATCATAATAATAATTGGATTCATGATATAATATGGAAAAGGACGGTATATACATCATATAATAGTGAATTTGTGCATAACAACAATGAAGTCCCAATGGAAATGTAAATTTAGATGAAATCCCTTATAAAGTTGGTATCCTTGAATTAAGGATAAATCAATTACATAATTATGTGTAACAAATATAAATACACCAAATATAAGTGGATATTAAGTGAAATAAAATCAGTGGTAAATCACACATATTCATAGGAATACATATTCATGAAGTACAAGTTTAACCCAATGAATTAAAATAGGGTTAAGAAGATCCCTTGCAAAAATTAGAAAGCCTAACGGGATCAAATTAAAATTAAGAAAATGATTTGATGAGATAAAAAGGTTATATCATCACTTGGACATACAATTTACCTCAATAAGGATATATAAGAACATATCCCAACATAATAACATGTAAATTAAAAGACATAACAAAAAGAATTCTTTTAAAAAGAGGAGGGTGAAAGGATCCCTTATAGATTTGGTAACATTCAAAAGATACACCACATGAAGGAAGGATCATTAAATAGAGATGTAAATACACAAAAATTATAGTATATTACTCAATGAATACAATCATGGACAATAAATATGCCACATAAAAGGAAATAGTGGCCAATATACCATGAATCTCACGGGAATAAAAAGTGAGATTAAAAACCCTTACATCATTATAATCAATCGAGTCGTATGACCAAAAGTTAATAACCAAAAAATGAGTCACAAAATACAATGAATATAAATAAGATCATGATAATATATATCAAATTTTAGTACACAATACACCACATTCAATTAATTAGTGGCGACTAATGGAAATATCAAGGAATTGAAAGTGAGATAAGAAATCCATTACCTCGTGTCAGAGTTGACTTGTTTGTTCCTTGTTATTCCTGAATAATAAACTTAATTTCTTTTATACTTGATTAATAACCCTTTTAAATGTTTAATATTCCTTTTTATCAATTATTACCATGTTATAAAAAATATGTAATCATTTATGTTAATAATAACCATTTTGTCGATATTTTTTACTTGAGTAATAAATTTACACCATATAATTACAAGTTGTCCATGTGGTCAAAACACCATTTTATCCAGATTTATATTAATGATTTAGATATCTTATATATCATATATATATAGTATATATATGTATTTATAACAGTTCATAGCATTTTGAGATAGGAAATGAAATGCACCATTCATAGTGACGGTAACCCATATGTATGCATGAACGCTACTTTCATTACTATTTTTTATTTTAATTGAATTAAAAAATAATGATACATAGTTATATTATAATTCCAGTATAATATCATTTATAATTTCAATAACTCCATCCTTTATAAGTCTCATGTATGGTATGAACGAGTCATATCACTTTGAGGGGTAGTAGTTCGCACTTCCTCAAATGAAATTATTGTGTTTACTCATTATGGAAACCATAAAGTTATGCTATAAATTAAAAATAAAGAAGCATAAATAAAAATTAAACATAATATATATCATATTTAAAAATAGTGTCATCTTAATGGACACCAAGATAGGCAGTATGAGATAATCGAATAATCATCATCTCGTGAGCCCTAAGATTGCCATCCACAGAAACATTATGTTCTTTACCCATTAGATGGAGGTGTGTGTAAGTGTAGATATGATCATTATCCTAACAAAATAATATTTTATTCATGATAGTTGTGTTGTTATAAAATAAAGGAATAAAAATATTTTAGGGGTTGGAGAAAGAAAATAAATGAAAATAAGTTAAGAGAAACTGTTACATTTAATCTGTGTAACTCCCTTTTTTATGAACAAAATGGGTTACTTGAAGTGCCATCTGCCTAAGGTAATGATTATAGAAATAGGAGAGGGATGTTGGGAGCATAATTGAGAATAGGTTGGACGAGCCAAAATGCTTGAGATGTCTGAATAATTGGTTATATGTGAGGGACCTTTATAAGGGTGGGAGGGGCTCTTTAGGAAAGTGTGATAATATTATTTTATTATATAATGATATTCAGTTTCTAAAGGTCCAAAACTCATTAAGGTAGAATATAAGATGACTAATGGTCGAAAAAAATTCATCCAATAAGAATTGGATAGGTTTTGGATGTTATTTTAATATTTATAATGTTATTTATTTAAATCATTTATTAATGAGGTAAACACTTCATCATTATTGTGTCATACATAATTTACTTTATTGAATGTCTAAAAATATTTAAAAAAACACCATGATGTTGGAAATCTATTTATCTTTTAAATTAATATTTATAGTAAATAATATAACTTATATAACACCACATAAAAATTAATTTATATAGAGATATTTGTTTATGTTATTTTTGCTTTTACATTAATTTAATTAAAATAAAGTGTCATTATCAATCATAAGTGGCTCCATGGGGTCCCAAAATAGACCCAAGGATTCTCATGGTAGGAAATTACTCATCCAATAGGGTTAGGATAAGTGTGATGGTAATTTTGAATTATTATAATACTCTTTTTACCTTGAATTACCCTATTTACCTTTAACTACGGTAAATAAAAGTCAAAAGTTACTATTCGTCAAAAATTATTTTCATCTTATTGTACCAAATTTTACATACTAATAAGAACCATGTATGTCGGATTTTTGAAATTCAATCCATAGAATTGGTAAAATTTCATTTAAATGAAAATTCCAGTTTTTAACTACAATTTAGTGGTTTGACAATCCGTCAAAGATTAATGTTTTCCAAAAAAACACCAAAAATTAAGCCTAAACAATTTTTGATATTCAGAGTTCAAAAATGATTTCTATTTTACCAATTTCAAAACATTAATGTTTCATTAATTAATTTAAAATTATTTTTTATTATCAAAACAAATAGCGTATTTTCAAGAAACAATAACTATGAAAAGATTCATACTTCTTTATATACAATTTCAAAGTGAAATTAATTAAAATGACCAACATTGGTTTAAATGGTAAAAATATATTCTAATTACACATTAAATCAAATTAAAAAGTTAATATAATTATACAAAAAATTATATTAAAATGCACATTTGAATTAAAATACACTATTTTCACAATTCATAAAAATGAATATCAATAGAAAAATACGAAAAATTTACCCAAAGTAAATTTTGATGTCCCGATTCTAAAAAAGAATTTTATTTTGTCAAATGGAACATATAAAAGTGACTAAAACAATATTTAAAGAGGGTTCTCCATTAAAAGGTGGTAAATCGACCTTTTAGAGTATTTGTGCTTGTAATTAGATTTATTCACATTTTAAGCCACTAAATTTTATCGGATAAAAGTAAAAACAATTAACAAACCTGTATAATCATATTTTAGTTAATTCTTTTTATTCCAACAAATAAAATGGATAGGCGTTTACTATCATTTAAAATAAAAATATTATATTATTACTGTGGAATGTAATATTGCAAAGAAACCTGTAGTTTTATATTGCGTAAGCCAACAAACATAGCATCCCCTTTTATAGTAAAATGAATAATTAATTTAAAAATATTAATAAATATTAAAATTTCATATTTTTTATTTTCCTAGGATGTTACAAATTCAACGGTGACCTCAGATTTTTAATCAGAGCAATGGTTCAAAAGATAGAAAATGATGCTCATGCGTTTACTGAATGCACCTTAAAAATGTTCAAGAATTTTATTCCAGACACTCCGGGCCTCAAAATCACATGATATAAATTTTGTAGACTTTTACTAATTTGATATAATTTAAAAACAATTACATGGAAAATCTGAGACTTTACAATATTAATTTTATGATAAACTCAATCTAATCAAATTGTCTCACAATATGAAAAATATAATAAAAATTGAATTTTATTACAAAGTTCCATGACATAATCATTTCCTTACATTGTTGGTTATTCATAAAAACATGGATTCTCCAATATCTTTAAAAAAATTTATGACATAGAATATAATATGTTATACGAATTCTAGAATCTAATATAAGATATAAATATACATAATAATTAATATCTAATAATGAAAAATGTTCTTCTTCTCTTAGAAAATTATGAAACATTTGATATTAGAATCATCCTAAACAAGATGATTGATCATCAAACCTTGTAAATATAATTCATCATGATCATCAGAATTAGAGTTGGTCTTGAAATATTCTCCAGATCCACAGACAATTATATAAAACTCTATTATTTGATTAATCGAGCACAAAAATAGTCTTCTTCTCGTGAGAATCACATATTCAACCCCTTTTCACAATTTTCTAATGTTATTCCTTTTTAAATACCGTTATCAAGTATTTATTACTTATTTCACCTATTTCAAAAAATATCTATATAGAGGAATTTGAAATATGTATTGTAGTTTTAATTTGGGTATAAAATTCATGTCTTCAAATTCCATCAACTACAACTTCAAAAAATCATACTATAATTTCCTTAATATATATTCACCACAAAATTTGAATTAATTTTCATAATAGGCTATAATAATCACAGGTCAATTAAATGAATACAGTTCAGTATCAATCATTGAAATGCATATAATTTTCTCACAAAAAACAACTTCTATCAAAAAACATCATGTATTACATCATTTGGTGCTAGTTCAATGTAGTTATTTTTCTTCTATATAAGTACATTATGATACAGAATGGTTGTGTAGTGTTTTGGGATTCAAAATTCAATAGGGGAAAAATATTCTCAAAATTATCTTCTGATGAAACTGTCAATCATAAATATAGAAACTAGTTTAACTATTCACTTTATTGTAGTACTTTTATTGTGGAATAGAGGTTTTCATATTTCAAAGGCCAATAAATAATAAACTTAGACACCTCTATGACATTTCCACCTCTTCCAATATAGATATCTTAATGTTTACTAGACCTATATGATTTAACGAATCCATCCACTATAGTGTATCTTGCCATTATGATGAAGATAATCTTCTAAAATCAAATTCTATAGATTAGTGACTAAAACTTATGTGTGGGATTAATTATAAATGTTATTATATATCTCTTATCAGAAATATTTTCTACCATTTTATTCAAATTTACATATCTTTTCTCCATTAAGTAGAAGTATAGTACATCAGTAATTTCCATCATTTCACATATGACCAACACATAAATCATTCCTTTTAATAGGGAACATATCATCTTGATTTCATCGAGATATACACTCAATTTTCCTTTTCTATAAAACATGATAATATTTCAATCCTTATATCTCTAACAACCTATAAAAAAGTATCCTTTATCATCAATGAAATCTATTTAACTATTATTGAATCTTTTACATCCAATCATCATTGTTACATTATTTCCTCTTAAAAAAGTATCAGCGAAAATAATTAATTGAATGAAAATAAAAGACTCTAATTGTAACATCAATCTCTACCATTTTAACTATTGTAAATACCAATCATTAATGTCAATATGTGTTACAGGATGAATTTATTCTTGACATTTTTATTTAAAATGAATAAATAGTTTAATGTACTTATTTCTCATATCAATAACCTCTATTCAAGTAACTCATATTATTATCCAACTTTATTATGATATATGGATGATAACATATGGTTTTATTAGTAAATAACTATTATAAGGTCTAGTTTAAGTCAATCTGGGAATACCCATAGTGTAAAATAAGAGAGATATAACCAAGGTTGTTTTTTCATTACATAATATACCATGCATGTGACATCATGATTAAAATTCTCTCATTTCTCTAATAGGGGATTCAATTTAATGATTTATTCAAGATATATTTATCCATATACATTCATAAAAAAACACATTATAATGTCCAATTATATGAAAATAATTACCCATTTTACTAATAATGTTAACAATCTACACTCTCCATTCACATGTTTAGTAAATTCCATCATAACAGGTGTTTAAAATATAATTTGTAATATATACAAAATCATTTTTTAAATAATTATAGAATTTGTATATTCCCTAAAATTCATGGGAAATGAGAGAATATTATCAATTTCTGTCCACCTCAATAAACTCTCTGATCTTATTCTATTTCATGGTACTCACTAAATTTATGATAATAATATCTTCATGTTTTCCCATAGAGATAATATAAAATATTTCATTTAATTCTCTTCCCATGAGAACTAATATACCACATTAATGGAGTATAAAGAGATTCTATTAATTATTACATGGAATCAACAAAAAAGCTGATAGTTTCATCTAATCTAAGGCCTCTCATTTCTTCTAATCATTCCACTATTTCTATAAATAATTTTAATAGACTGTTTGCCCATTTGTTCAGTGTCAAGTTCATTTTTAGGGAAATATACTCCCATATAGATATATTATCATTAAATTTATCTTCCTCTTCTGAATCTGATTATTTGTTTCCCAAATAATTATTTCATATTCATCTTGTAGTTTATCCAATTTCATCTCTTTGTTCCAAAAATCCTTGCATTATTTTTTTGACATTCCCAATTTTTGAGGCATCTCATGTTACATATTTTTATCCTCAGGATGATATACTTGAGCTTCCTAAATTACAAATATATATATATATATATATTCTAATCATATATTGGAAAACTCATCTTCGTAACATTTTCCTATATACCTCATCCATGTGAACCTCTTGTCAAAATCCCCCAATAACTTCTTATGAAAATAATCATTTATTTTGGGTGGAATTATGTAGTGTATATTTAGGGAAAAAATTATTTAACCATAACTATTCATTTAAAACACTATTGAATCTATCATATTTCATGGAAATGTAATATTTTACCTCTAAAAATACTCTTTATGTCCATAACATCCATCACAGTATAAAAATTCATGGAAATGTTATCATTAAAATTGATTCCAAAATTATGTAGAATGCTGTTGCTCCAATAATAATAAATTTTAATCATTAAATTTTCATTATATAAAAGGTGTTCATTGATTCATATCCTTCTTCAATGGGTAAGAGTTCTTCTCATGATCCTTCATTGTCCATATTTGTACTATTTTTTAAATTTGAACTATTGGTTAAAAAAATATATGTTGGGAGTTATACGTTCTTGAATTTACCTAATTATTTGAACATTTCATATTAATTGATTGAGAAAATCTACTATTTACCAATATTTATTTGTTGAATTATTATTTTACCATGTTGATCTAAGAATTTTTTATATGACATATGGATTGTGTTTTAAACTACTCTTATTCTATTGCAGTTGTATTCCATTCAATAGAATAAATAGCATTCCTTTTCAATTATCCTCAATTTTATATTATTTATATCATCAATATAACATTATGCCTTTCTAAATTTATTTCCTTTTCTTTAGAATCATTTTGTGTCCTTTATTACCAACTTATTCTGTTTCTTGTTTTGAGTAATCTATTCAAGAAAAGAATCCATTTTCCCTTTTAATTTTTGTAATAATTTTTTCATATCCTCTTTATTTCTAAATTTACTATTGAAAATGAGACACTTTTCACACTATAAATGAATTTAACCACATCACTTAAAAAATTACTTTGTAATAAATATTTCTCACTCATGAAAATATAATTATTCTTATTACACCTGATGTGTCTTTTATCATTAGTCATTTTAATCTTTCTATTTTTATCCATAATTTAAAAATTTATTCATTGGAAATTATTTTTAAATATGTACAATACCATCACAATTACAATATAGATGTACTTTATTACTACTTTTTACCCAATTCCTTTGTTATAACCGAATTGAAAAAACGGAGATAATGTGATTTAATTATTTACTAACCGTATCATCTATATCAATTAATTCTATATACTTAAATTATTTAATTTTTACATATCATAAAAACATTAAGAGACATCTCATATTTTAAATTTTTCAATAAAAGCATATTTTTCCTCAATTTATAATTTTTGGAAATGACTTTAAACTCATCCAAATATAAATAATCCATATATTCCAAAGTAAAAACATTAAGATGAAATCTGTTATGAAAATAAAATAAAATAATTTTAATAAATATAAAATCCTATATATTTTATACACATGATATAATATTACTGACTGTATAATTCACCCCAGTGGAATGTCCATAAATATTATCATCATTATCACTTCTAATTTCATCAAATCTAATCCTCCATTTGTTTAGTTTGGCTTCCTTTACATTTAGATTATATTTGGATTTGATTCTTAATTTATCCCATATCTATTTAGTAGTCTAGAGAACTTTGATATTTTTTATACCTTATCAAATAGAAGTATTTAGATAACATTTTTCCACATTCCAGCTAATTATATATCAAAACAATCTACTTTTTTTTTATATTAGTCCCATTTGTGATGGGTTTAAATCCATCTGGGAAAAAATATATCACATTAAGTTTTCATGAAATAATGTTGGAAATCATCACATTATTCAATCAATGATTATTTGTGTCATCAAGGGTAGTAACTCTCCATTAATTAATTGAATTATAATTATTCATCTCTATATAGTTTTTTTGGATCTTTATAAGAAACCTCTCTCTGATTCCATTTTTTGTTTCCAAATACCGATTTTATTACCACTAATTGTTGGGGGTGTGAATACTTGGTAAAATATTTTTATGAATTATAATTTACAATAAAAACAATATAACTCATTAATATCCATTATCAACTTAATAAATTCTAACAAACTCAATATTTGAATAATATATGATGAAATATATACTAAAAAATATGTACATGGTTCAATGAAATATCCTACTCTATTAAATGTCGGTTATTCCTCCAAATAGATATTATCAATTATATCCATAAAAAATTATACATAATATCATCCACTTTGTTCTACCACGTATAAAATTCTTTTGACGTTAAATATTTAGAATACTTATACTTTATTAATGAAGACGTTTTTCTTCTCCTCATTTGATTATATACTATTTAAGAATATAATCTGATTCTCTGATGAAAAAAATTAGTTAAATCTACACATGCACGTATTCATAATCATTATGAGTAGTGAAATACTTAAAAATTTCTATATCCTAAGGCATCTAGACACTCAAGTATTTTTGGAATAATCAAAAAAATAAATGGTATAATTCTATTAAGATTCCCAACATTTCACATTTTATTCTCCACCCAATCTCCTTATAATTTTTTTTACTTTTTTTCCCTCAATCAAAAATCCTATACGGAGAATATTTCAATATAAATAATCCAATTTTATTTGGGATTTTAAAATTAAAATTCAAACTTACTCATATGATATTTTTCCTAATAGACCTCACTGTTTAATATAAATTTGTATTTATAATTAGTTGTAATTTCCCCCAAATAAGATAAATGAATGCATGTATGTAAGGCTCTCCCTGATTCTATGAATTTTCCTAAAATTCAAATTCAATGTTGAATTGTACTATATTAGGGCATTATGTGGTGGTTCATAATAATTATTTTTTATATATTTTAATACATTATAACATAATAAGTCACTATGTTTAGGAGGTATTAAAAAGTATATTGGAATGAAATATTCATCTAAATATATTGTGACATTATTATCCTCCTAACGTATAGAAAATAATTTCTATATCCACTTCATCCAAACACATATATTTAGGCATGTGGGTTTTTGGTTTTCTTAGGCACCGTAAACTAACTGAAAATCCTCTACAACATATCTTCATTTAGTTCCATGGAGGTACTCAAATTTATAGGTCCAAAAAAAATAAACCTAGTCCTCCTATGAAGTGTATCATGATATTATATCAAAAATATTCTTCCATAGTCCACTTCTATTATGTAGTAAGTAGAACTGTGGCTTCAACATGTCTCGATTAGTAGTGCTTCTCAAATTATTTTTTTGCATGATGTAGGATTTCATGTAACTACTTTCACCAATATATTTTATCCAACATGGAGAAGAGTGGTTAATTTACAGTTTTTTAACTTAAAAAAAATTATAAGATTATACATAACATTTATGTTTAAAAATATCATCTTGAGTCCATCGTGATATATGAATAGTTTTCATTTTATATAAAACCTTGAAATATATATGTCATATTATTTCAAACATCATACGTACTTACATGGATGCATTATCCAATATGAAATCCTATACCCTATTAATGAAACTATCACTTCTTATGAATCACCAAAACATCATTTTAAAAAAAAACCATATAATTAAAAAAATTATATACAATAAACTCAACAATATGGAAATTCACAAAAATATTGGGTAACGTGAGGATCTAAAAAGGTAGATCGTACCCTATAGAGAGGAAATATTTAGGAATGGTAAGGTGATCAAAATTAACCCACATGAAAACATTTATTTATGAGTCTTTCAAAATCTATTTTCATGGTTAATTGTAATATAATCCCACATCTATATAGGAAAATGGGAAGGTTTCTTGAATCCTTTAGGTTGTTTTATCTCAACATTTAACTTCTGAAAAACTAAGTATCTACACACATAACTTTAAATTTACTAATTTATATTATCCAAATAAAATATTCTTTAAAATAAATGTACATATTTAATCTATACAAAGTTATAGTGAAATTTGAGTTATGGAATTCATCATGTAATTCCATATACATATCAGTTATTTATAAAACATGTAGTCACTTTCTGAATTTCAACACACAACATTTATAATTAGATTATTTTGAATTCATATAATTCATTTAATTTAATTTATTTTAAATAAAATTCATACTAGGATTATTTTTTATTCGCCAATTATTAGGTTTGGAAAATAATTTTGAAATTTTTTAGAATTTCCCCTTCCTTAATAATTCCTAGACCTAAAAATAATAAATCTATAAGGATAATTTCTTTTTAAATTCACATTTCAATAAAAAATTCATGATCAATCCTACTCAATTAATCAACAAACATATTTTCCTTCCCTTAGTGGCAGTTTATTGAGAAATAATAATGTTTAAGAAGATCTATATCTATCTCTTTTTCATTATGTTGAGCACTTTTTGTAAAAAGGATTATTCAAATTTTTGTGATAAATATTTATCTGGCATAATTTACTATATAAAAAATGCCTCCATATCTCAGAATAAAATATTATAGCTACAAAATCAAGATCATGGTTTATATAATTCTGATCATTGATCGTTAATAGTATTGATGTATAATAAAAAACTGTATAATATTTCATAAGGACATAAAAAAAGTCCTTTATTTTATGTATCATAATATGTCACAAAACTATCCCTTACATGTCGTAATTAAAATATCATTGATTTAGAAAATACAGTATTCATTTCATCTAAATATTCATTACATTTATCTGACCATAATAACATAACCCATTTATGTGTCAAAATTTTTTTATGGGTAAGCTAATAAGTGAAAATTTTTAACACAGTAATACTAGTAACCTCTTAGTTTAGGAAAATTATATACCACAATTATTTTCATTTTTTAATACCACGATTAAAATATATTTGACTCTAAAAGATAAACGAATATTTTATTCATGGAGATAATTTGGCCCTAAAAATAAAATACCTCAATCTACAATTCATACTTACTAAATTTCCCGTATAATAGTTTTCCTGTGGGAGTTCCATGAATGACTCTCCAATTGATTTGATTCTCTTACAGTCTATTCATGTGTATCATAATATCATTAAAAAATATCATAATGAAATTATATTAATAATATCTGAAAAATATATACCAAATATTCATAAAAATCAATGGATCATTTTTCAATCAATTTTTTTTCTATAAAATCATTATTTTCATAATTTTATTGAAATACTATATTGGGGAAATATTAATTTATTACTCATTATTTATAGTACATAGAACTATGTTAAATCATCAAAAAATAGTGAACCCCTTTTTGTAGATCAGACAAGTTATCAAGTTGAGAAATAAGATACTAGTTATATGTTGCAATGGAACTGATTTCCATATAATTGATGTACAATCTCACTGACCTATATTTCTTCATGAAAATATATAGTGCTCCCAAAGGTAAAAAACATGGGAGAATGAATCCCTTATTACATATATCCTATAGTTGTTTCCTTAATTCTAATATTTACACTATGAACATTCTATAGGGAGTCTTAGATATAGGGTATTCATTAGTGATTAAGTTAAAAAATTATCTTTATGCTCATGTAACATTAAAGATATCCCTTTATGAAACACATTAATACATTCAAGAAAATATGTACATATTCTATAATAATAAAACATTTTCATTCTGTAGAATTTTTTTCTCTTCTTATAAAATAATATAGTCATAGTGAGTTACTATAGTTTGATACATACTAGATTTAGAAGGTATATTATCCCCTACAAAATAAGTTGATTCTACATCTCCATCGTGACTCATAATGTTGTTCTGTTTGAAATACGAATTTACATTATACATTGAACGAAAATCCACAAAAATTATTTTATGAGAGTAAATAATATGTATAATAACAATGATTATAAATAGGGTACATATATGAAACATAACTGGGGATGATTGAAATTTTCTTATTACTATATGATTTCTTCTAAGTGTCTTTTTAGAAAACTCTCTTCTTAAGGATCTAGAGGTAATTTTATATTTTTTGGGAAATATGGAATATATAAATGATTCTAATGATATGGAGTTATATAAATAAATATATAAGTTTGTTTTTATGATTGAAGTACATGACATAACATCTTTATAAAAGTCAACATCTTTTGTAGTTATTTCATAAGAATTACATCTTTTGAAATTATTTTTCTTTAATCTTTTGGAATTGGTTTGAATAATACCCCATATCCCTATGGTTTATGAAATTGCTTATAGTGGTTTCTTTCTATCTATTGAAATCTTGAGTTATATTTCCCTTCTCTCTTCACATGTTACAAACTCCCATTCCATTAAATCATTAAAAAATGTTTATTCTAAAAATTATAATATTATGAAATTCTCATCTTTCTATTATTCTTCATTGTTGAATTTTTTCTTTATTGGTGATTATCCAAAATATCCTTTTCATGATTTCCTTTGATAAAATAATACGTAAAAAATTATTTCTCTATATTTAAGGAATATTGTACTATATCATCATATTATTAAAATGTTTGGGAGAAAACTTCACTTTCTGGGTTAGTATTATTCTCATCAGAGAAATGATCAATCTTTCATTTAAAAATATATATTATTTTTTAGTCTTTTTTAACCTTTTGAATAATTATTCATATTCATATAAATTTTTTATTAGATATTAATTAGGATGAGTAAAATCGTTTACATTTAAAATTTTTTCTCATAAGGAAAATATTAATTAAATAATAACACATTAAAAGGGTTATATACTGTCTAATATATTTCATCATCTTTTATAATATTTTGAATCAATTACCACCGTTCATCATTATATCCCATTAAACAACATACAATATGAATTACAATTTCCCTTTTATTACATCCAAAACCTGGAATAATGTTTCAAGAAACATGATCCATTGCTTAGTTACCAATTGAATAGTAGATCTTTTAAATGAAGGAGTCTGTTTCACCAAATAATATCCATCATTATTGACTTCTATTATAGAACAATGAGAGAATCCATAAGGGTAATAATAAATTTCAACACCTAGGTTAGTATCCCAAATATGGATATTACCAGGTTAGCTCCAACACCCAATTTATTTACTTTTCTAAAAGTGACTTACATAAATTGGCTATAGTTATTGATCTAATTTACAATTATTCTTTTAGAAATATCAATAAATAATGTCACACACATAATTATCCAATAACAGCCAAAATTGCAGTCCATAAGATTAAAATATAGTAATTTTTAGGAACATTAAAGGGTAATTTTTTTATGATCATTATAGTTATGTTCTTATAAAATCTATTTCCCAATTATCCTAATAAATGTTTTTGATACCAACGATAATAATCCCAACTCCAATATTCCATATGTACTATTTAGATTATCACATCTGATTTAAATGAATTGTTCCACATAAAAAAGGTTGATTAATTTAGTATTATTGTAAAACAAGTAATATAAATGAATTTAATTTTACATAGGAAACAATCAGGTAAAAAAATTCATACATCCTTAAAAAATACAATGATTATAAGTATATATATCGATGAGAGGATAACAAATAGTGGAAAATATCAAATACACAATGTGGGAAATTTTAAAAAAATATATCATAAACAAGTAATAATTAAATAATATATGAGTAATATTAAAAAAATATCTAATTTAATCAATATCATGAGAATAAATATATATAAATAGAAAATAAATTAGCCACAATATTAATAATAGCAGAAATTTTAGTGAAGTAAATGTGTAATATCAAACATCATGACCATTCCATTAATTCAACTTTCCAAGACATCATAAACCATACTCTCAAAAAATTATTCCAATACATTTCTATGAATTTGTAGGTCATCACCAAATATCCACCTAATATATCCAAATATTTATCTCATAAGAACATTCAATGCATCGAGGGTCCAAATAAAACTTTCTAACACCCATCAGTTAAATATGATCAATGTAATCCTCACATGTTGAATGAATAATATAATAAAAAATAACTATACCATATAAGTTAATAAATATTCGAATTGAATATTGAATAGATAACATTAATATTTCCCAAGAAATTGAAATAATGTTCGGAATAATTTTCTCCCAGTTCAAAGAATATATAATAATGAGTATACATTTATTAAACATATTGTTGTAGAATGATAGAGAATATATCTTCCATGAAATAAGTTTATACATTTCAAGAATGGTGGTATAATCCATAAATCCCAAATGAATTATAAGATATAATCAATTAATTAGAAATAAATTTCACGTAGTAATTGAATCGATTTTATGAATTATAGTGGAAAATGATAGTTATTATATAAAAAAGAACAATTGTTATATGTTTTGTAAAATTACTATAAAATGATTTTATAAATAATTTTGAAAATAAATTTTTGGGGTAGAAAATAATATATTAAAAATAATATAATATTGAAAAGATACTGTTCATTTAAAAGAAACTTTGAGTTCAGGATATTATAAAATTATTTAATAGTAAATCTCTTTTCAATCCTTTTGGAATATAATAACCTTATTTAACATAACAACTAAAAATTTATTAAATAAAAAGAAAATGTTTTTCTTTTAAAAATAATGTCAACTTATATAGTTATATTAATAGAGATTAGTGGTCATGGAGGTGGGAAACATGTTTTTAACTATATTCATTTAAATGAACATTAGTTTCAATCTATTGTAAAAAATCAAAAAATGACTAATTTTAAAATCATTGAAAATATTAATTTCCAAACTGTGTAAACATATTCAAATTTAGTAAAAAATTATAATTCATTTAAATTTAGATATAAACATCCATAACATAGTGTGAATAAAATGGATATGGAAGATAAATTGTCTATAAAAAAAGATGAGAAATACGGTCGGCTCTTCATATAAAATATTATTTAGTTATTTTTGAGTACCAAAAAATAGAAAATTTGGATTAAAATAGGGAAACCAAAAAATTAACCAAATTTGATTAATATAAATGGGGTTTAATAAAATCAATACAGTATAATTCCTCATTTATAAATTTAAACACTATAAATCCAGATTAAAAGTGAGAATGGAAAATAAAGCCATTGGAGTTTAATCACTTTTGAACTAAAACACTTTAAAAGATAAAATAATAACTAAAATATTAAATAACAAGAATGAATAGTAATTAATGATACAAAATATAAAAATTATAATAAATTTACTATATAAATGAATTAAGGGTATAAAATAAATTATATATCATTATAGTGGATTTGAGACAACGAACCATTACCTTGGACTATTCCATATCCAGAGGGGTTATATCCTCAAGAATAATTAATTTTTTAAATAATATCCTAATATTTATTTTATAATATATTACATTTCGTGATGGGCATTTAATAATTAATTATCATTGATTCATTAAATATTCCTTTCTTATATCAACCACTTATTGTTTTTCAGTTAATTTATCCAAAATGACTTTGGTGTATTGAGCATGGTTAAATTTGTTATAAAAGTGGTATGTAATCTCTATATTGTTACTAATTTCATGAATATTATTAATTAATCAAACACTATTTTATAGTCTATGTAATATGATAATATAAAAATATATCACATTGAATTATAGATGTGGTAGTAAATATGTACGCTCGAGAAACAGAATCATTTTCAAACAGATTGAAGGAAAGGTGGGTAGAACATATATTTAATTTATAAAATCCTAATCCGTCCATAAATAGAATTTATATTTATTAATTACATCTTTAAATGCATCCATTAAAATCTGTGTTGAGAAAACAATTCACAACTCTATAGAGACAGTATTTCACACATATACACAAGTGATATTTTCAGTTTAAATCTGATGAAAAGGAGACAGAATAATAATATATAATAATCATAAACAATATATGGAAAATATACTAATATAATTATGTTAAGTTGGATATTGAATATATTTTGGGGGTTTAAGAATAATGGATCTTGAAAATTATTAGAAAGAATATATACCCTTTTTTTTGGTAACTTTATTTGGATTACACCTAAAGCCTTGTTGAAGTGGCCTTTTAATAATAGAAGAACCAGTAGGTTAAGAAAAATAATGTTTATAAGGTATTTATATAGGAATTTGTTTTGGTTAATTTATCATCATATGTTGATAAGAGAGGAGACTAGGTTCTCTTTTATAAGTGAGGTGGGTCAAAAACATGAAAATATAAGAAATAATAATATCAAACACGTCTTACTCAATTCAAGAGGACATAAATCATTATAGTTTCAATGCTATTAAGGGAATGGTGGAAATCCCAAATAACCATTGATATTTATCAAATTTTTTATTATTTTTTCACGAAGTCGTGTCAAAATATATCAACACTTTTAACACATTCTATCCTTAACCATGGAGATAAATATTTTCAATGGTCACTAGTCATTGTGAAAAATTAATTGAAATTATATCCTAATATTAATTAAACTGTATCAAAATATTTGATTCAATTTCAATTAATCAATTCCTATAATAGGGTAAAAATATATTTTATATATTTTTTGAAAACATAATAGAAACTATTTTATGAAAAAAGATGAAAAAAACATAAAAATGAATTTATAAAAAAATCCTATAAAATGTTGATTAAATTGGATTTAACTGTATGATATTTAAATAAAAGGAAAATTATTTTAATTTCAATCCAAACCAAAAAAATGATTTTCCTTGTTATTAATTAATTAAAAGTTAATTAACAAAAATATTTTTTATTAAAATAAAAACACTATATATTTCCCAAAAATTAAAAAAATATTTCTAAGTTCAACATTATATTTTAAAATGAAACATCTTACTTTTATAATACACACACACACACACACATATATATATATATATATATTTGTGTGTGTGTGTGTATTGTTTTGAAAAAGGGTTTCATAATATTTAATGTAATTCACATATCAAAATAATATCATAAAATTGAAAGTATCACAATTTTCTGAAAAATATATTCTTCTGAAAAATATAAAAAAACACCATTATATTTCTCTACATGATTTGTTGAAAAATAAAATTCATTTCATGATATTAATTTTATACTATTTTTTATTCTATGTATTAAAAACATTCATGAACACGTCAATGTTAATTATGAGATGTATTGTTTATAAATAAAGGCATAATATAATTAATGCACATGTTATATGGATAATTTTTCCCTACCTGTGAATTAAGGATCTACCATTTATTATGATTCCATTTATAAATGTATGAATATGGGCATGAACTATGAGTATTCTAGATTAAAGGCCGAAATGGATCAATTATATTTAAATATTCAAAAGAGTAATATTGTATGTTGTCTATTTTGTTTGTTATAAAACATTAATCCTTCATTTTTTAAGATTTATAAATCATTTGTGATATATAATGTTAAACTTATTAAAATTATTTAAAATGAATACATGTTTATATTTTTTCAATTCACTTAGAATTAAATAATCATTGTAATTTTCTTTTTAGCACCAATCCTTGTATTTTGGGTTTGGATTGCCTATTTTTGTATCAAAGTAGGTTCTATTAATTTTTGTGGATTTCATTAATTAGTTTTACAATTATAATGACATAAATTCAATGAAAACAATAGATATAATTCTATATATAGGATACCATCATGATGATTTATTAATTTATTGTATAAATTTGTTTGATAAATTATATCCATATCTAGAAATTGGATAGTGGATGTTGTTGAAGAATCAATGCACTTTAGTGTAATCATCCCCATGAAAGATAGTTTAGTATTAACATGATTTTCACTGGGTGCACTATGGGTGGTCCTAAAACTACAAAATTGGGTAGACACTACCAATATATATGCTTTGGTTAATTTTCATTCCCGTTTATGAACAACTATTATATCTAAAAATATATTGATGTTATAAAATTTAATTATAAATTCTCGTGAACGAGTTATTTTAAAATGAAAAGCTTCATATGTTATGATATATATTATGTGCCTTTGTATTTTAGCAATAAAGGGAATGTTGAATTTTTAGAACATAGATTTTAATGATTTTTGGGTATAGAATATTTTTGTAAATATTATGATTATTTTTTAGAATTATATTTTTTAAAATTGGGTTATAACTATAATATAACCTCACCTAAATTAACCATTATTGATTTGAGAGTGATTTTGGTTCATCTAGAAGCTAATGTGGTGGTGTCATATTTTCAACTAAGGTATTCCATGAGATTATTTATGATACTTATCTTATTATATAAGTTGTTACTTATTCATGTGAATCATTTTTTTGCAATATTTGGAGAAAATATGAACCACGATAACAATGGTTATTATAGAAAATGTATATGTTTTTTTAATGGTAAATCAATTAGTATATAATGCAGTGTTAAAAATCATGATTTTATAGAAACTCAACTATTTGAAATTATGATTAAAAAAAATAATTTATAAGATTTTGACCACACCAATGAGTAGAATGATTGTGTTTCATATAATCTCATGTTATGAAGATGATAATGGAATGAATATTCAACTTCAAATGTGTAAAAAAGGTGGAAAGAATCACCCAAGGGAATGTCTCAATGTAATAAGGAAATTTTTCAAGTGTGGAATGATTATCAATCGATCTTGTTATTTAAAAATTGAAATAAAGGGGTCCCCCGGTATATGGGAAGGTATTATGGTATAATATAATGATACACGCACACATCAAAGCAATAATTTCAAGGATTTTGGTCATTATACACGTCTATGAACTAGCCCAAGTGTTAATTAGGTTAACATGTATAGAGACTCAGTCATAACAAACATGGATATAACATATATTTTTATGAATATTCATTACATTACAAATGTGCATTCCCACGGATAGTAATATTTTAGTGTCTTGAGAATCATGTAAAATATTAATCTAATTTGTTGAGAGATATTCAACATCTTACTTAAATATAATCCAGATTATTACTCTAACTTAAAATAATTTTTCATAACCTGGGAGAATGAAACATTATAAAGGGTGATCTCAGATGCTCAATAATAGTAAATAAATAAGATACATATGCATAACATGATAATAATGGTATGAGAACATGAGAATTACATTTGAATATCATACTAGTCATATACAATATCATGTACATTAGTCATGGAGTAATTATTTTAATATCTTAATATATGAATCATAATGTAATCTCAAACATAAATGATGAGATCATAATAGAACAATAAGATGTAGAATTTGAGGAATAAACAAAAGCATATAAAAATTATTTCCATTGTACGAAAAGATTAACGCGACAACCATCTTAGTGGAGTGGTTTCACTTCCAAAACAATCTTGGTATTCATAGTTCATTCCCATGACCATCATTGTTGTCATGGTTCACTCCCAACACTATCTTATCGAATAAATTCATTTACTAAACTGAGTTCCCTCCTCATTAAATACATTTCCACCTCATTATATATAGATATTTAGCAAATTAATTAGGGGTATATATTGGCCTCACCCATCTAAAAATAAATTAAAATAAACTTGTACACAAGATCCTAAACAACCATATCATAACCCATGATAAGAAATGTGTATATTAAATATTCTATCATATCAATATCGTTAGAAAATAGACATGTTTCATAATCAATTTATTAAACTATATCCCATTAAAATAATCATGTTTCTTAAAAATATAACATCTGAATGTGAAATGGGTTTCATAAAAATATAACTCATTAAAGATAAATGAGTTTCATAAACATCATGCCTTCATAACATAAATTTTTTAGAGAAATAATATGAATGAAGCTATTGGATCATATCCCTAGTAATTCATGAGTAACACCAATAGATGTAATATTAGATAGGAAATAAGTTTTAATGATATTTTATAAAACATTTCTGTAGGAAAATATCCTTTATTCTTGAGAGAAAATAATTTTTAAAATATAAAACAATCTAAAAAATATTTTCTTTTAAAAGAACCTTCAAAAATTATAAATGAACAATGAAAACATTTTGAAAAAAATTAATAAAAAATTTATAATGTAAGCATTAAAAAAATTGAAATCATATTTCATTGATAACATATAATGTAATATAAAAAATATTATGAAAATCATTTCCCTTTAAATATTAGAAAAAAATACTAATAAATTTTGGAAATATTATTCATTGAAACATATAAAGTAATCATTAAAACATTTTGAAAACATTTCTGCTCGAAAAAATATAATAGAAGACTAAATTATTTTGAAACCCTTTTTCCTTGAATTCTTAGATAATACTAATGATTTTTAAAACCCTTTTTCCTTGACAAATTATAATGGATGCTTGAAAAAAAATTGAAAACCTTCTATTTGAAAATCTATAACGGAATATATAAAATTATTTAAAATAATTTTTTAACATAAATCCTTACTGGAAAAAAATTTATTTGAAAATATTTAATGGAATCTTGAAACAAATATGAAAACATTTTTCATTCAATACATTTTGAAATCATTTTTCCTTGAAAACCTTTAAAAGAATATCGAAAACATTTTAATATACTTTTTATTCAAAAATTGATTTAAAAACATATAAAATAATACTTTAAAATAATAGGAAATTTTATTAATTTTCCAAGGAAATTATCATAAATGATAATTTAATAATAATTTGAATTTTTTTAGAAAAAATTGTTTTGAAATAACATTATTCTCGACTGAAGAGTTAATTAAGGTCATATTTTCATAGAAACATTTTTCTAATTATCTTACGTAAAAAATACAGTAAAAATGAAAAAATATATGAATATATCATGAATTTCTAGAAGATAATACATTTATCAAATTTTAATTATATATGGATCAAAATATTTCACCAATGGGATTATAATCGTAGAAAATTCCAATAATAATGATATTGTAGCAATAAACTCTTACCACATAAGTAACATCAAATAATAATATTGCAGATATGAGGAAATTTAAATAATAGTAAAATAAAATTGAAATAATAATATTCGTGATACAAAATTTCAAGGGATAGTATATAAACCTTGTAAAATAATATAGGTGTGGAACATAACATGTGTCTCAAAGAGGGAAAATAGAGATAAAATTACATACCTTATTTCGTAACATTTTAAATGTACAACCACATAAAATAGAGATAATAAGATAGTTTTGTAAATATATATATATATATATGATAATAATCAAATAACAATTTCATGGGATATATATAAATAACAGAAAATTAATGAGTGGTGAACATGTCATGTATCTTCCAGATGTAAAAAGTGAGGTAAAATTCAATTACTACTTGAGTGAATTTTGAATCATGATATCCATATAATAATACCATAAATTGAAACATATAATATCATTAAATTAATAAAATTCATGATATAACATTTAATATTTTATTACATACATCACACAATAAGAATAAGTGGTGAATATAGCATATATCTCATCGAAATAAAAGTGTGAGGAGAAAACCCTTACCTTAAGTATTTACATTATTCACATATGTTGAATCATATAATATATAAAAATAAGTTTATTATAAATCCACCATAGAACTATATTATTATATATCATACAATATATGATTTGATTATTAATTTATATTACCTCTTTATTACCAATTCATTGGTAATGTTATTTTTTGTGTAATAATCTCATTGTTTTTCATATATGTTTTGACTTGTTATTATTTATCCTCTAAAATAGATCATAAATTGCATATTTAAATATTTTAAAACATGATATAAATAAAATATATTTTCATTATATATGTATTTATAATAATCTATATAATATAGAAATATAAAATGGAATATAGTATTTATAGAGATGGTAGGTTGTACGTATACATGAAGGTTGTTTCAGTTTTTTTTTTCAAATTGAAAAAAAGAAAGTAATTTAATTATGAGTTTATATATATACATTATTCCATTATAATTAATTTTTTTATATGTATTATATACATTTACTAAACCTATTTTTAATACATTAGATGGAATCTGTGAATGAATCACATCGCTTTGAAGAGGCAGTATTCCACAAGTCCACTAACAAAGTTATCATATTTACACAAAAAGGAACGACTGAAGTTAGGTTTTAGATATTAATTGTAGAATCATATGTAAAAAATAAATAACATATATATAATATATAAAAATTATTTCTATCATAATTATCATCCATGAGATGTGGTAAATGAAAAATGAACAACATCGTTTCGTGAGGATGTAGTATGTCATACACAGAAACAGTTAGTTCATTACCCATATGATGGAAGTTTGTGTAGGTTTAGGTGGAACCCTTGGACAAACAATATATCATTACATTGAGGTTAATGATATTTTTATATAATTTTTGAATAAGAATAATTGATTGGATATATATTGAAAATAAAATAACAGATCATTTGGAGGGATGAAACTTCTTATTTGGGTATCTCATCTTGGTTTGCACGAAAGGGATTACATGAATGGATTTATTCCCATGGTTAGGTTTCTAGGATAATGGGTGGTATCTTTTGAGGATATTTTGGTTGGTATTTGCTGAGAAAAATTTCTTGATATGTGTAAATATGTGAGTGGAGATGAGTTCCATTTTATAAAGGAGGAGGTGTGTAATTCTTGTAAAAATTAATTGGTAAACACTATTAAGAGGTCTCTCTTATATCATGTGACACAAATAATTGTCCATTTTCAATAAAGGAGTTTAATTATTATAAATATGTACATAAAATGTCTTTTGTACATGTTACTAGGTTATTTCACCCCTTAAATTAATCACTCACCACAATGTAATCCTGTAATTATCTTAATTATTGTAATTTATTTTTATAACATTCCAGAAAATTGTTTTTGTCAAAAAAAAGTACAACATATAATAAATTAAAAAGTATTCTGATTTAATGTATTGAATAAATTTATTAGAAATTATAATACCTTAAGTGTAAGAAATTAATATAAAATTAGTGATGTTGATGAGAAGAAAATACACATTTTTTCAAGTGAAAATGTTTTAAATCAAGATTTTTTTATATACAATAACGATGTGGAAAGGAATAAAATGACCTAAATTTGAATAATTTTGATGAAGTAAATATGAATATACATTAAAAACAATTTGAGATATTATATAAAGATATAATTAAATAAGAAGAAAATGTTATTTTCAATTAAAATTTAGTATTTGTCACTATTCCGAAAAAAATGATACTTCATAAAAAATTCCAAAAAGTCAAAAAAAATTGTAATATTATTATTTAAAAAATGGAATTTTTTTTCAAATAATAATTATAAAAGTATCAAAATTTAGATTTAAAATTATTTCTCAATTAAATGGCGATAAAATTATCTTTTCAAAAAATTTATCTATTTATTCATAAAATTGGGTTTATTATTATCTTACATAGATACAATATATTATATGAATATGAAATTATTTTGATTTAATATGTCATATAAAAATTTCATTAAAAAAATTCATCAAATCTTAAATTATAATTTGTTGTGAAAAAGTGATGTTTGTTTATAAATGAATAGTTTTCTTTGAAATTGAATTTCATTTATTTTATATTGTTAATTTGTTAATTTATATCTAATTAAAAACCACATGAATAATTTTATATACATGTGAATGTTTTTAAAAATTTAGTAAATATTATTCAAAACATCCATTCCAATGGATATGGGGTAACTATTCCTATATTTTAATAACAGTATTAATAGTGTATTATAGTTTGGTAAAACTCAATCCATTCGTGTAACAGAATCTATTGATGGAACTAAACATTTGGTGTAACAAGAGAAAAAGATACTATTTTGTGTATATAATTTTAATTTATGTGTTGTGTTTAGTGAAAACCTATATTGTTTTTGAGTATTGTGCATTCGAAACATAGTTCTTTCGTATAATAAACATATATCCAGTGTTCTGGGAACTGAAAAATAACCAAAATCACATTAATTTGAAATTAATTTCACAAAATATCATGGTGTTACATTTTACACCCCTTAAATTATTTTCTCAATTTAAATTCATTTGGGTTATCAATTGTTTAATACATGTAGGTTCCATTCATAGAAACCCACATTGTAAAAAGATATACCAAAAAATTATTTTAAACGTGGACTTTAATATATGACAATTATGCAAAGTAACTCATATCCAGGTATCCACATATGATAACATAGGTAGAAAGTGAAATCAAGGGAATGCAATAGAAACCTAACAATCATGTTCTGATGGATAGTGATAGAGAACATGGTTAGGAGAAATTTAATGATAAAAAATCCATACCCCAAATAGTCTTGAAAATGGTCATTATTTCATCATAAGTGATGATAATGAGAATACATTTTATTTCATGACCCTTCTCAAAATGCTGAAGAAGTATCCTTAGAAAATGTACTTACTTTATTATGTTACGTATCATAATAAAAATATCACCCTTGGGTTGTGCCTTGATCAATTTACACTTCATATCTTATTCCATGATCTAATGGTGAATCTTCTACTCCAAATATGTGAATACCTTCATCATGTATTCTCTTTAAATATGCTAATAATCTAAATTACCATAAATTACTATTGAAAACATACATGTTATTTATTATAAAGTGGAATCCATATATTTGTTAAATCCAAAAATGTTGTAAACATGATAAATGATAACATAAACTAATTTTCAACAAATTCTTAATTAGTTCCAATGTAATTACTATCGTCCAATTTCATTATTCGAAACCAACATATTATTATTCAAACAGCATTTTTATACCTCCAAATCATATTAATAGTTATATTTATTTTATATATGGTGTTTCCATGAATATAAACTAGCCATTAACTCAATTTTCTAGTCCATCAAACCCGTTCAATATATTCTTTTAAATCCTATGTGAAAAAACATAACCTGAACAATCTTTAAATAATTATACATTCACAAGTCTTGATTCCAAATACATAAATAATTAAATCATTCTAATTGATCCTTAATCCATAACTAGGATACCTCATCTTATTCTTTAATACCTCTTTCCTTTCACATTTCATCTACAATATAATAATTATATGAAATATAACCATTAGTCATACCACCTTTCAAATTCACTTTTAGTGTATTCCACTTAGGATATTTATTTTTGTAATGAACATTTATGCCACACTTAAATCATTAAATCATTGGTGATGTGTTTGGGAGACCAATTTTCCCATCCATAAAATTTACCAAACTTTTTATTTTTCATTTATAGTTACCTGTTTTGTTTCCTTCTTTTACATTCTCAAAAAAAAATTCGTAGGTTCTATTCCACATTCTCTACACAGAGGAAGCTGAATATTCATTCCCCAATGGTCTATATTACCCAAACTCTTAGTGAAATATTTTGTTCTCTGAGTTATTTAGTCCAAGAGTTGTTTAAGGTATATATTTTTAATCTTATTTTTTGAAAACTAATTATGATTGGTCATAACATTCTTAAATCCTATTATTTTTTTATTTTTATGATCATCATCATATTTTTTCTCACATTAAATATTAACCGACTTCTTTACTATTCCCTCCTTTAAATATAACCTAAAACCATAGTGTTAGAATCACTTTTTGTAGAATAAAACATAAAAACCATTACAAATAACTTATAAAATTCCTAAATTGTGACAACTTCTTTAAAACAAATGACATGTTTGGATTATCCTTAGAGAAATCCTTAGAAATGTCCTTATAAATATTCCTAGGTATCTCACTAATATTGTATCACCCTAGATCCCAAAGGATTAATAAAAAATTCCTTTTATAACAACTATATTGACCCATGATTAACATACAAAGATATTATATTATTTTAGATAAATATTCATCTTAATATAAAAGTACATGATTGAGGCACATAATAGGTTATTATCATTGGAAACTAAGAAAAAATTATTTTAATTTGGTGAATGATCTTAAATATTTCCCTTATCCAATTTATTTATCCTACTTAATACTTTTATTCATGATAGTGGGAAACGAAACAAAATAATGGGTGAACATAGATGCTCAGTAAGGGAAAATAAAGGAGATACATAAAAATTACATAATAATAAGCATAGGATAATGTGAGAAAAATATTTTAATATCAGATCCAATAAATCATAGATCATATACATGATTCATGTAATAAATACTGGAAGATGATAATATATGAATCTTATAGAAATAAGGATTATAATCTATATGATTATAAGATTAGAATAAAATATAGAATTTTTGGCACACTCCTAATAATTTAAATATCATTTTCCTAATAGTCTAGTATTAATGACAACACAATAATAGTGTAATGAGTTAACTCCTCAAGCCATATTGGTAGTCAAGGTTCACTCCCTTGGCCATATTAGTATTGAATGTTTACTCTGAAAACCATATTAGTTTATAATGTACTTTATTGAATGGAGTTTACACCCCATTCCAGTCATGTCTATCTCATTAGATATGAATAATTACAAAATTCATTGAAGGGAGATATAAGTCAAAATAATATCATAATTAAATCATAAATACATGTTCCAAAGGATCATAAAATATCCTATCACAACCCATGAATTGAAATGAGTATCATAAATGTGTCATCGTATGATAACCAATAGAAACTAAAAATATTTTTTAATCAATATATCAATGAATAAACCATTGAAATAAGTATATTTCATTTGAATATGACTTGTAAAAGATAAATGGGTTTTATAGAAATATAACCCATGTGTGATAAACTAGTTTCAAAAACAAAATTCCATCAAAACATTTACCATTAGAAAATTAATATAAATGGAACCCTCAGATAGTATCCTCAGTAATGCATGAGTAACACTAACGGATGTCATATTAGATGGAAAATAATTTTGAATGAACTTTTAGAAAAATTTCATTATTAAAATATCATTTCTTCTTTGAAAGAAAATACTTTTTATAACAGAAATAATTTTTTGAAATTTTGTTTTTTTTGAAAATAACCATTAAAACATAGTAATGATGCTTGAATGTATTTTGAAACGTTTTCCACAAACAATTTAAAAAATCCCAAATTAATTTTGAAAACCTAGATATTTTAATTTTCAAAATAAATATTGAAAAAATTTAGAAACACTTTTTCCCAAAAAATTTATAAAATAAACAAGAAAACATTTTGAATCTTTTTTCCTAGAAAATTTATTAAGGCTTCATACAAAAAATTTGAAAACCATTTTCCTTGAAAAAATATAAAATATAATTGAATCTATTTTGAAAACATTTTTCCCTGAAAATAATTAAAACAATCATGAAAACATTGTGAAAACCATTTTCCTTGAAAATTTAAAAATGAAGCTTGACAAGGTATTGAAATACATTTTCATGGAAAAAATATAATCGAAGAATGAAAATCATTTAAAAACATTTAAAACATAAAACATTTTTGAAAACATTTTTCTTCTAAAACATATAAAGGAAACATAAAAAAAATAACTTTTCTAATTAAACTCATATATAATATTGAAAACATTTTGAAAAACTTTTTTTGAAATTACATTAAAAAAATAAAAAATAATCCATGAAGAACATTAAAAACATTCAAAAAAATTCCATAAAATTATATAAAATATTTATTTAAAAATATTTTTGATAAATATTTATAAAACATTGTTTTGAAAGAACACATATTCTTTATTAAAGAGAGTAATGTGGTCGGATTTTTAAAGAAACATTTTTTTAATTATAATAAGTACCAAAGAGTGAATATTTTGTACTAATACACGATTATATCATGAAAAATAAAATCAGAATAAAATTCATTATTGTCCTTTTGAGATGGATCATAATATTTTTTCAAAGGATGCATAATCATATACAATCCTGCTAATGATGAGGTTGTAGAAATAAAGTCTTAACACATCAGAAACATCAAGACATAATAATCATCAAGGAATTAAAATATGATTAGAATAAAATATAATGAAAAAAATAAATTCATGAAAAAATATTTCAAAGGATATTATATATATAATTTAAAAGAATATATGTTCTTATAATAACTTTTGTCTCGAAGAAAGGAAATTTGAAATAAAATGACCCTACCGATATGGTAACATTTGAAATTCCAAACCCCCTGAAATAGATTATATTTTTTCAATAAGAATAAAATTTATGGTTAGTAATAATAAAATAAATTCATGGATCGTAAATACACCACACAAAACAATCGTGTACTGAATGTGGTATGTATCTCACGAATATGAAAAAGAGAGCTGAAATTACTTTAATACTTGAGTGAGTTTTGAATCATGAGATACATGAATGAAAAAAATATATTGTAATATTAAATATCATGACATAAAATAACATCATTATATAAAATTTCATAGGTCATTATATACATCACACAACAAAAATTAGCGGTGAATAGAGAAGACATCTCTCAAAAATGAATGTGACGCTAGAAAACGCTTACTGTAAGCCTTGAATTTTGTTATTGATGATCAATAATCTTGTATAATAAAAAATAATTTTAAATTATATATATTAGAGAACCATATTATTTTATATAAAAACATATATTATTTTTTATTCCTTTATATTACCCATTTTTTACAAATCCATATTAATGTTATCTTTTAGGTAATAACCACTTTGTTTTTTTCATATATGTTCTGACATGTTATTATTGATCCTCTTACATAGATCATAATTTAATTATTTAATAATTTAGGACATGATATAAATAAAAAATATTTTCATTTTATATGTATTTATAAAAATCTATGAATGATATAAATATGAAATGGAATACACTGTTCATGGAGAGAGTAGGTGAAACAAATGTATGAACATTGATTCTGTTTTTTTTTCATATTTAAATAATAAAATTAAATGAAATATGTATATATTTTATTATTATTATAGTTTAATCATTATTTAATACCTACCAAATAAATTTTCTAAACTCATCATTAATAAATTCCATGCAATGTGTGATCAAATCATATCGCTTTGAGGTTGTTGTAGTTGACACGACCAAAATCAAACTTATCAAATTTACAAAAATTGGGAATCATGAAGATATATTTTATATAATTAATAGAAAATCATAAATAGATAAAAACATATCATATATATCTTATAAAATAGTTTTTACTTTAGAATTACCATCCATGAGTGGTTTTAAAGAAATGACAAATGATATTTTTTGTCTGGCGAAAGTCATTTGTACGCATGACTGATAAGTTCATTACCCATTTCATAGAAGTGTGTGTGGGTATAGAAAAAAAACAATAGAATAAAAATATATTATAATATTTATAATATTGATGTTATTATATAATTAGGTAATAATAATAATTAAAGGGGTGAATAATGAAAATTAAACTAAACATCTTGTGGAAGTATGTTACCTATATATTGTGTAACTCTATTTGGTTTTCACTATATGGATTCCTTCTTTTGATTTCATAAAAACTGAGGCATATATTATAATGGGTGTGATACTGGGAGGATATTATGGTGATTATTAACTCATCCAAATGAATTTATTGTGTGAACAAGTGAGGGGGAGTGAGTTCCCCTTTTATAGTGGATATCTAAAGTCATTCTTGTAAATATAAAAAGGTAAACACTTGTGAGAAGTCACCCTTCAATCATGTGCCTCTGTTAATATTTCAATTTAAATTATAGATTATTATTTGTTGATATATTTCCATACAATAGATTTTGGACATGTTTCTAGGTCATTTTACCCCATAAATTAATATTTAACCACAAATAAATCTTATTTTTACATTAATCACTATATTTTTTTTAATTAATTTGACAAATATTTTTGCTCAAAATGTATTTTAACCTTATTAGAAATTATCAATTACTCTAATTACAAATATGGAATAATGTTTTCAAATATCTAATAATATAGGATGCATAAATTAATTTCATATTAATCCAGCAGATGGGATGATAAATTTTTTTTTTAAGTTAAAATGTTCTAAGGTTTGAATTATTTTTACATCCAATTTCAATTTTAAATTGATTCCAATTAACTAAATTAGATAAATTTACAATGAATTGATATATATATAATTTAAACACTATATAAAATGAAATTTCAAAATATATTAATTAGATGAAAATGGATTTGTCTATTAAAATTCAAAATTTCACTATTCATAAACATAAAGGAACATTTTAGAAAAATAATATAAATTCACCCAATGTAAAGTTTGATATTCCATTTCAAAACAATTCTCTGTTTTTAAAAAAAATTAATTGTGATAAAATTTAGATAAAAAATGGGGTTCCCATTAAATGGTGGTAAAATTATTTTCTGAAAAATATTTCATTTAATTCATAAAATTGGTTTTTTTATTATATTAAACCTATAAAAAATACTCACTATGTGACCTAAAATATTTAATTAAATATGTAATAAATAATTTTTTTCAAAATCAACCATAAATTGTGGTTTGTTTAATTTATTTAGATAAAAAAAATTTTACATAGATAAATAGATTTCATAGAAAAGGAATTTCATTATTTTAAAATAGCTCTTACATTTGACTCGATCTAATGGATAACCAGTGAAATAATAAAATATAAATATATATATATAAGAAAATAATATTTTCACACATTAGTTAATATTATTTGTAACTTCCATTCGAACATCTCGGTGGTTAATATAATAATTTTTTAATAACAATATTAATTTTATGTTGTTATTATAAAAAACCATGACTTGCGTGTAATGAAAGCCATCAAAGTAAACTAATATTGTATAAGAAATAATCCAAACATATTGTTTCATTTTTTAAAAGATAATATACGTGTCTCATGTAGCACAATATAGACTTTATTTTCATTATAATGTAAGCCACACATAGTGAATTAATATAAATAAATATTTATTCAGTGTAGTTTGAAAGGAAAAATATCAAAAAAATTAAATTAATTCCAAAAAATTACAAAAATATCAGGTTATTATAATTAGTGCCAACAACCTCCAAAATCATAGTAATAAATACAATCGGTTTTATGTTGTGATAGTGATTGGAATCATCACAATTGAGGTAAAAATATCTGCCACTTAGGTGTTATGGATGTCTTGTTGGATTTTGATTCTAGAATCTCTCTTATGATTGGATGGTTTCAAAAGAACATTAAATCTCGAACCTTATGATTTGATTATAAATGAAAACATCTACATGTATGATTACTTTATTCTAGGTTGAATTTTTTGAATCATGTATTATGTAATAATTAAAATACTTCAATTAGAAGAGTTTAACTTGATTGTTTGAAAGGGTTTCAATCTCTCTACGTAATGGAAACATTATTTTATAGAATATGGAAATAATATTTCATATAAACCTATGACAGTCCACTAATGTAAATATAATAGTATACACCCATTAGAAACAAATTATATCATGTGGATCATGATACAAAATAACTATAAACTCTTGGGTCAAACAGTTTTAGAAAAACTAAATTTTTGGGATAATACTATTATGATGGAATGTTATGATTCATAAATTTTAAAGGAACATATATCCCTAGAAATAGAATCTAATGTATTTTCAATATTAACGATATACATATTTATTATCATTAGTAATAATAATTAATATTTCTATGATACAATTTATTTAATGGGGAAAACATAAATTCTAATTTTTTTGGTATATAGTTCTTAATAAATAAATATAGATTAAATATATTGTATCACATGAATCACCAAATAAGGGAGGAAATATATTATATTATATTATTATTATGAAATTTATAGGAATATTAAAATGTATTGTGAATATATTTATATTACTCCACAATGTTTTGTACACATAGAGGGAAAAAATATAATTATATTTTTCTTTCTCAAAAAATGTGTTTTCAATGTTTTTAATATTTCCTCAAAATTAAATAATTTTTTAAATTTTTAAATATTATTTAATATAAATTAATATTTTGAAATATCTAAAATAGAAAATAATTATTTCTTAATTTCAGAACAATTAAAATACCATTTTCATTAAATTTTTTATTTACATTTTTTAATTTAATTTAAAAACTATATTTATAAATTTTATTATGTAAATTTTATAAAATTATTTTCATTTTAGAATTCATCATATCAAATTATAAATGGATACTTTTTTCGTAATTTTTTTTTGAAAAATTTGATTTTTAGGTGAATAATGAAAGTATTATTTTTACAAAAATAGTAGCTCCTATCAATATATCAAGAATTTTTACATAAAAATTTATAAAATATATTTCATGCTAATTTTTTAATTGAGATAAATTATGTATTTTTAATGTACTATGTTTAATTTAGAAACCCATGACAAAAATTTTAAAACATAAACAATATGTTTTATAATAAAAAATAATTGTTTTATCCATATCTATTAATTATGCTTTTTCTACGTGATATTAGTTTTTGGATTTCAATCCACCATTAGTAATTAATAATCCAAATAATTTTATTCGCATCACTATCATTGACATGATTTCCAATCATAATATATATGCTTGAAATAATCATTTTACAAAAATGAGTGTTACAGGATACATCTACTAATATTTAAAATAATTTTACCTAAACAAATAAATTTCATTTTTAAAATGGATCTTAAATTTTGAATCATTATATTTAAAAAATTTATTATATATAATATAATTTTGATCCATTCATTATTAATTAAATAGGATGTTATTCATTTCCAAAAAATCAAAAGATGTTAAAAGTGATTAATCTAAATAAAAAATGAGAAACACATTTAAAAAAAGTGTTAAATTGATTGGTTGATATATTTTCACCTTTAATACAACTCCTGCATTATTATTTCCAACTTTTTATCAAAATAAAAAGTAAAACATGCCCTATCATTGTTTTAAAATGTTGTATATACAAAATTTCATTCCATTCTGTTATAGAAGGATTTTTCTTCCACACAAGTACATCATTAATTATAAAGAATTATATCATCCAAATATATAACCTATATTATCTTCCACTTTCTTCCCATATACCAGAATCCTTGATCATTCCAAATTTTCTGGATAAAGAGACTAATGGTGTTACCAATGAATGAAAATCCAAAGGGAAAGGTAATTTTCACAATCAAGATCCCCAAATTATTTCAATATTATACCCTCTAAAACCTATTGAACAAATAAAATAATAATATCACCGATATTAATAATATGAAAAAATGTAAATATAGTAATTTAATATCCATTTTTCCTTCATCCAAAACCATTCGAATAATGAATATGTCATCATGTGTACATGTGAACTATTGCATGACTGAATAGTGTGTTTGATTTTTAAACCCTCCCATACATAGAAGGTTATAAATGTTTATTTAAATTATTAATATTATATATATATATATATAATTATTGACAATTATTAATTATAAAAAACCAAATATCATTTTCGTAATCTATGCAAAAAAGAACATATCACCCTTGTATAGGTATAGACTACGACCTCCATGAAAGTTAGATATTTCATTCTCAACTCTAGTATTTTAAATATTTATCTAAATCTATTTTAATAGAGTTTAAAAAATTAAAAAACATATAAATAATATATTTACACTTCTTTAATAATTATATTTTTCTAACGGTATAACTTTCACAAGAATACTCACCCATAGATTGTAGTATGTTCATGATCGGGTTGTCTTAACCACCTATATGAAAAATTCTATAAAATTTTATCATGAATAACTAAGGAAAAAATATTAATAGATTTATTGGAAAATAACTATTATATCACTATTTTTTGGTTCTGTATTAGTGATGGTAATATCTAACCCCTTATTAATATACCACCCCTTATTCATTAAAATTACCAAAACAAGCTCCCCAGAATTTCGTAATCATGAATTGCAATGAAAGTACTTATGAAATGATATTATAAATTTTTAAATAATTATAAATATATATTATATTATCTTTAATGATATAAAAATTCATAAATTTTAATATTTTAACTAAAATCGACACATCCACTGTGAAACTTAAACTGATATAAAAATAAAAACTAATTAACCGTAGATTAATAAAATTAAATATAACTATTCAATATATTTTCAACATAAGTTTATATAATATTTCTACTAATGGTTATAAGTATGAATAAGATTATGAAATTATTTTTTAAGATATTTATATTTCATACAAGATGTTAAAGGGGTTATATAGAATTTTAGGAATTAATGAATGGATTTTTGCATCACAATTTTTCATTATTTTGATAATATCTATATTAACCAATTTCATATATATATATATATATATATATTGGTCATGGTTTCATTTTATTTTATGAAATTTATTATTAGTTCTCATGTTCTAATATTCATCGGATTTCAATACAAAAGATAACAACATTGTAATGTGTTTTCTTAACATAACATATTTTTTGAGTCATTGTGAATACATTTTTACAATTATTTTACAATATGGTTTTGTTATAATATGTGATGATATAATAATGCCATTAATCCTTCTTTTATAAGTAATTACATTGATTAATTGTTTTCATCATAAATTATGATAATGTTAATAATAATTAATATTCTCTCAAATTAATACTTTTCCCTTCTATGTTTGTATTTACCCTTCACAATAATTCTATCCTTTATATTTTGAAACCTTATTATATGTTTATTTATGTGCCCTTAAAATTTCCCTTCTCCTCTATCAAAAAAATTTCCACATTTTATGTTGTCAGTTTTTGAAAATGGTATTTGAAAATATTCAAAATGTTTTCCTTACGTGATCATATATTTTTCTTCAGCCACACTTTTACTCGTGATAGTATATATGTCATTTTCAAGGATCCAATATTGAATATTATTTTTTAAATGTAGTTTTATTTACATAACCTTCCTAAAAGAAATATATCTTTTTAAAATTTTTCACTATCGAGAATTTTTTCCAATAGTAATATTTATAAAAAAAATTCACTTCACTTTTTTCAAATGTTTATTTTATATTCAAGAAATTATTATTTATAATTATTTAGAATTAATGATTTTGTGAACGAATGCTTTTAGATTATTAAAAATTGATCATTAAGAAAGTGACATGTAACATATTTGTTTTTATAATGTTCAGAAATATTTTTTAATATTTATTTTTGGGCTCAGATTTCATTATCCTCATCATGTCAAAAGGAGTTATATACATATAATGTTTTTTTTTCAGGATTCTCTCTCTTAATGTCTTATGAATTCATATTTTGTGTTACTGAAATTTTATATATCAAACAAATAATTTTTGAATTCATTTTATGTGACAAAATTTGGAAATTTTAGGAAACCCATTTCCATTCCAGGGGTTATATATGAAATGTGTATTGACTTTTTTTAATTTTTATAGGTTTTGTATTATATATTTAATGAATACTATTTTCAGTCAATTTTTGATTTAGAATTTAATCAAGGTAACCTTATTTCATTCCACAAGTACATTATAATATAATGAAATATTTATTTCATGTAGAACATATATATATGGATGATTGAAAACTGGTGTGATGGCCACCAAACATGATCACCAAGTCAGAGATGGGGGAGAATCACACAACCACATTCACTCAACCTCTTATCCAATAGAATTCCTACTAGCATAGTGGGCATAAACCACATTGTGCCGAGAATATTCCATAAATAACAAAAAAATCATATTAAATATCAAAAATATAACAATCATAGTATAAAATAAATCCAATCATTGAAATAAATAATGTCATATTCCCATGATATGATAGATGGGATAAAAGATCACATATAGTCTCCAATGAAATATCCCCACATGGTATAAATTTTAGTAAGATAAAAAGGGAAAAATAAATAAAAAACATAACTATAATGATTCTAGACTCTATCCTAGAATCACCTCAACCAACTATCTATTCCTGTATGGAATCCTTAAACAAGATCCAAGTAATCTATTAAAGTCTTGTACCATAATTTCCACATGTGTGATGTGATTACCACTCAGGGTGTAAGTATAAAGCTAGTATGGAAAACCAATGAATCCTCAGAATAAATGTATCAGGTCATAAAATAGTGTATAAGAAAAAGGAATATAAATACATAAATAATCATAAAACCCATTAGTTCATCAGGAACAAACTCGGCTTCCACAAACCCCATATCAACCTACTTTTTCACATTATTGTAAGGTACTTCTATTAGAATCCATTAAAACAAAAACCCACAACCCATTATAGATCCTTAGTCATGGCCTCATCTTGCACACTCACTTATCCCTAAAGAATATCATGTGATCAAACAATCCCACTAGACCACCCTTATATATTTTATGGAGGAAAATAGTCACACATAACATTATTAAGTGTTTGTGGGAGGTCCAATCAAAACGTCAACCTATCATGATGGTCCTTGTGTAGACCATCATCACAATGTTTTTATTATATGGTGATTAAGTTAAAAAACATACATTCTAACCCATTCTAATGATTATTGGGAAGTCAGTCATTTACATTTTCCTATACTCATGGAGTCAAGGGAGGCAACACACATACACATGTACAAGAATCAATATGCACATGAAATGAGAAAAAATTCCATTACAACCTCGATCCAATGTCTTGATCATGATATACATCATCAAAACCATATCAAACCACATCACTCACAACTGTATTCAAAACCCACACCAAAAGAGAAAAAAAATCAGTAACACACTTATATAATCCCCAAAAGACATTCTAGCTCATCCCAATCCCAAAAAAACACCTTACAAGACCATTCACCCAAGATGGATTCACTACCCATATACCCCAGTAAAAACATCCCACTATGTATTTCATGTCACATGTGTAAACAAATTCACCACGAAAAACCCTATTCAAATTATCCAAAAAATTATTTCTACTTTTAAACCCAACTGAAACCTTACATTACCATTTAATGATGTTTATAGATCAATCATTTTTTCTACAGCAGGTATGTCTTCTATCATTTCTCATGCTTGTAATCAAGGGGATTAACTACCTAAGGCCCTATATATTCTATCCCAACCATCTTATCCCCAAATAAGACCCAAAATAATGTTCTATGACTAAACACATATTTAGAAAACCCTACTCATATTCTTGAAATAAGTAATTTTTCCACTAATACAAGGTATTAATGTAACAATTCTCCTCTATGTATCCTACCATGTCAATAAATACCTCACCCACTAACTCTACCATGAAAATTAGTAGGCCTGTAGGGCTACACACACTCTCGTATATAATTAAAGGGATATAATTTTACATAAATATAAAAAATATAAAATAATTAACCTCTTAAACATGATAGAACCCAATTAGTAAGAATCAACACATAAATTGATCTAGACAGAATGGTTCCAGGAAGACAAACCGAAATTCCATATATTATAGTTATAGAAATAATAATATTATAAATTATTTTTTTATTGAAATGATGGACTTATAACAACTTGTAGTAATGAAATAAAATGAATGGAACTTGAAAACCCAAATAATTAAGGGTAATGGAGCCAAAATTATCATCGAAGGATCCTCATTCCCAAATAGGTTATAGTGAGGTTGGGTAATTATAGTTGAGGGGAAAACATAGAGATATGAGAAATTATAAAATAATAATTAATTAACCATACTCCCAAAAACTCCAATAATTATTCATCGGACACCATTGTCTTGGAAGTGGGTTTTCGTAGTGATCCTTAGATAATGAGGAGACAACCGACCATTCTTTGACATGAATTGGCTAACTGGTGGGCCTAATAAAAATCATTATACAATTTTATTTCCCATTACCTATTCCCAAGATACCCAGAGCTACCAGACACCAAAAAAAATAAGACCAATGGAATAATAATTCTTGTAGAAATTATTATAGTATATGATGGATCATGTAATTGAAAAATACCCCCTCCAATGACTTATCATCCACAAAAATAACTTCACAGATCACCCTCCAACATCCTGGCCACTTAACATGACATTTAACCACAATATAAAATCATCTTATAAGTAATTTCCATGTGATCACACATTATAATTAGATGAAATAACTTTCCATGTAGGCCTTTTGTCAGTTCAATCCCACAAATCCCTCTACAAACACCATTCAAGTAATACTCTCCTAAAATTTGTTATCCTAGTTATAAACCCAATCACATCCCCCTCTCATTTCCACGAGTCATTAAAAATTTCCATCTATCATCATAGAGCCTTTTAAAAAGATAGAGTATCATTCAATTGGTTTCTTCTAGTAGTTCCCACTCATCCACCACAACATATTAATGCACATGGTCATCTATAATTTATTTTTGATATTTGTCCTCTAACATTAACATAACATAATGACCCACCTCAGCACCTGAGTTTGGTTTGAACGTATTCCTCTCCCAACATGTAAAGAGAAACTCTATCACCACTAGATCTCTTTCAAAAAACAATTTAATTTCTTCTAAACTCTATCATCCAACCTCAAGACTAATGCTTCATGCATCAGATTACTCCACTAATCCATAAAAAATTCAATTCAAGGAACACATACATATATATATATATATATACCTCCACCTCAAGATAGCAAACCCTTGGTTATTTACTCAAAACCCATCATCCACATAATTCACTGTCCTCTTTCACCTACAAGACCAAAACTAGTATCCATGATATAAATGATAGAAAAAACATGTCTGTTCTCCAACTAAACCCCATTATCTCATATCTGATTATCGGTTACAACCCATATTTTAAAATGGTCTCCATCTAAAAAACCACCCCAATTAATCAATTCTTGTAACCACCCTAAAATAAAACCTACATATAATATCTTAATTCCAAATTTTTTTCACTAAAAAACTCCAAAGAATAATACCTCACATGAGGAATTTTCTACAAAACCCTTGTTTGATCCTCAAAACATTTCAATCACTCTCGAGATGCCATTATTATTATGATCTCCATCATACCAGATCCATTTTAATGAAACATCACGAGCCATTTTTCCTATGTATGACCGTGCTATAAGGAATGAACCCTCACTCTTTGACATTACATCACCTCAAAACCATGATTACCTAAAATCCCATAATTGAAAGAATGTTCTACATTAAAAAAAGTTTCTAAATTCAAATCTTTCTCCTACTCCATGGTTATATCATTGACTAAAAAAATTTAACTACCATTCTTCACCCATGAGAAACAATGAAACATTGATTGGAAACACCATTAGATCATCACTTCACACTCCTCTTTGAGACTGAACCTTCAAAAGGGGAAATAATGTGAATATCTATCTCCCATATTATTCCACAAAGGATATACACATCAAAGACCTGTTGAATGGCACCCAAAACACTCAAAAGAAGCTACCAAAAAATATTTAATGCCACTTCTAACTACATACATGATGTTCATCCTAATAAGACCAATCAATAAACCCATGTTTCCATGAACCATATAAATCAAAAACCCAAATCCTATTAATAATTATTATCTAATCATTCCATATCGCATTATAATCCTTCAATACATTGTATTTCATGGTGTCTATCACTCCATTGATTATTGGGAGATAAATCATTAACACCAGACCATCCCTATCTGGTCAAGGGAGGATACCCACTTTTTAAATTGAAATCATAAACACGTAAAAAGCAAGGAGAAACACACCACCACAACCCCAACCCAATATCTCAATCCTTAATAAAATCATAAAATATTTACTAAAATACATTTATCATGGTTATCTTGAAAACACATTCCAAAAAAAGTGAGATCATCCCCCATAAACTTATGTCATTCACCCATGTCATTCTATATCATACTGATCTGTAATGAAAATTTCCAAGACCATTTAACCAAGTGGATATATCTAAATATACACCCTAGTAAAAAAATACCAATCATTAGTTTAATGAGGACAAAAAATTGGATTCACTACCCTTTCCCAACTACGGTTTTCCATACCATTATAGCCTTATGTTCCTAACTGACAATATATGAGTCCGTTTACCAAAGTAGACTGATATAATTTTAACATTGGTATAATAAACCCATCCATTATTTCTAAGATTCATGCTCAAGGGGAGTAACTATGAGAAAATGTATTTCATCTATCCTCGCCTCATTATCCTAAACCTATTCGGAATGACTCATTCCAACACAAAAATATATACAACTATACCCACACTTATTCACATAATAGGGCTCATTTTCTCTAATTCTATGGTATATACATTGTAGTCCCCCTCTATGGATCCTTACACGTAGATGAAGACTTCACTCACTCACACTATCATCAACGGTAGAGGTAGCATATATCAACACAGTCACACACACATATAATTCAAGGTATACCATTTGATACACCTTAATAGAATGGTAAGGAATTCCAATATCATGAATTACACAACCCAATTACCAAGAATCAATGCTTGAATTGATCCAGGAACATCATTTCATCGATAAAATCATTAAATGCAGCATATTATGTTTCCATTAGAAAGAATAGAATAAATTAGGGGTTCATTATAAGGATGTGGTTTTAATTAAATGTAAGAATCTTCTATAGTGAATGAAACATGAAAATCCATATAAATGAGGGAAATAGAGTTAAAATTACAATTGGAATAACCCCCTTATCACTTGATTTGAGTGAGGATAGGTAGTTAAATAGTAGGCACATGAGACTCAACCTAGTTGGTGAGGCCTCTCAATGTGCATCAATGAGGCCTAGGTTTGATTCTAGGAGGAGGAATTATTCCAGGTGACTATATTAGTACTGTAGCAGTATTGTTGTATGTACTGTAGTAGTACTGTGCGGGTTCTATAATAGGTACATTATCAGGTAATATTCATTACTATAATAGCCTGAACTATTCACTATGGGCCACCAGTTTGGTCTTAGAGTCTTAAAGGCCTTCAGGACCCCAAGGTCATTAGGCCGGAAAGTCATTCAGGCCACTTTTAAGGCCTTCATGCCACCTCAAGGACTTCGTGCCACATGATTTGTGGAATTTCCCCTGACAGAATCTACAAACAAAGAAGCATACCTAGAGGAGGATTCATTGAAGGTGAACTCACTAGAGTAGAACCCAATGGATTTGGAAGAATGAGAGGGTTTGGCTATGACATCGGGACTAGCATGTGCTTTCACTAGAAGCTTAGACATATTTCTATGCGAAGGTGAAGAGTAACCATCACGATGTTGATGCTACGGAGGGTAAGTTCTTGTATTTATAGTCTGGTTGAATTTCCTAAAAACTCTGGGTCATGTAATGTCTCTTAATACTATTGTCCATGTAATTTATTATGGATACGGGCCTTGTAAGGGTACCCCCTCGTCCATTTAAATGAGGTTTATCGAAAATAAATAAAAATGAAATCCTTTGGTCCATTTGGGTGGGAAGATGGTAGAGGGAAATAGGGGAATCTTCGAAATTATGAATGTCCATTACTTAAATCATCCTCCATAAAGACCCATCAACTAGACATTGGACACCACTAGCTAGCTGGGGGGTCCTGAAGGTGTGACTGGGATTCTGGTGAGATTATCAGTGAGCCTATGGACCTCCTTGAATGAATTATGGGAATGAAGTAGAAGTTGCTACAAATTATATCCATTTTATCCTACTCTTGAACCCTCATTAAGCTACCCAACATCCTAGAAAACCTAAAACTAGAAAAATTATAAAGATTAGACTAAAAATTATAACAGAAAATGGCATAGACCAAAACAAGAGGGGCCTTAATTCACCATCCAACTCATTAGTTAAGGGTTAAATATCATGATTTATGTAAACATGGGTGAAATTAAGTTACCCACTAAACATGGTTGCAGGCAGTGTCTAAAAAAGTTGTGGTTTTGTGTATTGAGTCATGAAGGCAAGGGTATATGTAGTAACTCATGAAGTCATAGGGGTGGGCGGTGACTCATGAAGGTTTGTTTGTGAGTTGGGACTCGTGAAAGAGTGGTTGTGAGTAGTTACTCACAAATTTTATGATTCCTTATTCTTAAATTTGTTCTATATTTACTTATTATATTATGTTACATGGTAATATTAGATTTCAATGTGATCTCACGACCCATCCCCGGGGCCCGTTCCGTGACTACCCCAAGCTCGCCTTCCATAGGCCAGGGGCTATCGACTAGCACCAAAGGAGTAAATCTAGATAAAAGGGAAGAAATTACCTTTATATAAGTAAACAAACACAATTGAGTACACAAGCTGGAGTAAACACAAAGTAAACTGAGTAAAAAAGTATGTGCTGGTAAGTAAATGGGCCAGTATACAAACCCACCTGAAAGTAAAATACAACTGATAAAAGTAGAGTACAATAGCTAAAAAGTAAAGAAGAAACCACTGAGTCATCCTCCGGAAACCCCACCTGAAGGGTGGGTACATATGGTCTCCTTAGCTCCTCGAGTCTGTCCGTCCGCTCCGTGTATGTCCTTCCTGATATTCCACCTTCGGATACCATCCCGCTACATAATCCTCAACCACGATCAGTGTTGTCCTTCCTCTTCACCCAACACAATGTAGTGCGGTCATAGCCCGTGCAGGGGTGAGTATACGATACTCATTAGGGACCCCGAGACCCCCGAAGGTCTCCTAGAATCGACGAAGGATAAACCAATAATGAAGGATACAATCACGAAGTATCAACTAACTCGACTTAGGTATATGCCCATACATAAACATAAGTCATCAATACTGTTCAGCTCCAACTCTCAAGCCAAGCACAACAGAGTCCACACAAGAAAGCACAACCCAGTCCACATAGGCAATAAGTAAATCACATCAATGATGAATACTGAATTTCAACACTCAGCTCACACATGTATACTACATATGAAGATGGGTGATGATGATAGATGTAGCCTCTGAATCATATCCTCTACCGAACCCATGTAGAATGAAAGTATGGAAGTCATCGCTGCCAAACCCATATAGGATCCAAGTATAGTAACCATCGTTGCTAATCCCACCTATGATCCAAGTACAATCGTCCTCACTTCCGAACCCACAGAGGAACAAATTACAGTCGTCCTCACTGCCAAACCCATGTAGGATCCATGTACAGTCATCATCATCGTCACAGTTGAAACCAGCTCTAGGTTTTCTGCACAAAGCACGCTCGATTCCGGGAGGGTCCGCTCCTCCAGTCAAATATTGATACATCAATTGTCACGAAGTCCATAGATGATGTATCATGTAGTTCCATCCCACGCCATAAGGGAAAAACCATGAAAAACATGCCCATGTCATGGAGAACAAGAGGACCAAGTCATTTCCCTAAATTACATGGCGTGTATGTAATCGATACACATCATGTAATCATTCACCGGGTACTGCCCGTGTGAAATGGCCCATGTCTCCGGGCTGGTCATGTAGATAAGTATGTGCATGGCGTGTGGTATGGCTACACACCGTGTCCAGACCTCTAGGGTCATTTCCATGTGCGCTGGCCATGCTTGGCTGTGTGGTGGAGTACATACCCGTGTACTCCACCCCGTGTCCATGTATTCTAGGATTACACACCGAGTCATCACGAAGCCTCTTCATCCGTAGTGAAGGTAGTACACGCCGTGCCTCTTGGTTGTGTGGTTTTTCCCATGTCCGTATATCTCCCAGATTACACGCTGAGTCCTCACGAAGCCTCTACTGCCATAGTTAAGGTAGTACACGCCATGCCTCTTCGTCATGTGGTTCTGACCGTGTCATTTTATCTCCCAGATTACTCGCCGAGCCTCGTGAATCCTCTTCTTCCTTCCTATGAACAGAATACAAGTCGTGTAACTTGGCCGTGTATTGTTGTCTGTGTCCATGTATTTTCCCAGAATACACACCATGTCCATCAAAGTCTCCTCTATCAAACAGTGTGGAGAGGACACGTCGTGTGTCTAGAGTCACACGCCTTGTGTTACCTTTCTAATGTCCGAAATTGAAGCCATAGTAGGCTTGTACTGCACGTCGTGTTCTCCTGGAGGACATGCCAGGTATTCGGAAATTTTCTAGAAATGACACCTATGGAAAGCACGCCTCTCGAGGTGTTTGTTATTTGTTCTGATGATCATATTTCTACGAAACATCTGCTTCTAGGTCTCCCCGACGCTCGGAGGCCTTTTATGATGTTTTTGTGCCTCACATTGGCATCGAAAACATAACATGATTCACCGCTCAAGAATGGCTGAAGAAATCCACATATTCACAACAAAGGTGGAGGAATCAGACCGTGTTATTTTGGTCCGGTCCCTTCCGCATTAGTCCAATAACAAGACGTTTAAGAGGAAAAACAACATGGAATGAAAACCAATCATTACTCAATCCAAACAAAACCCTTCCTCCACAAAAGATATTGAATGTCGGGCTTTGCGGTTGACGGCATCGCGAGGTGAGGATTCGTAAACATTGACGCAGATCTTCCAAGGAGGAAGCAGCGTCTCCCCTTTTTATCACGGAGAGAAGAATTCAAGGCGAACATCGTTGGAAAGTTCCAGCGTCGTTGTCTCCTACATTGTCCCGGAGAACAAGATGATGGAGATTATGGGGTCACCGAGTCGATCATCTTCATTGAAGAGTTGGAAGTATTCAACAAAGGAGAATCTTCCTTCTTCATTCACACAATGCACTCTCCCCAAATCCCCACACAACAAGCTAGCCCCAAATTAAAATAACGTCACCCCTTATTTTAATTGATCATGCCATGGATTTAAAAATACAAAATTTCAACACTTAATTAATTAATTGAAAAGTTTCAATTAATTAACTAATGTGTGTGTGTTGGCATGACTTTAATTGGGGAAGTGGAAAGGTTATATAATTAATGGGGAGTTTCCATGTAATTAACAGGGTATTTCAAAGGGGGTTAAGGGGTTATAAAATGTGAAAAGGATGGGCTCATGTGGGACCCACCTCCCACATAACCACACATTGGAAGATGGGTGGTTGTGGGCCCCACCAACAACTTCCCATGGGAAAGTTTAACTTCCAAGTATACAAGAATAAAATTATACACAATTTTATTTACTTATTATTTAGACCCCCAAAAACTAACTTTTTCTCCCGTGAAAACGCATCTACGTTAAAAGTCCTCTTACGAAAATACTTGTGCTGCGAGTTCATCAGTGCCCTCGGATTTCAATTCCGAGCAGCGGTTCAAAAGATAGAAAATCCCACTCATTTGTTTACTGAACGTACTCGAGCTAAAATTTGAAAATTGATTCCGGGCACACTAGGCCTCGGAATCAAGTGTCGTTAGAAGCCATAGTCTCATAAAATTCCAATGTATTTAAGAAAAACTTTTCCTTGAAATTTGTGGGTCTTCACATTACTCCCACCTTAGGGATTTACATCCCCGTAATGCTACATCATAAACTAGGAAGACAAATGAGTGTACTATGCACACATCTGAGCCTCCCGCTCCCAGGTGCTCTCATGGAGGTTCCCATGCTGCCAACGAATGCGCACTAGAGGAATCGACAATCCACATAGGACTCGCTACTGTCGATCCTGGATCTCCATTGGGACCTCCACAAATGTCGCCCCATCATCGATTTCCTGCTCCATGTGATCAATGATATGTGTCTGGTCGTGCAAATATCTCATCACCTGAGATATGTAAAAGATGTCGTGCATCAAGTGCAACTGAGGTGGAAGGTCAAGGAGATAAGCCACCTCGACTACCCTACTGAGAACCTTGAATGGTCTGATAATGTGTGGAGACAACTGGTCACCCCGGCCAAACCTCCGTAATCCTGGTCGAGGTGAGACCTGTACGAAAACATGGTCTCCATCCTCGAACTCCAATGGTCTCCATATCCTATCTGCATAGGACTTCTGTCTGCTCTGTGCAGTCCTCATCTGCTCCTGGATGATCTGCACCTTCTCCGTCGTAGCCTGGACCATCTCTGGTCCTACAAGTGCTGACTCCCCTGGGTCCATCTAGCACAAAGGTGATCTGCATGGTTGTATGTACAATTCATTGTATGGTGCCATCCCGATTGTGGAGTGGTAGTTGTTGTTGTACGCAAACTCCACCAAGGGTAGATGTTCCTCCCAACTGCGACCAAAGTCAAGGAAACTTGCACGGAGAATTTTCTCGAGAGTCTAAATGGTCCTCTCCGTCTGGCCATCCGTTTTAGGATGAAAGGTAGTGCTCAGGTGTAGCTTCATCCCAAAATCCTGCTGAAACCCCTTCCAAAGTCAGCAAGTAAATCGAGCATCCCGATCGGAGATGATAGATGATGGAACACCATGAAGCCGTATGATATCCTGAACATAGAGGCATCATAAGCTCTCCACTGAGCCCTCCTCTCTAATAGGTAGGAAGTTGGCTGACATGGTGAGTCAGTCTATGATCACCCAAATGGAGTCATGTCCTCTGGATGTATGTGGGAGCCCCATCACTAAATCCATGGATATCTCGTCCCACTTCCACTCCAGAACCTCTAAGGGCTGTAGAAGCCTGCCGGAACCTGGTGCTCCACCTTCACCTGCTGGAAAGTGAGGCATCGTGAAACAAACTCTACCAAAACCTTCTTCATACCCGGTCACCAGTGATTTCGTCTAAGATCCTAGTATAACTTCGCTACTCCTGGATGTACCGCCAAAGGCGAAGTGTGAAACTCTCTCAGCACCACCTCTTGTAATGAAACAGGTACCACGGTACGTCCCCTAAAAAGGCTGACATGCTCTCCTCCTATGGAAAATACATTAGGTTCATGTCTTGTGGATTTCTGTGCACTTTACGTGTCACAGTCAACATCCCCATGTTATGCCTCTCTGACCCACTGAAGTAGTGGAGGAGTGATTGTTAGCGACTGCAGAAAGGCTGCTCCATCTATCCACAAAGGATATATGCAACGCGACTAGCTGCTCTATTGCCTCTCCAAGTAGCTGAATGCCTGATATCCTACTGAGAGCATCAGCTACTATGTTCCCCTACCCAGGAGTATAGACTATCTCAATGTCATAGTCCTGGAGGAACTCGAGCCATCGTCACTGTCTCAGGTTTAGGTCCTTCTACGAGAAGATATACCTGAGACTCTGGTGGTCAGAGTAGACTGTAAATCGCTCGACCATAAGATAGTGTCGCCACATATTCAAGGAGAAGACCAGTACTGCTTACTCTAGGTCATGGGTAGCGCAGTTCTTCTCATGATGCCTCAACTATCGTGAACCATAAATGATCACTACCTGCTCCTCCATCTAGACACACCCATGTCCGGTACCTGATGCATCGTAGTAAACTATGTACCCTATGCCCTCCTCCAGTTGCCTCATGATGGGCACACTGGTCAATCTCTTCCTCAGCTTCTGGAAGCTCTGCTGACATCTATCTGACCATAAGAAAGGTTTCCCATTCTTTTTCAAAGCTAAAAGAGATGACGAAGTCTGGAACAAATCTCCGATATTACCCTTCCAGACCTAGGAAACTCTGCACCTCCATCACACTCCTGGGTGGCTCCCAATAAATTACTACCTCGATCTTCACAGGATCCACTGAAAATCCCACCTTGGAGATGAAGTGCCCCAAAAAGTGGACCTCTCTAATGCAAATCTGACACTTTGATAAATTACCATAAAGCTACTGCTCTCAGAGTGTGTCCAGTACGACCCGCATGTGGTTGGTGTGCTCCTCCTCAGTAGTCGAGTAAATCAGTATGTCGTCGATGAAGACTATGACAAATCGATCGAGGTATGGATGGATGATCCTGTTCATGAGACTCATAAACTATTATGGAGCATTGGTTATGCTGAAAGGCATAACATGAACTCATAGTGGCCATACCGACACCTGAAGACCATCTTCTTCACATCCTCGTCTAAAAATCTGAGATGATGATAACCCGACCTGAGGTCTATTTTCGAGAACCATAGTGATCCCATGAGATGATCGAAGAGGACATCAATCCTTAGAAGTGGGAACATGTTCTTTACGGTCACCTGATTCAGGCGACGGTAGTCAACACATAGTCGTATGCTCCCATCCACCTTCTTCGCGAATAAAATCGGAGAAGTCCAGGGTGAAACACTAGGTCAGATGAATCCATTTCCCTTAACGTCCTCCAGCTGTACCCATAGCTTCCGAATCTCAGAGGGAGCCATCTGATATTTTGGAGTAAATATCAGGATTGTCCCGGGGTACAGGTCAATGTAGATGTCTACCTCTCTGCGAGGTGGTAGTCCTGGAACATCGTCAGGAAAAACGTCCGCATACTGATCCACCACAATAGAAAAACTCGGACACACACATTAACTGATACTAGGATGAGACTAGCCAACTGATTTGGGATCGGCTGCCCTCTCTTCTGTGTAAGTCCATCCTACGTTGTAAAGGCTCCCTTCATGCCAGTGAAGGTGAACCTGCTCCCATCTATGCGGACACACCACACTTTGTGCCTAATACACTCGATCTGAGCATGGACTGTAGATAACAAATCCATGCCCAAGATGAAGTCTTAAGTCCTCGACACCGTTACAAAAAGATCCCAGCCAAAGCTCTCACCTCTTAGAGTATTCTCACACTGCCGGCACCAGTGCGTAATCATCGAGTCTGCTCCCGTAGGAGTCTCTAGCCGTAAGAATCGAGCCAACGGATCTGTCAGAATCTCTGAGCTCCAAACAAGGGAATTAGAAATAAAAGAATGACTCGCTAATATGTCTAAAGGAACAACATCAAGGGTGGTGTAGACATAGATAGATCCTCCAATCATATTAGGTGTGTCGTGGTTATAGGCCTCGACTACCTGGAGCTGAGCCTGCACCTATCTACCAGCTCCTTGTGGTCGGGGTGGTCCTCTTAGTGGTGGTGGTGGTAGAGCCTCGTAGTGTCATCCACCACCTACTGCTCGGCCATCTCCTTTGCATGGAAGGTCGGGCAGTCATGAGCCATGTGTCCCTACCCACCGCAAGCATAGAACGTCCTACCTCTCATATGACTGGATCTGTTATGTCTGCCCCACACCTACGAACTAGTATCCTGAGGACTCCCACTTGATGGCCTGGTCCACTTGGACCTTTACGACATCGGCCTATGGTCAGCTGCAGAATAATCCGATATACATCGCCCTGTGGTAGGCCTCGATGCTGGAGTAGGCTCAGCAAGGAATCTCTCCACAAGAAGGGCTCACTCCAGTACTCATGCCTGCGTCAGAATGCTGGGAGAGATCATTGAAGCCCTGATCTCATGACTCAGTCCCTGATCGAAGGTCCGACCCCAGAAGAATGAGTCTCATACCATTTCTATGGAATATCTTGAGAGGTCAATAAATCTCACCGAGTACTGGGATACGGGCATGCTTCCCTACCTCAGCTATAGTAACTCCTTGATGCACACCGCACGGAGGGTGGTTGGAACGATCTCCGAGCGGTAGAGTCTCTCAAAGTCCATCCAAAGCAGAGATGCCTCGTCGTGTACCTCGAGCATCAGGCTCCACCATCTACCTGATGCTGCGTGCTGGAGACGTGCAGTAAGGATCACCATAAGATCTGCTGTTGTCCCTACCAATATGAAGACTCGGACAATAAAATCTTGTCAATCCTCAACTGCCTGAGGGTCCGTATCTCCACGGAACCTAGGCGGCCTCTATCGTTGAAACTCGTGTAGCGCACTCAGGCAGCGTGCACTCTCCAATGCTGGGTCTGGTGGTATCGGTGGCCCAATGGGTAGAGGTACCGTTGTTGCCTCTGATGTAATGGGGCCCTACCCCAAGGCCTCGTTGCTCGATTTGCTTCCATCTCTCATGTAACTGGGAACCCTAGATGGCGGTCATTGTGGGGCCATCCTAAAAAGAAACAGGTGTGCCACGGTTAATACAGTATACATTGTGAGATGACACAAATTAATAACCAATAAAACTTTTGAAACACAAATGCAATCAATGGTTTTGTTCCCAGAGTCAGAAATCAGAATTCAAGGTCCTGGTGTATGGATTCGTAGGCCGCTGCACCAACACTGGACTCCCTAGACTGATAAACACACTCAATACCCTTAAAACTATTTACCCATAGGAATAAATTATCAAAGACCTTTGTTCTGTGGTAGAAGCGACTCCTCTAATACCAATTTATCAAGACCCGTCCTCGGGGCCCGTGCTGTGACTACCCCAAGCCCACCATCCATAGTTCAGGGGCTGGCGACTAGCACCAAAGGCGTAAATCCTGATAAAAGGGAAGGCATTTCCTTTATATAAGTAAAATAACAATAGAGTATGCATACTGGAGTAAACAATAAGTAAAATGAGTACAAAATAATTAATGGTAAGTAAATGGTCCAGTATACAAACCCAACTGAAAGTACAGTACAACTGAGAAAAGTATAGTACAACAGCTGAAAAGTAAAGCAGAAACCACCGAGTCATCCTCCAGAAACCCCACCTGAAAGTTGGGTACATATGGTCTCCTCAGCTCCTTGAGTCCGTCCGTCCACTCCGTGTACATCCCACCTAATATTGCACCTCTAGATATCATCCCTCTCCACAAGCCTTAACCACGATCAACACTATCCGTCGACTGCAACCAACACAACATAGTGCAGGCATAGCTCGTGAAGGGGTGAGTATATGATACTTATTAGGGACCCCGAGACCCCCAAATGTCTCCCAGAATCCATGAAGTATAAACCAAAAAGGAAGGATTCAGTCATGAAGTATCAAAAGACTCTACTTAGGTATATTCCCATACATATACCTAAGTCATCAATACTGTTCGACTCCAACTCTCGAGCCCATGAACTACACAGTCCACACATGAAATCACAACCCATCCCACATAGAAATGAAGGCAATCATATAGATGATAATGACTGATAGTCAAGACTCATCTCACATAGGTATACTACTTAGGAAGAGGGGTGAAGATGATATATGTAGACTCTGAATCCTATCCTCTACCGAAGCTACGTAGGATCTAAGTACAGAAGTCATCGATGCCGAACCCACGTAGGATCCTAGTACAATAACCATCGCTACTGAACCCACGTAGGATCCATGTACAGTCGTCATTTCTGCAGAACCCATGGAGGATCCAAGTACAGTCTTCCTCACTGCCGAACCCATGTAGGATCCAAGTACAGTGGTCATCGTCGTCGCAGTCGCAGCCAGTTCTAGGGTTCCCGCACACATCATGCTTGATTCTGGGAGGGTCTGCTTCTCGAGTCAAATATCGATACATCAACTGTCAGAAATTCCATAGTTGATGTATTCCATAGTTCTTTCCCACGTCATTGGGGAAAAACCATGAAAAACATGCCCATGTCACAGAGAACAGGATGACCATTCCATTTCCCAAAATTCCACGGCATGTAGGTAAGTGATACAAGCTGTTTCATCAGTCACCGGGTACTGCCCATGTGAAATGTCCCATGTCGCAAGGCTGGTCATGTAGATTAGTATGTAAACGATGTATTGTATGGTTACACGCAGTGTCCATACCTCTAGGGTCGGTTCCATGTGCGCTTTCCATGCCTGGCCGTGTGGTGGAGTACATGCCCGTGTTCTCCCCCCCGAGTCCGTGTATTCTCAAAATACATGCCGAGTCATAACGAAGCCGCTTCTGCCATAGTGAAGGTAGTACACTTCGTGCCTCATGGTCATGGGGTTCTGCCCGTGTCCGTGTATCTCCCAGATTACACTCCGAGTCATCACGAAGCCACTTCTTCCATATTGAAGGTAGTACACGCCAGGCCTCTTGGCCGTGTGGTTCTAGCTGTGTCGATGTATCTCCCAGAATACACGCCGAGCCTCAAGAAGCCGCTTATTACATACTATGAAGAGAATACATGACATGTTACATGGTCATGTATTGCTATCCGTGTCCATGTATTTTACCTGAATACATGCCATGTCCAACGAAGTCTCCTCTATCAAACTGTGTGGAGAGTACACGTCGTGTTTCTAGAGTCACGCGTAGTGTGTTACTTTTCTAGCATCCGAAACGGAAGCCACAGTATGCTTGTACTACATGGTGTGTTCTCCTGGAGGACATGCCGTGTATTTCGGAATTTTCCAGAAACGGCGCCTCTGGACAGCACACCTCACGAGGTGTCCGTTCTTCGTTCCGATGATCCGATTTCTATGAAACTTCTGCTTCTATGTCACCCCGATGCTCTGAGGCTGTTTACGATGTTTTTAGGCCTCCCGTTGGCTCTGAAAACTTAACATGATTCATCGCTCAAGAATGGTCGTAGAACTCTACATATTCACAAGAAAGGTGGAGGAATCGGACCGTGTTAGTATGGTTTGGTCCCTTCCTCATTAGTCCGATAACAAGTGGTTTAAGAGGAAAAACAACATGGAAAGAAAAACAATCATTACTCAATCTGAAAACACCCTCTAACTCAACAAAATATATCAAATGTCCGGCGTCGCGGTTGAAAGCGTCTCGAGGTGAGGATTCGTAGACGTCAACAGAGAGCATCTGAGGAAGAAGCGGTGTCTCCCATTTTTATCACAGAGAGAAGAAAACAAGGAGAACGTTGTTGGAAAGTTCACGCGTCGGTGTCTCCTCCCTTGTCGCAGATAACAAGAGGATGGAGAATCGGCGGCCTCCGAGTCGATGTTCTTCGTTGGAGAGTTGGCGTTCTTTAACAAAGGAGAAGCTTCCTTCTTCTTTCACATAAATCTCTCTCCCCAAATCCCCACACAACAAGCCAAACCCAACATAAAATAAGGTCACCCCTTATTTTAATTGATCATGCCATGCATTTCAAAATAAAAAATTTCAACACCTAATTAATTAATTGAAAAGTATCAATTAATTAACTAATGTGTGTGTGTTGACATGAATTTAAGTGGGGAAGTGGAAAGGATAGAAAATTAATGGGGAGTTTCCATGTAATTAACATGGGATTTAAAAGGGGGTTAAGGGGTTATGGAATGTGAAAAGGTTGGGCTCATGTGGGACCCACCTCCAACATAACCACATACGAGAAGATGGGTGGTTGTGGGCCCCACCAACAACACCCCATGGGAATGTTTAACTTCCATGTATAAAAGAATAAAATTGTACACAATTTTATATACGTATTATTTAAACCCCAAAAACTACCTTCTTCTCCCATGAAAACGCATCTACGTTAAAAGTCCTCTTAAGAAAATATCGGTGCAGTGAGTTCATCGGTGCCCTCAGATTTCAATTCCGAGCACCAGTTCAAAAGATAGTAAATATCGCTCGTTTGTTTACTGAATGTACCGGAGCTAAACTTTGAAAATTGATTTCGGGCACACCGGGCCTCGGAATCAAGTGCTTTCAAAAGCCACAGACATGTAAAATTTCAAAGTATTTAAGAAAATAAATTTCTTGAAATTTTCAGGCTTTAAATGTGACATGTACTTCATTATGTAATATGGATCGTGTTTATTATTTCTCGATTTCATACTATTTTTTTACAGAATATGATTGTTTATTAAAGATTAAATTTCGTTATATCATGACACATGGACATAAAATAGAGTTATAAGTTATTTTAATAAGATATTTATGTAACAACCTGAATCTGGAGCCACTCAACTGGCGCCCCATACCCGGTTCACCACATGACCTCAAGCATGATTCCCCAAACGCCAGAGGCTGTTGACTAGCAGCCAGGGCCTAGGTGAGTCAGTGGGTAAACTATGCCCTCATTTGGTATAGTATGCAACTGATGGAATATAACATAACAATAGTGGAAGCAGTAAACAACACAAAACCACTGAAACAGAATAGAAGAAGAAATGTAAAGTATAATAATTATGCAGCATGACACATGTTTCTATGGAAAGTAGTAACAAAACAACATGCTGAAATACAACTAAAAACAAAGTAGAAAAAGTAAACAGTAACTCCAGCTGCATCGCGAGCCTAAGCTCTGTCCCATTCTCTCCAGCTCTAACCAGCAATCAAGCACATGAGGTAGAAGGGCCGAAATCCCTATCCACGCCTGCAACCATGTAACCTATTTGGTCTGGAAAGTAGTACCCAAACAGGTTTTGAGACTAATCCTAGTAGGAAACCACCAAAAGATTTGTTCCCTACTATCAGTGAGTAATATAGTAAAAGTAATGGAAATAAATGCAGCAGAGAGCAGCGGTACACTAAAGTAAACAATCCTACAATTCTTCATTAACATTTATTTATTAATTCAACTCAATCATTTAATCATCAACCAAAGAATCTATCAAATAGTAATATAGTCCAAAGACAAGGCATGTAACACAACATGTATCTCAAAAGACTACATAAATTACAAGCATTACAAACCCTGGCTTGTTCTTTGGCTTGGTGGACTCGTCACAAGAAACCAACAATATTTATTACACTAACCCTCTGGGTAGATCACGTGGGCAGGCCCTTATGGTCATGAATTCGAATAAAGGTAGAGATACTCTGAGGATGCACACAACATCAATCCCCCTATGGTCTTGCATCGATACTATAGACTCTCTAAGGAAGCACTTATGACTAATTCCCCCTTTATTCTTGATTCGAAAATTATTAGAACCTCTAAGAGATCACAAATTCAATCCCCCTTATGGTCTCACAATGGTAATAATTAAACAGGCCCTCTGAGGAATCACTCAACGTCAATTCTCCCTATTGTGTAACTACACCAGGTTCCCGCAGCCCTGAGTAAGGAAAATATTACGTAAACGATTCGTAGCAGCACTAAGTATGTTCAGAAACTACTTGATAATAGCTAAAATGCATCAAAACCATATAAACAATTGGAAATACCTATAATCAACTATATAATTGAAAAAAAGAAATGCAACAAGGTCTACCGCATAGGCAACCAAAGCCAAATGGTGATAAATATCCAAACAAGGGGAAAACAACCATGGGGTGATCCTCAAACATGCTAACAAGCAATTATTAATCATCTATAACCTCAAGAATACTTTCAATCTAAGTAAGATAACAAAACAAAATCAAAACCCTAACCTGAGAAACCCGATACATGGATATCCAGTACTCTTGCACAAAAACTCAACAACATTCATCATGGGGCAACAAACCACCTACCTTGAACCTCATAGATTAATATACCTGAACCTCAGCCTGTGAATCAACTTGTAATGGAGTAGAACTACAAAAAAATCTAAAATTTCAACTTCAAATAACTCACACGAGATGAAGAATCGGGAAACAAGGCCAAAGAAGAACCAAGAACTCACCGCTGCGATTCTATTGCAACTGACGTTGTTTGATTTCGGATCGCAGGTGACAGATCAGTGGGTCAGAGAAGATTTGGCCTCCTCGGATGCTCTGGGCGGAATTAGGTGGAGAAGAAGATGAAAATGGGGTTAAGTCACGAACCCAGTCTAATTAATAAAATACAAAAGACTAGTACATGCCGTGTACATCTAGAGTACACGACGTGTACCTTGGTTTTCCTTACTCCGCTTTAATCGGATTCCACGTCGCTCCACATGGCCGTGTGTGTGGCCCGGACATGTTTAGAACCTGGCCTTGCACGGGAGAAAAGTACACAGCGTGTACTTATAAAGTACACATCGTATACTCTGAAAATTTCCATATTTGCCCCTTTTTCTCAAAAACAACCAGAAAAGGAAAAAATACCTGAAACTAAGATTCGGGTTCTTAAAAACTTCCCCCTTAAATAAATTCGTCCCCTAATTTCCCTAACGAGGAGTAGAAGAAGAACCCTCAAACAACTCTGGCAACTATAATCACATGTCGGTCTCCCTTTCCCAAGTCTCGTCTTGTACATGGTCGTGCTGCCAAAGAACATGTACCAGAGGATCATACCATCCACGAAGTACCTTTGCACTACGATCAACAATCCAGATAGGATTCTCCTTGAATGTTTCATCATGATCTAGCTCAACTTCCTCAGGTTGAAAAACATGAGATGGATCTGAGAAATACCACCGAATATGAGAAACATGGAAGACTTCGTGCATAGCATGATACCTCTGAGGTAACTGCAACCTGTAATCAACTAGCCTGACTCTCTCCAGAACCTCAAACGGCCCAACATATCTCGGTGAATGCTTTCCCGGTCTCATAATCCTCTTATGTCCCAACCTCCGGGTAACATGCAAGAAAACACGATCTCCGACCTCGATCTCTAATGGTCGTCTCTACTGATCAGCATAATATTTTTTTCGAGACTGTGTAGTATACATCCTTCTATGAATCAACACCACCTACTCTATGGTCTCCTGATCAAGACGAGGTCCCAACACAACTTCCTCTCCCACCTCCAGCCAACACAAGGGTGATTGGCACGATCTACCGTACAAAACCTCGTAAGGTACCATATGAATAGTTTCATGAAAACTATTATTATAGGAAAACTCCACTACAGGTATATGTTTCTCCCATGAACCTCCAAAATCAAGGATGCATGCTCATAGCATGTCCTCCAGTACCTGAATCGTGCACTCTGACTGGCCATCTGTCTGGGGATGGTATGCTGTACTCATAAGTACCTGTGTACCCAAAGCCCTCTGTATCCCCTTCCAGAAATGCAATTTAAAGAAGGCGTCCCAATCAGAAATCAAAGAACTCGGAACCCCATGCCAGCATACAATCTCGCGGATGTACAAATTCCCAAGCTCATTCACACCAAAGGTATCCTTGATAGGTAAGAAATGTGAAACCTTCATGAACCTCTCCACAACAACCCGAACAAAATCATTTCCTCGAGGCGATCTCAGTAACCCTGTCATGAAGTCCGTCGTGACATCAATCCATTTCCACTAAGGAATGGGTAACTGCTGTAGAATCCCTACAGGTCGCTGATGCTCTGCCTTCACCTGCTGACAGGTGGAACACAGCATAACAATACCATCCACATCCTTCTTCATACCTGGCCACCAACATTGACGACGTATGTCTTGATACATATTTGTGACTCCAGGATGAACTGCCCAAGCTGAAGCATGAAACTCTAGCATCATCTCCACACGTATGTCCACTGAAACCCATACATGACTATGAAAACGTAACACCTAATTTTCGCCCACTGTCTACCCCAGAGTAGGGTCTCCATATGACACACCCTCCAATTGGACTAGGCCTTCTGGTTCTGATAGCTACCTCATTCGAACTCGATCCAGAAGAGTGGAGGTAAAAGCTATAGAAGAATGAACCATCTATCTCTGTCTGTCGTGTACCTCCAAATGCATCTCAGAGAACAAATCCATAAGCTGCCACTCGCTGATGGCCTCCCGAACTGCCTACAACTGAGTTCTCCTGCTCAGTGCATCTTCCACAACATTTCCCTTAGTAGGATTATAAGCAAGTTCGAAGTCGAAAGACTGTAGGTACTCGACCCACCTCCACTGTCTCAAATTTAAGTCACGCTGTGTGAAGATATACTTCAGGCTCTTGTGGTTAGTATATACCACAAAATTATATCCAAAAAGATAGTGTCTCCAACAACGCAAGGCATGAACAACAGCAGCCAAATCCAGGTTGTGCATATGATAGTTCTTCTTAGGTTGCCTCAACTGTCGAGATCCATATGCAACAACATGATCCCCCTGGATAAGCACTACTCTAAGACCGATGCCAGATGCATCACAAAAAACTATATAAATCTTAACCGGCTCCAGTAAAACTAGAATCAGTACTGATGTCAATCTCCCCTTCATCTTCTGAAAGGCTAAATCGTTGGATTCTGACCAAAAATAATTTACACCATTCTTATTCAAGCCCATCAATGGCACTTCCAATCATGAGAGGTCCTGTATAAATAGCATATTGTAACCAACCTGTCCTAAAAAACTCCGTACCTCGAAGACATTGTTCGGTTTTTCCCAAGTAACTACCAATCTCACCTTCCCTGGGTCCACTGATAGTTCTGTCTTTGAGATGGAATGACCCAGGAAGTTAATCTCGTCCATCCAGAAGTGGCAGGTAGAGAGCTTATCATATAAATGATGCTCTCTCAGTGTACTCAATATGATCTCAAGAAGGGTGGGATGGTCGTTTCCAGTGTGAGATTACACCAAGATATCGTCCACGAAAACCACCACGAAAGAATATAAGTAAATATGGAAAACTCTTTTCATCAGTGCCATGAAGACTGTTGGTGCGATCGTGAGAGCGAACGACATAACCAAATACTCGTGCAGACCATACCTGCTCTGGAAACCTATAATAGGAATATCTGATGATCTGACACGCAACTGATGATAACCAGATCTCAAGTCGATCATAGATAACACCCTAGCTCCTCGAAGCTGATAAAAAAGATCATCAATCCTCGGTAACGGATATTAGTTCTTGACCGTTAACTGGTTCAACGTCCAACAATCCACACAAAGCTGTAAAGTACCATCCACCTACTTCGCAAATAAAATAGGTGAACCCCAAGGAGAAGTACTGGGTCAGATAAAACCCATTTCCTATAACTCCTCCAAATGCTTCTTGATCTCTTGAAACTCAGGCATATCCATCCTACAATAAGGTATGGATAAAGGTGCTTCTCCTGGAACAAGCTCAATAGAGAAGTCTACCTCATGCTCTGGAGGCAACCCTGAAAAGTCCTCTGGAAAGAAATCTAGAAAACGATCAACCACCGGAGGATAATCCATCTGAGAAGTCATCTGATCATCCAGATATAAACTAGAAATTTGGGTTGTAACACTGCCCAACCCATGATGCTCTGGTGCAGCTCTGCTTGCCTGGACATCCCATTCACCCTTGTGAGGAAAAGATATGCCCTCTGGTGATGTGAATTTCATCCTGCGGAGATAACAATCGACAATGGCATGAAAAGGAACTAGCCAGTCCATTCCGAGGATAACCTCATAACCAATCATCTCTAGGACATCAAGATACCACATGAAGTGACACCCACCAACCTCAAGGGGTCACTCCTTGCATTGATGCACAGTAGTAGTTCTATGTCCAAAGGGAGTGTCTATTGTCATCAGGTCCTCAGTAGTAAAGATAGTAAGTCTAAGGATCTCCACAGTGTGCAAAAAAATAAAGCTATCAGAAGATCCTGTATCGAAAATTACAGAAGATAAAACTGAGGCTACTAAGATCATACCTCGCACTGTGGAAGGTCCGGGATCATGATCCTGATGAATCTTCTCTACCACAAATGTCTGGCCCGTACCGCGGCCCTATGTAGTAGCCTAAGATCCCTGGGCTGATCCTCCCTGAGCCTTACCTCTGCATCCAAAGCCCTTACCCTGGCCTGAATGGACTGTATAACTCTATCCCCTAGTCTACTGTGGTTGTGGTAAACATGCTCTTGCATGTGGAGTCGAAACTGATTCTCCTTTGCTAGCCGCTGGAAGAAGAACCTTTAAAACCCGCTGCAGGTGACCCATCTTGACACAAGCTCGAAAATCCACAGGCCCCCCTGGCATTGTGGCTTCTTATGCTCGTCCTTCCCACACTGGTATCACAGAACTTTGCTACCATAAGGAACATATCGCTTCCTCAAGTCACCTCATGTAGAATCTTGGTGGAACATCTTTATGTTAGTAGAAAGAGCACTGACTCTGGATACTGAACCGTCCTAGATCACTGCTCTGGTATCCCTTAGATTCCTCTCCTTGATCAACACTTTGTTGACTATCAAAGAAATAGAAGTCAACTGGAATACTTTTACATAAGATCTGATATCTTGTCTGAGGCCCTCCTCAATCTTCCTTGCTAAAAACAGCTCGTCATTCCCCAGGACTGGAGTAAAATGCTATAACTCAATGAAATGGGAGGAATACTATATAAATGATAGAGTACCCTACTGCAGGTTCATGAAGTCTCTAGATCTATCGGCCCTCACCATCACCACGTAGATGTGGTCATATAACATATACTGAAACACATCTCAAGAAACTATCTGTGGATGCCCTTCCTGAGAAAATATGTCCCACCATCTCTTGGTGGAATCTCGCAACATGTAAGTTGCAAGATTCACCCTTCTGTCTGGGGGTCTCTCGAGATGATCAAAGATAGAAACCATCACTTCAAACCATGATTCAGCATCCTGAGGTCCTCCATCCCCTGAGAACGTGGGAGGATGCTCTAGAAGACTCACGTAAGCTCTGCCACAGACTTTGCAGGTTGCTGAGCTACCTGAAAGGTATGTATGAACCTCATGAATCCCACATGGAATTGTGCATCTACACCAATATCTGGGATAAATGCATGTTCCATATCTGGCGTATGATCATTTTCAGATCCTTGAGGTGCGACGAGAGGACGTCTTGGCGGCATGACTCTGCAAGGTCAAAAAGCGCACCATTATTAGCAATGAGCACATTTTCAACATAAGAGAGAGAAAGTGGAACAGGAATGGAAAACTATTAAAACAGGAAAAACATGGTTACATGGAATGTAGTCACTATAAATGTCATGTTCCATAAATACTTTACATGGGCATGTACACAGGCCAAGTTGGCTATGTAAACACAAACTACACGGCGTGTTTTTACATATACACGGCATGTACCATCCTTTTTCCTCCTTCTTGGTTACCCTTACACAAATAAGTCACACGAACTGTCCCAACCTAAGACTACAATGTGTGCCTATCCACTACACAATGTGTCCTTAAGGTTTTTACCATGTCTGTGTCATTAGTCACATAGACTGGTACACGGACCAAAACTACACGCCGTGTTGCCCCTAAGATTTTCAAACCCATGTATTCAACTACACAGCTAGGTCATACAGACCACTACTACACGGCGTGTAAACATGGTACACGGCGTGTTGTTTATGATATTTTCTTGCCAATGTCTCCAACTACATGGCTGGATCACACGACAGAAGAGTACACGACGTTTACTTCAAAGTACACGGTGTGTAACTGTGAAAAGTAGTTCTTCCCGAACAAGAGAACACATGGGGTGTGTTCATAAGGCCACATTCCATGTTATCTGGGTTTATGGGTAGTAGGCAAACAAAAATCCCCAAAACCACTGAAAAACACTGAAAACCAGCACCTATGTGTCAAATTCTGATCCGTGGGGGCCCATACTACCCGCGAATCAAAGATTGATATCATAACAATGCATATTATAATAAAACAATATGATAATCCCAGGATCCGCCAAATTACGACCCTCGAGGTCCCATAACACCTCGAGTATCAAAGATTGGCATCCATTCCAAATAAGCTGTAATATAAACAACACCCTATCAACATATACAGCAGGTATTTCTATCATAGAAACTATTACAACAGCATGCATAATCTATCATGACATCTATCCTAATAGCATGGAACTTCTAATCCACCCTAGATGGCATGGTAAAATTAATGACATGTGATTTTTCTAACCAGTGCCTATATGATCCATGAGATGGAATACCCTCGTCTCATCGGGTTGCGAAAAAATATAACCACAATCATATAAACTATAACAGCACAAAACAAGTGCATCACCCAACGGTGAAATATAATCAACTGTGATACTTGCAAAAACTAAAAGTGCAATTACGAGGTAGTATAGATTTTCCCTATACATGGGTTCATTACTCTCGGGCACAATTAATTACCAACTACCCATTCCTTCCAATCCCTTTCTATTTTCGACCAATAGTAAGGAAATAGAAAAGAAAGAACATCATTTGATACCACTTTGTAAAGACCCAAATCTGGAGCCACTCAACTAGCACCCCATACCCGGTTCACCACATGACCTCAAGTGCATTTCCCCAAACGCCAAAGGATGCAGACTAGAAGCGAGGGCCTATGTGAGTCAGTGGGGAGACTATGCTCTCATTAGGTAAATTATTCGGCAGAAGGAAAATAACATAACAATAGCATAAGCATTAAATAGAACAAAACAACTGGAACTGAACATCGGAATTAATGTAAAGCATAATAATTATGTTGTATGAAACATGTGTCTATGGAAAGCAGTAAGAAAAACAATGAGCTAAAATACAACTGAAACCCAAGTAGGGAAAGTAAACAGTAACTCCAGCAGCATCGCGAGCCTATGCGCGGTCCCATGCTCTCCAGCTCTAACTAGCAATCAAGCACCTGAGGTAGAAGGGCCCCAATCCCAACCACACCTGCCACCATATAACCTATTTGGGCTGAAAATCAGGAACCAAACAGGGTGTGAGACTAATCCAAGTAGGAAACCACCAAAGGATCGGTGCCCTACTGTCAATGAGTAATATAGAAAAAGTAATGGAAATAAATTCTGTAGAGAAACAAGGGTTCACTAAAGTAAACAATCCTACAATTCTCCATTCAAATTTATTTATTAATTCAATTCAATCATTTAATCATTAACCAAATAATCTAGAAAATAGTTTTATAGTCCAACGATAAGGCAAGTAACACACCATGTATCTCAATAGACTACCTAAAATACAAGCATTACAAACCCATGATTGTTCTTTGGATTAGTGGACTCGTCACAACCAACCAAAATTATTTATTACAATGACCCTCTGGGTGGCTCACATGGGAATGCCCTTATTGTCAAGAATTCAAACAACAGCCAAGACACTATATGGAAGCACTAAATTTCAATTCCCCCTATGGTCTTGCAGCGATACTATAGACTCTCTGAGGAAAAATTTACATCTAATTCCCCCTTTAGTCTCAATTTGATAATTGTCATACCATCTGAGAGAGCACAAATTCATTACCACTTATGGTCTCACAATGTTAATAATTAAACAGGCCCCCTAATAAAGCAATCAACGTCAATTCCCCCTATAGTCTATCTACACCAGGTTCCGGCAGCCCTGAATAAGAGAAATTGTATGTAAAAGATTCGTAGAATCCCTTTGTATGTTCAAAAACTAATTGGATAATATGTACAATGCATAAAAAGAATATAAATAGTAGGCAATACATGCAATCAAATATATCATGGCATGAAAATAATGCAACATGGTTTTCCTCACAAGAAACCTATGGAAAATGGCGATAAACATCCAAACAAGGGGAAAACACCAATGGGGTGATCCTCAAACATGCTAACATGCAATTATTAATCATCTAATAACCTCATGCATACTTTAAATCTAAGGCAGATAATAAAACAAGATCAAAAAACTAACCCGAGATACCCGATACATGGATATCTAGTACTTTTGAACAAAAACACAAGGACATTCAATGTAGGGAAACAAACCACATACCTTGATCCTCATAGATTGATATACTTGAACCTCGTCCTGTGAATCGTCCTAGAACAGATTAAATCTTCAAAAAAAGTCTAAAAAGTTCAAACTCAGATAACTCACACGAGAGGAAGAATCAGGAAACAGTGCTAATGAAGAACCAAGAACTCAACGCTGCGATTCTATTATAACCGATAGTGTTCAATTTGGATCTCTAATGACGGATCGGTGGCTTGGAGAAGATTCGGCCTCCTCAGATGCATTGGGTGGAATTAGGTGGAGAGGAAGATGAAAATGCGGTTATGTTGCGACCCTGGTCCGATTAATGAAATAAAAAGAAAAGTACAGGGCGTGTACTTCTAGACTACATGACGTGTACCTTGGTTTTTCGTACTCCAAATTAAGTGGATTCCACATCGCTCCACATGGCCATGTGTGTGTCCCGGACAAGGCCAACACCCGGTCTCGTGCGAGAGAAAAGTACACGACATGTACTTATAAAGTACACTGACTGTACTCTAAAAATTTCCATAGTCTCCCCTCTTCCTCAAAAATGACCAGAAAAGGAAAAACATACCTGAAATGAAGATCTAGTTTCTTAAAATTTATCCCCAATATTACTATACTACAATATTTTATAAAATATGTTTTTTTTAAATTAATTCCTTCAGTAACATTTATTACATCAAACACGAAGTTTTAACGATACAGAATAAGTTATTAATATTACTATTTAAGAATGGAAATTATGAAATTTCTATTAATTATGGTAGAATGAATAAAAATATCCTCATTTTTAAAATGAACTATATTTTTTTACATACAGAAAAAATACTAATAAAAATGCAATTTATTGTTAGTAAAACATTTATATAGTTCAAAAATAAATTTTGTCTAAAAAATGATTTCCAAAAAATTTCATGAAAAAATGATAAATTTATTTCTTTACACTTTTATAAAAAATTCCATTTTTTTATTTTTCAAATTAAAACTTCTAAATTATCATTTGTATAATTTTAGATATTTTTCTAGAAAGTTTAATGTTTAGATTTATATCAAAAAATAATGATTTTTGTTTGAAAATCCATTTTGGCTTAATGAATATTTACATATTAACTAATTGTATTAAAATGATTTATAAGTGAAATTATTAAATTTATTTTATTATTCAACAAACTTGGTTCATTTAAATAAATTGTTCATTAGGTTTTGATATAATGTTTTTTATACTTTTAGAATGTTTTCTTTGGAAAACTCTTTTTTCATATTGTCTATGGGCTTAATTATAAATCATATTCCTCCTATTATAGGGATTGAATTTGGAAAATTCTATTCTATATTTGGAAACATAATAATTTGTATTTTATAATAAATTCAACATAATTTTTCATCCAAATGTATAGTAAAAATAGTTTTAATTAATTATCACTATTACTATTAAAATTGGTCTACCAAGGGTAAAACTAAATAGTTAAGGGTTAGAATGACCTAAAAACATCTCTAAAAATTAAAACAATGACATTTGTTTTGACATTATATATTATAAGGTTCGATGATGAACCTTTTTGTAGACTTTTGTCATGTGAAAATTTTTTGTACAACTTTATCTTTTCAAAAATCATTAGTGTGTCCTCTCCACCAAATTAAAAGTTCTCACATGTCCTCTCTTATTAAAGCATACATATAATTATGGTTAAAAAAATCCTGGTAAAATGTATTATTTAATTCTTGACCCAAATTATAGATTCATTATTTTGATTATGAACTATAATATGATGAATTTGTTTTCTAAAATAAGGATGATGTCTGAAGAAGAGGTATCGTTCTAAACTGAGCATTTTAATTTTTTTTAATCTTATACATAAATCAGATATTCTAAAAATATGATGATATAGATAAATTATTATCTACCATTTTTTTATGTTATAATTTTATTGTTACAAATACATCATATTTCATGGAATGTGAAATGAAACCATCAATTGTGTGTACGGCAGACTGCCGCCCAGCAAATCAATTTAATCATTTTCCTTTAAAGCCTTTAAAAGATGGAGATAATGTAATATTTAATGTTAATATATGATATATATTAAATAATATACTCCTGGAACTATAATATCACATGTACTAAATTACCATTTAATATACTGTGTTCCAATAACATCACTCGTGTCTATGTGTGGACTACACCCTCTACAAAGCGATGAGATGTTTTTCATTGATTTAACATAGATAGAAATATGGGTAAACATAATAAATATATATGATATCTATTATTATATAATAATAATATATATTTTATATTATTACTTATCTTTATTTTTTATACACATTAAAATAGTGAAACAACACACTTGCATATGTAAAGTCTACCGTCCCGATCAATGATGTGATTAATTTTTCAATATCTAACTTTGATGAATTTTTCTAAATAAATATAAAAGGAATATATATGATATTTATATTATGGAAATATAAGATATTATGGTAACATGATCTATATAAGAGGACCAAAAATACAAAATCAAAACAGACATGAAAATCATAACAATTATTAGCTAAATCATGATTTTAACAAATAATTTTAAATAAATTGGTAATAAAAGGTAATAATAAAATAAAATATGGTTTGATATATATATATATATATATATGGATATCTATAATATTTATGATAATCCTATTTTTATATTTTTACACTATTTTTGAACATCTACGAATGAAGTTAAAACATAAGGTAATGTATTTTCAACTCTCTTTTATTTATGTGGGACACATGAAATATTCACAACATATTACATTTTTGTGGAACATATAATGCCCAGGACTTTATTTTATGACCATTATCATGAAACTTATTGGGATATAAATATATATTAATGGTTATTTCATTCATGTGGCTTATGATTAAAAAGATACAAAAATATTAATGGTTTTATGTTATAATCTCATCATTTTTAGAGATTGTATATAATTGGGTTTTTTATGATGAAATATTGAAATATACCTATAAAAAAACTCATTAATTATTTTCACCTCAATTAATTAATTGATTATAATTTTTATGTACTAATTTTTTTCTGTTTATGTACTCATGATTGAAAAAAATGTTTTTAAGGAAAACTATTGTTATTTCCAACTTCCAAAGAAAATAATTTTCCATCCATTTGAATGTTTTCTAAAAATGATATCAAGAAGGATTTTAATATTCTTATTTTAATTATTAATTTAATTTGTGCCCATAATGGAATTTTATTCAAAATTCATGAAAGGTAGTCCTTTTTTCTTTTACTAAATGTGGAACTCTTTGATATTTTATTAAAATGTTAAATGAAAGTTTTCATTTCACATATATGTCCTGGACATCATTTTCCACAATCATGACCACTCAATGATTTAAATATTATTTTATACGCTTCTAAGTGAATTATATAAGAGAATTATTTACCCATTATTTTTTGAATTTATAATTTTAAAAATGTGATTTATTAAGTGGAAAGTTAATTTTCATAAAATATTATTCAATGTGATCTTTTAAAAACATTTTTAATATAAGAAGAATCCTTTATTGATGAATTATATTGATTGGGGATATGATAAAATGATATATTATTTATTCTTTAACAAGGTGATTGGTGTTTATGATGACTATATGTTTATAAATCATGTTTTTTCCATGGGATATGCTATAAAAATAATGAAATATTTTTTCATCTAATTTATTTTTCCATTGGTTATAATGTGATGAAATGTAGATAAAACCAATTTTCTTCAGGAGTTATGATATGACTAATTCTTTAGGATCTTATGAAACACATATATATTATTTCATTTTGTGATTGGTTGGAAATATATCTCTATCAAATGACTTGGGAAAATCTAGAAAAATCTAGAGTAAATATGTTATGCATGAATTTAGTTTCATGATCACAACTTTATGCCTGGAATTGGATTTCATTCCCATAATATTAAATGTGGCCATGTTTTCATGTCCATAATGATATTCATTGACATGATTTCATGATTATAATATTATCCATGGACATACATTCATTTTCAAAAGGTTATTAATATACAATATTTATGTTCCTTAAGGTTTCACACGGACTATATTTTGTGAACATATGTTTATGAGTGGGAAAAACTTCTTGTCCTTAATATAATGAGTGAAACAGTTTCTATTTATTATTGTTCACAATGTTATAATCATATACTTATTCCCCAAATCTTGGTATTATAACAATTCTATACTTTTATTGCTCATGTTCATTGATTCTATTATGTTTCACATCTTATGAAATAAAGTGCTTTACTCCAAGAATAATGTTTATCATCAATGATATGCATGTTTTGGTTTTCAAATTATATTATCTTGTTCTTATACATGTATTAAAATTTTATGTTGATATATAATGTGACTTCTTTTACTAAGAATCTAAGATAATCCTTTATTAGGTTTCCTTTCCTAAATTTATGATGAATTTGTATTTAAGTAAGGTAATTTTACAAAAATTACAATGTGGGAAGATCATTATCGAATATGATGAAGAAATATCTTAAAAAATTAATATTGTGTATCTAGTATCTAAATAATCTAAACCTTCATGATCATCACCTATGTATTTGTGAAATGTATTGAAAATTTATCTAAAGATTTGTGTTTTTAATATATGAAATGTTTGGATCATTAATGTTTGTATTAATGAAAATGTGTAATAAAAAATCGAAATTAGGAAGAGATGGAATTAGTGAGAACTCTAGTTATTAGCCTATGTATTAGTCAATCAAAAGAAAATATCCTATAATTTTTGTGATGGATATAGCCATTCATTTGAAATAAATTATATCCCTTTGTTGAAAGCAAATGGATATGGTATTTGAATAAATATACCTACGTATAAGTACTCTGAAAAGGGTATATTGGGAATTTCTTGGTTCATCACCTAGTGCATGACAACAAGCCATGATTCACACCTGGTTTGACACACATGAGACATATGATTCATAAATTACAAAACTATTTATTCTCTATATTTAAGTATTGAAATATATTATGAACATTAGTGACCATATTTAAACCAAATGCATCATATTTGGTAGAATGTTTCATGAGACAGACATCATGTAAATGTTTTTTCATTATTATGCAGTTTTCTACTATGATTATTTTTTCTTACACTATGAATTAATATTTTTATCAATGGATGAAACTCAATGGAATAATGTTAACAATTAATTTTATAGTAAATTCAATGATTATCCTTCTGATTAACCAAATGTGTTGTGATTTTGGAATGAAAAATATCATTTCTATGATCAAAAATATTTCTCATGCTATGAAAAATGATGAAATTCCAAACTAGAAAAGGAGGGGCTGATGTTTTTTTGAGTCTTGCATGAGGAAACATACACCATATTTTAATGGCTCCACTAATCAATTACATTATGATGATTGGATCAGTTCCATTGAAAATAAATTTTCCATTCTCTATTGTTTGGATCATGAAACATTATTTTGTTCTCTATCATTTCGATGTTGAAGCACATAAACTATGTAATATTATCAATAATATAAATAAACATGGATAAATCGAATCCATGTAGTGGGATATGTTTAATGGGTTATTTTTCAATAATTATATTCCTCATATTTTTCTTTTGAAAATTTTGAAGGAATTCTATGAGATAAATAATAAGGACGTAGATTCTGTTGGTACATATGAAGCAAATATTACAATAATTGTGAGTTGCGCATCTCAAATTATTATCCAACATGAGATAATGGTTTTCCAATTCATTAAAAGGTAAAAACCAATTATATAATGTGATTTACCCATAAACAACATTAGTAGATATGATGAAATTGGTTGATGTGATACCAAGGTGGAAATTGGGATTGTAGTTGCACATATATCTCAAGGTCGTGATAATAAAATTAAGATGGAATTCTATAAAAATCATAAAACCCAATGTGGGAAGAAGAGGAGGATACCCACATTCTTGATTTTTGGAGGTAAACATGGAGGAAACTACAATATGTGGACTCATAATGTTTTTACTTATTGAAAGGAATGACATCCACCAGTTTAATTCTAATGCGAGTGGAAAAATTTAGTTAATGATGTGAAGAGAGAGAGGTACATTGGATGAACCACCAACACTTTAGTGTTCTAACTGAAAGAAGTATACAAATAATTGTTACCAGTGATCGAATATGATGGTTAATGATGATTATTTTGGTTATAAACCCTTTAAGATGAGAGACAAATTAAACTCCCATGTGATCAATATTTCAGACGAATTTTACTATAATGATGTTTTCAAAGGTACACCGACTATCAAATCTATAAATAATTATATCTTATTTTGAAATAAAAATAAAAATTATTTTAAATATTAAAAATTTACTAAGATTATCATTATAAGAACCAAATGATTAGATGCTGAATTACAATTGAAAATCCCTAATGGTATGATGATCCCATCTCATGTATATGATTCTTTTTTGCATAATTTTTGTTTGGAGATAGATTCATTTTTATTTTTTTATTATCTATTTGGTTGAGTTTGAGGTTATTTTAGGCATCGATAGACATTATATAGAAAATTAACCATAAAATTATGAGGTAGGTAAGTCAAATATGATATTATGAACCAATATATGATATTATGTAAAAGTGATGTTAAATATAAACATCTGATGGAAATAAAATCCCTTGCTTGGATCTTAATTCCAATTAATATGGGGTGACTTTGTTAGATGATCAATATGAAGCTCAACATCAAGGGTTTCATATAGTGTATGAGTTTTTTTATGAATTTTCAAAATATTTTCATTTTCTTCCACTGAATATTGATGTTTAATTGTCAATTAAACATAATCTATATGCTATAACTAGTTCAAATACTCCTAAATGAATGAGCCAAATTGAGATTCTAGAATTGAAGAAGAAACTACAGGATAATTATGAAACATGACTCATTTTTCCATTTTATACTCATGGGGTGTACTATTACTTTTTGTTAAGTAGAAAGATGGATCAATGTGATGTTCTATCGATTTTCAGGTACTGAATATGATCACAATCAAGAATAGGTATCTTCTACTCGTATCAATGACATGTTGTATCAAATATGTGAAGAAAAATTCTTTTTTATGGAATAAAAGTACTTATTATAACATCAATTTAGGTTCACGAAACATGATATATCCAATACCACATTCTTTACAAGTTATGGACACTATGAGTATATACTTATTCAATTTGGTCATACTAATCTCCCCATATCATCATGCATTTTAAAAATAGAATATTTTTATATTATCATAATCATTTGGTAGTATTCTATAAGGTTGATATTATTATATTTTAATATTTAATGGAATAAAATAATATCATTAGAATATTGGGATGATGGCCCTAAATAATGAGAAGATGTATGAAAATTTTAAAAATTGAGAATTTTAGATATAATAATTTTCATTTATAGGTTGTATAATCTCATGTGATTTTTCATTAGACGATCCGTACAATATAGAGGATATTAGATGTTGGACTAAAAGAAACATGGTGAATGAGGCATGTATTACTCTTTGTTCGAATGAATATTTTCGACACAATATGTAATGTTTCTCATAGTAGTCTACTCCACTCACCATGTTAAATCAAAAGGGATATATGTTCCCTTGGGAAATTTAATTCCATGAAAATTTTAGTTAAATGAAGTGAATCTTAACCAATTAAGATGTGTTTACAAAAACATATATTTCAAAAGTATTTTTAATTTTTATGGATGCATCTATGAAGTAATTGGGAAGTGTTCTTATGTAGAATGACGTTGTTATTTCTTTTTACTAAAGAAAATTGATTGTTCCTGAGAAACATTACTGAACTCTAGATTTGGAGTTAACTGATATAAATTAATCAATAAATATATTTGTTAATTATATTTATATAGTAATTATATATATTGTATAATTTTAATGTATATATGGAAAATAAAAAAGTCAAATATTCATCAAATAAGTTGGAAAAAACTAAATATTATTACTCCTCAATGCATTACCAACCTAGGAAATCAAATAAGGTGGTCGACGCTTTGAGTAAAAAAAATTATGTTGGAATACCTATGAAGAGGTTTAAAAAATATCCATTATTTATTGATTTGAAAAATAAGGATCTATAAATTATGTTGGAAGGTTATAAATATTTTCTCTCTCAAATGAGTAATCAATTAACTTTCAATGTGAAATTTCATGGTGTGTAGAGGGATGATTTATAAATTTATAAGAAGGGTAGATATGTTCCTCAGTTTAGCTTTTATTATGAGTGAATGATAAGGCTCATATAAAATTTTTGTATTCCAACCATACCAGATTTTAAGAAGGATCTATTAGAGGGAGTTTATAGTTCTTCATTCTCTATTTATCATTGAAGTAAAAAGACATGTCGAAATTAGAATGAATATTTTTTTTGGATCGAAGGAAGAGACAAATTATGGATTTTGTGTCTCTCTGTTTGGTATTTCAAAAAGTTGTCGATGGTAGAAAAAGTTCTAATGGTATGTTACAACCATTACACATATGAGAATAGAAATGGGAAAATATCACCATTTATGTTTTCATCAGATTCCCCAAAACAAATAAAGGGTATAATGTTATATAGGTTAATTTTGACCACCCTAAAAATTAAGAAAACCTCATTGCTATTATGGAAGATTTTTTTTAGAATCCACATTAAAGAATATAAATTAATTAATTTAATGTTTTCATGGAGTACCAGATTCCATAGTTTTTAATCGGGATCATTAGATTACCATCATGTTACATTAATTCCTTCAAATTTCCTTCGACAAAGTGTTTTGTTATATCAAATGTTATCATCCTTAGATAAATATTATTTATAATAATACAATAAAAACTTTTGAACGTACACTAAGAACCATTTTTAAGAATTTTAAATATTGTTGGGATCAACACCTTCCTCTGTGCATTTTTTCTTACAAAAAAAGATTTCTAGTTAGAATTCTTAGGGATTCATATAAAGCCATATATGAAAATAAGCGTAGTACTGTAAAATGATGGGATGCATATTGAAAAATAAATTAATTATTTCAAATGATAGATGATGAAATTTCATAGAAGTTTAAATCCATTGATCAACACTTATGTGTATCACAATGTTGGCAAAAACGTATTGATTATAATCCTCAATGTGATTTAGAATTTGATGTTGGTGAGAAGGGTTTTCTAGGAATTTATCAATGTAAGAATTTTGTGATCATTGAAAATAAATTAATTTTATGTCGTATGTGTATAGGGCCAACAAATATTTTTGATTTATTATGGAAAATTTCATTTTACTGAGTGCTTCAACTAAACCTCTCCCAAGTCAACTATGTTTTTCGTGTATCTCTTAAGTAGAAGTAAACAACAGATCCCTCACATTTTCTAAAATATGGGGTAATACCAATGGATTTTGGCGTTTCATATGAAGAATAATGTATGTATATTTTGTATTTTAGGGAGAATGTTTTATGAAATAAGATCACTTACATGGTCAATTTTTTATAAGAAAACCTCCAACTTGAGGAACCTTCAAGGGAACCTGAGGATTTGATGAAGTAGAAGTTAAATTAGTTTTTTGTATTAGAATGATATAATTTAAAGGATGAAGTTAATTTTAAGGGGTTATAATGTAACACATAATGATTTTATTAAATATGACTTTGAATAAATTTAATTCCTTTGACATCTTGGGTGATAGGAAATACCAAATTTTCACAAACTATAATATACTTTCTGTTTTATTATTTAAGCAATACCATTTTGGGAAAACCATTAAAACAATATTTTTTAGTAGAAATAACAAAAATTATGAAATTTTTAATATTTTATTATAAATAAGACATATTTACAAAAAATAGCTTAATTTTTAGCTAAGAATTTATATACATTGAAAATAATTTTTTTCTTAAACATATGACCATCATTGCTTAAGGTGAAAAATAATAAAATTATTTAATCACTCCAATATAAAAATCATTCGAAAAAATTAACTTCAAATTTTTAATAAACATTTTAATATTTTTTTGTGGATAATTTTTGAGAAATTCTAGAAAGATTAAAATTTAATTGAATACTATAAAATACAGTTTTTTATAAAAAGCTATCACATTATTTAATATATTTAAGAATTTTTAAACATTATTAAAAACATTTAAACATAAAATTAATTCTATTATATTATCATTATTTTAACATATGTTTTTATACTTATTTTACTATCGAAATATTATATAAAAACATTTTATACTTTTGAAATAATTATGATTGAAAAAACACTTCTTCATTACGTCGGTGGGTTTAACATTAATTTTAATTTTGTAAAATCTATGAATTGAATTTTTAAAAAATTATTCAATATTTTGAATGAAAATATTTAATATTATATAATAATTTTAACATAATTTTTATCATATTGAATTGTAAAAATAATAAATTTCAATACCTCCACTAATGTCTAAATGGGTTTACAGAGTTTTTAAACGAAATGATAAGGTTTAAAAAAACTAAAAAATATCCAAATTTATATTTTATGTCCATTTATTACACTTAGTTAATATATTGTTTTATAATGATGAATTTTTTGTCCTTATGTATTGTGTAAAATTATGGTATATATTTTACTTTTAAAAAAGTCATAGTGTATCTTATCCCCCACTTATGAATGAGAACCCCATTTCCTCTCTTTTTCACAATATAGAATTCTTCTATATAATAAAATAAAATTAAAAATGTATTCAAAATTATTTCCCCATTTAATATATTTTTCAATTTTTTAGGAAACCCTCACAATATGTATTTTCGTGCTAGTATATAGAGGTTATTTGAATAAGAATTATTGCTCATAATCGAGATTTTTTATTTTATGTCTTCTTCAAACAACATAAAATTTTACACAAATTTAATTGTATAATGACAAAATTATAACCCATATACTTATTTTTTAATATATTATTTTTATAACCAATATCAACATTATCTTTCATCAAATGGATAAATGAAACCATTGATTGTGTGTACTGAAGACAAGCGCCTTGAAAACTAATACAATGTGTTTTCCATCACTAGATTTCATTAATAGAGATAATTATGTATTTAATATTTTTATAATATATTTTTCACATAATTATACTCCTAGAATTATAATATCATATTTACATTATATCCTTCAAAGAAATTGAAAACTAAAATATCACCCTTGTGTACTTATGGACTACCGCCTCTACGAAAAAAATGTGATACGTTTTTAATTTTATTTAAAAATTAATTTTAATATGGATATTTTAATAAATATATAAGATATATATGTTATAAATTTTAGTATTTAATTTTAAAATATTTTTTACCTTTCTATAATTGTATCTATTTAAAAAAATTGAAAAAATATTCATGCATACATATGGCCTACTGTCTCCATGTATTGTGGGATTCATTTTTATATCTATAATTTTAATTGATTAAATTTATAGTGAATATATTTTATATTAATATAATTATTAAAATACTAAATATTATGAAACCAATATCAAATTATTGTCTCAAAATACCACATCAAACCATACAAGAAAAACAAAATAGTTATTACCTAAAATGTGAGTTCAACCAAATAAAGTGTTATTAAATATAAAAAATAAGTTTATTATTAAATTATATATGGTATTATATATATATATATGGTCTCTAATAGATTTATAATAATCATATATTTATTATATATCATTTTTTAAAGATTGTGAAGGAATTCGACACTTATGGTTAAATATTTTTGCATAACTTTTATTTCCATGGGAATCATACCCAATTCACCAAATATTTATTTTGATAAGTGTATACACTACCAATGAATGAATATTATGATATTTAAAAGTAAAAATAACATGACATAAATATTTTTATATTTTTATTTATTTCATTTGGATTATAATTTTAATACTACTAAAGTGGCGATGGTTTTATGTTAAAATCCCATTTTTATTTGGATTGTTTATAATTACGATTATATTGGTGAAATAGTATGAAATAATTATCAAGAAAATGATTAATTTTTCTTTTAAAATGATTATTTAGAATACATGTTTTAGTTTAATATCAATATCCTTATGCAATCAAGAATTCAAAATAATGTTGAGGAATCCTACATTACCTTTCTCTTCAGTAGAAAACCCTTTTTATTATATATCCATATTTTCAAAAATTTATTTCTAGATGGATTTTAATATTAATCTAAAAATTTATAATGAAATTTTTACTAACTATTGAATTTTCTACAAAATATTGTAAATCAAATATTCCAATCATTTTACAAATCGGGTACTTATTTATATTTTTGCAAAGTTTGAAATGAATGTTATCATTTTACATGTATGAAAATAATAGAATTTCCCACCTTCATTACCTCTAAATATTTTAAAGACTATTTTATATGTTTTTTTGTAAACATTAAAAAATACATATTTTTTCTCAATTTATATTTTTAAAAATATGATTTCCAATTTGGAACGTTTATTTTTTTATGAAATTTTCATAGTGATCTATCAAAATAATTATCTGTCTAAGATGAAATAATTTTTTATTACTAATTATTTACTAGGGATATCATCCCATGAAAACACACTCATTATTTATCTGTATTTTTTTATTTATAATGAAATCATATTAATGAAAACAATTCATTTTCCATGAGTTATTCTGTGATGAAATCACGAAATATTTATTGAGACTATTATTTATATGGGCTATAATTTGAAGAAAAATTAATGAAACAAATCTATTTTTGATGGTTTCTGATATGATGAATGTTTTATGATCTTGTGAAAAAATTATATGTGATCTTTATTTTGTGATTTCTGAGACCTATATATTCCTTCAGTGCATTGAGTAATGGTAGATAACTAATGAGTAGATAAGTTATGCATGAAATGGATTTCATGTTCACATACCATTATGTGTCTACTTAGTTTTAATGTATTAAAGATTAAGAAATGAAAGGGTTTTCACTTCTATAAGGTTATAAGGTCTCATGAATTCATGTCTATAAGGTTATCTATAAATCGTCTTAAATTTCCATACAGTTAGAGTGGATCAAATTTCATCTTCATAATGTTTTCCATAGACCTTATTTCATGTATATATGTTTATGTGAGTGTATGATTTCATATAATTAACATAATGAGTGATCCTATTTCTATTAATAAAGTTCAAAATGTTATCTTCTTTTTTCTATACAAAAAAATATATTTCTTATGATAGTTGTATGTTCGAATGGGTCTTGTTCATTGAATCCTTCATGATTCATGTCTTACAAAAATCCATGATTTATGTCATGACTCAAATTTATGAACTCTGATATGCAACATATGGTTTTAAAATGAAATTATCGTGTTCTCATACCCTTCTTTTAATGTTTTATTAACATCTCCCTTGTTTTCCCATACTGTGAATCGGATCTCATCATTTCATATGTTTCCTTTCTCTAGGATTTGGTCAAAGGTTTTATGTACGGTATATCTATGAATTTTAAAATGTGGGATGATATTAATGGGATATTTTAAAGATGATTAATGAAATAACAATATTGTGTTTCTAGTATCCAAATAAACTACAACATAACGGCTTTCTTTCCTGTATTTGTGAAATATATTTATTAATCATCTATAAATTTGTAATATTTAACTATTAAATGTTTGGTCCATTGAAATTGGTATTAGAGAAAAAAATTAGTTATCTCTTAGAACATTGATGAGACGATATTAATCAGAATACTATGGATAATTCTAATTATAGTTATAATTATCTTAAAATATACTGGAATTTAGGTGAATGGTATAGAATTTGGTTTCTAATAAATTAAATCCATGTATGGACACTACAATTAGACATGGATATAGAAAAGTTGTAACTAGGTTTATTAACAATGAAATGAATTCATTTGGATTTGACTTGATTTTCACATAGTGCATGACAACAACTGTTGTTATACACCTAGTTTGATACAATGGATGGAAATTATTTGGAAATTCACATACCATTTATAAACCATCATGAAGGATTTTAAAAGATTATCACCATGAATTTCCAAGGATAAATCATTGTTTTAAGAGATAACAAATAAGGCTTCATGATTTAAATATACAAAAATTGATTTTGATGATTATGTTGGTTCCTTCTATGATTATTTTTTCACAAACTATTCTATTTTGTCTTAGATGATGGATGGATGTTGATGTAATCATGATAATAGAAATTTTGATTTTCAATGTAATGATTTTACAACAGAGAAACCAAATTTTATGGGATATGGAATAAAAATGATCATTTCAATGCTCAGAAAACATTTTATTTCTATGATAAATGATGAACATTCATATGGGGAAAGGAGGGAACAATGTTCTATTGAGTTTATCCTGAGGCTACATATACAATCTTTTTATAGTACCATCGTTCGACTATCTTATGGTAAATATACCAGTAAATTTGAAAATATTTATTTCATTATTTTTCCATTAGAGTGTGATTTTTTAGGATTTCTATTGGTAAGAAGAAAAAACACATCCATGGTGGAATATAATTAAAAACCTTTAGAAGCCTTAGTAAATCAACTCTATGGAGTGTGAGGATTTTATGGGTTAATTTTTTTGTATGTAAATAATTTTTATTATTCTTTAAAAATAGAGAAGTAATTCCTTGAGAAAAATGCGAACTATATTGAATCTGTAAATATCTATAAATAAAATTTTTCAAGACAAGCAATGTATACATCTTGAATTTTCATCCAACCAGAATGTATTGTTGATCAATTATATATTTGATTATAAAATGTATTCAAAGGCTATTAGACACAAGAGACATTAGTATCTATGAAGAAATCATTTGTTGTGATATAATGGTTGAAATGGATATTGGATTTACCCATCAATCTAATGGTTTGGATAAGAAAATAATGATTAAATTCAAAAGAATCCCTAAAACCCACAAAGAGAATAATATGATATTTTATTCATGATTTATGTGTGGAAGGAAACACTGAGGAAACTATATTAAGGTGACTCATAATTTTTTTTAATATAAATTAAATTTATCAATTGGATGAATGCTGATGTAATGTCAAAAATATAACTAATGATAAGAATATAGAGAAATATTCATAGGATTCACCACCCTTACTCTATTGTTTCAAGTTAATGATGTATGATAATTTCTCTAAATCATTCCAAAATATGAGATTTAATGATTATGATTGACATTTTATAACTCTCATGACAATAGAAAAAGGGAAATATATTGTGATCAATATTACAGATGATGGTGGTGATAAATAGTGGTTAAATGTTCAATTACCATCCAATTGATAAATGATAATGTCTTATTTGACTACGGATCTATCTATTATTTTATATTTGAATAAATTTATAACTATATCAAGATGCCACCCAAATTATTTGATATTTAATAATTAGTGAGCCCCTAAAGGTATGATGATAACATATCATGTATATTATTTTACTTTAGTATAAAACTATTGGAATATGCTTATTTTAAATCTGTTCCTTCTTCATATGGTTGAATTTCATGATATCATCATAATGGATTGTCTTTATATATATAAATCCAACAAAAAATTATTAGGAATGGATGTAATGTTTAATATTACGAACCAAAATATGATCTTCTATTCGTGATAAGATATATAAGAACTTTCAATAGAAATAAAATCCATTATATAGGTCCTTATTCTTATTCAAAATGTGTGTTTCTAAGATGGTTTGGGAGGAACTCACAATTTATTACAAGCCTATTTTGTGTGATTTTGTATAGGTATTATATGATGAGATTTGAATTCATCCACAAAATAGTTATATTGGGTTTTCTGGTGATATACATATTTCAAAGACACCCAATTGAATGGTCATAACTATGTTAGACATATTGAAGAATAAAATCTAGGATAATCTTGTCATGGTATCCATTCATCCAAATATATCACACTTGGCTTCATGAAATCGTATTGTTAAGAAGAATAATGGATCAGTGAGACTTTTTTTTGATTATTTTTAACTGATCTAGATCAAAATAAAGAAATGGTATCCTCAAACATAATTTGATGACTTGTTTGTTCAATAATGCATAGATCAATAATTTTAAAAGACTGTAATTCATTATGGATGTCATCAATTGAGGGTCAAGAAGGTGGATATAAAAAAGACAAATTTTCATTTAATGTATCAACATTGTGAGTATATAGTCATGCCATTTGGTTTTACTAATTCACATATAATCTTCTTGTATTTAATGAATAGAGTCTATAGAGAATAATATGATCAATCTTTGGTAGAATTTTTAGATGAAATTTTTATTTGTTTGATGATAATTTAAGGTCATGAAGAAAAGTTTATGATTGTGATTAAGTCCCTAAAGAAGGATAGGTTTTATGATGAATTTACAAAGTGTGAATTTTGTCTACAAAATGTTCCATTTTGGATCATACAATCTCAAAAAAGGGTATATCTATGGATCTGTAAATGATGGAGGAAATTGAATATTGTCCTAAACCAACCATGGTGAATGAGATCTGTAATTTTCTTTATTTAGATGGAAATTGTCATAGGATTTTGGAAACATTATTTTAAATATACAATAAAGTCATTATGTGAACTCAAATTGGATATAAGTTATTCTTTATAGATCAATATGAAGAAAATTTTATGGAACTAGAGATATTTTACTCATCCCACCTATTCCTACATTACCATAGAGTGGAGATGTGTTTGTAATCAATAATGATGCATTGAAGAGGGGATCGAGATTAATTATTATCAATAATGATATTGTTATTTCTAATGCCTCATGAAAATTGATGTTTTATGAGAAAAACTAATAATATCATTATTTGGTATTAGTTGTGATAATTTTTTCATTAAGGATGTGGATGAATTATCTTTACCAATTAAGATGTGATATATATATATATACAGACATATGATTAAAGTTTAATGTATATATTACCATATAAGGAGGCGAATATTCCTTAAAAAAGGCCAGAACTGAATAATGATCATGACTTCTCGATACATTACCACCATAGGAAAGAAAACAAGGTGCATGATGATTTGAGTCAAAAGGATCAACCTAGCTTATCTAAGATGAGGATTATAAATGATCCAATATTTGTTGATTTATAATGGATGGATGTGGAATTATTGAGTTATGAAATGGCATAAATATTATATTTCTCAAATGACTGTCCAAACTTCTGTCCAAATAATAATTATAGAGTAATAATAGGATGATATTGAGCCACAAAATATGTTTTGATATATTCTTATTCATAATGTTGACTATGATGGAATGATAAGGTTATGGATCCCTGTATGTGTTCCATCTATATCTAATTTGATTAAGGAATTTTTAGTGGAAACTTATATATCCTCATTCTCTATTCATCTTGAAAGTACAATGTTGTATAGATATTTGAAGGAGTATTTTTGGTAAGATGGATTGAAGATAGATATTACATTTTATCTATCTCATTCTATGGTATTTCAATAATTTATATCAGATAGATAAAATTCTATGGGGATATAACAACCATTACCCATCACATAATGGAAATGGGTGAACATTACCACATATTTTATCATCAGAATCCCCAATACATCTAATTTTTTTATATGTGTAGTAATAAATAGCCTTAAAATATCCACACACTTAATTTCTATCGAATAATATTTTTCTCCAGATACATTTTATATTATATACTATAAAAAGTATATTTGATGATTTTATTCCACATATCATAGGATAATTAGAAATATGGTTACCCTATGATAGTAGTTAAAACCCTATATAATATTCTAAGATCATGTTATAGGTATTTAAAAAGTGGTTGTGATCAAAACCATACTCAAGTTGGGTTTTCTTACAACAATATCCTTCACTCAATAATTTAAATTTCTCATTATGAATCCATATATGGGAACAAGTAGAGAAATAAATAATGTTTGGATAAAGATTCAACAATTAAATCTATTGGGATCAATTATTTAAAAATAAATTTTATAGAAGGTCATATATATTCAACAACAGTAAATTTAATTACATAGTAGACATTGAAAATATACTGATAATAATTAGTGTGATCTAGAATATGTAGTTGTTAATGATGTGTTTCAGAAAATATCACTATAAAATAATCTTATAACATTTTTAAATAATTTAATACAAATACTTAGTCATATTGTCACATTCTACACTCTTGACAAGTGGGTAGGGCTTCTTATCACATGGCACTTACACCAAACCTCTCTCAAATCAAAGATATGTTCTATGTATCATTCCAGAGGGTGTAAATAACTACTCATTCACATATATTGAAATCAATTTTCATAGAAATATATCATTATATTTACTATGATGAACAACCTATGGGGATTGTAGATCATATATAGAGAGTTCTCGGAAACAATTCCACTCCCAGTGTGAAGGTTTTATGGTGAAACAACCAAATCGTTGAAGCTACATGAGATCTTAGGAATATGATGAGGCATTATATCCACAGTTGTTTTCATCCAAGTGAAACAAATTCACAGCATAATTATATTTTCTGTGGATAAAACATAAAACCTAAAGAGTGTAGAGAATATTATTTTCAAATAAATTAAATTTCATTGATAGATTTTGTTTCAAACAACACCGGGTTTTGATGAACTAAAATATACTATTAATAATAGTATTAAAATATGATTTTTATAACTTAGTCATTAAACATGGTGGTATGAATAGAAGTAAACCAATATTGATTTTTAAAATTTTATGTTATATAAACAAATTAAATAGATTAAAAACTACTCAATTTTTAGTGTAGCTTTTATGTTGATTTAATTAAAAAGAATTAAAAATAAGACTTTCTTTTCATTTTTTGAATAAATATTTTAATTACATTTTTTCAATATTAGAAAATATATTTTAAAAAATAAATTATTATTTTAAATTACCATTTCAAACTATCTTTATGGTTAATTTTTGATGTTTTAATGGGAACATTAATTTATCCATGAATATTGAAAAAAATATTGATTTTAAATAAAAACTACATTTACATTTAAATTAAATAAAAATTTATGAATTTTTATAAAATAAATTAAAAAGTTACATTAGTTAAATTAGATTTTTTTATCCCACTTAAGACATTGGAAACGATATCATATTCATTTTTTTAAAACAAATTATACATTTGAATCATTTTATAAAAAAATCATATTTTTGTCACATCTACATGTTTGATTTTAAATTTAATTATGACACGATAGTGAATTGAATTTTGGAAAATGGATACTCTATTTGGATTCATAATAATTAAAATTTTATAATATAGATAAATTAATTATTACTTATAATGAATAATAATAACAGTAAAAATTAATTACCACTGTTAATGATTAAACATGTTTATCAGGGGAAAAAATAAAAAGGTAATGGTTAAAATAACATAAAAAACATACCCAATTAAAACATTAAATCCTAATATAATAATTATAACATCTATTTTTCAATAATTTTAAATTTTTATATCCTTTTTACAAGAGTAAAATGTAGGAGTATCTTTAGATTTTCCAAAATTACAAGTGTGTCCTCTCACCTAGTTATAAAAGGGCCCCATATCTTATACCTTTTTCACACTACCAAAGTGATTTGGATCAGAAAATATGGAAAAAAATATATTCCTTAAATTCCTCCTTACATCCTTTAGGATTTATTGTTATTATTAAACCGTCATAAATGGGATTTTATGCTAGCCTATGGAGGTTGTCTAAAGAAGAGTTATTGTTCTTAATCGTGCATTTGTAATTTATTTCATCTTCATTCTCCATCCAATATTATTAAAAAATTATTATATAATAAAATAAATTTCTACCACATAATGAAATTTTATTATGAAATTTTTACAACATACATTCATCTCCTATTCTATTAAATGGGAAACAAAATTTTCTGTTAAGTGTATGGTGAACTACCACTTTCCAGTTGATGTAATTTCTCTTCCATAATCGTGTATCATATATGGAGAAGACAATGTATTTAATGTTTATATATTTGATTTTTATGAAATAATTATACAAGATGAATTATAATATCACATCTAACTTATTACCTTCAAACCCCTTGAAAAATAATATCACTCCTCTCGGACACATGGGGACAATTTCCTCCACAAAACGATTTGACACATTTATCATTTTATTACATCATTTTTTTTAATAAATATAGATATAATTAATATATATGAAATCTAGGATACTAATTTTTTTTGGAAATTTGAATAATTGTTTTTCTTTATTTCATTCCAACTGTCATAAAATAGAAACAAAATTCAAGAATATATATGGCCTACCATCTCCATGAACGACATGATTCATTTTTCTATCACTAATTTTTATGGATTAATCTACCTAAATTTATATCTAAAAATATCATATTTATATCATTGTCAAAATAAGTGATATTTTGGAACCATGATTAAAATATAAGTACAAAAAAAACAAAACCACAACATACATTAAAAACGAAGCAGTTTTTACCTGAATCCATACTTTAACAATGATTTGATAATAATGTGATAATAAAAGGTGATAGGTTAATCATAAATTGTATGACATAAATAATTATGGTTATATATTTGATTTAAAATACCTATATTCATTATAAAGGATGTTCAGTCATGTATGATGGATGTCAAGACTTATGATAAAAGAATATTTCTCACTTTTTTTAGTGGGACACATGCAATATTCACCATTAGTTTCTTTTTTGTGGTGTATATTATTCCTATAAATGTATTTTATGATTCATCATATAAAATTTATTTTGATATATTTATATACTTATATATATATCTAAGTTTCCTTCTTTTATGTGGCTTATGGTTCTAAAGCTACCAAATTGGAAAAGTTATTATATTATACTAGTATTATTTCTAAATATTATTTATGAATAAGTATTAAATGATTAAATATTATGATAAACCTCTCAAGAAATAATAAATTCTATTATCATATGGTTATTTATATATAATAAACTTTTTCTTTTATTTTTCATCTTATTATGTACAAAAGAGAACAAAATAACGTTTTTATAGAAAACTGACTTCATTTCTCTCTTTGATAAAAACCAAATTTTCCTACATATCCATGGATTATAATTTCTATAATATGATTCATAATATTATTATATTTATCTTTACCCATTACTGAATTTTTTTAAAATATTTTTCCGAAATAAATTTCATTTCATTTTTTGTATGAGGTACTTTTTGGATTATAACAAAATTGGGAAAAGGAAGGATTTACTTTTCACTAGCATAACATGAAATGAAATTTCAACAGTCATTGTAACACCCCAATATTTTAGTTTTTTTTGTTTTCCAATAAATTTAATTTCTTAGATGGCTTCTACATGATGTAACAACATGTTTTAAAAGAAATGTGGTATTCAATTAAAATATTTTTATATAATATGATAATTTTCACATATCCATTGAAATTTTTGATATGAATAGGATAAAATAAATCATGAAAATATATTTTTTTACGAAAATATATAAAATTAATTATATTCATACTAATTAATTATAAATTTAATAAAATCAATTGAAACAAACATGAATCTTCTTCCACAAAATACTATTTTTTTTGCGCACAGACCCATATTATATCAATATATAAAATATAAATTTTATGGGGAATTATTTTAATTAAATTTATTTATTATATATATAGTAAATTTTTTAACATTCATCTTATTTTTCATCAGTATGAGATAATAATGATTTCCAATTTATTCATCGAAAAAATATCATTTATCAAAAGTAGTTTAGGTACATTATGCACACTTACTTTAATGTTATTTTATTTTATTTTATGAAATTTATTTGATAAACATAACATAATTACAATAAAAAATTATACATTATATTAGAGTTATTTTTTTGTGAATATTTTGAAAATACATGATTTTCAATGATTAGTGGAAAAAATTCAAGTTTTTATTAAGAATTGTCTTTTCATTTTAGTAAATTGTCAACACCCAATTTTTTTATATGGTTTTAAAATAAAAATTACTTCAATTATATATTTAGTAAACAAATTTAATTAATTTAAATCTTTATTTTGAATTTTTATATTAAATCATTTAATACATAAAAGATTATTGTCTTTTAAAAATCATTTTTTCTTAACATCTATTTGATTAATATTTATTTAAAATTTACCACTTATCTGAATATAATTTGAAAAAATGGATATAATATTTGGAATTATAATAATTAATATTATATAATTTGGTCGAATAATTTTTTGGACAAAATTAATACTAAAAACATAATGAAATAATTACCGCGGTTATGGTTAATACAAAATTTTCATTGTGTTATACTAAAAAGATAAGGGGTAAAATGACATATAAAATTATAAAGAACACATTTTATTGCCAAATTTACACCTTATCACCCATAATTATTGATAATGATCTACTTTGGTTCCTTTTGGTATAGTGTATAACGTGGGTATATATTATTCAATTAAAAGTTACATGCATGTTCTCTCCCTAACTTATAAAAGTAAACCCCATCTACACCCCTATTTACACTTCCAAAACCATTTGGATCATAAAATATCTAAAAAATTTATTCCATAATTCCCTATACATGTACTATAGGACTTGGTATGGTTATTAAACCCTCATAAGAAGGATTTAGATATTATCCTAAATGGGTTCTCTAAAAAATAAGAATAGACATAAACAATGTGTTTTTAATTTATTTAATCCAATAAAAACTAAAAATATGATTTAACAATGATTATATAAAAAATAAATATATCCTAAATAATTTTATGTTATTATGTTAATGGAATGGTCTACATCTATCCAAACTTTCATCAAATGATAAATGAAACCTCTAATTGTGTGGATGATGGACTACCAACTCATCAACTGATATAATTCATCTTCAATCATCACCTCTCACAGATGGGTATAATGATGAATTTAACGTTTTTTTAATATATATTTGAAATAATTATACTTCAAAAATTATATTATCATGTATAAATTCTTATAATCCATTCCCTAGGAATATGATAGCGTCACTCGTGTTTGTGGAAGACTATAGCCTCCTGAATCAATGTGATTTTCTATTCACATAGTATTTACATAGAAAATAATTATGGTATATTTAATGTATATATTAGATACATATTAAATTAAAATTATTCTATATGGGTAAAAAATTATTTACCTTTCATTCCTTCCATCGGTCAGGAAAAGGGAAGAATCATTCATTCATATGTTTGACCTACCATTTTCATGAATAATGTAATTCATTTTTTATCTCTAGCATTCTTAGACTACACTAAATACCATTATAAATAATATATATGATAATTGTATAATTGTAAATGTTTCGGTGATTATTTAACCATGATAACTTTTTTACCGAAAAACATAACAAAACAAACATGAAAACGATGAAATTATTACATGGAGCATTATTTTAACAAGGATCTGTGAACAAATAGGTAATAAAATGTCAACAGTACATCAAATATGTTTTCAGTTATATGAATATGTTTCTAATATAGAATTATAATAATAATATATTTATTATACTGTTGGTTCAAATTTGAAAGAACCGATTCAATATGTATGGTAACCCATTTCGAGTTTATATTTTATTTCCGAGAGTCATAGTCCATATTCACCACATGTTTCTTTTGTGTGTTATATATAATGACCATTTTACATGATATATCATGAATCTCCTTATTTTTATTATATTTAATTTTTTATTTCCATTTCTTATTTAATGTGGCTTATGATTCTAACTTTTCGAATATTTTATGATATTTTCATCTCACTTTTTTATGTGGGAATCATGCCTTATAAACCAAGTGTTTCTTCTGTGTTTTTATATACTAAATATTCAATTTTTATTATTATTAAGATAATTATGGGGTGTATATATCCCTAATGTATTATCACATTCATGGGAGTTATGATTCTAAAGATACCAAAGTGGTAAATGTTGAATCATATAATTTCAATTTTTTATGAGGATTGATTATTATTAGAATTTCAACGATGAGATGTTATGATATATCATTCATGATACTCATGAATTTTTTATCCCATTATTATTTTGTGAAAAAAGAGTTTTAAATTAATTTCCATCATGTTATGTACTCAATATACAGAAAGATTTTTTTTTTATGAAAAATGATATTTATTTCTCTCGTATAAAAAACACTTTTTCTACCATATCCATTTTTTAAAAAAGGGTTTAAACCAATTTATTAGAAATATATAATTATTTTAATGGAATTTTAATTCTAGATTAAATTAATATTATTTTTAATGGAATCCTCTTGATTTTTTTTCAAACATACCCCTTTTTTATTTTACCAATAATATGTGGGGAATATTTTTGTAAAATTTACAACATGAATGATATTTCCCATAAACTTGATCAATAATTTATTTAAATAATACATTTCAATTTTTCAATTTTAATTTGAAATAATATATTTTCTTATATATTTATGAAATTATTATTTTTTAAGGAAGTTTTTTCAAAATAGATTGTATATTTCTAACAAGAATGATTTAATGTTCTTATATAGAAAATATATTAAAAATGACAACAATATTTTGTTATGATTATGTTTTAATGGTTATATTATGACATTTTTCCATATTGATTCTTTCAACAAATATTTTATGATTAAGATTAAGAGATGTTTATGAAACCATTTCCTTTTCCATGGATCATGTTATGATGAATTTGTTAGATACTTATGAATCCCATTTCCTTCCAATGGGTTATGCTATATTTAAATGATTATGAAACCCATTTCTGTTCTATGTGAACACTCTTATTAATTATTCATGATCCTTTAGAACAAGAATATTCATATTTGTGATGGATGGGACCCATATTTTCCTCTATTTCATTGAGTAAAGATTAGTCACCTGTGAGACAAAAATGGGAAAAAATCAATGGGCTTGATCCACAATGTGGAATATCTGTATGTGCTCAATCCAAAATGGGAAATCAACTGATGGGTTTAGTCAATAGTGATATGTATGGGGGTGGGCTTGATCCGCAATGGGATGAAATGGTCTTCATACACAATGTGAAATAAGTGATGAGGCATGATTCACTATGTTGTATGGTCTTTCTAATTATCCTTGAAAAATGAAATGTTTTCAATATCAATGTTCGTGCCAGACATTTATGAAATGGACATAAGATTCATGAATAATGATGATTTCATACTCTCATGCATCATACCATTTGAAATGATAATTATTTTTTTCATGAAACATGTTTACGATCTATGAATGGTTGGTTATGAACATTTTCAATTATATTCATGCTCTAGTACCATGATGATATTCTTGTTAGTTAATATGATCATAGAATTATATCTTCCATGTTTACACCTATCGAGCATATGTGATCATCCTTTATAATATTCACCTTCTTTAGTTTATGAATAAAGGTATTATGTAGGGTATGATTATGAATATTACAAAAGTGGAAGATATTTTTGGGAGACATAGGAAATATTTCATTAAATAAAAAAAACTTATACCAAGTCAACAATGACACTAAACCATTACAGAGCTTGGGTCTATATTTATGAAATTTAAGTAATATTATTCTAAAATGATGTGATATTAATGTTTGAAATTACATGTTCATTATAGCCAGTATTAGAGAAAAGATTCTGTAAACCTTTGGAAAGTGGGATAAGATAACATTTCGGAGAACACTTTGGATAATCTTAATTATATGATAACATCCTTCAGTATTTTCAAAGAATATATTATATGTTTTACCGTAAAATAAATCATTATTTGGATACTAAAATTAAACGTTGATATATAATAGAAGTAAAAATGGGAAATAAATTATAAAAAGGGACATCTGTCCTGATTGATGCATACCAGGTATACAATAATAAGCATTACTATGCACATGCATGGATACACATAGGGGGTATTATTTTGTAAATTAAAATTTTTTCTAAAATCTAGCATGAAGGATTTAAAAAAAATGTGATCATATATGACCTTGGTTAAACCAAATGTGTCATTAATTTAAAAGGTTTCTAGATTTATAAAACCTATATATAATTCTTCCCAATTATGTGAATTTCTGTTATGATTAGTGTTATTAACACAATTATTTTTTATTTTAGTTAATGTCAGGATCTTGAAATTAATGTGTTGAAATTAAAGGTCATAGATAATTTTTTGATTAGAAACAAATGGGGTGATGATTGAAATTAATGATATTTTGATTATTTCAATTAAGTTATCACGATATATGATTAATTACTAGCTTGTTAACCAACTCTCAAAGCCACGAAATAAGAGAGGGATAAAATATGACATGGGATCAGGTGGATGATTCCATAAGAGAAAGATGTATTAGTTTCTTTATATGAAGATAATGTGGGAAGAATCAATCCAGATAATTACTAGATTGAATTCAAAGACATTTTTTGTGTGGAGAAAATTGGCAGAGGCGAAGTAATTACTATGGAAAACTGAACTGTCCAGATAACACAATGGATTCCAATATTGTAATCCCTAAGTTAATATTAATAGATAAATGTTTTATATTTCAAATGTGTTTGAATTATAAATAAGATTTCCTATGGGAAGTCTCAATATGACCATCAATAATGTTGTATGTTTAATGGTTTGACAGTTTGTATCCATCGAATGAGGATGAATATGGTATCTTGGAAGTATTAGAAAGATGAATTCTTCGTCTTATAATGGTTAAGTTATTCTATCATTAAATAACTATTCACTAGGATCTTCATATTTGTTACCTATTTAAGGATTGATTGTGGGGGGGGGGGGGGTTCGGTGTTCAAATATACTTTCTCAATCCATGACCTTAAGTTTTTCATTTTCATATTTAATAGAAACATAAAATTGTACCCACATCTATAACTAAGAACAAACCATTTTTCTGAAGGTTTAAGAAATTTGGTGTTTCTTTCCCAATAGTTCTTAGTAACTCACATTGGTCTAGAGGATTGGAGGTCATGATCATCGCACACATTAAGGGGGGTTTTCCCCAATTCTAGGAATCTCTTATAGATTTAAGATATGTTTATTAATATCTCTCAAATACAAATACGGGATTTTAATAACCTAATAAAATTATTGGTTGTGCAATATTTCTATACATAAAAGGGATTCTATTAAGGAGAACATATTTATGTATTTGTGTCTCACATTTAATTTCTTATTATATCTTACCAATGGTTTTATGATTATATTTTATTGTTGTATAACCAATTAATATAGAGATTACTTCTATATTGGGAGATGATTAATAAATTCAAGATGTGATTCATCATTTTTGAGGAATGCTATGGGCCATGTTTATAACCTGAATCAAAACCCTTTTAGTTAATTTAATCATAGGTCATACAGTTTCAAATCATGTTGAAATGAAATATATGAGGTATCTTTTCCATGAGGTGTTGTGATCGATCATTATGAAGGCCTCCTACATATCCTACTTATAACTAGAATCAGATTAATCATAGTTTGATATTACATAAACCTATCGATGGGAAGTGACAAATAATTAATTCCATGAGGGTTATATCCTGTAGTATTACTAATATGTGAATTCCTTTTAGACATACACTGAGGTTAATTAACTAGTATGAAAGAAACCATATCATTTCAACAAACGTGGGATACACTAAGGCTTCCATGGATGGAGGAAATTTATGATGTGAGTGATATGATAGTTGAAAATCCCTATGCCCATCCATGTCATACTTTGTGTTAGACACGGTGGATAAAAAGTGAATTGAGTCATCACATATGGATATGGGACTTATGAACTGGGGAATCCTGAATGAGTATGTTATATTATGCTAAGGTTATGGGATGTTGTCTTATATATCCGGAATATAGTAGGAATCAGATCTCTTATCATAAAAATGAAACTCAATTTTCTGATGGATGATAATGAATGATAAGAACACATGGTATTTTGGGTACCATGGGTTAGTGTTTCTGAAATATGGAGGGAATCAAACTGAGGTGGATAAACAAATGGATTTGAAGATGAGGAATGAATCCTACATATGTTATTTTTTCTATAATAATGTTTCTTGATATCCTATATGATATATGTTTGAGTGTGTCTCTAATAAAAATTTATCATATCCTAGGGTGTTTACATGACATGCCTTGAATTTTGGAGAGCCTATTACAGACATGGTTTACATGTCCTGAGTGACTAAATAACATAAATGGAATGTACCAGAGTGCTTTGTTTGATAGAGGTAGATAAGTTAGAGTTCTACATCATGATCTGGATGACATGCCTAGAGGATAGTTTCATGACTCAGTTTATATTTCTGAAAATATTCACTTGATCAATTTAGACACATCAAAATATAGAATCTGATTAAGGATGAATTTGTGGATTTTTAGTTCATGATCTAGTTGGAATGTCTAGAGAACACCACATGACTTGGAAAAAATGTATGTGGGCCATCACGTGACTAGTTTAACATATCTAGAAGACTTTTCAAGATTCATATAACATGTTCAGAGGACATCATGTGAATCAGATTAAATTTCCATAGGATATCATGTGACTCATATGACATTTTTGGGTTATATCACCTAATTTTGATGACAATTCTATAAGACTTCCCATTATCAGGCTGACATGTCTATGTGTTGTCGCATGATCATGATAGTTCATGTGATGGGCATGATGCCTTGGTATGAAAATCTGTGTATCTATATTCACGTAATTATTATATATTTTTCATCTTTAATCACATATATGCCTCAATGTTTTCCAATAATTTTTCTATGGAGGTTTTTGTGACCATGTCGACAAACAAAAAATACATTTCATAATTGTTTAGTGCATCAGAAATTCATTGAGTGATCAATAGGTTGACAATGATAATATTATATACATTCCACATAATTCCTTATGTCATTCCATGGGTTTAAATGGTATATGACCCTTCTAATTGAATGGATTTCGGAACTGAGAAGTCCACTCTCACTTTTGTTTTCCCAAGGGTGTGGCTTCTTTATTAATTTTATGCTTATGGGAGGAAATTATAGGCCTAACCACCCCAATTATATGACTCATTTCATGGATTGTATATTTTAGATACTGTATTAATTTAAGTAAGTGACCATGTCATCATGTTCTTCATAAGATCCTTCCACAGATTATTCATGGCATCATCTCGATGTCAAGTAATATGTAGAGACTGTGAGAACAGTCATTCATATAAATTTTTATTAGACACATAGGGTGTAAAAGGGGTTTTCATGATCATGGAAACATTTAAATGATCCATGAAAAGATATTTTTGATGTGTCTTGATGTCTTCAAAAAACCAGGATGCCTGTTGAAGATGATTTTTCATGATCAATGAGACTTGTCTTGGTCCCATCATGTGATCAATTTGGAATCTCATAGGACTTTCTAAATTTAAGGTTGGCATGTATGGGAGTCTTTTTGACACAAAGATTCTTGTTTTTTCGGTTATTGAATGATCAATGATACATTTCTATGTCCCTTAACAAGATCAAGTTGTGTTTTTAAAGGTCCATCACAAGATCAGGCTGAGATATCAAAGGGCCTTTGTGTGATCAATGAGGAGATCACAGAATAATATTAACCCCATATCATGATAAAGTAGTGTAACTCTTCAATACATGAGGATTAATCCTTGTCCATCCTTTTTTATTTTATTAAATGATTTTGAAATATTCCAAATTTTTTCTATCAAAGAATATCATGATCAATACTGGATCTCGCGATAGTACATGTGAATTATCTCGATCAGTCGCTATGCATGTCTGTATTGAATCCCGTGATCTGGGATAGATCTTATGATTTCATTCGATAATTATAATTTAAATTAATTCCACTTATCTATGATGAGGATCATGATCAGTGATTTTTCATTTGATAAAGTGTGATAATTTTCATTGGAAATCACCCCACTTGTCTGTGATGTATCACAAACTCAGTGATGGAGCTTTTGACAGTGTGTAATCATTTTCATGGGGAGTTGCCCCAGTCATATGTGATGCTTGAGGGACATTATACAATTGAATGGATGTTTCCAAGAGGATTTTCATAACCATGAGTTCCTTATATATTGTAATTTAATCATCATCCCTAGATTACACAAATCACATGATTTTTCTATAAGACCATTCTAGGGTCATGTGATCACATGTCCTTTTGGTGGAAACACGATTCGCATGATACAGACACCTAATCAACATTTTTCTATTCTTCCCATTATTTAAATTAGTAAATATAATAATTTCTATGTTTTAGGTCTTTCTTTGATCCTAAAATTTTTCATTCTCATTGTGTGGAAATCAATAAATTTCATCCACATGATCGAGGTCCCTAAGGGAAAGGATATTGTTATAATGAAAGTAAATTACTTCTTTAGTATTAGAGGCTTCCTCTAGCCATTATCCTGATCACCATTAGGTATTATATATTAACATATATAATAAATGTGTAATCTTATAAATATGGGTGAGAGAGATCCACTCATTCAACTAGTGGAATAGACTTGATATTTCATTCAATTTATTCTTCTGTGCGACTAATTTAGAAGACTACCTCACCATAATCATTTTGTAAGATCCACTTTAAGGAGATATTTTTGAGAACTAATAACATGATATCACTACATTACTTCCACTCCATATGAATCCATGAAATAAAAATGATAATTTGGTTGATCTTTGACACATGTCGGTGGCCTCAGGGTTATCCTTCAGGCCTCACATGATATGTCATATTTATTTGTGATCACATTATCATTATGTGGTCTTCATGGAGTCATCATGGTAACATGATACCAAGTTTTACAACACTTTATTTGATCTATAGTTTCTATTTGGGTCATACGATTTGTGAAACCTGTTCTTGGTTATTCAACCACTAATGCTTATGTGGTTCATGTGATTCAAAATATGTTTTTTAAGTTATCCACCCCTTTTGACAAGGATCCCTACCCATCTGATGTATAATTCATATATTGTATACATGGATTCTTGTTCACATAATACTTCATGAAATGAATCCACAATAACTATTACTCTTTAGAATTTCACTCTCATAAGTGTGGATGCCATCAATAGTTCCATAATTGAGTCATCATAGTCAAACGTGATAAATCTCATGGGTTTAAGTCTTATGGAATACCCTCTATCATAATTTTGACCAATTTATGGATTTGTTATTACAATTGATTCTCTTATTTTTATACCATAATAATCGATCATGAATCCTTCTTAGGCCATGAGGGATCACTATACCTTCAAAGAAAATATCTGCCATATGGGCCACATCATCACTGAGGTAAATCACTCTAATATGTACATGATGAAGTTCATGCCAATAGACATTGGAGGGAACCATTGTAAATCTGATTTAGACAATCATTCGTACTGTTTGAGAATTTGGATTTCTTCGAAAAACTAGTTGTTTAGATGATGTCATATCTAGGACCTCCGACCTAAAGGTAGTATTGGAATAGATTGGGGTTGTCCCTTGTGGGTGCAACACACTACATCCAAATTTTCAACACCCCTGAAAATAGGGATACTTTATGATATTTGGATCTCCAAAACTGCCACCATTAATATGAAGGGAATTATGGGAGACTTGGTTAGACAGTGGTATCTAGAATCAAATTTATTTCATCTCACACATTGAGTGGTGGGATTCAGTTCATGGGACATAGAGCAGGTTTTCATAGAATTATTTTTTGGAGACATGTAAAATGGGTTTCTCCCTACACATTCTATGTTAGAGGATGTAGACTGGACCCATCCCCTTGCAAGATAAACGTTCAAGCTAGTTGAGAAGGCCCTTGGGATGACCTATCTTTCTAGGGAGGACATCCTATATGACAAATACATGGTATATTTTACCAAATAAGTATATTCTATTTATAAATACCCAAGTAAAAAAAGCTTTCTCGCAATATTTGTCCACAATGATGAGGGAGATTAATGACCCTTATTTAAATAGGGTTTATTTTCCATCTGGGGGTTTTTCCTGGCATTTATCTATCCATTCAGTTGGGCTTTTTTCTTACTATGTTACATAGAGTGTACCTACTTCTGAAAGAGAGAGTGGTGGAGTTATGGTTTCCACTTTTATGATGGAGGCCTCAATAGTAGGAGGGTGGCATGTTCGGTCAGCTATTCTTATGTTTTCCAAATGATACCGCCTCTTACACAACATTTTTTTTGAAATCCCACAAAAATGATTTATAGTTCCTTATAGGTGCTATGGATATGGATGGGTTCTATCCTATATGGTTACAATAACATGAGAATCCGTAAATTTCCTCGAGTTCGTTTTAATCCTTTTCTATAGTGTAATAGTGAAGTGAGGCACATTATATTAAAAAACTAGGAAATTAGGGACTGCTTGAGTAATCTTGACCACTTTTATTTTAAACCCAAAATATTACCACTAATATTATAACTATCAATGGTTGAGAAGCTCTACATATTAGGCTTATATGATGTAAATAAATGAGGAAATCCATTCCACCCATATTGATTGTAGAATTATCTGAAAATTGTATGTTCGATGTCAGTTCAGTTATCTGTTTCAGTGAATCCAGACAAAATTCCATGTCTCTCTTCATGTTTGATCTAATAATCATCCTATGGTGGGTCTCCGGTTTTTGTTTATGTTTACCATTGAGGTGACTCATTATCAGATATACATTCCAAAAAAACAATGATGAGGATAGTTATCTCAATATTATAATGATATTTTTATCCACTCTTATCTAAATGGAAAATTATCCACATCAATAGTTGAAGAAATAATGATTCAATCTGCCACGATAGAAAATATGATACATGAAAATTATATTATTCCAAGAATACTATAATCCTTATAAATTCCACAAAAAATGGTCATATATTTATAACTTGTTTCATTAATGGGAGATGTGTTAACTAGTGTGTGTGTATGATAAGAGTGGCACACGTGAGGGAAGTAGTGTCTACATTATTATCTCCCAATCTGTTTCTTAAATGGATGATATGGACGGAAGAAAACTCAAATGTTTATCATGTGTGATGTTTTACAATCAAGTGTTATGATTAGAATTCTTTTTAGGTGTTACTTCTCAAATAGGTGTTTCCTTCAAAAATAATCCCTCTAAGGTTAATGCATTCCATTGAGACCACAATGAAAATATAGAAATTGTGGAAGGGGAAATCCACTATGATTATTTGAGGAATCAAATGGTGGTTTTAGGCATGATAGACGTTTTTTGGATGAAAGGTCCATTCTATCATTAATTTAGTGGTTGGACTAGTCCTTTATACTATATTAAAATGATTTTGGTTCCATTGTGATCGCACTAATGTCTTTTAAATTTCGATTGATATGGAAAGAATATTAATGAGACTAGTCACTCGTACCAACCCTAATATATTCTCCTAAGTGTTATAATATTGAAACTAACATTGATGATGACCAAGGTACTGAGGAAAAGGGTTTCCCATGTCAATTTTCACTGATGTGGGTGGAAACTACTAACCATGTGACAACATAATCTACACATCCATCAGTTCTGTCTTAACATGTTCATCATTACCCCCTTCTGAGGGCATTTCCTTTGAGTTGAATGGAAAAAATAATACACTCTTAACTATTAGATACCTCTCACAAATAATCCTCATGTATGAAATACATTTTACTTCTTTTTCTGATCGGGTTCATTTCAGTAACTCATTCTTGTTTTTCAATAATGTGAGGGTATCCACCGAGCCTAAATTGAAGAACATACATCTTTTCCTAAGGACATGATTAAGAATAATGTTTTTCTTATAGGAAATTTACTAATAGTTTGGCCCATCATTAAGTGAAAATGATTGATGTAATAGAGTATTTAGACCTACTACTAATTGCTAATGTTATAGTGATAGTGCAATTTGAACTAACATTGGAAGTAAAACATATGAAGGATTCTGATGCTAGTAACTACTCATCTATATATTTATCCTTGATTGATGTATCATTGGAATAATGAGAGAACATAAAAAAAACATGTACCAATTTATTTCATTTCACCTAACATGTATTTCTCTATTGTAGTCATCAATGGTAGTTAACAGTGTACAATGATTGAGAAAACATCAGTTATTCTTCTAGATTTTTCCACGCATGAGGGAATTTCCTCTTCAAATGATGTGGTGGTCGGGAAAACAGATGTCACTAGTGATGAATCTGAGAAAGGTATGTCTCTGAAACTGATCAAATCAATGGATTATTTTAAAAAAATTGTATTATTTACATATATAATGATAATCCTTTATGTGTCCAGTTCCAATACATTCACCTCAAATCTTGGAAATTTTGGTTACTTCAACTTCCGGATTTCCTCTATCATGATTGAATAATATGTAGCCATTCTCTATACACACCTCATCGAAGGATATAAGTATGAGTCCCTCTCTCATTCAGTTAATCCTAAAATATATTTCACATCTTGGATTGGTCTTAATTCAAGGCTCACAGTCTTCATCACACTATTAACCAATGCAGTGACATGTGTGGAAGGAAATTTGGATCCTAATTTCAGAGTACCCATTAGAATAACTAAATGAGAAACTAGGTCATATTAGGTAAATATTTTCCACCATTCTCTATATTTTATTTGACAATGCCTCACTTTATTTCTCAGTGATTGAGTTTATTTCTCTAATAAAAGAATGGAGGGCCCCTAAATGTGTGTAGTAGTGGTGGAGTCTTATTATTTTTTCAAAAAAAGTATAGAAAAGGCCATGAGTGACACTTCCCAACATTCATTAAATATGAAGTCCAACAAAAAAATTATAATTTCTGGGAAGGTTACAATTTTAATATTATTGTTTGAAATGTTCCATCTCCAAGAAGAGAAATCTATGTTGTATAATATATTGAAAATCATAGAGATTACTAAATTAGAGAATCTAGGGTTCTATTATATTGTTGTGAAGGCCAAACATGATGCTTTTTATAGGGTGGTATCACTATAGTAGATTTAAGATACAGATATGAATCTATTGAACAATTGTGACAATACGTGGCCTCTATAGAGTAGATGTCTACAAATATTTAGGAACACTATGTCAACATTATATGATTAGACTATTATTTTATAAACCACTATTTATTTTTTGATTCTTGGGAGATACTTCTGTATGTGGAAATTCCACCCTCTTTTTTCACATTATGAAAAAATATTCTAAATGTTACATGTTGTGGTCCATCATTCATTCATTCATGATTTTCATGAAATTTCATCAATTTTATGTCATAAGGATTATGAAATTTCCATCCTTTTTATTAATCCATGTAATCCAAAATTCATATGTTTGAAAGAATAAATCAAAATAGATATATCTTGAGAAGTTATCTTGAATTCCTACTAACATGAGCTTCCTCACTGAAGTATCTACCCCAGTTTTCATGGTATCACCAGGTTTAAGAAGGATAATTTGAGTAAAATAAATGTAATGCTGGGAGAACCCAATAACATATTCTTAAGTTAGTGGACATGGTGATGATAGCATGGTTTTAATAGGTATATATGACAATACCTAAAAGATTTGTATATTCATCTCTTTTTTATTTTTATTTCTTTTTACTAGGATTCATATGGGGGAAATCTTAGAAGTCATGGAAATGGATTTTACACAAGACAACTTTTTATGTGTCTTTTACCTTAATTTTATATTTATTTTCCATTTATTTATGTTATTAATAATACTTAGATCACACCCAGTTTATGTCAAACGAGTAGAGACATGAATTTTTCCAGGGGTCACCTTTTCATGTTTTCAACTAGGTAGAATTGTGTCACTTTTAATTTCTTTTTTATGCCTTTAAAACTAAATAATTTTTTGGTTGGTGAATATCTTCTTCCACATTGCACCATTTACTATTTTAGTTTAGAGTCTTCTAGTTCATATCCTATATAGCTGGTTGGTTACGATTCATCAAGAAAGACTCCATGTGTTGTTTAACGTAATGTTCTAAGGTTATCATTAATGATATTTATATTCTGGTTGTATATATTTGAAAAATATAAGTAGATTAATTTATTTAATATAATTCAAAGGGTTTCATATATTTTATTGTATTTATTATAGGTCATAGGGTTCTCTGTTGTATAATATATTTCAACATGGACATGAGATTGCATGTATTTTAAATTCTTACTGTCAATACATGATATATTGAGAGGGATTTAAATCCCACATTGATTTTTGGAATATATGTCACATGAGTCATGTTTATAGGAGAATAATTCAATTAATATAAATTGTTGAAGACATGTCTTGGATGAACCAAGCAGAATAAGTTACAAAGTTCTACCATGGGGTATTGGGGTCCCAATTATTTACGTTACTTTAAGGTGATGAGAAGATTCCTCTTTTTGGTTGTTCAGAGGCCCTTATTCATTTTCTAATAGCCCGTATGTTAATAGTCAAGAAGTGGTTTCCCAATTCTTTTCCATGGTCCATGGAAGAATTTTTGAAGATGGTATTAGTGGATCATAAAAAATTCGGGAATATGAGTCCATTGGGTTAGTTGTAATATGGGTTGTGTAAATCATGTGTCTATGAACATGAATCAATCAATATATAATGGGTTATAAATTCCTTGTTTTTCCCAATACACCCAATGTTGATGAGTTATGTTGTGATGGTGTTAGGGATCATGATGATTACTATTCCATTACTATATAGAGTTTAAGACAGTAGTCTGATGAATATAAGATCTTATTCATGGGCCCATATGACTTACATGCATGGAAAATTAAATGGGATCCCAATGCTTTTTCAAGAGACATGGACTATTTCTAAAGAATAAATATTCTGGAAGGTATGGTGGGTGTGGAGAAGTGATCTATCCAGCATGGTAGCTAGAACCCTATTGAAGTTTGGATTTTGGATGTGATGTTTGATCCCTATAAAATGTGGTCTTGAGTATTGTAATGTGGGATATCAAAAGGTTTGGGAATGTAATATCAAATTCCAATTTTTTAAAAAGATACAATACATGGTAAAATAATGTTGAGGATGTCTAATCTACTTGAACAGTCTTGTTTTAGGGATTAAAAATCATTGTGTGTGAATGTCTGTGTTAATTATAAGTGGAATCAAGTGGGTACATATCAAGCACTTGTAATGGTGGAATCCAATATTTCACTCAGTCTGGACAATAGCTACTAAATTTAATGGGGACCCCTCTTAGAAAATAAATCCCCTAAGAATAATATCATTGTAAAGGTATAATTATCCATCAAATACATATTTGGTCTATTAGAATTAGACAATCCATGATACCGATTTTCTATAGGGAATAGTAGGTGCAAGGGATCCCAATGTCTATGGAGTTCAATGATATGTATAACAACTCGAGGTACTTTTCATGTCAGTTAAACCTTGAATGACATGAAGGTGGATCCTGGAAAAAAATAATCAAGAAAGGTTTGGGAACTCTAATATCTGTTTCATGACCAATTGACCACATTATCGCTATAAGAATTTGTGATAAATAATTTATCTAACTTTTCCCTAGACTAGGGGTTCCAGAGGGCATGGTTCACCATTTAATAGGGAAACTTGGTGGCCCCAATGATCTTTATGATTTTTTCATTTATGGTCAAATTTTTTCCTATACTCTAGATGTGAATTTTTAAGCAATTGGATACATGAATTTTGGTTATGAAATATTTTTCAGGGTTTCATTAAAAAATGTTTTATATATCATTTACTATAAATTTTAGGTTTTACAATTTGGAAGACAAATGGTAAATGTCTAAGTCTATAAAACATTTAAAAAGGTACATGCTATATGTGGTCAGGATTCCCATTGACCTGGTACGAGGGAAATGTTACAGAATAGCTTAATTAAGATTCCCAGGGTCATGGGTACTATAATATCAAATTGAGAAGGAGATAAAAATTTCCTACCTGATGGATCTCAGATCTTGTCCCATCAGTAATGAATTGGAAAATAATTTCTAAAATGATTGTGAATCAATCTATGGTGATTATCTGCACTATGATAATATCTGGGCTCACATGGATCAGAAATCTCTTCTTAAATGGCCAAGATGCCGTTGGATTGTGAATATAAAACAAATATGAAAACCCACATATAGAATGGTCAAATAGAGTGATCATTTCTCATTTCTAGGATGACATTAATGGTTTGTGGAAACATGAGGTGGTCAATACATTATGTTTCATTTATGGGTTCAGGTGCTTCAAAGATTATTGAAGCACCCACCACTCTGGTTGATCAGTGTAACAACCCAAAACATTTAGCAATGAAAAGTACCTTCTATAATTGTGTCATATTTCATAATCCAAATAAGATAACTTTTATAACACAATACAAATTAATAATTAATGAAATAATAAGTATTTATAGATGTTAATGAACTGATACCGATGAAATAGTAACATGACATTTGGAAGGGTAATGTGACAATTATAATTTGTGAACCAATCAATGGAATAGTTACCTCATGTCTAAAATTTAAAATAACATTTAATAAACTTATAAATGGTAATATTATATAATTATATCATTTTATAATTAAATAATTTTATTATAATTTAATTATTATATGTTGATATTTTCTGTAACACATATGTATTTATTTTCAATTTTATAATTAATAAAGTATTTCAAAAGAAATATTATACCCAAAAAATATACTTATAAATCAATATCCTTTATACTTATTATTATAGGGTAATTTTATGATACATTAGTTATTTTTTCAACGTTTTTTAAAATTAGATATAATTGGAAAATTTGTTTTTTTGAGTAAATTGTGATTTTATTAAATATTATATTTCTCTTATTTAGAAAAATATTTTCAATAAATTATGTTTATTTTTGGATTCGACACATCCCCAAATGGTCGGGGTTAATTTTTTGGATTTCTCTAAAGTACTTGAATTTTTATGAATAGTAAAATACGATAATTTTAGATAAATGATAAATACATGAATTATGGAATAATTGATAATTTATGGCTTATGTATGCCCAAAATTATAAAGTATCATATATTATTTTAACATATTATCCTACATTAGTTTATCATATTTTCTAATAATTCTCAAACTATCCATTGTATTGAGCCAAAATAATTATCTAATGAATTACATAATGGGAAAACAAACCTCTCAACCACTATAAATATCAGCACTGACCACCTCTACTCATAACACCTTCCAAGATTTAGGCCTTGTTCAAATTCAACCTCATACTATTCCCATGGCCCTACCCAATGTCCATGATCTCTTTGTATCTTCAAAATATAAAAATCATAACTCTAATGAGGGTGTTAATGAGGATAAATACAAATGGTAAATTCACCTTTCCTTTTCATTTATTTTCTCTTCATGTTATTTTCCTTTCTCTTAATTTATTTTCATTATTACTTTTATATCATCTATTTAACTACACTCTTCCAAATGTCATGATAACTCTAGTACCTCATATATACTTTAATTTTATTATTCTAATGTAATAATCCATCATCAAACCCCCTTCTTCTCTTACTTTTTTTATTGAAATGCAAACAAAATTTGTGACATGTTAATTTGTTTGTTTCAAGGATGAAAAATTCTTTCTTTTCCATTAACACATTGAAGTATAGTAATAAAACAATTTTTGTGGTAAAAAAATTATAATATATTTATTAAATCCTATGTAATGTTCAAGAATTATTATATACGAATTATGTTAAATAATAAAACGAAACAAGTTCTATATGAGTGAAAACCATCCAAAACCATCCAAATTTTTATCACTAACATCATATCTAATGATTCAACCTCATCCAAAAATAACCAATTGAATTATATAACCATTTAAAATTCTATTTTTTCATAAATAATATGTATCTTCAATTCTGAATTTCTATTTCCATTTTACATGAAATTCCATACTCACAAGTGATCTAATCTTAATAATTAAGAAAAGAAGCACACCTGAAAACATAAATTGAACATTACAACTAATTAAAAAGAATACAAATAAACCTAAAAAATATAAAAAATAAATTAAATGTATAAAATGGTCTGGAATTTTTAATTAATTAATCTCATTTGATTATTCAGGACATTAAGATCACGTGCAACTATTTTGGACATAAGGTAACAGTTTCTGCCCGAACTCAAATTTTTTATTTCAGGATACTCTTTAACTCTATTTAATCATATGTAATTATAATTTTTTAAAATATTATAAATTCTATGTGCATGTAAAAAACTCAAATATATACATAATATCATCATTTTATTATGTGGAAATGCATGGTTTATATAATTCCTCTTCACAAAACATCCAGGTAAGAAAGACTGATTAAATGGAATCTCATGATATATTACCCTTTCTCCTATGCTTCAAATAATTTATTTTATGGTAATAATATTTTTCTAAAATCAATCAATTTTCATTAAAAACTATCACGGTTATTTTTGGGTTTTATGAAATCAATTATTCCATTCCCGCATCAAATTCCCTTTTATATTTTCCTCAAACAACACAGGAATGTTTCATTTATAAATTTTCATATATACTACATTTTCATGTTTCCACATCAATATGACATCAATTATCATGATCCATGTATATTTTATCCCATTAATTTCAATGTATTTTTTAAATACATCAACTATTTGAAATATTTATGTTATTCTCTTTTGTTACTCCTTGTGACATGATTATGATACCAATTTATTTCCATGGGAAACTGTTAAGTTTATTCATAATGTGGAACACATATTCATGAAAATGTTATGATGGATTTTCCTAGATAGTCCTCAAATGTATTGGGTAATTTTTAGTCTCATGATACAAGATGTGGGTATAAGTAATGAACCTTATTATTTTATAGCACCTTGTATAGTATGTTATATTTTCATAGAGGTTTACCTTTACTCATTCATAGATCAGGTTATATAATATTTCCACATTCCTGGGATTCCCTGATTATTTGTTCCCATGTAGTAATTTTTTTCTACATCATTTGTATTAATTTCCAATCCCTATTATTCAATAATATTGTGTATTGTAATCCGTGATCAATGTTTTATTCCCATGCTTCTTTCCTTACTGGTCTTTTTAGCTCATCATTTTTTCTATGTATTTTTTAAGGATATCCTATGAATACAGAGGAGCCTATTGGGATTTAGGAGCCCTTATGGAGACTAAATAAAATTCAATTTAATGATGTTTAATTATTTACCTATCATTCAAAATACACTATAATGTATGATCTTTGTCTTTTAATTTGATGGTTAATAATTCTTAAAATCATGTAATGGTTTTTGTAAAGGGATAGGGTCTCAATAGTTACGAACAGAGAAAGGAATAGTAATCCTTGAGATTATGATTAGAAAACACTAGTGAAATCCTTTTGTGTAAGACTAAATATTTGAAAATATCCATATATTTTGGGTATAGTTTAAATTATTTATCCGTAAAATACATCCTTATCTGGATTCTATAAGTGGAAGGGGTTCGGGGACCAGTGTACTTTGGAGTAAAAACTACAACAAGATATTATGGGCATGACATAGATTATCCTAGTACACAATAATGGGAATTAGTTCCACCTATATTGAAACTCATGGGTGTTATTCATTGGTAAATTCAAAAGCCAATTATGATCAATTATTAATGGAAAATCCCATATCAATATAAGTTATAAAATAGATCATGTACAACCTAGATTGAAACCAAGGAATCACAAGTTTTTATATCATTATCCATTTAAAATTTATCCTTTAATGATTAAATTTTACATTTTATGATTATTATCTATGAATTCAATCCCCTTAATTGTACATTATTTTCCTTGGTAAATTATTAATAATAGAAGAACCCATTCCCACACTCAATGTGTTATGAAACGTGAAGATTTTCCAAATGAAATTCCAAATATAATGGGAATAGGTGCTCAAAACATCATGATATTACTTTCTCAACAATCTCGATTTATGAATAATAATTTGATTCGTGTGGAATGATTTGCTTCTCCAAAAATAATCATGTTTCTATTAAAACCTTCATACCTAGAATTCCTCCCATGTTTAGTGGATATAATGATCACATACTCATAGGAAAATTGATTAACTCCATTGAAAGGATATCTTATATCCTCTAGTGCTCAAAAGATGTGAAATATGTGATGGATGTTTATCGTTTTTATGTCGAAGATGATCTGTGGGGAACACTGATCAAGAAATCAAATTTCAAGGAGTAAATTGATTCCATGTAATGGGAAAATTTCTAGAAAATATTTTTCAAACCATATGTTCCCTGAACCATATTCTCAAGAAATAATGGGACTTCCTAGGATTGAATAAAAACGAAGATGAGTCTATCAGGGTGTAAGAATCAAACATTACATGGAATTCAAGATACACTTCCATATATTGCATTAACAAAGAAAGAAAGGTGGATCACTTCCCTATAAGGCTGATGTCGGGTCTCTAAAAAGAGATGGTGATTTGAGACTTCAACACTTATGAAGATATTATTCATTGTTCCCTCAAGGATGAAATCGAAATCAGAGACTCTAGGTTTTATGAAGGGGTAGGGCGAAATGGGGAAATGGATTTTAATGTGTCTGATATATCCCCTATTGGAAGAATACCATACATTATACATGTCAAAAAGTGTTAGAAGAAGCATCCTAGAATGTACATAAAGGGAACTAAGAGATTCGTCAATTGTGGAAGAGAAGGGAATTTTACTAATACATTTTGAAGGGACATGAACAATCACCCTAATTTGGATGTGGAAAAGATTGTTCAGATCAACACTCACCCTATAATGTGGTGTTTAAACATCAAGGAACATCATCATTATGAAAACTATTTCCCTATGCTAAGGGTAGTCAGATGAAATCAACAACCACAACCTCCAAATAAATAATGTAATATTCTATAACAACTACTGTGGTGGAGCCTGAAAACGATGTGGGTATAGGTACACTAGTTTTCCATTCATGAATATAGAATATACTATTTGATTTTGGTTCTATGAAATTTTTTATACCTTACTAGTTTACTAGATATATTCAATCAACACTTCAAAATATGGAGGTTTAGTTATAAGTGATTAAAAAAATGAGTCAATAGTTGCATCTAAAGATTATAACCCAACCATGGTTAGGGTTTGTGGAATGAACCTCCCAAAAAATATTATAAAACTCCCTTTGTAAGAGTTTGATACAATAATAGGCATGTATTGAAAATAATTTTATAAATCCAACATCAACTATTGTTAAATAGAGGTCACGCTTCAAATCCTGAAGAATCCTCTAATTTTGTACAAGTGTAATGAGGATGATGAATCTTCTTTAGAATCATCGTATCAATTGTTAATATTTTTTCCTTATGAGAAATTGTATCTAACTCAAATTCTAGAGGGAAAGGAGAGAATTATTCTTGAATAAATTCTCATTGTGATGGATTAAATTGATGTATTCCTTGAATTATTTCATGGTCTTACAAGTGATTGAGAGGTTGAGTTCTCAATTGAACTTATTCCTGGATATTTAACTATATCAAGACACCTTATAGAATGTCCATAGTTTAGTTTGATGAATTAAAGAAGTTGTTATAGGAGAATATGTTTGAGGGTTCCATATACACGAGTCCTTCTGCATGGGATTCTCCTATCCTCTACGTCACAAATAATGATAGATCATTGCTCTTATGAATTAATTATCATGAGATCAAAAAAATAGTGATAAAGAATAGTTATCCCCTACCATGGATAGATGAAATTTTTTTCATCTATGTGGTGGTAGTTATTTCCCAAATGTGGACCTTCGATCAGGATATCACCAACTAAAGGTGAGGAAAGAAGATCTTCCAAACAATTTATTTTGAACAATGTATGAAAACTAGGAGTACATATTAATTCCCTTAAGGGTCAAAAGTGCTTGAGATATATTCATGGATTTAATGAATAGAATCATTAATGATTACCTGAACAATTTTTTGGTAATATTTATCATTTATTTTCTAATATTATTCAAGAGTAAGGAGGAACATGAGGAGCATTTGAATACTATGTGGAAGTTTTTTAAAATGTAGAAACTATATATAGAGTACAAACTGTGTGAGTTCTTGATAGAGGATGTATCATTAATAGGGAATGTTATCACCAAAAAAGGGATATATGTGGGCCCTTCCAAGAAAAAAGAAATCAAATAGTGATGTATAACAATATATATAATAAAGATAATTATTTTTCTTGTTTGGGTTGTGTATTACTAGTTATTTTTGAATAACTTATAACAATTGTAGAACCCACCGACCAAGATTAATCAGATGGGAGAAATGTTTTTCTGGACAAGTGAATGTGAAGACTATTTTAAAGAGTTGAAAAATAGGATTATCACTATATCATTTCTCACAATACCAAAAAAGAAGGGAACAATTTGGGCTGTACATTGATTCTTATAGGAAAGTATTAATATTTTTACTATTGTAGAATGATTATGTTATAACCTATGTCTCAAGGTAGTTGAACATATCCTGCATCATTAACAATGATGAATATTGAGAAGGATCCAGTCTTTGTAGAATTGAAAAAGTTGTACATGGGAATCATTAAATAAGGACCATCATTAATCATTTATCAAATGAATTATCAGCCATCCCATTTGAAAAAAAATGAAGGATGATCAAAGAAATGAAGTGGGAATTCAGAAGAAGGTAGAAACCATGAGAAAAAGAAAATTCTTAGAGGTCAAAATAGGTAAGGAATGAGTCATGAGATTTGGGTCACAACAAATTTTACAATCTAATATAGAGAAAAAAAGGAGCATATGAAGGATACACATAACTCAACATTCCCGATTCACCTAGGGAGAAAAATAATGTATCTAGGTATCTGAGAGAACTATTTATTGGATAATATGAAAAATAAAATCATTAAATATATGTTAATGTTTTTGGTTTGTCAACAGGTGAAGGATGAAAGGAAAAATTATAAGGGGATGATACAGGAACCACCCTTACCATCGTTTAAGTGGGAGAACATTACCATAGACATTTTCACTATACTTCGAAAGAAATTCATAGGAAAAAATGCTATATGGTTCATTTTGGATCATCTTATAAAGACATATCAATTAATCAAAATTCAAGCGGATTTTTCACCAGATCAATTTATAAGGACATATATAAGAGATATGTTAGAGGCATGGAGGACCATTATCGACTGTATTTGATCGAGATCTCAGAGTCACCTCCATGTTCTGGAAAAGTATTGAATATACACAAAAAACCAATCTGAACATCAGTATGGCCTACTATCCACACTAATATTCAATCTAAGTAGATGATTCATACACTGAAATACATTTTGATAGCATCCTTTATGGACCTAAAGGGTGGATGATACCAACTACTACCTCTGGTTGAATTCTCCAAAAATAATAAATTTCAATTGAGAATAAAAATGGCTCTATTTGAAGCCCTAAACGGGAAATATGTAATACACTATAATGATGGGATGAGGTAGGACAACATAAGCTACAAGGACCTGAAATATTCGTCAAAATGGTGGAAAATTTGAAAACTATTCATCAGCACAATAAGGATTCAAAAAGATAAAATTATAGTTCTGAAAAAAATCATTTATAAGACCATGAGTTTAATTTTGGATAAATGTATATTCTCTATATATCTTCGTAGAATAATATCATGAGATTTGGGGAGAATGGAAAATGAAGTCTTGGGTAAATTGACCCCTTTGAGATTATGGATCGTGTTGGAGCCCTGGCTAATCGACTTGAACTTCCACCAATTATTTATCAAGTACATGATGTATTCCTCATATCCCTGACCTCTTTGTTGTGAAATGTCAAATTGGTTTTGATTTGAATAAAAATATATAATATAGGGAATAACCTAGGTCATCTCTCAAGGATAGAGTATTTTTTTAGAGAACTTATTTTTAATAAGAAGTACTAAAAGTGGAGGGTGGTTTGGAAAATAGATTTATGTAAATTAATTAATTAAATATTCAAATAGTAGACAACTAAAGGTGTGGAATTAATAATTGTGAGAGAAAACTTTCATTTCATGTTCTCTACACATCTTTAATATTTCATTGTTCTGATAGTTTAACACGGTTTTTTTAATTCTTTGGTGTAAGGTTTTTATGATCTTGACTCCCCTATTGCCTCTGCAAATGATACTTAAAGAACCACCCCTGGAAACAACAATCATGACACCAAGATATGGTTATCAATCCTAGAATAGAATGTCTAAAAAATCATACGTAAATATTATATATGTGTGAAATTAATAGGATTGTGGTGTTTTTCAATCAGAACAACTCATGATTCCCACTTTAAATCTCAACCCATTGGGTGATGAAATAAAAAGTGTTCTACTTAATTATATGAAATAAAATTTAACCAGGAGAGAAGCATGTAAATATAAAAAATAAGTGAAATATTAATCAAACAAATTATACAAAACCAGTATAAAAAATGTTCTTGTACTCCCTCTCATGTTTTTGTAGCTCCCTTCAAATGATCGTCCAGCATTTAGCTTGCCATCGAGAGGAGGAGGAGGCTCGGGTGGAACTCCTTCTTCATCCATGATCCCCCTATGAGGATATGGGCCTCTAGATCTTCAAGGATGAGAAGGAGACTCATATAGTAATTAAAAATATTAGAGTATCACTTCTAGGATGAACTCCCAAATGAGGATCCCAGGAATCCATTTTATAGGCAATATAGAAGGTTGTTTTGGAAACACAGATTGTGTAAAACTAGTTTGCTGAATGTTTTCGACCACCTAATAGTCGAATCTCCCTTTGGAAAAAACTATAAACATGTTTCCCCACATCTTTAATTTCCCCACAGAATGTTTGGAAGAATTTGGACAAGTACATCACGATATATTGATAAAATACATAACACCGCCTTTGACATTGTGTAGATTTGATGTGCTGGAAAGATCAGGTTGTTTGGGCCACTATATGAATGAATGAGTCTTAGATACATTCATATGAAATGTAGAAAAATGAATTTTTTAACATACCAAAAACTATCATCCCATTGGATGCACGGTCGAGCAGCATTGTGCAGATGGATCCTCTGTTGTGCTTCGGCCTTTTGCAGTCGGTCCATTTTTCCTGGACTACATCATGGGTCCTCTAAATCACCTCCACCTTCAATGAAATTATAAAAACAAGTAACATTTACCTTTTTAATAGTAATAAACACAATATAATTTAATCAATCATGAATTTTAATTTTTTATTATATTTTTTATTTATAACACAAATTTAGTTTAATACAATGGTGTAAGGGTGAAAATGACACAGTGAATCATGGTATGATCACACCCCCACACCAAATCCTTTGAACTCTTGGGAAAAGTCACATATCCAAAAAAATTGATTCTTGTATACATTCCAAACATCATTAAGATTTATCATTTTAGGAAATTTTAATTCATTAATGTAATGTGATCAATGGACGAACCACACCAATGAGTTCTTCTTAGTGAAAATGGAAAACGATGTCTCATAAATCATATCACAATGAAATTCAAAGAGATTCATGGCACCAAATTGAAAAAGGAATTTAATAGTCAGCCATTCCACTAAATATCTATCTGTGTGAGTGAAAATAATTCGATTATGTTCTTTTAATTATCCAATAAAAATAAGTTATTTTAAAAATATTCATCTTTAAATGAATTTTCCCTGAACCTTCCCTACATCCTTTGCAATTGTATTTCAAGACCCACTCACTTAGGCGTTCCCAGTAGTCATACCATAAGCTCTTGACCTAGATATCCAAATATGTTGTACCTTTCATGACTCCCCTTATTTTTTTGGATGTTTCATTTGGAAGAATTCCTACACTCATCTCTCAACCCTTGTTTGATCTCCACACGACACTATTTTCAATAGTTATTACAAGATCAAAGGTTGAGGAGGAGTGAGTTTTTACCTGCCCCAGACACAAAAGTTTTTTTGAGGGAGTACAACAGTCGTAAATTAGGTACACACACATAGGTCAATCTGATACAGTAATGAAACAGATCAGATAAGGAACGAATGTATGGAAATACCATTTAATGATGAAAAATATTAACCTAACATATATTTTCCTCATATTATGTAATAAATATTCATACTTAGTGGTTTTGGTGAAAAAATGTAATAAGATATTAGTGACATAGGTTTCCCAAAAACTAGTCACACAAGGGGAATCAATTATCTCAAATGTTTCATAGTGATGAAACCATTTATATCACTGTGAGAAAATCAACTCACTAAAAATCACTCCCTGATGATAACTTCATATAAATATTCCTTTTCACCATTATTTATGGTATTTTAACATCCCACCACCCCTTATGGTCACCAAATCATATAAAATTGAAATTTTTTATGGGGGAAAAATGAAAATACCATAATTAAGGAGAAAAAGAGAAGAAAGAAGAAAGACAACGAAAATTATGATGAACTCAACAAGACGAGGAAAAGTAAAAATACCATAAAGAATGTTAAAAAGAGATGAAATAAAAAAACAATGAAAATTACAATCTAACCAAGGAATGTACCCATACCCCCACTGTAGAGACCCGAAGCCTGGCATACATGGACTTTACATTACTTTTGCGGAATACTTAGTACATTACAAAAACACACACACAAGGACCGTAATAGTTTAGTGTCTTTGGAAACTCGGACTATAATGTTCGAATCGTGGTGAAAGATCTTCAACATCTCCCATAAAGATCTTCCTTTTTTTTACCTAAAACCTTTCTTTATATCCTGGGGAAAAGAAAACATAAAAGGGTGAGCTCAAATGCTCAGTAAGGGTAAACAAAAGAAATATCAATCACATCATATTCATAAGAACATAACATTTTGGAAATCATAACCTGCAAAAGAGAGCATAATTTCATAACATGGGATAAATCATGGCAGTGAAATGTAATCACAATAATCATAACATAAAACATGGAAATTTGTGGCATACACACATAATCATAGAGAATCATTTCTTGTTAGTCAAGACTCATTGCCAAGACTATCTTAGTGGACAAAGTCCCTTTCTGAATCGAGTAATCCTCGTTTCAGTCCTGTTTCACTGAACCGGTATAACCTACCATTCCAGCCATGTCTATCTCATGAGATATAAAATCTTTACCCAATGAATTGGAGGGAGATATAGGTCCCACCCATCTCTTAATGAATCCTTTCTTATGTGTGCCACAAAATCATAAATCATACATCATCGCATAACCCATGTAATAAAAATGGGATTCTTGAAACATCATGACATCATAAATCAATTCATATAAGATAAAGGAATTCATAAACATAATTCCATCTCAACATAGTCAAATCAATGTAAAAATATGGATAGAAACAGAACCCTTTATTATCTTAGATGGAAAATAATTTTGATAAAACACTTGAATTGAATTCTTGAGGAAAATATCCTTTCTTCTTCAAAATCAATTTCTTTTCACAAAACATCATGCAATTTTAAAAGAAAGAGATTTTATTGAAAATAGTCATGAAATCTTTTAGAGGAAGCTTCATGAAAATAAGGCTTTATAAAACAGTAGAAATCCGTTCGTGCCGTATAAGTTAAAAAAACATTCTTTGTACTTTTGTCGAAAAAGTCAAAATGTACCTCGTACGATAAACGACAAAAGATTCCTCTCATATCTTTTACTAAAAACTAACCAAAGGGTAAAATTGGATTTAAACCATTGTAGTTGGATGGAAATAATATTACATATTGAGGAAACATGGATGTGGATGATAAAATAAACCCCAGTAAATACTTACGAATAAACAATCTCGGATAAAAATGAGATTGTGATATTTCCCTTACCTTAGGTCCGACTTGCTTTGTAAGTGTCCGAACCTCCTGTATAATGATTTAAATCATGTTATTGACTTATTACAGAATCATATTCATTGTTATGATATCATATATGGTTCACTTATGACATTATATTACCCGTTCTTTTGTAAACTCCATGTTAAAGAAGCGTTTTGGGTAAAATCGTTTCATTTATCGTAGGTGTTTTGACTTGTTGTTCTTGACATCATTATTACTTATATCATGATTTACTTACTTCCAGAATATAAAATATGATTTATATATCATATATATTCAGTATATATATATATATAATAGGTAGATAAATAAAATGAAAAACACCGTTCATGGAGACGGTAGTCCGTACGTACGCATGAACGCTGTTTTCCTTTCCTTATTGTCTTGAAATGGAAGTAAGTAGATTACATACATATGTATATATATACATAAATCCAGTAGTTTTATAATGTCATATATTTCATTATTATTTCTTATATATACATTATAATCATTCTTAAATGGTTAACATGGAGAATGAATCTCATCGCGTCGTGGAGACGGTAGTCCGTACGTACGCACGAGCGATGATATCATTTCTATAAATATTGAATTGAATTGGATTGGATTATACAATATATCAGAATCAATATGATGTTGTAATAACTATGTATAGTTATTCTTTACACCATTATACCCATCCATGTAAGGTGGTGGTGGAAAATAGATTACACCACGGCGTGGAGACGGTATTCCGTACGTACGCACGCGCGGTGATTTCTTTTTCCGTAGGATGGATAGATGGTGAAATAGGGTTGTTTCATACTTATAATAACATATCAGTATATGAGTGATACTGATGTTATTACTTCATAATGAAACAACCTAAGAAGAAGAAGTGGAAGAAGAAATAAAGATGAAAGAATTGGTAACGGTAATTACCTCTTCTTTGAAGTGCCTCTTTGAGACCTCCTCTTAGGGCACTAAAATTGGTCTTTGAGGAAGAACAGAACCTCTAGGATGTTGCTAGGGAAGTGTAGAGGATAAATTGGCAGGGTTTGGCCGAGCTTGAGTGCTCAAATTGGTGTGAGGAGGAGGGGGAGGAGGTGTCCTTTTATAAGGGAGGAGAGGGGCACCTTAGGAATTCTTAAAAATATTAATCTATAATAAATATAACCCCACTTAAAAACCTCCAAAAATGACTCATATTCGAAGCTTAGATGAGATAGGGTTGTAATATCATCAACCAATCAAATTTATACATGTTTGGATCTTATTTTAAACCTTATCAATTAGATTTAACTCTAAGTTAAATAATTTAACTTTTACCGTGTCTTTTTGTTTTCTTTACTATGTGGTTAATACACTTACTATAACATGCCAAACGAACCCCAAATTGTATATTATTAATACATATATCCTTATCTAAGTCATTTGGCCGAACCTTAGATTTTTAGGAATAAAATAACAATTAATAATATAATATTTGATTTAAAAACTATTTTGTGTCAATTTTGACACTATTTGATATATGATTTTTTTGAAAGTCATAAAAGAATTATATATTCGAACCAAGTTGATTAAATCAACACTAATATATCAGAGTAGCCTAGAAAATTAGTGGAATTCATAAAAAGTCTTAAATTACATTTTTTTTGGTATTTATATTATCAATTATGTCAATATTTCATTAATAAGATAATTACTACATCATTTTTGTGTCATAAATAAATTATATTATTGGATGTCTAAAAATTACAAATAAAATACCATCATGTAGGAAATCGTTTTAGCTTTCTAATGAATATTTATAGTCGAATTTATCTTATGTATAACCCCATATTAAAAATGATTTACTTATTAAACTTTGATTTTAACTATTTTAACCCTTCTTTAAATAAATTAATAATAAATGTCCTAATCTAATCCAAATGGGCCTAAATGGTCATATTTTATTCCTAAGTTTGTTTTTGGTCGAATTACACTTGTCCAATAGAATTAGGACATGTGTTAGGGTAATATTAATATCATATTTACCCTTAGTTACCTTATTTACTATTAACCGTGGTAAAAAAAGTAAAAAGTTACTATTCACCAAAAAATTATTTTCATCTCATTGAACCACATTTTAGTCCTTGATATTAACCGTGTCTCTCGGATTTTCGAAATTCCATTCACAGAAGCGGTAAAATTAAGTTTTATGCAAAATTCAGTTTTTAACCTACCACTTAGTAGTTTCACTATTCATCAAAAATTGATGTTTTTCAGAACAATGCCAAAATTTCATCCCAAGCTATATTTCATATTCCGAATTCAAAAATGAAGTCTATTTTACCAAATTCATAACATAAAAGTTGCATTAATTAATTTTATAATTAAATCCCGCTGTTAAAACAAATAGCGTGTTTTTAAGAAACAATATCTATCAAAAGATTGACACTTGTTTATGTCTAGTTTAAATGTGAAACTACATCCAATGACCAACATTGTATTAAATTGTAAAAATATATTCTAAATATACTTTAAAACCACTCAAATTAATGATTTATCACTATTAATTATTTCGATTAAAAAAGTTGTTTTTAATTATAATTTAGTAATTTTCACTATTCATCAAAATATGAAAGTTATCCGAAAAGTACCAAAATTTCACCTTAGGCTAAATTCGATACTCCGAATCCAAAAATAAAGTTCATTTTGAAAAATAAGATTTACTGGATTTCAAAAAGTGGTTATTACTATTCATAACGGCTAGTTTTAATAATATTTTTATAGCATATCGTTGTTTAGTGAAACTCGGTATTGCGTACTACACACGCTATCGAGGAAGGTCGCGATTTCGTGTAATGCAAGTCAATTCAAGGATGTGTGTTGTGCAAGATCCTTTGGGTGTAGCGTACAACACAAGACATTAATAAAATTAAAAAGAATATTTTTTTTATAAAATCTTGGGCTGTTACATTCTACCCCCCTTAAAATGAATTTCGCCCTCGAAATTCGTCGGGGTTATAAATGGTTTACTATTTCAAAGTTTCTTTAATAGAAACCCACATCGTAAAAGGGAATACCAAAACTTGGCTTTAAAAACTAAAGTATGAAATGTAACGATTACCCAAATAAACTAATCACTAGGTTTCCACATAGGTGAAAATATGGATATGGAAGAGAAATCTAACCATCATGTTCTGATGGAGAGTGGTAGAGAACATGGCTATGGAAAAGCCAGTAATCACAAATCCATAGATTTGTGATGATATAAGGTACCATCTGATTCATCAGGTATAAGATCACTAGGACAACATTTTTGGTTTTCAAGATCATTTCCCTAAAGTTGAAAATTTGAATTAGAATAAATACTTACTTTATTTTGATACAATATCACTGTTGTTCGTGCCTTGAACAATTTCCACTTCATCTCTTAAATAAATGAAGTTGAATTTGTTATTCGTGAAGTGTTAGCAGATCATGTGATAGAATGACGGGTCATTCCATCTGTCTCAAACAAAAGGTTAGCAAAAATTATATTCATAAATCGATCTATAGTGAGATTAATCATATATGGTTCCTAAAATGGACTTATACTTCATATATCATACTCCTTAATATAATAAAACTAGTTTCTACTAAACAGGGACTTCCTGTAGGTCAGTGGTAGGCGATAAAGGCCAGTCGCACTTCGGTTGTGGGTTCGATTCCCACAGCCTTGTCCGAAGCGATGGGCTGTCGCCCGTCCTGCAGGTTGTCCTTTTTCTAAAACTATATTACTATAACATCCCATAATATCGAAAAAACTTCTATCCTTAAACAATACTAACTTATGTCCAACATAATCCATTCCAATCTTTAGGCTTATACATAATACTGCAGTCCACTCTCATAATATAGTGACAACGATTACCAGAGATTTAATACTGTCGTTGATCCCCACATATCATAAGATATGTCTTGTTGGTCATATTCCAAACATTCAAAGTCCTTAATCATGTATTCTCTTGAATACCTTAGTGAAAACATGAATGCAGTTTAAAGTTAACACTTTCCACATACCAAAATCCTCAAAATTCTATATACTCAAACCATGATATAACTTAGTCCTTATATCAATCATGAGCTCATGAATACAATCAAACATCTCATTATCTTCTTATCCTTTCATTATGCACTTATCATCTACTTTCCAAAAGTATCTGAATAACCTTTCATGGTTATTGGTACCATTCATCATACACTTTCAAAACTTAAGGAAAGACAACAGTGTAACAATCCTTAGATGTCTCCTTATTCCATGAGATTACTTATACAACATTACACATGATAAACATGTAATCATTCCACTATATTCTTAGACCATTGACCGAGCTTCAACATTTCTTTCATCTCACATATCATTTGTAGTTTCTTCATCATCATCAACATAAATACTTCCCATACGACCATACTGATTCTCTTCATGAGACTTTCCCTTAGGGCATTGGTTTGCATAATGCCCATACATTCCACATTTAAAACATTTAACCATTGTTGATGTCGTAGCAATACCATTATCCTCATCCATGGTGTTAACTGAACCTTTTCCTTTGCACTTACTGGCTTTGTGTCCTTCTTTTCCACACCCAAAGCATCTTCCAGTTCCTTTGAAACATTCTCCTTGATGCCTCTTCCCACATGATTTACATAGGGGAAATTGAACTTTCTTTCCTCTATGATCATCATGGAACTCCATCTTTCTCTTATTAGTCGAGTCAGGAAACTTACCAAATTTTACTTTATTGATCATGTTGTGAGATTGTTGATTCGGCATAATAATGATGTTTGGACTTCCAAATCCCATTTCATTTGGTTGCTCATGAAGAATATCATTCCATTGTCCATCATATCCTCCATTATCGTGAATCATCTTGTTTCCAGCCATATTCTAAAACCCAAAAAAGAATAGTGTGAGAGGCAAAAATCGTAATAAAGGGGGAGTAACATAAATATCTATCATCTTTGGTTTAATCTAATATTGTTACCATAGTTCTAGAACTATATCCTATACGTATACTTATCCTTAGGGGCATCCCTAGACATACCTTAGAAATATCTCTAGGGATCTCACTAATGTTTTCGCATCCTAGTTTCCAAAGGTTGACTAAACCTTTCCTCTGATACCAACTATAGAGACCCGTATCCTGACGTACATTGACATTACATTACTTTTGCGGAATACTTAGTACATTACAAAAACACACACACAAGGACCGTAATAGTTTAGTGTCTTTGGAAACTCGGACTATAATCTTCTAATCGCGGTGAAAGATCTTCAACATCTCCCATAAAGATCTTCCTTTTTTTTTTACCTAAAACCTTTCTTTATATCCTGGGGAAAAGAAAACATAAAAGGGTGAGCTCAAATGCTCAGTAAGGGTAAACAAAAGAAATATCAATCACATCATATTCATAAGAACATAACATTTTGGAAATCATAACCTGCAAAAGAGAGCATAATTTTATAACATGGGATAAATCATGGCAGTGAAATGTAATCACAATAATCATAACATAAAACATGGAAATTTGTGGCATACACACATAATCATAGAGAATCATTTCTTGTTAGTCAAGACTCATTGCCAAGACTATCTTAGTGGACAAAGTCCCTTTCTGAATCGAGTAATCCTCGTTTCAGTCCTGTTTCACTGAACCGGTATAACCTACCATTCCAGCCATGTCTATCTCATGAGATATAAAATCTTTACCCAATGCATTGGAGGGAGATATAGGTCCCACCCATCTCTTAATGAATCCTTTCTTATGTGTGCCACAAAATCATAAATCATACATCATCGCATAACCCATGTAATAAAAATGGGATTCTTGAAACATCATGACATCATAAATCAATTCATATAAGATAAAGGAATTCATAAACATAATTCCATCTCAACATAGTCAAATCAATGTAAAAATATGGATAGAAACAGAACCCTTTATTATCTTAGATGGAAAATAATTTTGATAAAACACTTGAATTGAATTCTTGAGGAAAATATCCTTTCTTCTTCAAAATCAATTTCTTTTCACAAAACATCATGCAATTTTAAAAGAAAGAGATTTTATTGATAATAGTCATGAAATCTTTTAGAGGAAGCTTCATGAAAATAAGGCTTTATAAAACAGTAGAAATCCGTTCGTGCCGTATAAGTTAAAAAAACATTCTTTGTACTTTTGTCGAAAAAGTCAAAATGTACCTCGTACGATAAACGACAAAAGATTCCTTTCATATCTTTTACTAAAAACTAACCAAAGGGTAAAATTGGATTTAAACCATTGTAGTTGGATGGAAATAATATTACATATTGAGGAAACATGGATGTGGATGATAAAATAAACCCCAGTAAATACTTACGGATAAACAATCTCGGATAAAAATGAGATTGTGATATTTCCCTTACCTTAGGTCCGACTTGCTTTGTAAGTGTCCGAACCTCCTGTATAATGATTTAAATCATGTTATTGACTTATTAAAGAATCATATTCATTGTTATGATATCATATATGGTTCACTTATGACATTATATTACCCGTTCTTTTGTAAACTCCATGTTAAAGAAGCGTTTTGGGTAAAATCGTTTCATTTATCGTAGGTGTTTTGACTTGTTGTTCTTGACATCATTATTACTTATATCATGATTTACTTACTTCCAGAATATAAAATATGATTTATATATCATATATATTCAGTATATATATATATATAATAGGTAGATAAATAAAATGAAAAACACCGTTCATGGAGACGGTAGTCCGTACGTACGCATGAACGCTGTTTTCCTTTCCTTATTGTCTTGAAATGGAAGTAAGTAGATTACATACATATGTATAAATATACATAAATCCAGTAGCTTTATAATGTCATATATTTCATTATTATTTCTTATATATACATTATAATCATTCTTAAATGGTTAACATGGAGAATGAATCTCATCGCGTCGTGGAGACGGTAGTCCGTACGTATGCACGAGCGATGATATCATTTCTATAAATATTGAATTGAATTGGAGTGGATTATACAATATATCAGAATCAATATGATGTTGTAATAACTATGTATAGTTATTCTTTACACCATTATACCCATCCATGTAAGGTGGTGGTGGAAAATAGATTACACCACGGCGTGGAGACGGTATTCCGTACGTACGCACGCGCGGTGATTTCTTTTTCCGTAGGATGGATAGATGGTGAAATAGGGTTGTTTCATACTTATAATAACATATCAGTATATGAGTGATACTGATGTTATTACTTCATAATGAAACAACCTAAGAAGAAGAAGTGGAAGAAGAAATAAAGATGAAAGAATTGGTAACGGTAATTACCTCTTCTTTGAAGTGCCTCTTTGAGACCTCCTCTTAGGGCACTAAAATTGGTCTTTGAGGAAGAACAGAACCTCTAGGATGTTGCTAGGGAAGTTTAGAGGATAAATTGGCAGGGTTTGGCCGAGCTTGAGTGCTCAAATTGGTGTGAGGAGGAGGGGGAGGAGGTGTCCTTTTATAAGGGAGGAGAGGGGCACCTTAGGAATTCTTAAAAATATTAATTTATAATAAATATAACCCCACTTAAAAACCTTCAAAAATGACTCATATTCGAAGCTTAGATGAGATAGGGTTGTAATATCATCAACCAATCAAATTTATACATGTTTGGATCTTATTTTAAACCTTATCAATTAGATTTAACTCTAAGTTAAATAATTTAACTTTTACCGTGTCTTTTTGTTTTCTTTACTATATGGTTAATACACTTACTATAACATGCCAAACGAACCCCAAATTGTATATTATTAATACATATATCCTTATCTAAGTCATTTGGCCGAACCTTAGATTTTTAGGAATAAAATAACAATTAATAATATAATATTTGATTTAAAAACTATTTTGTGTCAATTTTGACACTATTTGATATATGATTTTTTTGAAAGTCATAAAAGAATTATATATTCGAACCAAGTTGATTAAATCAACACTAATATATAAGAGTAGCCAGAAAATTAGTGGAATTCATAAAAAGTCTTAAATTACATTTTTTTGGTATTTATATTATCAATTATGTCAATATTTCATTAATATGATAATTACTGCATCATTTTTGTGTCATAAATAAATTATATTATTTGATGTCTAAAAATTACAAATAAAATACCATCATGTAGGAAATCGTTTTAGCTTTCTAATGAATATTTATAGTCGAATTTATCTTATGTATAACCCCATATTAAAAATGATTTACTTATTAAACTTTGATTTTAACTATTTTAACCCTTCTTTAAATAAATTAATAATAAATGTCCTAATCTAATCCAAATGGGCCTAAATGGTCATATTTTATTCCTAAGTTTGTTTTTGGTCGAATTACACTTGTCCAATAGAATTAGGACATGTGTTAGGGTAATATTAATATCATATTTACCCTTAGTTACCTTATTTACTATTAACCGTGGTAAAAAAAGTAAAAAGTTACTATTCACCAAAAAATTATTTTCATCTCATTGAACCACATTTTAGTCCTTGATATTAACCGTGTCTCTCGGATTTTCGAAATTCCATTCACAGAAGCGGTAAAATTAAGTTTTATGCAAAATTCAGTTTTTAACCTACCACTTAGTAGTTTCACTATTCATCAAAAATTGATGTTTTTCAGAACAATGCCAAAATTTCATCCCAAGCTATATTTCATATTCCGAATTCAAAAATGAAGTCTATTTTACCAAATTCATAACATAAAAGTTGCATTAATTAATTTTATAATTAAATCCCGCTGTTAAAACAAATAGCGTGTTTTTAAGAAACAATATCTATCAAAAGATTGACACTTGTTTATGTCTAGTTTAAATGTGAAACTACATCCAATGACCAACATTGTATTAAATTGTAAAAATATATTCTAAATATACTTTAAAACCACTCAAATTAATGATTTATCACTATTAATTATTTCGATTAAAAAAGTTGTTTTTAATTATAATTTAGTAATTTTCACTATTCATCAAAATATGAAAGTTATCCGAAAAGTACCAAAATTTCACCTTAGGCTAAATTCGATACTCCGAATCCAAAAATAAAGTTCATTTTGAAAAATAAGATTTACTGGATTTCAAAAAGTGGTTATTACTATTCATAACGGCTAGTTTTAATAATATTTTTATAGCATATCGTTGTTTAGTGAAACTCGGTATTGCGTACTACACACGCTATCGAGGAAGGTCACGATTGCGTGTAATGCAAGTCAATTCAAGGATGTGTGTTGTGCAAGCTCCTTTGGGTGTAGCGTACAACACAAGACATTAATAAAATTAAAAAGAATATTTTTTTTATAAAATCTTGGGCTGTTACACCCACAACTAGAATGTGTTGTGTCCTCACTGTAATAATTGAGAAGGTGTGAATGAAGGATAAAACCTGGTGTGTTTCACTGTTATGTTACTTCATGAACATGGAATTCCTTCATCTGGAACTCCAAAAGAGCTTCTTGTAAGTTCTTCAACTACTGCCCATTGAAAGTGAAGGTTTTCTTGTTTTCTTCATTTTGAACCTAAATTACACCAAATGGAGATATATTAATAATAGTGTATGGGAAAAACCAGTGGGACTGAAGCTTACCTGGATGCAACATCAGCCTTTAATTATAAATGAGGACCTTATTCCCAATGTGGAAGTGAAGATGAAGTATAATATGGTTGTAAGAAACCTTGGTTAACACCTTATCAATCATGGAGCTTTCATATTCATCTCTTTTCATTTCATCTAACTCCTGAATCTACCACATTCTTTGAGAACCTACACTAGAATGATTGGAATTGAATTGCTTGATGGCTTAGTAGGCCCAGTCCTCAATCTCAATAGGCAGGTAACAACTCTTTCCAAATACAAGACAATCTGGTGACATTCCAATGGGAGTTTTTAAAGTTGAATGATATGCCCATAATGAATCATCAAGTCTAAGACTCCATTATTTTCTATTGGGTTGAACTGTTTTTTCCATAATATGTTTTACCTATCTATTTGACATATTGTCTTGATAATTAGTCTGTGGGTGATATACATTAAACCCTCTATGACCAACCACATACCGACACAAAAGTGATTTCCTACTTCAGTTGTAGAAATGAGAACCCCGGTCACTGATGATGAACCTAGGTAATCAAAACCCAAATAAGATTTGGGATCTCAAAAATTCTACCACTACCTTAGAATCATCTATCGTTGTAGCTCGTGCCTCTACCCATTTTGACACATAATCAACTACCAGAAGAATGTACATATTTCCAATGGAATTTGGAAATGTACCCAAAAATTCAATTCCCTTAACATCATAAATTTCATAAAATAACAATGGTTGTTATGGAATTTCATTACTTTTACATGAATTCCCCATTCATTGACAATGTGGTCAAGATTTTCAAAATTCATGGGCAGCCTGAAAAACTGTTGGCCAAAAGAGACCAGAATCATGGACCTTGCAAGCCATCCGTTAGGGACCAAAGTTCCCCCCACAAGCAAGAGTGTGGAATAATCTATGGACAGACTAAAACTCGCTATCAGGAAGACAACAGGTAAGGACATGATCAATACATGTGCTCCAGAGGTAGGGGTCATCCCAAATTTACAAACTACACACATGTTTCAGACGAATGGTATTTTTTTTTGAAATTATTAGGATTGCAGGATGCTACCAAATAATTTAGAATTTAATCATACTAAGGAATAACATCATGCACTAAGTACAATTTCTCATCGGAAAACATATCATTTATAGGAATACAGGTGGATGAGTCAATGTCCAAGGATAGTGGAATCCTACTAATATGTGCATCCACTACATTCTCTGCTCCTTTTTTATCTCTAATTTCTAGATTAAATTCTTTAAGGGGGAGCATCCAGCAAATGGGACGTGGCTTGGCTTCCGGTTACATAAGGACATACCAAAGGGATGCATGGTCTGAGAACAAAATTAATTTGGACCCCAAAAGGTATGACCTGAATTTTTCCAATGAAAATACAATATAATGGAATTATTTTTCAGTTATGGTGTAGTTTTCTTGGGCAGGACCCAAATTATGTGAGGTATACACAGTGACATGTGGAGCTCGATCGACCCTTTGTGAAAAGACTGCCATAACTGCATAGTTAGAGGCATCACACATGAGCTAAAATGGTAAATCCCAACAAGGTGGCTGGATTACCAAGGTTGATGTGAGACTCCATTTTCACTTATTAAAATCATCCTCACATTATTTATCAAAAACAAATTCCTTTAATTTTTGGATTAATCTGGAGTGGGAGGTGCAATTTTACTAAATTCAGTAATGAAATAATGGTAAAATCAATCATAACCAAGGAAATACTGCACATCCCTTACATTTTTGGAGAATGGTAAGGAAAAATGACACCTACATTTGATTTGTCTACTTGGATTACATCCCCTGAAATGACATGCACCAAAACTATACCTTGACGCACCATGAAATGGAATCTCTCATAATTTAATAAGACATTATTTTCAATACAACGACATAGGACTAAAGCATGACTACTCTAAAATTAATCAAAAGAGGGTCCATAAATAGTGTAATCATCCAATAATACTTCCTTGTAATTCTCCAGGTAAATCGAAAAAATTATAACCATTCATCATTGGAATGTACTCGGAGTATTTTATAGACGAAATGGCATCCATATATACGAAAATGTGCCAAAGGGGAAAGATAAGGTTGTATTTTCTTGATCCTTAGGGGAAATATGGAGCTGGATGTATCTAGAATACCCATATAGGAAACAGTAGTCGGACATACCTGCTAGCCTCTCTAGCATTTGTTCAATTAATGGCAAAAGAATATGGTCATTCCTAGTGTGTTGGTTTAGTCAATGATAGTTTATACAGAACTACCAACTATTGTGCACATGCGTTGGAACCAATTCATTTTTTTCATTTTTGATTAATGTAAGTCTAGTTGTTTTAGGAACTACCTGAATAGGAATAACCCATTGGCTCTCAAATATGGGGTAAATGATTCCATCATCCAATAATTTTGTTTCCTTCTTTTTCACAACATCAAGGGGGTTTGGGTTCAGTCGACGTTGTTCCTACAAAACTGGTTTAGCCTCCTCATTTAACAAAATATGATGTGTAAAAATTGATGGGCTAATTCCAGGATTATTAGTAAGTTTCCATTGAAATGATTGTTTACACTCCCTCAATAGTTCAAACAGTAACAATTCATACTCACGAGGGTGTGAACTAGCAATGATGATGGGATACTTGTTTCCATTCATAAGATATGAATATTTTAAATCTTCCTGTAGTTGTTTCAGTTCCAATTCAGGTGGATTTTGGATTGATGGGAGTGTGTTCCAATATTAGAGTTCACTGATTTAATTTAACTTCTCAATGGTTTCATCCTCATATGAGGAATGAGATTTTACAAGCATAGAAGTATCATCGATGGTCATTGGATCCTTAGTGTTTAAGAAATTATCAATTAATAAACATGCACGACACTTTTCTAGACCACTACAATAATAAATTCATGATTTATTAAATATAATTTCAATCAATGAAGAAAACTCAAAAAGGGGATTAGGGAAGTGAAATGTAGTTTTTAAGGGGAAGGAAGTACATCAATTGAATTAACAGAGGGAGAAGAATGTTCTTCTGAGTGGTTCTTCATGGCACCAATGATGCTGATGTCGAAAATTTCACCACCAAACAACATAGATAATGTACCACTATAAACATTAATTATGGTTTTGGTAGTTTTCCAGAAGTTCCTCCCCAATATAATCGGGGAATGTTCATTTATGATATCATCCTCAATTTTAAGAATCAATAAGTTAGTAGGAAAAATTAAAATTTGAAGCCTCACAAGAACATCCACTAACACACCCGAGGGGTGTGCGATACTCCAGTTGGATAGTTGAACAATAATTATATTGGGATTTAGTTCCCCGACATGCAATGTAGAGAAAAGAGAGTGAGGCATCACATTTTTAAAGGCACCTAAATCAAGCTTAGCATTAGAAAAAGAAAAATCCCCTATGGTTCATAGAATTGATAATGTTCTAGGATCACATCACTTAGTGGGAAATGAAGGCTCTATCAATGATGAAACATTCCTCCCCAAGCTCACTTTCTCATCACCTCGATGTCTTCTTCTGTGTGTACACATCTCCTTTAGAAACATGGTGAACCATGGAATTTTCTTCACAGAATCATTTATTGGGATGTTAAACTTCACTTATATGAAAATTTCAAATATTTTCTTATCAAGTTCAGTTTCCTTTTGATTTATTGGTTGGGTGGTCCTTTGAGGAAATGGATGATGAATGTTTGGGTTAGGTGACTCAACTATATACACACTCTTTCCTTTGGAAGGGTTTCTCTCAGGACAATGTTTTTATTCATTTGGAACATTTTTAATGGTTGTAATGGAGGTTTCCTCAGGAGGGGATGACTCTAATAGAGGAATAATTTTACATTAATGTTGTTTTCCACTCCAATGGGTGATGGAACTAGCATTTCCTTTATCCCTAGGTTTAAGTCCTAGCTAAGAGGGAATTGTACCTGACCCATGACTTTGATTTCGACCCACTGAGTTAGCTAGTTGGCCTAATTTGGTTTTGTGGTCTTGTATGGCTTCTTGAGTGGTTTTTTGGAATTGGATATTGTTGGAATCCATTTTATTCATCTTATATTCTCGTATAGGCTCGGGTTTTTGAGGGGTTTGTTTGACAGACCTTTGGGGTGGTTAAGGATTTATGAGTGGTAGTGGTGGATAACTACTCAACCCCGGTTGGTTCCATTGTTTGTTGAGGTTGTTTTGAATACCCCCTTTCCTATAGGATTTGTCCTCCTTCCACCCAGGTTTGGATGGAATGTAAGGTTTTTTCCTAAAGGGTTCGTTATAGGGGAATCCTAGAAATATTGCATCAAAACTCTAATATGTTTCCCTAAATTGAGAACATTGGTTAGAGTAGTGGGTGTCAGAAAAATATATACCACACTGAATAGGAAGAGGAGATTGGGATTTCTCTTGGGAAAGAGCATGTTATCGAATAAGGGTACATAGCTCTTCGAAAATTGTGTCCACATTCTTCTCGAATTTAGTATAGTGCATCTCATGGACACCTCGAATTGGTACATTAGACCTTGAACCAAATTAATGTGTGATTTGAGCCATGAACTAAATTAAGGTTCTTGTATAAATTGGGTTCTTATCAACTAGCACACCACCTGTAGCAACATTAATTATATTTCCATCAATAGGGATTAAGCCATTAGAAAAATTTGAATTAATGTTTTATCACTTATTTGGTGGTGTGGGAAATTGAACATTACCTTTAAAGATTTTCATAATATTCATGTAATGTTCCCCCTTGAGATTTTATTATCCCACAAATGTTTTTCCATATTGTTGTAGTTTGAGTTGGTGGGAAATATTTTTCAATGAAAAGGTGTTTCATGTCTGCCCGACCTCTTATTGGGGAATTAACATAACATAATAAATCTGTCGTTGCATCTTCTAAAAGAATGGGTATTTCACTAATCATTACTTTTTCTTCATCCATATTTGTAGGATTTAATATTGAACACACAGTATGAAATTCTTTTAAATTATTACGTGGATCCTCTCTAGGATGTCCATGGAATCTTGGTAATAGATTAATTAAACCATATTTTAGTTCAAAATAGGGTGCCTCGCCTTGTAATTGAATATAGGTGGGTTGGATATCAACATCAGGAACGATTTCTTATTTTAGATTTTGATGGTTTTTATCCATGTTATTCACATTAATTTCAATTTTAATTTGGGTTCCCGAATAAGAAGAAGAATGATCAATATGAGTGTTGATGTTTTGTGCGTCCTCCATCATAGGTTCCTCTTGTGTATCTCGTGGTCGTTGATGTAGGATGCTCTCAGTTTCAGGATTGAAAGGTTGTAAGTATCCCACAGTAGAACATGTCATACACAAAACCTACACAAGAAATAAATTAGGACACAAAAATAAATTTAAAGGTAGAAGATAAAACAAATAAACAATCACAAAATTTACAAAATAATTACAAAAACCCCACACTCAAACCCAAGTGATCCCTGACATTGGCGACTAAATTAGACCATATTGTCATGAAATGTAAAATTGGTTATGATTTTAAGATTAATATATAGTCTAGGGAATAACCTAGGCCATCTATAAAGGATAATTTATAGTTTTACGGAATTTATTTTTAATAAGATATACTAAAAGAGGAGGGTGGTTTTGGAAAAAGATTAATGTAAATTACATAATTAAAGAGTAAAATAGTTGACAAATAAAGGTGGTGAATACATAATTATGTATAAGAATGTCTTTTCGGGTTCACTAAACATCATGGATATTTCATTGTTCTAAAAATTTAACATGGTTTTGTTTAATTCTTTGGTTGAAGGTCGTCAAGATCTTGACTCCCCTCTTGCCTCTTCAAATGATGCATAAAGAACCACCCCTTGACACAAGAATCATGTTGCCCAGATTTTGTTATTAATAAGAAAATAAAAGGTCTACCAATTAATACATAAATCTTATATATTTGTGATATTAATAGGATTATTGTGTTTTCCAAATCGGAACAACCCAAGATTCCCACATGAAATCTCATCCCAATCGGTGTTGAAATAAAATTCTCCACTTAATTATATCAAATGAAATGTAATCGAGAGAGAAGCATGTCAAGATACAATATAATTGAAATATTCATCACAATAATTATACAAAACTTGTAGAATAACATGTTCTGGAACTCCCTCCCATGTTTGTGTAGCTCCCTCAAAATGATCATCCACCGATTAGCTCACCATCCAGAGGTGGAGGAGGATCAGGTGGAACTCCATCATCATCATTGATCCCCCTATGAGGATAGGGGCCTCCAGAACTTCAAGGATATTGAGTAGAATCATATAGGACATGAAAATAGAAGAGTTTCAATTCTTGGATGACCTCCCAAATGAGGATCCCAAGCTTATATTTTATAGGAAAAATAGAATATGGTATTGGGAACAGAGATTGTTTAAAACCACTTGGCTGATAGTTTTAGACCACCTGACAGTCAAATCTCACTTTGGAAAAAACTATAAACATGTTCCCCAAAGTCTTTACTATCTATATCGAATGTTTGGAACCATTTGGACAACTACATCTCGATATATTGATAATAATACAGAACACCATATTTGACATTGTGTAGATTTTGATGTGTGGGAAAGATTAGGTCGGTTGGGATACTATCTTGATGAATGTGTCTTGGATCCCTTCATATGAAATGTATCCCACTTTAATTTTGGACTGGCCCACAAAATAGAAACCCATTTGGATGTAGAGTCTAGTAGCATTGTTTGGATGGATCAACTAGTGTGCTTGTGTCTAGCTCAGTTTTCCCATGTTTCCTGAACTTCAACATGTGTCCTCCAAATCACCTCGAACATCAATGAAATTACCTAAACAAGTAACATTATCCTTTTTAACAGTGATAAACACAAAATAATTTATTCAAACATGGTGTTCATTTTGTTATTACATTTTGAATTTACAATACAAATTCTATTTAATACAATGGTGTAAGGTTGAAAATGATACAGTGAATCGTGGTATGATCAATCCCTCATGAGAAAGTACATAGCCGACCCCTAACATATACTAAATTCAGAGTTGGTATAGTTGGAAAATGATATATATTTTGAGGAGATTCTAGTAAAGATCCTGGAATTTAGAGATAATGTTATACACAACAAGACTACTCCCCTAGTCAAAGTGCTCTGGTGGAACGATAGGTAAGAAGTGGAATAATGGGGACCTGAGGTAGTGATAAAGGTGAGGTAACCACACACATTTTCAATATATAATGTAAAATTGAATTTTGACGGTGAAATTTAATAAAGGAGAAAGAATGTAATTTCCAAAAACTTTTATCAATGGAAACCAACCTTATTATATTTATGTCATAGATTTAAAACAACATAAAATAACAATTTGATCCAGAAAACGTATCCATGTAATTTACCAAATGCTTCCATACATAATCCCATAGCGTAGTTTATTCCGTATGTTTCAATTTGAATAGTCATGTATCTCGAACAGAGTTATGGATGAGAAGTTATGGTTGTTCGTAGGGAGGCTGCTGGAAAATCCATCTAGGATGATTTTGGGACAATGTATGGCTTTACGCGCAAGGTATAAAATAGTACATGCAAGAATGTATGTTTTATGCACAAGAATTGAAATATTTCATGCAGGAATGGATTTTCTTCACACAAGAATGGAATACTGGGAACATCAGAAAGATATTGTGTGTAAGATGTCACGTAAACCATTTAAGTATCTAATGAGAAGTAATATTTTTCCCATGCCACCCGAAAAACATCTAAGGAATGTGCATGCATGTTTTGAGTGGTGCGCACAAGATTAGCATCCGCACCCAATATTCGTACGTGGCTAATGCGATGTCAATATCTCCTCTGCGTGCGCACCCGCCACAGGGTGTGCGTAAGATCACTTCCACGCATAGAATCTTACGTGCAAGAGCTCCCGGGTTCACCTATAAATACAAGTGCAACCCCCACCCCTTGGGGGAGGTCTTCAAATGTAGGATGCTGCTCTATTGTGGGTCAGACCACCTCTTCCATGCCCATGCTGATGAATAGAACCCTCTATGTGAGATCCTCCAAGGCATGTCCCATATGTGTCCTCTTTCAAGCAGGCCCACTGTGGTTTGATCCTCGCATGACACATTCTATGCGTATGTGTGCAAGATTCTAGTCCAGCATGCAAAATATCCTATCCTGCGTGCAAAACATTCAATCATGCGCACATTACTGTGTTCTTGCGCACAATAGTTCCAAGGTTCCAAATCTTTCACACACCAACGTAGTATAGTCCATTCTTACGCGCATCCCATCATACATGTAGCGCATCATACATGCAATTGTTCACATGCTTGTGACTGCTGGTTCCTTCTCTACCATCACTGACCCCCATGAAAAATGAAGAGTCGCAATGCGATGTTTTCTGGTCATGACACTGACATTTCCCATTGCTCCCTTATGCCCTTCTACTAACAACCTATAGAATACTTTGATTTGAGATACTCCTCCACCCACTATGGAACACCATGAGTCAACATATTCTCATTGGTTCGTTTCTCATGTCCTGAGTTGAGATTTTCATCATCAATTCCCCGAGTACATTGCGCCGAATAATTCCTCAAGAAACTCATTCAAACCCTATCACCTGGATCTTATGCCAAGATGAACCAGAAAGGATTTCCCTTGCATAAGTCCCAACACCAACCATTTCTAGGACCCTTATGCCTAATAGTTCTACCTATATGACTCTAAACTATAGTACACACTATACGAAAAATATAGGATTCCTCTTGACCCAAAAAAGAGATTCCTTATGCGCCAACAAAATAATCCAATAGCAACCTCTACATGACTATAAACTACAATACACCATATCTATCAATTATAGGATGCCACTTGATCCAAACATGAGAAGCCTTATACGCCAAGCAGAAGATGCCACATGCTATAATTACAGTGGAATAATATCAATAGTATTGGAAACTGTTCAAACATGCCATCACTCATCCTCATTCATCGTGTGTCCTGCATTCAGATACTCATCATCATTCATGTCTGAAGGGACCCCCTAATGGTATGGTTCCATGCCGCATTGGCTCACCTACTGTTCTAGGCTAATGCCCTAGAATAATTTGGATGAAACTTTGAGTAAGGTCATTTATTTCGAACATGGTCAACATTCGACCCTCATTTGTTTTCCCCATTTCAGTCTAACACAATATGGATGCTATGTTTCCAACACAGTCAATAGTTAACCTCTATCATCACATCACCCTCACCATGTTCTGAATTTCGGGCATCTGATTCACACATTTTGTCACCCTTTGTTCATACTGATTCCAATGCTTGTGGAATTATCCCTCTTGTGCACTCGCACATAGTGGTTGGACCCATTTATAGGCCACAACTCACCTGCGATTTGGGATACCCTCATGGCTAGAAATGAGGATGATTTTACTAGAATCTCCCTTGAGTAATCACCTTCCATTATTGCCACTCTATTGCGGCACCCTGGGAGTATCCTTGCTTAATACTCATCCACCATTTCTACTCCATAGTGGCACTTAGGTAACTTCCATGCATAATTCCCATTAACAGTTTCTGATCCTTAGCGGCATCTGTGATGCTTCCATACATATGCCATGTACAATCCCTAACCAGGCATGCTATGGGATATTGCTTCTGCACATAGTCACACTAACATGGACCCCCAATGGATCACGATATAACACCCCATCACCACGGCATTGTTGATGCTTTCCCTTCCCCAATGTAGGGTGGGTATCAGTTATGTAAGTCCTATGGGTGTGGAGTGAACCCACCTCATTCGAGATGTAGGACAATAAACTGCCAGCACCATTGTTCTAAGAACATGAGAATAAATTGTTACCCGACCCTGTGCATCATATGAGGGGTTTCCCACATTGGACATTCAGCATACCCATTGTTCTCCATAGAAGTGTGGCCATTCTTCTTATGGATAGAGATCATCTTTATTGGAGCGGTGTTTGTCCATGTGGAAAGGGAAACTACCTTGATGAAATCCCCAATCCTTTCATGCGGGGGTAGCATCCCTGCTTCTCTATTCTTCTTCAGTCGTAAGGACCCGAGTGGGGAATGGGTACTAGAGCCCTCTCTTCCTCGGTGCCAAATCCCACTCCCTTGGTGATTTGTCTCCACTTGGGCCTCCATCCTGGATTCAGTCCCTATCTTCTTCTCCCTGGGCTGCTCCTCGCATAATCCCATATTTCCTCTCTAGGTTTCTCCACGTGTATGTCCATGTTTCATGTCTGTCCCGCTCCTCATGTAAGCCCCTATTTCTTCATCGGGATGCTCTATGTGTAAGCCCATGTTTCCTCATTGGGATGCTAACCACCCGTAAGCCCAATTTCACATCCCACGGATGCATCTTTCGTGATGTGATTGTCAAGTCTCTACTGCCTCTTTTTTCTCACATTGAGCATGACAAACGTGGGATTAGAGTAAGCATTGACCATGACATCCTTTCTGAGATGTCTTAGAGCATAAGCCCCACATCCACCACTAGAACAATGTGGACATTGATCCTTTCCAAGGCAAGGTGCGTAGGAAGCCTACATGTGGTTGAAACGCAACATCCATTGGTTCTGACCATCTTCATGTCAGTTCCATGCCCCATCCTAATCTACGTGGACATCGATCCATGCCAAGGCAAGGTATGTTGGAAGCCTTCTACAGGTTCAATCCCAATAACCATTGGTTACGACCCCCTTTATGTTAGTTCCCCCCATTCTGAACTACGTGGACATTGATTCTATCCAAGGTAAGGTACGTTGGAAGCCCTCCCTATGGTTCAATCCCAACAAACACTAGTCCTGACCACTTCATGTCAATCCACCCCCATCCTACAAGATTTGAAACTGTGAAACCATTGTGCCCCATCTACCAATAATCCATTTTAAAACCAATCCAGTGGTTAGCTTTTGTGATCCCCTACACAAGGGTAACCCATTGTGAATCTCAAGTAGTGGTATGCCATTGTGATCCCATTTCAGTGGTACGATTTTTTCAACCCAAACTCAGCAATAATCCGTTATCATACATTCCATTGGGACACATATCTCTATTACAGCCCAGTTGTGTCAGACCCACCTCAGGCTACTAACCACACATACGCACCAGTATATCATCATTTCATTGTATTATACGCACACCCCAATCCTACAACCCATCATGAACTACATGTTCTTCGATTATTTTCCACCGGGATACATAGAAGGCCTTTTCAAGGCTCAAGGCCACCATCACCATCACCCTCGAGTGGACTCCATCTCATTCTCTATCAACTTTACATGGGAATTCATTATCCATATTGATATTTACCTGGGATGCCACAACCTGATGAGATCATGAAAATTTACCTCTTAACTAGTCCTAGTAGTTTCTGGGTAACTAATCATGTGTTATCCCCAACGTCAGTGTTCCCTCCCGGGGTTACAGCCATCTGATCCACTCTATTCAGTGTTCTGATCAGTCTGATCCATCTCCGCAAGACGTTAAACATGTGTCATACCCTGTGTTAAATATGGGAAGCTGAGGAAAACCTCAGAGACAGGATTATGCCATATAATTCTCTCCCCATTTTATGGGGGCTTCTTTAGGCTTCCGCTCCCTCGAGAATCCTAATAATAAGTGAAGAAACCCAAAATCACTTGTGTTCTTGTGTCCAGACATGCCAGGGATGTATAATGTGACTAATAACCTGACTAAATGTTGATTCCCTCTCTAGACCCCTTGGAATTTCCCGAAAAAAGAAGTGTAATTAACCAGAATCCATGATGATATTGAAATAGGATGAGTTTCATGAAAACATATTAGTCTATAAGGGAGACCCGAACTAGGTGACGAGTTCTTAGGAGGAATCCATGGAACAAGGAACTGAAATCCCATTATCATGTTTTGATCAAGTAGAAAACATCACTGAAAAATCAGTGGATGTCGCGTGCCATTGGAAAGTGGGAATGTGGGGCAACAACCTATGCTTCCTCATTGTTCTCAAAACAAACGGATGCACTCGCCCGAGTGAAATAGTCAGAAATGGAAATGGTGAACTCGATGTGATATTCTTCTCCTCAATGTGGATGTTAGTAGAGTTCCCTACATCATAGGATTTGCGTGTCACTGGATCCAGTTATCCAGTGTCGCATCCCGCCATGAAAATAAAGGGCATGACTTGAATCTCACTAGATGTCAGGGAAATCAAAATGTTGGGAATCTTAGTCTGCTATTTTGTCTGCATTGATCCTTCTTACCATTAATGGTAGGTAGAATGGATCTTGGTAACTGGATGTCGATTTCTTTGTTTCAGGAACAATTGTTCAATCTACCTTCTTTCCCGGAACCATGTAGCTCTATCAGGAATCTGATCTCCACCCACCCTCTGACATAGTGGTAGGCGCAGCGCCAACACAGTGGCCACGTGTGGCTCCACCACTTCTGTGACAGCTTCCACAACCACAATTGTTGGGAGCCCGATCCTCATATCCCTTTCTAAATTCGTTCAATGATGGGTGATAAACGACCTCGTATGCTGATACGAGAAGGGTATTACCTCAAATCAGGATATGGCACACTAGGGTTTAGATTCATCTACGCCTCATCACCACCCCCAATGTATTTACAGGGATCCATTTTTCCCCAACCCAACATACAATCATTTATAGAGCCTTTTTCTTTGAATTCCTCGATGACTCCCTCCCCTATGCTAACGAGGTAGGCAATGTCTGGGTCAGCCTAGACGAGATCCTGTTTTAGGGGATCCTAATGAAGGCTCTCACTAGTTCGTGCCAGCGCTGACACACTATCCCACAAGTCGAGAAGCATGTAATCCATGCGCCAACACCATGGGCCCCAGTCTGGTTGAACCAACACCACCGTCACACACAGGCTAAGGAGGATGTCTTCCAAGGGGTGTCAAAATCCACAATTGTGGCTTGTGCCACCACTGACGTGTATCATCCACCCCTATGTATTATTAGTAGGGGAACATATATACCTAGCCTAGATTAAGGACCTAACTACCCCACAGGCAGGCTAGGTTGACTCCCCAGGCCGCCAGCGCTAGGAGCATTCGTCGTGGACCGATCAAAGGCAACAATACCTAGTACCAAAGTTCATCATCATGCTAGAAATATACCTTGTTATGAATAACCATACAAAATAAATAGGGTGGGATATAACCTCCATAAAATGAATTCCGAGAGGATTCAAACTGATATTAAACTAGTCTACTTCTCAGATTCTGAGGTGGAATGATACTATGCGATGGAACCCTCACCTTGATCCACCATGTCATGGGATGGTCATGAATAAGGCATATCACCATCATTCTTCCAGAATGTGAGGTCCATCTGATTCCCTCCTCCCTCCATAGGTACTTCTAGGAGGATAAAATTCTTGCATTTCCCAAGGTTATGACAATTTAATATCCACCATCATCACTAGATTCACTCTCTATCTCGACTAGAGATCACAGAGAGCAATTATGTGGACCAATGGTGGATGAGAAACAGTGTGGTCCATCGCCTACAGCCGTAGTCCCTATGCCAAAAAATACATCTGTTAGCTTGCATTACAATGATGTGGTGGAAAAGTCACTACACTCTTCGGAGGATAGCTCGAGATGCGGTGGTTTTTTAGCTCGCTCGTCGTATTCTCCACTGGCCATCCTATTGTCCCCACATTCAGCTTGGATACAGCTACAGGTTCCCCACCCACCTCTGGTTGATGAGTGTGGTAATGATAGTTCTAACTCTAAATCCGAGCTAAGGAGATTATGGGAAATCCTCACAATGGACCACTTCCCTGAGATGTTTTGGCCACATGCATCATAGAATTTATTTGCGCTAGAGTCCCTCACCCAAGAAGAAGTCGATTATTTCCTTCAAACCCTTTGGGCGATGCATTTTCACTTTCATCACCACCGAGTGGAATAGAGTAAGAGACATGTTCATTTCAAAACATTGGAGAAAAATGTCATCTTGTTGATTTGGCCGGACTCCCTGTGGCCCAACACCCTGAGTCAACAGGTCGTCGTAGGTCCCTCTAAAATTATTGCATTTAGAGTTTCAATGTACTCCACATTATTATCAAAGAAGCTTCTCACCATGAACAGATATGTGGCAGGGGGTGGTATGATGCCCTCCTCATCAGTTCTATCCGGCACCATCCTGACCTACCCAGTGATATCGAAGACATTCCCCAGGTGGAGTCATGATCAACATGACCAGCCTATCAGAAGGGGAGAACGAGATGAAGCTCCATTGTGGGGACTTACCCCTGAGGGTGTTCCATATCTACTAGATCTATTGGGATGGTTAATAACCAATAGTGGAATCTTCTGGGTCACCCAGTTCCCATCGAGGCATTAGTACTTAGCCAGAATCTAGTATGGGTAAAGAGTATCTTGAAGATGCCAAACCCTCTGACCCATCTGGCATGGTGAAAAAGACGGAAGAAGACCATGAAAAAGCCACATTCTTCCAGAAACTTGCTATATACCAGAATATGGTCGATGACCTCTTTACTGAAAGCGCTATAGAGTAACATCCAGAGTACGGTGATCCTCAGATGGGGCAGTAGGGGCAGGTACAATTTCCCATCGGCGAATTGCCTCCAGGTGACCCTGACCATCCTATCCACGCAGACAACATTGAGTCCAAAACTCATGATTAGAGGGTGCGGTATGTGTCTCTGAATGAAGCCGAGTGGTGAGACAATTTTAGGGACCCGACTCAAGTTACACAAGCCGTTCTGTAGGAAATTCCTCCATCCACACCATGATCTATCGTTCCAGCATATAATTTTGAAGAAACTAACAACACACTGGTGTTTAGGGATCCATGTCATGACAAAAAAACCCCACCGAGATGATCTGATGGTGGTGCTCATTGCTCGCCTCAAGGCATTGAAAACACGACATGTGGCACTCCCACCTAATGGAATGACATATCCAGTATGGGCAGATGATAGGCCATCACCCCCAGGTTAATATAATCCCACATTCTCCCCCCTTTAATGGGATTGGTGACCCACCACATCATCTGGACCTCTTTATATCTAGGTGTGGACCCATGCTCGGGACTCTAGCACAATAAGAATCTGCTAAACTCTGATGTTTCCTAAACACATTATAAGGTCCTACATTCTTCTGGTATAGCCAGTTACCCATTGGGCCAGTCGCAGGATGGGAGGATCTTCACAGGAAATTTCTGTACCATTTCAGTTCCACAACTCGGAAGACAAGCATCACATAACTCTTCAAGTGCATGTAGAGACCCGATGAGTGCATCAAGAACATTATCACCTGGTGGATGGGGCTCACATATTCCCTTGACATTCCCCTATCTTAAGAGAAACTCCTGATGATGTGTGTCAGAAATGTCAACAAGGAACCGGTCCCCTCTCGGATCACCAAGAACTACCCTGGTGGATTCCATGACTTCTCCGATGAGGCCCAACACCTAGAGGAGGCCTACCAGTAGGCCAGCCAGGCACGTCCATTGCCCACCACAATCCCTACAAAGAAGTATTCCAGTGTCTATCCCGCTACGGTGGCCCAAATAGAGGCCCCTGTACAACAATAATTTTTTCCATTGGAGCTGCCTCTACAACCTTACAAGGGGCCGCCACTAGAGGCGCAACCTCCAGCCTAGCATCACCCATGTCAAATTCAGAAAGCAACCTCGTGAAATGCACCACCACCTCTAAAGAAAGATAATTAGTCTCTTCCTCCTCAATAGGTTCCTCGAGCCCCACATTAGAATCAGGCTCCATGGGCCCCTTTCCAGGACATGATGAACCAGAGCTACTCGTTCAACGAGGATCAGATCCCTGGTTACTTCTGCAGTGCCTTGGAGCTGGGGATGGTGCATTTTCATGAGTGCTAAAGTCTAGAAGAGGTGAACCTCACTGATCTCCCCAAATAATGCCCTTATCACTTGATTGTGTGGAACACCCTCAAACCATGTTTTGTGTTCAACGACTGGCTCTAAGACCTGATTGAAAAAAACATAGTTAGGGTGGGCCCATCCTCGGCACATGTGGAGTATATCTTCATGAGGCCAGAGATCAACAGTGATAGAAAGGGTGAGTGGAATCAAGTTTCAAACAGCAGGTCCTAGAAATATGATGTCTAGATGGCTCGTTAAACAGTCGCCCATACCCATAGTGTCATCTGTGCGTGCGGGAATCAGACACAGCCTTCGGAAGAAATAGCTAATACTTCTTCATCATCACCTCAGTCATCCCATTCTCAAAAAGGGAAACAATGTCAGTGCAAGGGAAAATAAGGTCCCCTTCCAGTGTCGTCTTTGTCATGTACTCTTTGCGATTTAATGCCCCCAGAAATGGAGATCCCTCCCAGACTCTTTCAAGTAGTGGATGACTCTTCATGTGATGGTCCAGGGTTCTCCCTGGTTAATATCATAGATATGGTATACCCATAATAGATTCCTTACGATGTAAAGTTCCTAGAGGTTCCTCCCAATGTTCCCAGCCGCTTCCAACATCGCCGGATCCATGGCTATATGGGCCATCCGAGGGCCTCGATTAGTACTTTATCCAGGTTGTTCATGCTATTAAAACAAGGTAGCTAGCCCAGTGCAGAGCTCATCACACACAACCTTCTCATCTAGTGAAATAAGTTCCGCCTTCTCCACCATTCATGTTGTTGGATAAGTCAGAGCAACCTTGATCGCGTCGTGATCCACCATGCCCTACGACTGGCCAGTCTCAGTTGTCTGGCCCTCATCCAGTTGTCACACTGTAGGTGTTGACTAGTGAGCCATGGGATATTCCTAGTACCAATCGGCCTCTAGTCCAGTTATTAGGGGCCACTGTATGTCCTGTCATAGAGTGACCTCCTATAAGCAGAAGTTCACTCCGGGCATGGAATTATGATGTCCTTAACAATATTGCTGGCATTCTAGAACATATATCCTTCTTTGAGGCCCATCGCCTATCAGATGATATGCGTGAAGCCCTTTCTGAGGCTTCAATAATCCCCCTGTAGTTTGAGACGGATGTAGCATCCATAAAAGCCTACCATGGTGAGGAAATCGAGAATGTTGAATGCCGAGCCCACATCTCATTCTCTGGAGAAGATGAAGACACTCCCATACAGGGTCACATTAAACCACTATACATCCACAACCATTTCAATGGCGTGGAAGATCATCATTTTCATGTCACCATGGACTCTAGAATCAACTGAATCCCAACACGAACCCTGCAAAAACTGGGATTGTATGATGATGACTTTAGTCCCTCGAACCTATGAATCAAAGGTTATGACAGGATGGAATAGACACCGGTCAGCATGATCTGCCTAAAGACCTAGTTCAATGGACTAGTTTCCAGTACCATGTTATGGTTGTCTCATAGGACAGTGGTTATAATGCATTGATGGTTAGGCCGTGGCTCCACCTACATGTGTCGTTTCCTTCGTCATATCACTAGTTCCTCAAGTACTCCCTTAATGGTCGAGTTGGCATGCTTCAAGGTGACACATATCCCTTATCCTCTTGTGAAGCCTGCTATATGAATCCCAACTATTACAAGAGAAAATAAAAGAAAATTTAGGCTAATGAGGTTGATCATTCCGTGACTACGATAGACCCATGGATAAATATAGATGACACATACATCTTTCCAATCCACAGGTTGGAGGCTACAACCCCAAATATGTGACACTGATTCATTGTTTTATAGAATGAGGTGGGAACACATTCCCATGTCTAGGAGGTGCTGGAATATCACTTCATTCTCATATACAAATCAGGCTCAGTTGATCTCAGAGCCTCATACTCCGATAAGGTATCAGGATGTCCGCCTCATGGAGACAACAATATGTCATACATTCTTGTTCATTCAGGCTGGGATAAACCAGATCGAGAACACATGGCACTATTTATTTGACATCATCAAGAATGGTCCATTTTCATGAAGAAAATATGAGATCAGATCAACATCCTTCACTGCTATGTTTTTTCTAGTACAAGAGTTCCACGAGGCAGTGTCTGCAGCCGCTCATGCTAGTACCGTCCTTCCATCAGGATCTGTCGACTCGGAAGGAAGTCCTCTGGCTAAGTATCCCTCCTCCGTATTTGAATAAGAGGATTTAGAGTATTCTCCTCCCAAATTTGAAGAGGGAGTATCCACTACGGTCGATGAATTGGTTTAGGTGATCCTCAGTAGATAGGCAGACTCGAAACCCACATTGATTAGTGCCTCCATGCCACTCGATGTGAAACTGTATTACATAGGCCTCCTTAAAAAACACAGTGATTTGTTCTCCTGGATTTATAAATTGATGCCTGGATTATATACTCAGGTTTCCATCCACCGCCTTAGTCTCCCGGCAAATCATCGCGGGTTCATGCTGCCTCCAATAAATATGCAACCTTCTCATGGTTCCATGGTTGAGGCAGATGTTGATTGGATCATCAGAGGCAATTTCGTTAAATCACTCCAGTTCCCCAAATGGATGGACAACATTGTTCTAGTCAAGAAGAAGAACAGAGAGATCAGAGTCTGTATCAACTTCTAAGATCTCAACTGTCACCGTCCAAATGATGAATTTCCCCTTCTTGTGACGGAATTATTGACTGAATCTACAGCTAGGTTCCAAGCCCTCTCTTTCATGGATAGGTAATTCAGGTATAACTATATCTGAACAGCCCTCGATGATTATGATTATACAGCCTTTAGGTCACCAAAATATACTTTTTTTATAATGTCATTCCATTTTCTTTAATGATCGTGGGTGCCTCCTATCATTGGGCTGTGTATCGCATATTTAAGATGATCCTTAGAACATTGGTGGACTGTTATGTGAATGATCTGGTGGTAAAATCTCATCAGCATCAAGACCATCTCAAATACCATGAGTAATTGTTCATCTTACTCTGTTCCCACAATCTGAAGATGAATCCATTGAAGTGTGACCTCAAGGTCACCTCTAGAAAGATTCTTGGATTCACTGTTAGATACATTGGCATCGTGATCGAACCAAAGAAGAATGAGGCCATCATTCAGATTTCTCCCCGTAGAAATATTTTGGAGATTTGATGTATCCAAAGCCATTTGGCCTACATATTCCGATTCATCATAAATCTGTCCTGCAAGTGTAAGCCCTTTTCTTGGATCATGAAGAAAGGCACTCTCATCGAGTGGGACAAAGAATATTAGATTTATTTCGATTGTATCAATTTGTACCTGCTCCTACCTCCCATCATAATGTCACCCATCCATGGAAAGTCACTGGTCCTTTACGTGACTGCCCTTGAATAGTGTCTTCGTGCCCTTCTCCCCCAAAATAACAATGAGAGGATGGAGAAAATTTTATACTATCTCAGCCGCATACTCCTCTATATGGAGACATGATACTCCCATGTAGAGAAGAGCTGCCTTGCGCTGGTATTCACATTATAGATATTGTGTCATTACATCCTGCATCAATAGGTACAGTTTGTATCTTGTGTAGATATGTTGAAGTACATCTTGAAAAAACAATGTTTACTGGCCGTCTAGCTTGGTGGGAAGTAATCCTTCATCAGTTCGACATCAGGTTTGTCCCTCAGAAGACTATGAAGGGGAAAGCATTGGATGATTTTCTTACTGCCCATCCATCTCTTGCAGGCCAATCTCTGGACCTTGATTTTTCTTGATGAGGAAATCCTCTCAGTAGACCAATCCATCCCGTGTTGGAAAATTCACTTTGATGGTGCTTATTGCAACCCCATCGGCAGAAGGCTCAATGACCCCAGACTCAATCGAGTAGGCCTAGGTATCGTCTTCATTACCCTAGAACATTCCAATCAACTGTATTCCTTCCTATTTTGATAAGGCTACACCAACAATGAAAAAGAGTTTTAGGCTCCCATTAAGGGCCACATGATTGATGTTCCCCACTTTCATGTAAAAGGGGATTCCAAACTAGTCATTAGGAAGATCAATGGTGACTATGTCATAAACAATCCATAACTCATACCATTGAAGGAACACACTCTCCCGCCAATGGCCCGATTTCCATCTTGCCTAGAGGTTACTCATGTCACTTAGTCACAGAACGGTAGAGCAGATGGCTTGTACAGCATAGCTGTATCACTTGAAGAGACCAAACAAGATGATCTAATTATCCATGTGGCACAGCAGAGATTCATAGCTCTCGTCACTCCAAATGTTGATGACAGCATACAGTTAAGCCACTATACCACTGACACCTCCACGTCCAGACCATCAGGTCCCCCAGATATAGTGGTTAAAGTGACTCATAAGAGGAGAACCTCCTTTTCCGGGTACCTCCATAATGGTAATGTCCCTGCAGATCGGTCCGAATACGAGTGATTACGACACCATGCATTAGAATTTACCATCCAGGACGGTCCTGGTCATGAGAAGATACTCTACAAGAATGGGTTTAATGGGGTTATCTAACATTGTATTCAAGGAGTCAATATTTTCCACGATAGGTAGGGGGTCCATTCCGGTTCTTACAGGTCTCATCAGACAAGGATAAAACAATCTAACATGATCCGGAGACTGGGGTACTTTTGGCACTCCATGATCCATGACTATAATGAGTTTTCCAAACGTTCCATGCATGCCAAATTTATGTATTCTTTATTCATAGGCCTCCAGAGCCTCTCCATACTAACAAGTACTCTTGGCCATTTGTGGTATGTGGACTTGATGTCATGGGACCATACACACCTGTGATAGCTCGCCAGTTCAGGTTCATCCTGACTACTTCAAATTTCTTATCCAAGTGGGCAGAGGTAGTTCTACTCTAGGGGGTCAAGGCCCATTAAATCAATGAACTTGTGATCTCCAATATAATCTTCTGATTTGGAGTCCCTCACACTTTACTCATCAACAACGACATGATCTTCTGGGCTGCTGAGCTGAAGAAACTGTACGTTACTTACAACATCTGTTCTTACCATACCTCCCATTATCATGCGCAATCTAATGGACAGATTGAGGAATTCAATAAAACATTCTTTACCATTCTGTAGAAAATGGTTGGTCTAAACATGAAGAGTTCTCAAGGACAAGCTCCCCAATTCCCTCTGGTCTTATCAGACGATGACTTTTAATTCAACCCAGGAGACCCCATATTCCCGGGTGTATGGATCAGAGGTCGTCCTGCCCATCAGGATTCAGTTTCCATCATTGAAAACATCAATCTATGATCAAAAAGAGTTGGATAAAGTAGCTAAAATCCAACTATCTGATCTGAAATCACTCGATAAAAATAGTCTTCATTATTGACAAAATCTAGATTGGCATCAGAACAAGATAACAAGAGATTTAACAAGAAAGTTCACCTTTGGTCCTTCTTTCAAGGTGACTTGGTATTGGCCCTCACGACACCAATGATACGTGGAAGGAAACCACCCATGTTGAAGCCCAATTGGGAAGGACTATGCATTGTTCAAAAGTTTTACTCCAATGGATCATACTCACTGGTCACCATAGATGGTGAGTGTATAACTCATCCCACCAATGAGAAGTTACTCAAGCAATACTTTTCTTGAGTCCCTTTGGTCATGTATGACCCTAAACTGCATTAGGGTCTTACATGACCTTAATACTTGAAATGTCCTGCATGCCATCAAGATATGTATCATCCTGGAAGACGCTAAAATGCATCTCAAGATCTTTGTATGACTGAGTCCCATCCTCTTGGGATACATATGAGCGATCAGACTCCTCGTCCTGATTCCATCCTCTTACTCTTCTCGTTTGGCTACCCATCCTGGGTGTAGTTCCCTTGAAAGATCTCATGTGATGAAGCCTAAGACTATTTGGTCTCACTCATGGAAATATTAAAAAGTTTGTGCCGTGTTACCCTCCTCATTCTTATAATCCTCCCTTGTCTTTACCGCATGATGTTAAACGGTATGTCCCTTTCAGAACTACGTATGGATTGTTTCCCATCCTTACGGGATACATAGAAATGCCTTGAAATTTTGTCCATAGGACAAACCCAAAACTCGGAGATCTCCCCTTAAGTCTTTTCTCGCATAGGTTACACTATGTGGATGATATGTTTCGAATCTTGTCAATTGTTGTCCCTTGCCTTTTTCACCACCCCCATATGTCACAAATATTGACTGTGGTGGGTCGTTCTACGCAGCATTCTATTTAGGGTTCAGTCGGCCTCAGGAAGGATTTTAATTCCTGCTGTCTGACCTATATATGTCCGGGAGAGCCTAGCCCAACTCCTTGTTTCCCACACTGAGCGCAGCTCACGTGGGCTTAGGAAATGAGGTAAGGCAATACCCACATAAGAGGTCATTTGACTATAATTGTCTGGGACGCCTAGCCTCAGGTCCCTCATCCTTTTCCGCCCCCTAGCCCAAGTTCTTATCTTTGAGTGTGCAGTGTGGTATGGACTCACGTCATCCGACTATTTTTCCATATCACACATGCCACCATTGAGACTTCAGTCGATTTATTGTCCCATTCATGAGAACAAGACCTACCATGCTACGCGAGCCCTATCATTTGGGTTTCCATCATCTTCTATATCCATATGGACCCCGAAAAAAAGCATGTGCTTGACCAAAGGTCCCCCCTACAATTTCGTGGCAACGTACCCATGGATTTTGAGAGAAAATTTGATAAAATTCAACTGTTGAAATTATGGTAATCGATCGATGGTCAATTGTTATCCACCGGCCTCCGATCACGCAAGGGAAGGTACTATGTTACAAACCTAGTCAACAGTTCTGCTCTATCATCATTGTCTCTTTATTGTCTTCCATATGCACAATGATTTTCACTCTCCATTTAGCAGTCCCATGCATATGACATTAAATTTGACATATGTGGTCTGATCTCCATGAACATAAACTAACATAACTATAATCCTCATATCAAGACCTTAAACTTCAATCTGGATGTGAAATTCTGTCTGTGGATCAACGTCATGTCACTCCGCCTTCTTGTGCCCCTGGCCCAAGTTCTCACCTAGGATTATACAGTGTGGTAGGAGATTATGTCCTCATTCACATCGGGTTACTCTTCATGCCGCACACAACCCTTGTTGGGGTATCTTTCCATTATTTATGTCCTTGTTTCATGAAAATAAACACCACATCATCCTTCTCAAGAACTACATGTCTATTGATTCCCATCCTTATGGGATACGTAGGACCTCCCAAGCATATAGTCTTCACATCCAGCCCCATATTTTAGAAATCCCACAATTATCATGGCCCCTTAGCTTGTGTCCTTCCATTAGAGTGGTATATGGTGTGGTATGGTCTTATGTCTGCATTCACGTCGGGTTTATAACAACCATACCACATACCTCAATCTCTTGAGCACCCTTCTCTTCCTTTAACTACACTCATCATTTCAGGTCATCAACTTTTAAATTTGGTCCATTGACTCACTTTGGTGAATCACCATTGTTCCATTGTGTACTCTGGTTCATAGCCTCGAGTGTCTGATTCAACATAGACATGCTTTCAGTATTTTTTCATGCTTTATGCTCCCCTTCATTTGGTCTTCTATTATCTTTCACATCTGAAAGGACTCCCAAATACCCTGGATTCTTGTAACAAGTCCCCTCCTACCATTACAAGCCAACATCCCCGATGATTTCAAACAAAAAATTTTACAGGTCCAGCATTGCGAATACAGTCAGTGTTTTATGCTCATTTTTTCCCATTTCATGTCACATGATATGGATGATATGTATAGAACATGGTCAATAGTTATCCACCATCTTCACACCACCCCCTTAAATACTTAAATATCGGTTACAAGATTCACATCATTTTCCACCCCATCGGTTCCAAGTGGAATTTCTACATGCTTGGTACTATCCCACAGTGCACATTTGCATGTTGGGAGGACAAAGCCGCGGTACGGTTTCATTCAAGGCTCTGCACCGACTTCGCCTTCACGTGTATTCAATGTGTTGCAAAGGCCTCTTCCACCCTTGTTTCCCACACTTAGTATGACTCACAAGGTCATAGGAACTAGATCGAGGTTTGATCTCGGTTGGGAGAGTTTCTGTTCTCAATTGGTCTGAACTCTAAGACATTAAACTAAGATCTCTTAATACATCATTTTATTGAACTACGGGCGGCTTGACACCCATCCTAATGGGGTACATAAGAATGCTCGACCAATTTTCTTTGGGGCCAACATAACTTTCACTTTTGGTCCCATGGCCAAAATAACTTCCTCCAAGGATACGTGGTTTTGTGCAGACTCCTTATTTCCTCATTCATGTCGGGTTTATAGCAACCACAACACATACTCCCTTCCAGGGATCTTCCCATACTCTCTTTGTCCAATCGTATGAATTTATACTGCATGAGCCCACATGTCCTTGACTAATGACACTAAACTACGGTTCTACCCTAAACGAGCTCAAGATGCCACATGTTAGTCATGGGATTTACCAGATCCCTTTCCAGCTCTGATTTTCCCTATTTGCGTTGCCCTCCGGCCACATTGTGCTTATGGGCTATGTTTTTCTTGATTCCCATCCATGGGGGGAACATTGGGACACCCAAGAATATCTCCTTGGGCCCATCCCTAGGTTCATTTACCCTTTTTTCCCCTCAGTATCAATTCTCGTCCAGGCGGTATGACCATTAAACTATGTGAATCATCCTCACCATAAGACGTTTAAACTGTGTGTCCATCATTCATATTGGTATCACATAAAACTACAGATCATTCCAGGTCCTTATAAGAGAGGTCATTTTTAGATGTATGTTTAATCCTTGTTCAGAAAGACACACCCACCTAATGTGTTTCAACCATGATGTCATGATTGCAAGAGTGTCGGGAACCATTCGAAGAACCCATCCCTCCAAAATCCACGCTTTGTGTGTCGTTTATTTAGACTCTCGTCCTCTTTCACGTCTAAAATAAACCCCTATGAGTATTGAACCTCTACCTATGTCCTACCTACTATCCTAGGCCAACGTTCAAGATGACCAATGGGTAGCATTTTGATTCAAGCCATGTCTTTCAAACATGGTCAGTGGTCATCCCTCATCTGTTGTCCCCATTTCAGGGTAACCCAATAGGGATGTTGTGTTTCAAACATGGTCAACAATTATCCTCCATTTTCATTCCACCCCTAAATTGTAACAAATCTTGGGTATCATTATTCAAACATTCCACTACATTATATTTAGATCAAATCTAATTCCCCATACGTTGCACTGCTCGTGCACTATAGCACACTGGGAAAATGGAAATTCGACTATTCTGAGAGCTTCATTCTCCAGTTCAGTCTCCCTCTTTCTCCATAGAAATCTAGATTGGCTGTTCAAAATGCCCAATTCTCTAGCTTTGAACCATCTTTTAGGATGCATGTAATGGTGATCGATGTCCCATTATGATCCCCTCACACCTTCCATTGTTTATAAGTCTTTTACAGGTGATTGAAATTATATTATCTCTTGTTTCCCATGGTGATCATGGATCACGTGGGGATAGATATTTAGTCATCTATTTATTCAATGTGGTGAAGATACGATGGAAACCAATTCATACATTTCCTTAGATGTTTCCAATTAATGTAGTCCTCCTCACCCTCCTCATCCTCGTTGGACCCCTTTCTATTGGATACTTTTTTGGCACCTGATAATGCATCCATGTAATTCTTGGAATGCTTCCATGCATAATCCCAGAGGGTATATCATTCTGAAAGCATTGATTTGACTTGTTGTGGATCCTGAACGGAGTTACAGATCAGATGTTATGGTCATTCTATGTCAGGCTATTGAATGAGAAATTGAGAGTCACAGGGTGAAGTTGTCGGGTTAGGATGCCGACATATCCCATTGCACCATAATGCGCTTCTACAATCCACCTATGAAATACAGTGATTTTAGATACTCCTCCAAACACCATGGAACATCTTGATTCGAAATTTTCATCTTGTTTTTTTTTCTCATGTCGAGAGTTGATATTCTAATCATCAATTCCCCAAGTACCTTCAGTCGAAACATTCCTCAAGCAACTCATCCGTACCTTATCACTTGGCTCCTATGCTCGGATGAACTAGAAAGTTCCACCCTTGATTAAGTCCCAAAACCAACCATTTCTAGGAACCTTATGCCTAATAGTCTTTCCTATATGACTACTAACTATACTACACCATATACCAGAAATATATGATGCTGCTTGCCCCAATCAAGAGATGCCTTATGTGCCAAACCTAATATGCCAGTAGATATCTATACCTGACTATAAACTGTATTACGCCCTATAATTGTAGTATAGGATGACTCTTTCTCCAAACACGATATGTCTTTTGCACCAAACAAAAGATGGCACATCCCATGATTACAGTGTAATAATTTCAAGAGTGTTGTAATTCGTTCAAATATCCCATCACACAACTTATTATTCATGTGTCTTAAATTTGGATCCTAATCCTATTTCATGTCTGAATGGACCCCCAATGTCCTTGTTCAATGCCAAATCGTCTCACCTACTATTCTGGGACAACACCCCCAGAAGAATTTGGATGACACTTTGAGTCAGGTCCTATGTTTCGAACACTGTCAATAGTAGAGTGTCATTTTTTGTCCCCATTTTTGGATAATGTGATATAGATGTTGTGTTTTGAAAATGTTCAATAGTTATCCACCATCATCAGGTCCCCCATGCCTTGTTTTGAATGTCGGGCACGTGATGCAAACAATTCATCTTCTTTTTTGGACTGATTACATTACCCATGGAACCATCCTTCTTGTGCACTCGTGCAAAGTGGATAGACGTAATTATATTCCCCAAAACACCAATGGGTTGGGATTCCCTCATGGCTATACATGAGGATGAAATTACGGGTATATTCCTTGCTTAAGCCCAATCCACCATTGCCTCTCCATAAACGCACCCATGAATCTTCCTTGTGTAAGCCCCATCCACTATTTTCACTCTATAGCGGCACATGGACAACATCCATGAAAAAGGCCCATTAATTATTTCCACTTCGTAGCGGCATCGGGGATGATTCCATGCGTAATCCCCACACAATCCCTAATCAGGCATACTAACAACTATTTGTACAACACATTGTCATGCTAACGTGGACCCCCCAATAGATCACTCCATAACACCTCCCCACCACGACATTGCTAATGCCTTCACTTCCTCAAGGGATGGTTGGAATCAGTTATGTATGTCCTATGGGTGTGGAGAAAACCCAACTCATCTGAGTTGCAGGACGTTAATCATCCAATCAACATTTTCCTCATCACATGATGTTAAACTACAACCCGACCCCATGCATCATACGCAAGGATCCCCACCGTGGATGTTCTCCATGCCCACTAGTCTCCATGGGTGTGTGGCCATTCCTAACATGGAATGAGATCCTCTTTATTGGAGTGGCATTTGTCTGTGGGGAAAGGGAAACCACCTTGGTGTAACCCTCTAGACTTTCTTGTGAGAAGTAGAATCCATGATCTTCCATTATTATTATGTCCCAACGACTAGAGGGGGGGGTGGGATGGGTACCAAAGCCCTCACTTCCTCTGTGCCAATTCCCTCTCCCTTTGGGATTTGTCACCACTAGGGCCTCCATCCCAAAGTAAGTCCCAATCTCAATCTCCCAATGATTCTCTACACCTAAGCCCTTATTTCCTCTCTTGGCTGATCCATGTGTAAGCCCCAATTTATTCTATAGGAAGCTCTATGCATAAACCCATGTTTCTTCATTGGGACACTCCATCCATTAGAACATGTCTCCTCATTTGGCCACTAACCATGTGTGAGCCTCATTTCACTTACCGTAGATGCACCATTCGTGGCGTGATCATCATGCCTCTACTACCTCCTGTTTCTCAAACCGAGCATGACTCATATGGGATTAGAGTAAGCATCGACCATGAAATCATTTCTGGTCTACCTTAGAACATAAGACCCACACATGCCACCTGAACTACGTCGACATTGATCCTTTCAAAGGCAGGGTACATTGAAATCCTCCATGAGGTTTATGCACAACATCTATTGGTTCCAACCATCTTCACGTCAGTTCCATTCCCTATCCTAAACTATGTGGACATTGATCCTTACCATGGAAATGTACTTAATAAGCTTCTCAGAGGATCAATCCCAACAACCATTGGTTCGGACCCTCTTCAAGTCAGTTCCCACCATCCATAACTACATGGACTTTGATCCTTGCCAAGGTAATGTACGTAGGAATCCCTCCCTGAGGTTCAATCCCCAAAACCACTGGTCCCAACCACTCCATGTCGGTCCACCTTTGTCCTGTGTGATGTTAAATTGTGCACCCATTGTGACCCATCCATTGGTAATCCATCGTAATCTCCCTCTAGTGGTAATCTGTTATGATCCCATACCCAATGGTAATCCATTTTAAATCTCACACAGTGGTAATACATTTTGATCCCATTTTAGGGGTAATCTATTGTCAACGCAAACCCAGTGGTAAGCTGTAATCATCCCTTCCATTGGGACCCATATCTCTAGTCCATCCTAGTGGCGTTAGACCAACCTCGGGCTGCTAACACATAAACCCTAGTATATAATTTGGTCACTTTCCTCTGTGCACACTCAAATCCAAAAATCCATCCTGGACTACATAGAATTTGATTCTTTACAACTGGGATATGTAAGATGTAAGGCCCCAGCCTCCGGTAGCTCGGTGCCAGTGCTCTGGTTATGGTGTGTAATTTATTTCATACAAACAAAACAAACAATTTACACATCATAATCCATCAAAAGAATCTTTCTGGTTTAGATCATGGAGAATCAGAGTCAACCGCCTCACTTCTTCCTTACAAAGCTAAGATCAAAATCTCCAAAACATGGAAAGACTCTATCAACCAGTAAAAATTTCATAAAAACGTAGGGTGATCATTGAAATACTCAGTAAGGGGTTTTGAAAGTACGTAAATACAACTTTTAAAAACTACCTTTGAAAATAATTTTCCATACATAAAATAATTTATTAAAGGAAAAACATCAAGACAAATAGAAGGTTGATATAATACAGTTAAGCACATAATACATATGCATTAGAACACATAGCTGAAAACCACTTAATGAAAAAAGGTAAACATTCTAGCATAAGAATGGAATGGGTTTTACTAAGTAAATTGGGCATAAATAAGCAATGTGTGTAAGAACAATTAGGCGTATCCATCAACAGAGTCGCGTATAATAACATTCTATACAACAAATAAAATTTCACATCATGACATGATAAATGTAATGCAACATTTGTAATAAAATTCTGGAAAAGAAAAATGGGCATGCATCAACATTGCCTCATCATATGTTATGTGTATTTTTAATATGATACTCCTATGTAAAGGTTCTATAACCAAGTTTGTTCCTCTAGTCGGAGTAATCACTTTGTTGGTCATATACTATAAAATGTATTCTGAAGGACTCATGGCCTCTGTGTCAAGGAATTTTTCCATGACCTAGGGGTAATAACCCAATCTGACTGTCTCGAGAACTATCAATGCATCGAGGAGCTTACTTTTACTGGTCTCCAACCCAAAGGGCTTACTTTAACCAGCCCCCAACCTCAAGGGCTTTTGTTTAACCAGACCCCATCCCGGTAGTCCAATACATTTCTCACATGTTGATGAGGTCTAATATTCAAGGTGTCACATACCACTATGAATATCTATTTTTTATTTTATATTACCCAAGGTGTCCCATACCACTCTGGGTATTTTTATTTTTAGTTTATTAACAAGATATGTCATATAAATGAATTCTGTATGATAAATAATATTATGAACAATGAAACCATTGTACATGTGGCTTGAAATTATAAGATGTGATGAAAAAATAACCAAATGAATACACAAGATAAGGCATACATGATTACTAAATTAATATGGAAATTATGGCATACACGTTATGGTAATCATCCTACTTCACTAGATAATCACTAGAGTATGATAAATAATATAATCTTCCACAAGAGATGATAAATTATAACTCTTTTTAAATTATTATTTCATGGAAACGAATTACTTGATGAAAACACCTGTCATTAGTTAAGGCGTTATTCATGATAATAAACTTGAAACTAAACCATAACCTGATTAACCACTAATAAACACTGCAGCAGGTTTAATATAAAATAATAAATGGATATTACATGATGACATAAACCAATGAATTCTTAGTCCGTTAATTTAAAAAAATCTGAAGCACTTTATTTTCAAAAAACATAAATTACATCCGCGGTATATGGAAATATGACTACTGAATTAAACAAGCTCTTTAATGTATGCTCATATATAAACACATATAGGCTTAGACAATCACTAAAACCTTACATGTGTTAAAACATCAATTAAATCCGGATAATTGTATTTGAAAATAGGGTTTATTATATATGAAACCATAATCACTTAAACATATAAAAACAATGGTTTTAAAACTTTAACATAATTGAACGTAAACCAAATACCTCGTTCGTGTCAAAAATATCATTCATAGATAAGTATTCGTCTCTAAAAAAACAAAACTGATTTGTATGGAAATACATAAACTTATAAAAATTATATAGTTATATATATAAGGCATAAAGATCATACATGTTTGGAATTGATTTAAAAAAACCCTTAGAAATGTATAATTCTTAACATAAAATACTTAATTATATAGAAATATTAGAAATATATTTTTAATGGTTACATATATATATATGTGTGTATACTTAAACACCCGGAAATACATATATATATGATATTTAGTGGTTCTGCCTAAAAGAAAAACCTATCTCAACTAATCTTGTGTAATTATTTGAGTAAAAAAATATCAACCTCCTTGGAAAACCTTAAGCTGGATGAGTTTTATGGTGTATACATAAATATATATATAATTATATCAATACACATACTATATCATACCGGTTACAAAATGAAGACTCAAAGGAAAAAAAACCTTTAAATCATTTAAGTAAACACCCTTCCGAACCAACACACCCAGTTTTTGAAACAAAGAGTGAAACAATTCTTATAAAAATATATAAAAATTATATATATATACATAGCATGTAACTGACTACACATAGAGGGTTTATATTTGGTGTTTTATTATAAAAATCTCGGATTACCCCTCGAAGGCAAGCACCCTTGGAGTCCTCTGTTTAAAAACAATGGTTTCCATGGAATATATATATACATATAACAATAAGCCATATATATTCATGTATATATAAATGTTCTGAGGAGGATGGGTAGGTTTGGAAAAAAACATGTAAACAGGACACCCATACCTGGATGCGGAGGACGCTCGGATCAGAGGAGCTCGCCAGTTTAACTAGAGAGACCGAGAGCAGTTCGGGAGTAAGAGGGAGATCGTAGGGAGAGGGTTTATATAGAGGATTTAGTGTACTTAATGGAACTTGATCCAGAAGTTTGGCCGAGCCTACAGTATCCTAGGAAGGTGGGGTGTACAAAGGTCAAATGAAATAGTGGAGAAGGAGGTGACCATGGCGTCTTAGGTGATACAGTGTTGGTAGTGGGACCCTAACATGAGGTAAGAGACGACAGAAATTGCGGTTTAAAAAGAAAGACGATCAGGATATAACTTTGGTGAGATCAGATAGCTCAGGTTAAACGGTGATGAAACAAGTGTTTTAAAAAAATCAACAGCGAGGATTAGTCTCGACTTTTATCAGACAGACGAGGCCTATGTGGGGTAGGGATTAAACGCGAGATGGCATGGGTCGTGTTATTGGCAAAAAACAAAAAAGATAAAAAATTAGTATAACAAATGTTAAAATTAGACGGTATACCACTTCCTTTTAAAAAAAATATAAATTATGAACATTATAAATTTAATTTTTATACAATTTAACAAATACTTTTAACTCATAATTTTCAAATCCTAAAATCTAATTGTAGATTATAAAGATTACATTATATTTTTATATAACCATTTTAAAGGATATATATTTCATAAATAACATACTAAACACTCATTAGGAACTTATCTCAAAAATCCAATTTATAACATACTCCATTATTTGATTCAGAAAATTCTTTTTAAAAGATCAATAGTTTTCCCCAATTCAAAATACATAGTATTATAGATCTGTAAAGATATATTTTTTTCAATTTTTACAGATACACTTTAGAAATGACCTTCAAAACATTTAAAAATACTAAGTATTCCACCAAATAGATATCATATGGATTTTGAATAATCAAAATATATTCATTTCCAAGAATATTCATTTATTTCAAAATTAAGATACTCGAAGATATAATTCTAAGAATTGTTACATGTTAAAATATTGAAATACCATAAGATTCTAAGAGCGTTATAAAGAAATTTTTTTTACAAAAATATGAACTTTATCCATGGAAACCCAGCAGTCATATAACAGTCATAATTTCATAAAGTACCATTATAAAAACAGGGGGTAGGGTGTTTCACATTTTTAAAACACATGACCCAAGGTGGATGGCTATCCTCATTCCATTGGTGCTGAGTACGTGTGTTGTGGTTTTTAGCGATTATTATTTTCACATTGATGGACCTAGAAGATGAATAATATCTGATTACTGGAGTTGTGATTCTTAGTAGTCTTGTTGTGGCCATGTTGAGTCTTACACGTGATGTTCTTGGTTAGTTTGAGTCTTTGTAGCAATGTAACATTTTAATGTATACCAATTCTCTTTATTCCCATTTTTCATCTATTTAGTTTCAATTAAATTATTAGTACCAAAAACCAAACATTTAAAACAATAAACATCATTATAAAATATATCATTGTTCACTTAAACAAGGTCATAAATCCTGGGGCATCACATTATCCCACTCTTAAAAGAATTGTGTCCTCCCAATTCGGTTGGCGTACAAACACTGACTCATTCACATGGCTTCCTTGACACCCTTGGTAATGTCCCTCTACCTCCACCACCTAAGGAAGAAGGTACTACTCATCTCTATTCCTAGGGAAGAACAAAGCTTGAGGGTCTCCTTTTCCAAAATACATTCTTGGAAAATTAGATCGTGTTTAAAACCAAGATCCCGTTTCATACTAGTGGTTTTACAGAGATGGTAACTAGTGACATCAAGCGCAGCAACATCCCATTGGATTTGGTTCTTAAAGATCTCTCGAACCACGTCATATTTGAAGGATTCAATGAAAGATTCAAAATCACAAAGGTCCCCTAGCATACTAAAGCACAGGATTTGGTACATAAAGACTGTGCGGAAGTCCATCTCCTTTGGAGCTTCTCCAAAGGGTGTGAAGTCCAACCATTTTTTATTCATGGTGAAACACAGGAAGAGTCCCTCTTAGTACTTCCCTTGCTTTTTATAATTCTCGAATAGTGCATTGGCCATTTGGTTATACACAACATCCGACCCCCGGATGATTTGAAGGACATTGGAGCTTTTTGATATTTCATAGAGGGTTTTTCACGTGAGTCGTAAGTTAACAAAAGTGTGGTAACTTGTTGAGAAGTATTTTTCTACAATAGTCTCTATGATCTCTATAGTGAGAGACTAGATTCTAGGTGTGGATCGCTAGCTTTCCATATCAGAATATTAAAAACAAACCCTACTTAGTAAAACATTATTAATGTTTATGTGTTGCCTTAATTTTCCAAGGATTCCTAAACCATTACTCTAATACAAACTGTAAGGCCCCAACCTATGGTATCCCGGAGCCAGTGCTCTGTTTATGGTGTGTAATTTATTTCAAACAAACGAAATGAACAATTTACCCATCATAACCCATAAGGGTGAACTTTCTGGTTTAGATCCTGGAGAATCAGTGTCAACCGCCTCACTTCATCGTTACAAAGCTAAGATCAAAATCTCCAAAATGTGGAAAGACTCTATCAACCTCTAATAATTTCATAAAAAACATACGGTGAGCATTGAAATACTCAGTAAGGGGTTTTTGAACTACCTAAATCCAGCTTTTGAAAACTACCTTGTAAAATACTTTTCCATACATAAAATAATTTATTAAAAGAAAACATAAAGACAAATCAAAGGTTGATATAATACAGTTAAAGCACTTAATACTTATGCATTAGAACAAATAGCTGAAAACCACTTAATAAAAAAATGTAAATATTCTAACATTAAAATGGAATGGGTTTTACTATGTAAAGTGGGCATAAACAAGCAAGGTGTGTAAGAAAAATTAGGCGTAACCATCATCAGAGTCACACGTAAGCACATTCTCTACAACATATAAAATTGAATATCATGACATGAAAAATGTAATGTAACATTTATAATAAAATTCTGGAAAATAAAAATGGCCATGCATCAACATTGCCTCAACATATGTCATGTGTATTTTTAATCTGATACTCATAGGTAAAGGTTCTATAAACATGTATGTTCCTCTAGTCAGAGTAATCACTTGGATGGTAATGTACTAAGAAATGTATTCTGAAGGACTCATGGTCTCTGTGTCAAGGCCTTATGCCACGACCTAGGGGTAATAATCCAATCTGACTGTCTCGAGAACTATCGATGAATCGAGGAGCATACATTTATCAGTCTCCAAACCGGAGGGCTTACTTTAACCAGTTCCCAACCTGGAGGGATTTCTTTTAACCGGACCCCATACCTATAGTCCAATACATTTCTCAGATGTTGATAAGGTCTGATATTCAAGGTGTCCCATACCACTTTGAATATTAATTTTTTATTTTATATTACCCAAGGTGTCCCATACCACTTTGGGTAATTTAATTTTCAGTTTATTAACAAGTTATGTAATATGCATGCATTATGTATAATAATTAATATTATGAGGAATGAAACCATTGTACATGTGGCTTGAAATTATAATATGTGATGAAAAAATAACCAAATGAATACACACGATAAATCATACATGATTACTAAATTTATTTGGAAATTATGGCATACATGTTTTAGTAATCATCCTACTTTAATAGATTATCACTAGAGTGTGATAAATAATAGAATTTTCTACAAGAGATGATAAATGATAACTCTTAAAATTCATATTTCATGGAAAATAATTACATAAAGAAAACACTTGTCATTAGTTAAGGCGTTAATCATGATATTGAACTTGCAACTAAACCATAACCTGATTAACCTCTAATAAACACTGCAGCAGGTTTAACATCAAATAATAAATGGATACTACATGATGGCATAAACCCATGAATTATTAGTCCTTCAATTTAAAATAAGCCGAGGCACATTGTTTTCAAAAAAACATAAATTACATCAAGGGTATATGGCAGTATGACTACTTAATTAAACAATCTCTTTAATGTGTACTCATATCTAAACACCTATAGGCTTAGTCAAACACTAAAACCTTACATGTGTTAAAACATAAATTAAATGCTGAGAATTGTATTTGAAAATAGGGTTTATTATATATGAAACTATAATCACATAAACATATAAAAACAATGGTTTTAAAACTATAACATAATTGAACATAAACCAATGGCCTCGTTCGTGTCAAAAATATCATTCATAGATAAGTATTCATCTCTAAAAAAAGAAAACTGATTTTTATTGGAATACAAAAACTTATAAAAATTATATAGTTATATATATAAGGAATAAAGACCATACATGTTAGGAATTGATTTTCTTTAAAACCCTTTCAAATGTATAATTCATAACATAAAATACATAATTATATGGAAATCTTAGAAAAAAAATTTTTATGCTTACATATATATATGTGTGTATACTTAAACACCTGGAAATACATATATATAAGATATGTAATTGTTCTCCCATAAAAAAAACCTATCTCAACTAATCTTGTGTAATTATTTCAGTACAAAACTGTAAACCTCCATCAAAAACCTTAAGCTGGAAGCATTTTATGGTGTATACCAAAATATATATTTAATTATATCATTACATATATTGTATCATACCGGTTACAAAATAAAGACTCAAAGGAAACAAAACCATTAAATCATTTAAGGAAACACCCTTCCGAACCTACACACCCAGTTATTGAAACAAAGAGTGAAATGATTCTTATAAAACAATTATATATATATATATACATTTCATGTAATCGACTACACACTGAGGTTATATATTAGGTTTTGTTTTATAAAAATCTGAGAGTATGCCTCGAAGGAAAGCACCCTTGGAGTCTTCTTTTTTAAAAAAATGTTTTGCATGGAATATATATATATATATATATAACTTTAAATATAATTAGTATATATATTCATGTATATATAAATGATCGGAGGATCATGGGTAGGTTTGAAAAAAAACACGTAAACATGACACCCTTACCTGGCTGTAGAGGACTCTCAGATCAGAGGAGCTCGTCGGTTTAACTGGAGAGACCGAGAGCAGTTCGGGAGTAAGAGGGAGATCGTGGGGAGAGGGTTTATATAGCATATTCAGTGTACTTAATGGAACTCGATCCAGATGATAGGCCAAGCCTACGGTGTCCTAGGAAGGTGGGGTGTTCAAAGGTCAAATGAAACAATGGAGAAGGAGGTGACAGTGGCATCTTGGGTGAACCAGTGCTGGTAGCGGGACCCTAATGTGAGGTATGAGACGACGGAAATCACAGTTTAAAATGAAACAATGGCCGAGATCTAACTTTGGTCATATCGGATGGCTCGGGATAAACAGTGATGAAACGAGCGTTTAAAAAACAACTGTGGGGATTAGTTCTGACTTTGATCTGACAGACGAGGCCTACGAGGGGTCCGGATTAAACACGATATGGCATGGGTCACGTGATTGGCGAAAACTAAAAATATAGAAAACAGTATAATAAACGATAAAATTAGACAATATACTACTTCCTTTTTTTGAAAAAAAACAATATAAATCATAAACATTATAAATTGAATTTTTATACAATTTAATAAATACATTGAACTCATAATTTTCAAATACAAAAATCCCATTGTAGATTATGAAGAATACTTTATATTTTGATATAACCCTTTTAAAGGATATATATTTAATAATTAACATACTAAACTTTCATTAGGAACTTATATCAAAAATCCAATTTATAACATAGTCCATTATTTGATTCACAAAATTCTTTTTAAAAGACCAATAGTTTTCCCCAATTCAAAATACATAGTTTTAGAGATCCATTAAGATATTTTTTTCAATTATTACTGATACCCTTTAGACATGATGTTCATAAAATTTTAAAATACTATGTTTTCCACCATATATATGTCATCATAATTTTGAATTATCAAAATAGATTCATTTCCAAGAATATTCATTTATTTCAAAATTATGATACTTGAAGATATATTTATAATCTTTTGTACATATTAAAATATTGAAAAACCATAAGATTATAAGAGCATTATAAAGACCTAATTTTTATAAAAGATGCACTTTATCCATGGAAACCCAACAGTTATATATCGGTCATAATTTCTTAAAATACCATTATAAAAATAGTTGGGTAGGGTGTTTGAAATTTTCAAAACACTTGACCCTAGGAGGATGGCACTCTTAATTACATTGGTGCTGAGTACTTGTGCTGTGGTTCTGGAGATTATGTTTTTCACATTGACAGACCTAGAAGATGAATACTATCTGATTACTAGAGTTGTGATTCTTAGCAGTCTTGTTGTGGCCATGTTGAGTCTTTCACATGGTGTTCTTGGTTAGTTTGAGTCTTTGTAGCAATGTAGCATTTTAATGTATACCAGTTCTCTTTATTAATTTTGTTTTTCATCTACTTAGTTTCAGTTCCTTTATTAGTACAAAAAATCAACCCTATAAAGAGAGAAACAACATTATAAAACAAATCATTGTTCACATAAACAATATCATAAATCCTGGGGCGTCACATTACCCCCCTCTTAAAATAATTGCATCCTCACAATTAAATTGGAGTACATACACTAAATAATTCACATGGATTCCCTGACACCCTTGGTGATGTCTCTCTACCTCCACCACCTAAGGAATAAGGTACTATTCAACTCTACTCCCAGGGCAGAACAAAGCTTGCGAGTCTCCTCTTCCCAAATACATTCTTGGAAAATTAGATCATGGTTAAAACCAAGCGACCATTTGATACAGGTTGTTTTCCAGAGATGGGCATGAGGGACATCAATCTCAGCGACATCCGCTTGTATTTGGTTCCTAAAGATTTCTCGAACCACGTCATATTTGGAGGATTCGATGAAAGATTCAAAATCGCAGAGGTCCCCAAGAATGCCAAAACACAAGATTTGGTACATAAAGCCTGTGTGGAAGTACAGATCTTTTGCAGCTTTTCTGAAGGCCGTGAAGGCCAACCATTTCTTATTCATGGTGAAACACAGGAAGAGTCCCTCGTAGTACTTACATTTCTTTTTATAATTCTCAAACAGTGCATTGTCCATTTGGTTATACACAACTTCTGACCATCAAAATATTCGAAGGACATTCGAGCTTTTTGATATTTCATATAAGGATTTTGCCATGAGTCGTAAATTAACAAAAGGTTGGTAACTTGTTGAGAAGGATTTTTCAACAATAGTCTCTATGATATCTATAGTGACATTCCAGAGTCTTGGTGTGGATCGTTGGCTTTCCATCTGAGAATTTTAAGAACAAACCATACATATTAAAACATTATTAATGTATTTGTGTTGTCTTAATTTTCCAGTGTTTCTTAAACCATTTCTCTGATACCAACTGTAAGGCCCCAGCCTCCGGTAGCCTAGAGCTAGTGCTCTGGTTATGGTGTGTAATTTATTTCATACAAACAAAAAAAAAACAATTTACACATTCATAAACCATCAAGAGGAACTTTATGGTTTAGATCCTGGAGAATCATAGTCAACCACCTCACTTCTTCCTTACAAAGCTAAGATCAAAATCCCAAAAACATGGAAAGACTCTATCAACCTATAAAAAGTTCATCAAAAATGTAGGGTGAACATTGAAATACTCAGTAAGGGGTTTCGAAAGTACATAAATCCAGCTTTTGAAAACTACCATTGAAAATACTTTTCCATACATAAAATATTTTATTAAAGGAAAAACATCAAGACAAATCAAAGGATGATATAATATATTTAAAGCACTTAATCCTTATGCATTAGAACACATATATGAAACCCACTAAATAAAAATGGTAAACATGCTAGCATAAAAATGGAATAGGTTTTACAAATTAAAGTGGGCATAATCAATCAAGGTGTGTAAGAACAATTAGGTGTACCCCTCATCAGAGTCGCGCATAAGCACATTATCTACAACATATAAAAATGCACATCACGACATGATAAATGTAATGCAACATTTGTAAAAAAATTTGGAAATGAAAAATGGTCATGAATAAACATTGCCTCATCATATGACATGTGTATTTTTAATATGATACTCATAGGTAAAGGTTTTATAACCAAGGATGTTCCTCTAGTTGGATTAATCACTTGGTTGATCACATACTAATAAATGTATTCTGAAGGACCTATGGTCTTTGTGTCAAGTCCTTGTGCCATGACCTAGGGATAATAACCCAATTTGGATGTCTCGATAACTATCGATGCATTGAAGAGATGACTTTTACCGGTCTCCAACCCAGAGGGCTTACATTAACCAGTTCCCAACCTGGAGGTCTTTTTTTAACCGGACACCATCCCGGTAGTCCAATACATTTCTCACATGTTTACAAGGTCTGATATTCAAGGTTTGCCATACGACTATGAATATCTAATTTTTATTTTATATTACCCAAGGTGTCCCATACAAATTTTGGTAATTTAATTTTCATTTTATTAACAAGATATATCATATGCATGCAATATGTATAATAATAAAAATTATGTACAATGAAACCATTGTACATATGGCTTGCAATTATATTATGTGACGAACAAATGACCAAATTAATACAAAAGATAAGGCATACATGATTACTAAATAAATATGGAAATTAAGGAATACATGTTTTAGTAATCATCCCACTTCACTAGATAATCACTATAGTAAGATAAATATTAGAATTTTCCACAAGATATGATAAATGATAACTCTTTTAAAATTATTATTTTATGGAATATAATTACATAAAGAAAACACTCATCATTAGTTAAGGTGTTAATCATGATATTGAACTTGCAACTAAACCATAACCTGATTAACCATTAATAGACACTGCAGCAGGTTTTAACATCAAATAATAAATGAATACTATGTGAGGACATAAACCCATGAATTCAAAGTCCATTAATTTTAAATAGGTTGAAGCACATTCTTTTCATAAAACATAAATTACATCGAGGGTATATGGAAGTTTGACTACTTAATTAAGCAGGATCTTTACTGTATGCTCATATATAAGCACATATAGGCTTAGGAAAACACTAAAACCTTACATGTGTTATGACATTAATTAAATCCTGAGAATTTTATTTGAAAATAGGGTTTATTATATATGAAACCATAATCACATAAACATATAAAAACAATGGTTTTAAAACTATAGAATAATTTCACTTGAACCAAAGACCTAGTTCGCGTCAAAAATATCATTCATAGATAAGTATTCATCTCTAAAAAACAAAACTGATTTGTATTTGAATACGTAAACTTATAAAAATTATACAGATATATATAAGACATAAAATTCATACATGTTAAGAATTGATTTAAAAAACACTTTCAAATTTTTAATTCTTAACATAAAATACTAAATTATATGGAAATATTAGAAAGATATTTTTTATGGTTACATATATATATATATGTATACTTAAACACCCAAAAATACATATATATAAGATATGTAATGGTTCTGCCTAAAAGAAAAACCTATCTCAACTAATCTTGTGATGTTATTTGAGTACAAAAATATCAACCTCCTTGGAAACCCTTAATCTGGAAGAGTTTTATGGTGTATTCCTAAATATATATATAATTATATCAGTATACAAATTGTATCCTACCTGTTACAAAATAAAGAATCAAAGAAAAAAAACCTTTAAATAATTTAGGGAAACACCCTTCAGAACCTAGACACCCAGTTTTTGAAACAAAGAGTGAAATGATTCTTATAAAAAAATTATAAAAATTATATATATATACATAGCATGTAAATAACTACCCAAATAGGGTTTATATTAAGTTTTTTATTATAAAAAGTTGGGAGTAACCCTCAATGGCAAGCACCCTTGGAGTCCTCTATTTAAAAATAATGGTTTGCATGGAATATTTATATATTTATACATGTAACTATAATCCGGATATATATTCATGTATATATAAATGTACCAAGGATCATGGGTAGGTTTGGTAAAAAAACATGTAAATAGGACACCCATACCTGGCTGTAGAGGACGCTCGGATCAGAGGAGCTCACTGGTTTAGTTTGAGAGACCGAGAGCAGTTCGGGAGTAAGAGGGAGATCATGGGGAGAGGGTTGATATAGAGTATTTAGTGTACTTAATGGACATCTATCCAGAAGATAGGCTGAGCCTACGGTGTCCTAGGATGGTGGGGTGCGCAAAGGCCAAACGAAACAATGTAGAATGAGGTGACCGTGGCGTCTTGGGTGAACCAGTGCTGGTAGTGGGACCTTGACGTGAGGTAGGAGACTACGGAAATTGCGGTTTAAAATTAAACGACGGACATGATCTAACTTTGGTGAGATCGGACGACTCAGTTTAAACAGTGATGAAACGAGTGTTTAAAAAAAATGGCAGGGATTAGTCCCGACTTTGATCAGACGAACGAGGCCTGCGCGGGGTCGGGATTAAACGCGAGATGGCCAAGGTTGTGTGATTGGCCAAAAACTAAAAATATAAAAAAATAGTATAATAAACGTTAAAATTAGACATTATACTACTTCCTTTAAAAAACAATATAAATCATGAACATTATAAATTTAATTTTTAACAATTTTACAAATACTTTTAACTAAAAATTTTCAAATCCAAAAATCCCATTATAGATTATGAACAATACATTATATTTTGATATAACCCTTTTAAAGGATATATATTTCATATTTAACAGACTAAAATTTCATTAGGAACTTATATTAAAAATCCAATTTATAACATAATCTATTTTTTTATTCACAAAAATATTTTTAAAAGACGAATAGTTTTCCCCAATTCAAAATACATAGTTTTATATATCCGTTAAGATATATTTTTTTAAATTATTACAGATACCGTTTAGACATGACGTTCCAAACATTTTAAAATACTAAGTTTTCTAACATAGATATATAATCAAGATTTTCAATAATCAAAATAGATTCTGTTCCAAGAATATTCTTTTATTTAAAAATTATGATACTCGAAGATATAATTCTAATCTTTTATACTTATTAAATATTGAAATACTATAAGATTATAAGAATGTTAAAAAGACCAAATTTTTATAAAAAGCTGCACTATATCCATGGAAACCCAACGGTCATATAACTGTCATAATTTCTTAAAGGACCATTATAAAAAAGGGGGTAAGGTGTTTCACATTTTCAAAACACTTCACCCTAGGAGGATGGCTCTCCTCATTCCATTGGTGTTGAGTACGTGTTCTGTGGTACTGGCAATTATGTTTTTCACACTGACGGACCCAGAAGACGAATACTATCTGATTACTAGAGTTGTGATTCTTAGCAGTCTTTTTATGGCCATTTTGAGTCTTGCACGTGGTGTTCTTGGTTAGTTTTAGTCTTTGTAGCAATGTAACATTTTAGTGTATACCAGTTCTCTTTATTCCCCTTTTTTCATCTATTTAGTTTCAATTCATTTATTAGTACCAAAAACCAACCATTTAAAATAAGAAACATTATTATAAAACATATCATTGTTCAATTAAACAAGTTCATAAATCCTAGGTCATCATAGATGAGGTATCTTCGAGGATCAAGACGAACATCACGATTTTCCTCGAGTCAACTCTATCTAATTCTCCATCCGCCTTAATCGAGCATACATTATCCATCTTGATTCATACCGAATCCGCCACATCTTGGTGAGATCATGCCAATTCACCTCTTCACAGCTCCTAACAACAACTGGGTAACTAACCACGTGTTAGCCTCAACGTTAGTGTTCCCTCCAGGGGTTTCACCCATCTGATCCACTCTATTTAGCGTTCCGATCAGTCTGATTGGTCTTAACTAGAAGTTAAACCTCTTGCATACCCTATATTAAACATGAGAAGTAGAGGAAAACCTCAGATATATGCCTATAGAATATAATTCCCCACATTAGACATTGGATTACTCAAGATTCTACGCCTATAAGAAGCCCTATCATAAGAGGAAGAAACCCAAACATGCTAGTGTTCTTGAGTCTAGACACAACGGTGATGTCCAATATAACTACTCCCCCCATTAAATGTTACTACCATAACTTGACCACTTGGATTGTCTCGATAGAAGCACTGTAATTAAATAGCGTCCATTAAGATATGGCACTTCGAAGAGTTTCCTGAACAACATCTTTGTCTCTATGGGAGACCAAGAGTAGGTGACAAGTTCTGCGGAGGAATCCATAGAATGAGAAACCAACATCCCCTCATCTTATTTTCATAAAGTCTTAAATGTCCCTAAATAAGGAATGGATGTCACCCTCCTTAGGAAAGTGGGAATGCGGGAAAACAGTCAGCACGTCCTCATCGTCCTAAAAACAAACGAATGCATGTGCCCTTGTGAAAGAGTTAGATACAATAACTTCGAGAACAGAATTTAGAATTTTTTAATGTCGAATTAATGAAATAAGAAGTATTTCTTGATGTTAAGTAATCTATACAGATGGAATATTTACATGAACTTTGGAATAGTAATGACCATGTATAAATAGTATAAATAAAAAAGGAATTGTAACCTCACCTCTGAAATTATCAATAATATTTTAGAATCTTATAAATGTTAATATGATATAATTATATCACAGTATAACTAAGTAACTATTCATAAATTAGTAATTAAGTGTTAATATTTTTTATTAGATAGGAGTATTTATTTTAAATTTTATAATTAATATAATGTTTTAAAATAGATGTTGTCACCATAAAATGTACTCATAAATTAAATTTTATATATTTTGAATATAGGGTAATTTTATGATTTTTTTTTAATTTTTCAATGCGTTATAAAATTAGTTATAATTATAAAATTGGTATTTTTTGGGTAAGTTATGATTTTAATTACAAAATCAAACTATCTTATTTAGGCAATTAATTTTTATAAATGGAGTTAATTTTTTAATTATACACATTTTAAAAAGGTTTGAGATATTTTTTTGGATTTTTCTAAAATACATTAAATTTTTTTGAATAGTAAAATACAATAATTTACAATAATTGATAAATACATGAATAATGGAGTCATATATGATATATGACTTATGTAAACTGAAAATATCAAACTATAACTGATTATATTAATATAATTAGTTATAATTATTAAACTATCCATAGTCATGAACCAAAATAATAATGTAATGAATTAAATTATAAGAAAATACCAATCTCCTCCACTATAAATATCACCCCTCACAGCCTCATCTACTCACCAATTCCTTGATTTTATCCTTAACTGAATTATCCCAAATACTCTATGAAATCCCCTATCTCACATCTCAGAGATCATGGTCTCATCAAAATACTAAAAACTATACACAAAGGAGGCTCTCAAGGTGAATAAAAACAAGAGTTAAATTCCCCTTTCCATTTGTATGGTATTCTTTTCTAGTTCTTTTCCTTTCTTTTAATTTATTTTCAAGATTAATTTCTTATCCTGTAAACACACTCCCTTTTATAAATTGTATGATAACCCTAGTTCCTCACATATACTGGAATATTATTTTGATAACGGAATAACCCCTAATCAAACCCCCTTCTCCTCTCTATTTAATTCTATAAATGAAAACATCATTTGTGCGGTGTTAATTTATCACCTTCAAAGATAAAATGTTTTTTATTATACATTAACACATTAAAGGATGGTCATAAACCCATTTATATGGTTAAAAACATATAATATATTTATTATAACCTATGTAATGTTATTTAATTATTATATACACAAAATGTTAAATAATAAAACAAAACAAGTTCGTTGTGACTGAAAACAACCCATTATAATCCCAATCATTTTCACAAATATCTTTTATAATGATTCGACCTCACCCAAAATAAAGCAATTCCTTATATAACCATTTAATCATATGTATTTTAATTAATAAATTATTACTTCAATTTTGGATTTCTATCTCCATTTCATATGAACATCCATACTCTTAAGTGAACCGATCATGAAAACTGAGAAAATGAGCACTTTTGAACAATGAAATTGAATGTTATAACTCATCAAAAACACCAAAAATGAATTTTATAGGATATTAATAAATACATAAGATGTATAAAATTTTCTATAATTGTTAATTAATGAAATATATTTTATTATTTGGTACATTAAGATCTTGTGAAAAAGTATTTTAGACATAAGGTAAGGGTTTCTACATAAACCTCATTTTTCATTCTGGTTTCCCTTTCTATCTGTTTACTATTATTTAATGATTCTTTTTTTTTAAATTATATAAATAATTTTTATAGTTTTTAAAATCATATATCCAGATCATATTATCCTTGTTTTATAGTGAAATCGATGTTTTAAAAAGGTTCTCTTCTCAAATCATGTCGATAATAAAGACAAATTAAAGGGAATTTCCCAGTCTAATACCCATTCCCTAATTCTGTTCATAATCCATTTTGAGATACCATTATTTTTCAAAAATAATGCATTTTATCATGAAAAATGATCTGGGTTAATGCTTAGATTTATTCAAACAAATATGTGATTTTCACATTAAATTCACTTTAATATTTTCCATAAGCCTCACTAAAATGATTAATTTTTAATGTTTCTTATACAATGATTTTACATTTTTCTACTTCAATTGGACATCAATTATCACGATCCATGTCAATTTTCACTTATGAATTTTTATGCATGTTTTTATCCATCCTTTCATGGAATCAACTATGAAATACACATTTGTTATTCTTTAGGAAATGATTATGATACCCATTTCATTACATGGGAAAAACTTATGTTTATTCATCATGTGGAAGAAAAATTCATGAAACTTTTATAATGGATGTTCCTAGATAACACTCCAATACATTTGCTACTGTCTGGTCTCATGAGACATCATGCTGGGATATGAAGTGTACCAAATTCCATTATGGGACCTTTTCCACAATGTTATATTATCTTGGTGGTTAGCCTTGAGACATGTTTATGTATTATTATATGTTGTTTCCACAATCCCATGATTCCATAATTATATGTTTCCATGTAGTAATTTTTTATTCTATATATTTCTTCACATTCTATTCCATTAATTCTATTATGTTATGTCTTCCAACCCATGTGATATGCTTTATTCTCATTCTTAATTACTTAACAATATTTTTCCCTATCCCTTTTTCTATGTATTTTCCTAGGTTATACTATGAAAATATAGGAGCTCATTAGAAGTTAGGAGCTCATTATGGAGATAAAAAAAATATTTTTTCATGATGTATAATTATATAACTACTATTCAAATGAAATTTTAATTTACAATCCTTGGATTTTAATTTGATGTTTAATTGTGATTAAAATTATGAAATGATTTGTGTAAAATTATATGGTCTTTGTATTTGGGGATAAGATATTTTTTTAATTTTATAATGAATGATGATGGGTGACATTTAAAATATTTTAACTCCATGTAGTTGGGATGAATCTATCATGTAGTTTAACGTTATTTGATAAGGACATTTTCCTCATAGTTTAATGTCATACAATAATGATGTAAGATCCATTGTAATTTTTTTTCATGATATCCTTTTAGAAACATTGAATTAGTATATGTAATTTAGATTTAAGAATCACCTTTTTTCCAGGAATATTCATAGTGATAGGTATCCTTATTCTAGATCCCTTCTTGAGTAGATTTATCTCATGTTCATGAATGTAGTATGTAGATCTGATTCATACATTCGAAAAATGACTCTATATAACTAGGACACCTTTTGGCATTGGTATATCTTGAATTTAATTCTTGAATTTAGTTGTATTTCCTATGAATTTTATAAGGGAATGAATCAATCCATGCATAGTTCTCAGATAGATCCAAAACAAATTCTATCGGATATGCATGTGGTATATTTTTATATTCCATTATGTTATTGATGAACCATGGATTGGATGTCTGAGTACTACTATATATGTGTAAATATTTTCAATCAACCCATACATATTTCTTATATTAATATTCACTGTTAAATTCTTTATCATGTAGTGGGAGGGGGAACATTTCTATATTGAGGTTGGTTCAACTATTGAATTTTGGGAATCACTACATATCTTTTAGAAATATAAAAAAAAATATACATGTAGTTTTTAATTGGAAACTCTAAATGAAGGTTTGAACTATACACAATGGGGTGAATTTTGTAATATATATTTTAGTCACATATAGGTTTTGAGATTTTGGAGTCACAACATATCCTGTGATTGTATGAGTAACACCATGAGTAGTTATAGTCCAAAACAGTCTCCTAATTGGTCTAACCCAAACGTATTGGGGGTCATTTGATCCATTTATGTTGTATATTTTCCTATGAATGGACATCTGGGCATCACTACGTATCCTAGAGTAACAAGAATCAAGATACACATTGGTCATGAATGGGAATATCTCTAATATGGCCTTACCAATATAGAGAGGTGGTATTTTTCCATTTATATTGATGTTGGACCAAGGGGTAGAGATGTAGGTGCCACTAACTGTCCTATAGAAATATGAATGAAGCCATGAATAGTTCATGAATAAAGAAATCCCCACAATGGTGTCACCCATATCTTTAAGGTGTAATTTTTCCATTAATAAAATGGATGGCCCTAGGATTAGTGATTCGTGCATCACAATGTATCCTGCTATTATAGGAATCAATCCACATGTAGTTATAGGATATTAAAACATCCACGAAGATATAAGAAATACAAATATGGAGTAATTTATTCCATGTATGTTGAGGATTGACCAAGTATTTGAGATTCAGGAGTCGTTATGTATCATGTACTAATAGTAATCACGAAACACAATGTTGTTGAAGGGAAAAATATTCATATAGGTCGGACCCAAATGAAGAGAGGAAAATTTTTTATTCAATTATGCGGTTGAATATAGGGTCGGATCTCTAATTATCACTATGTATCCTATAGTAATAGGATATAATAAACACATAGTTCATGATGAAGGTATAGTGGGATATCAACATCATGGATCGTTGTCCTCTCAGAGGTGGGATATAGTAATGCACTAGTGTACAACATGCCGGAGACATAAACCACGAAGTTTAATGTCATGTAGTGAAGACGTTTTTTCCTATTAAAGGTCATTGATATAGTACAATTATAACCCTAATACGAGCCGAAACCTATCAATCTAGTATAGGGGCCATTACAAAATTCATACGACAATGTGAGTTGTGATCAATGTGATAAATAATGAATGAAAGGGTTTATTTCACGACCCATAGGATTTTAAAAGTCCTCACAAGGATATTTTAATCTTGTTTTGGTTAGTCCAAAAACAGGTTCTAATCAACTCTATAGATCTCATTGGAATGAGAATCAATCATTAAGTAGTTTCTGGGATAATTTTAACATTTAATGAGAGCTATTTTAACCATGTATTTTAAAATCATGTGTCTAGGATCAAGTTTACCAGATGAGAAATTAAATTTATGCATCCCTAAAACTATTTCCCAGGAATTCTAGTGGTCATCACATGAGAGGTAAGCCATGTTTGAGTGATGGGGCTTCTGGAACTGGTTTCCCAACGAATATTATTCATGGTATTAAGGTTATTACTACTTTTTAACATCATGTGTTGATTTTTTTGCCATAAAGGCTAATGCCTTGTGAATAGGACAATATGAGTTGTGCATTTTAGGATAGCATGACAAGGAACTCTCCATGATTTATAGTGTTTTGAGGTAAGTAAGAATAGTTTCATTTAATTTTTGGTCTTACAACTAGGTCCATAATTCATTAAGGCGATGGAACGTTTCTTAAGAAATACTTCATTGGAGTGGCATATTAAGCTCTATGTCCATGGTGGTCAATGAATTTCTCCCATTGGGACAGATCTTATGGATGGATAAGGTCCATACAAATATAGTTTATGATTTGGAGGTTTCATTCATGTTATGAATAGGTTTTTGAGAGATAATAAATGTTTACATCACATTAGTGAGAGTAGGTGAATCTATACGTTGATAGTTCACACGATCCGATTCTAGTGAACATCATTGTTATGTAGTGTAGAAAACATTTTCTCAGCAATCCATTACAACTCATCTAGCCACTATTTTGATTACTCATCATCTTATTGTTTTCCCCATATATAACTTTGGAGTGAAGGAAGTTATACTTATATGGTAAATCCAAGTCAGTTCCATACAACATCAAAGATGAGGTTCATTGTGTGGTCATTTTCATAGAGGTACGGTAGGCCCAAATGTCATGATGGAGTATGTCGGGCCAATATTTTTTTCTCATCATCATATAGTATATATTTTACAATCTCTTATTTATGGACTCTATTTTTCCATTTTCCACTGGATGATAATGGGATGAGTGGTTGGATTATATGTAATATTCCAAGTATATTATCCTAATTATTTATAACTGAAGTTGGTGTTGTTATCTATCAATATCAATTTAATGAATCTGAATCTTGTGATGATATTGTAGTTTATAAAGATAATGATATTTTTATTACCAACATCCTTGGGAGGTATTACCACATCCAATTTTTAGAATAATTCGGTATAACTAAGGGTATACATAAACTGCATAGATGTGGATGGGGGATAGTGCATAATAATGTCTACTCCATATACTGAAAATGGAATGGAATATTTGTCTATATGTATTAACTCTTAATGGGTGATGATTTATGGAATCTAGAATGTGTAAATTTTCATGGTGAATTCCATATAATATTGTGTCATTTATTTATAGTAACTAAGCCTCTTAATTTCATTGGGAAGTATGGCCCCGAACTTATGATCACCACTTGAGCTTGCATATAATTCTTCCACAAAGGCAGTAATATCTTCTTCTGTTATGTGTTTGTGGAGGATTTCATCGAATCCACGTTTTAAGATTGATTTTCATAATTTTTTTCATCCCAAAGGGAATGGTTCACTACTCTGCATTGATCAAATTCCCTTTCTTCTCATTCTAAGAGGGGTTCCATTTATCGTGGTAATAAAATATGGTCTCCATTCATCAGGTTGTGGTAATCTATTCATCAAGATCATGGGTATATTTTTTCTGATTTATTGCTTCCATGTACCAAATGATGACTGATGAGAAAATTCATTGGAACGTGACATAGAAAACCACTTTATTCTGTTCGAGGTCAGCTAGGACAGTGGATGTAGTTATCAGTACATAAGCAAGATAATTTTATGATCAAGGTACAAGACAAAACATTGGTTCAAAATAGAATTCAACCTTCAATCATCTTATGCATTCAAAGGGGGGGGATATTTCATCTATCCAAGTTTAATATTCACCAATGAGTTTTTTTACTAATAGATCTGAATCCCATTTGATGCTCATATAGGGACCTCTTTAGCAGTTGGGATAGTTTGAGTATTTCAATGAGGGAATGATATTCTTCCCCATTATTAGTGAATCATTTGGGTAGTCAGAAGGAGTAGCATAAAATTTATTTTTTAGGGAAAAAAAGTAAAATCAAAAGACCAATCCTTTTGAGGATTGTGTTTTCCATCTAATTAGAGATAGTACATGGGATGGAATAATCAAAATACATGTATCATGGTTGGGTACTATCATTGGTATATAAAACCTCTTTGTCTTGAAGTTTAGTTTCGAATTGTGTGGTTTCTGGAGTGGGATGTGTCTTAATGAAATCAATTAAGGCCCTCAATTTTGTTCCCTTACGTGAAATTAATTGGATGTTATATTATAGAAGAATGACTTCTAATCAGTCCAAACACATAGTTATCATAGGGTATCCAATGATGTACATCGGTTTGTCTATATAATATTCCACGTATACTTCATAATGCTAAAAGTTATATCTCATCATTTTCAATGTAAGGATGACTATGATGATGTTCCTATAAACATCGTAATATTATCCCTATATACCTAGGATCATCCAACTAAGGTAGTGAGGATTTTTTTCATTCCCAACATCATTTTTCCCTGAAAGGATAACACTATTATATCATTCCAAAATGACTACATATAAGAAAAGATGTTATCCTTCCACCGATGACATCAATAATTGTGCATGTAGAAAGTACTAGTAGAGTTTCAAAAGGGATTCTTGGTAGTCCTCATCCCATTTGTAGGTGAACATATTCTCTATTTACTTTGTGAAGTGGAGAGATTTCCCTATTAGGTTAGTTATGAAATTTAGAATGTATACAAGGTGACCTTAGAGTCCAATCATTTCTTTGAGATTCCTTGGATGTGAAATTTCTAGGATTGCACTTGTAATTTCTTGATTGGCCACAATTATAGAGTGGCATACCATAAAAAAAGTAATATTCATTAGGTTCCCCCATATGTTGACTTCAACATATTCATATTCAATCTACTCAATCAAAAATTTATGATGATGGTTTTTTCTCCATGTGGTGATCAATAAATTTTTTTTATTCATCCAATGAAGCACTTCATGTTATGATTAATAGAGTATTGGTATGTAATTATATAATTATCTTATCCAAAGGGAATTATTTGATAGTCAAATAGCACATGAGGTTATCTAAAAGTTATTTTATCATCGTCATTAGGGTCTATCTATATCTAATTATACCCTAAATAACCATCCAATAAGAAATATATTTAGTATCCATCTATTGACTGAATAAAAAAAATTTAATTATCTTTAATGGGAATCCATCCATTGTGGAGTGTCTATTAAGGACCCATAAATTGATGTAGACTATTAGATTGCATTTTGTTTTCTTGATAGTGAGGATGTGGGAAAGTCATTTTTGGTACTACACCTCTTGGGAAAGGTATACATTGACCAATTTTTCATCATCCAATTCAATATTCGTAGGATGAGAGGGATTCATGCTCTTAGTTTTCAGCTTCAAACCATAATGGTCATTTGGAAAGACTATGTTGTGCATTTAAATACTATGGTTTGGTCCATGAATATCTTTATAATTACAAGAGAACACTTAGTAATTAATCTTTAGAAATGTTATATAAATCTCATGATCCTAGGGATTCCTAGAAATAATAATCAATGTAGTCCATGGGTATTCATCTGTTACCATAATCACATTACAAATCTCAACAATTCCAGTGGAGACACGATATTCAAATAGTGGGGGATGTTCATTAGTTTATCCTATTTTTCTTCCATATCTTAGTATGTGGAGGAATTTACAAAAATGATGTGTAATATTTTGGAATGATTGTCATTACATAGGAATGAGAGTCCATGGGAAGAGACTTTATCATCTAGTTATGTTAGATTTATCCTAGTGATATTTATAAAAAGTGGGATTTCTATAATGGTATCATTGGGCATAGGGGATACTTGAAATTTGGGAATAATTTTTTTACCTCAATCAGGTTTATGGATAACATATGCTCGCTATCTAACTCCAAGGACTTATAAGAGTGGCCTCTAGGACATTCATGACTGAAACCTATAGATTATCATCCACTATTGTTTTTTTTAATTTAGTAGAAACCTACTTCATCATATATTCCATCGGGATACTCGAATGGGAAAGCATCACCATATAGTAAATAGACCTTACCATGTGTGGTGTATTTCATTCAATGATGAAATGATGAAGGTACATCTACATGGGTATGAATAAAGGGTCTTCCAAGAATGAAATTATATGTTTTTTATTGCTGGATAACCATGAATTCAATATTAGATGTTGGATCCAGAATTTGAGTCTCGTGATTGATATTCAATATAGGCCATTTATCCTTCTCATAGTACACTTGATTGGTTTTCTTTGTCAATGTTATGTCCCCATCACAAAATCCAAAAACTCTGAGGGTCTAAATCTGGATGAGGTTAATCCTGAAACCACAGTCAACCAGAGACCTTTGGATGAAGACATTGTCAATATATTTATTGAAACATATTTGTGTATGATATGTACTGAAATAACTATTCCTCTATCATCTTCTTCGAATGAGATGGTTACATGGAATTACGATGCCATAGTTTCTACTCGGTAATCCTTAACTGTAGTAATGTCTTCCTTGAAATATTGTAGGTCGTATATGTACTCAATTAGTCTTCTATAAGTTATTTTGAATGATAAAGAACATATAGTATTGTCAAATTTGATTGGAAAATTCTCATGTTTCTTGATTAAGGGATTAGTGAGGATCTTCTAAAAGTGGAATGGGCTACACTATCCTTCCTTACCTCTATGATAATTTCAGGATCCACCTTCCATATTCTTCCTCATTGACTTGGATGATCAAACAATTACACCATTTCTAGTAGGTATTGTAAGATGAATGGGCTTGGGTGATCTCTATAGGGATCTGAGGGATCTCCATATTTTTCACAGGGGTAATGGAGTTCTCTACCTTAAGACTAAATTGTATATAAGAACTCCATTTTTAAGAGACCAAAATATTTGGTTCAACCATGCATGCTTCATCCCCCATATCCTTGTCATATTCATTCTTCAACTCGAGATCCCTGATCAAGTACTAGGATCTCATACTAGAAGGTGAATTTATCAAAATATAAGTGATGTGAAAATTTGTTAACAGAACAAATGATAAGATCCTCATTTGAATAGGGTTCTTTTTGGTGGGTTGGTTCCCATTCTTTGAATGTTGACAGAATGTATTCTAATAGTGTAAAATCTTGTGTGGGAGATGGATGTTACTCTTCATCTTTTTTAGTTTCTTTTATATAATGGTTAAATCTTCCTCTAGGATGCCCAATAAATGTTTCAACCCAATGTGATGAAATAAATTTCTGTATGAGAGTGTTGTCTATCATGTTGGAATGAGATCAATCAACACTCTTTAAAGTCATCTAGTTATCAATATTTTATCCATTCATGTATGGAATATCTTTTCAATCACCCTTTTATTCAGTTTTGGAGATGGATAGACAAGTCACATGGGCTAGATAATTCCATAGCATCGCATTTCCTCAATTGAAATTTCATTAGAGAACATCTTTTAATATAAATAAATCATGGATGTTTTGATCTGGACTCATATGGAAAAGGAAATTCTTAGGCTGATTAGTTTGGTTAACCTCACTAGCTTCCATGGGCTTTGATAGCTTGAGTATTTTATTTTACATAGCTATATAGAAATAACAGGGTTCATACTAATTTTTTAAAAAGTTAACATTATTAATTCATTATTTAATTACAGTCAGTAAAGATCACTTTTTTCATCGGGCCTAGGGAAATTATTTTTTTAATATCACTTTATGGGAGGTTTTGAATGATTCAGTGTCTTCCTTGGTAGTTAAATGAGCATTTTTATTGGTTTTTGGTTAATATATATTTTATCCTCATTAATAATTTTATTTTCCTATTCCAAGATAATGGGACCAGATTTATCTCAACTCCATAAATTGTAATCTTCTTAGTGTTGTCCCATATTTTCAAAATCATGTAATCCACTATGATATGTCATCTCGATCAACAAGGTTTTCTTCTTATCAATGAATTTCATCATAGAGTATCAAAATTAGCTATGAATGGAGAGGGAAGTTGAGCAAATATGTTACACATTTCTATCTATTGATGAAGATAGAAACCTTCTCATTCATGAATTGTTTTTCATTTTCTTGGTCAATAATTGTCATTTTCTATGTAGTGGAGATGGAATGTTAATTGAGTGTACAATAATGGTTTTCAAATCTCGTGAAAGATCATGATCGATGTATTATTTAACAATGAAATACTTCCCCCACCATATTTTTAAAAGAAAACATCTCAGTTTCTTATCAAACTTCTGATGTAAGTGTCAATCATTGGGACACATTGGGACATGATGTGTGTGAGATACTATTCTAGATCTCTCACACCATCTATTGTTGAGAAGATGGGATTTCTAAAATTGGGTTTTAAAAATTTTTATCCACCATTTTGGTATATGAATTACTTTTGGGTTTCAGTCGTTTGTGTCTATCTTTGATGGATTTCCTTCGACAAATTTTGGATTCATTGGTGTTGAGTAGTTATATAGTTACCACTGTTGGGATCACCTACTACCTACAAGGAGCTAGTGAGGCTTAATAAGGTTGCACTATTTTCATATCCCATTAATTATTTATCCATTATAAAACTAAATGATCAGAATAATGGGGGATAGGATATCACCATATTGGAGAGTAGTGATAATACACAACTTCCTCACTCATTTGTTTATATCAGACTTAGTTTTTCCAATACCACCTTTTTTAATAGAGTTATTTCTGTGAAGTTGATTTGGGACCTAATTTGAGGAATCATCCATGCTTTTTGGGATTCCCACATGTTCTCTCCTTGGATCTAGATTCTGATCCATGTTTCTGTAAAATTTCACCGGTACCCAGTGGTGGAACCTTGGACTTGGTTATAGAGCCTGAATTGTTTTCTTATACTCCATGAGTTATAATTTGATTCCTCGATATAGGAGTACATGGAAAAACTAATTGTATTGTGATATGTTGTGGGTATGATTACACTCATCTCAAACTATGATGATTGTGTAGGTACACCCATATCTTTTGATAGAATGTGAAATTTATTACATGAGCGGGTATACTCATGTGTGATGCTTGATCGGTTAGATTAATACCGTAGACTACTCTTCATGGATCTGGAATGTTGTAGTGGAGGCATTGAGTTGATTATTTTCCTTGGTTTTTGATTATGTGGGATACCTCAGGCCTTAGTAGCCTTTGGATCCAGCATTATTGATCATTCATAGGACATGTTTTGTTGACAAGATCCTAACACCCCACATAGTTCCTAGACTGAGTTTATAATGGGATTCCCATGGGATATGATTTGAATTCCTTGTAAAAGTTCTTTATATCTAGAAATTTGTGGTCTAGAATTCTGATGTGGATACCATGGATGAGTTCCTTGGATCTAGCCCTGTAGTGTCTACAATTTTCATGAGGATTCTTTGGAAGAGTTTCTTGGATCTGGCCCATCATTTTCTGACACTTGTGGTATTACGATTGTTCAGGGTAATTGTGATCTATTTTAGAATGACCATTGGTATAAGGTATCCTTGTGGGTGGATAGACGCGAGTACAGGTGAACCAATGTAGGATGAGAATCCCCTGTGGTGTCATATCTTTCTTAGAGACTTTTACAGCATTTGCCAAAGTAGGTATATATCGATTGGGATTACAGACCCTGAGATTAAATTAATTGTATATGGATTGAGTGACATGACATTATTCACAATCAACATGCATTAGATCCCCAAAAGACTAGGATTACAGACCCAATGATTGATTGTAGATGTTGTTTCGTGTTATTGATTCACATAGAAATGAATATTCATATTTATGAATATGCGTATAGGTATGGGAATATACATGTATACATATATAGATATGTAAATCCATTATGTAACTTGACCCGTTGACAAGGATTATAGACCCTGGGTTTTACTGTGGGATCACCTTGATTCTTATTACCTTCTGGATGGGATTCATCTAGGTTGGGAACTTTCTTTTCATACACTTATAGTAGTTTAGTTATTGGCTGCTTGTGATGGTGGCCAACTGAGATTCATTCTCACCCCTACCTGTGTACCTAAATGTATGTGTGAACCTTATTCCTTCTTTTCAAGTTTATCATGAGTTTCATAGTGGATATATATGAGGCCCAATGTTTCAATATCAATCAGAGTTTCTCGAGTGGTTCTACTGATCAGACTAGTGTAGTTCGACAATGTCTTCAGATTGGGTACATGAGTTGGTTCAGATTTTACAAAACACCTATATTTTTACATTCAGTTTCATTAGTATTACAATATCAATATGGTTAGCCCAATGGGAGACCTACGTTTTATTGTATGTATTGTTTTTGTATTTTATAGTATTTAATTTATTAGTATATTATCTTCTATTTCATTTCTTTATTTGCTTCTTGACATTATTTACATTTTTCTATCTATGATACATAACTATTTCCACTATTTTCTTAATCTATTATGAGGTCATAATATTCCCACTATCACATTCATGTCCTTACATTCTATTAAGCAGCCTTTGGAATAGGGGGAGGCACGCTTGAGGCCTAGTTACCATCCCACACCAAGAATTGTTTTAGTAGCATCCATATTTGGTCATTACATTGGCGTAGAATGGGATAAAAATCTACACATTTTATGATCTTTGAGACCATGCTCTATGATCCAAGATTTCCTCCTATTGGTGATAGATGAATATTTTCTATAAAATCATGAATTTAATCATCTTGAATGAATATTTAAAACAAGACATCCTACCAGCACTTCAAAAATAGTGGATTATCCTTTTAATAATGTGATGTGTCAACTAAAATTATTTTAATTTTATGATAAGAGTGGTATTTGAGTAAAAATATCATGGAAATATAATTTTAAATATCAGAAAAACATTGTTTAACTTTTATGATGAAAATGGTATCATCAGGAAAGTTGGATTAGATGTCGATTTCATCATCATCCTTTATGAGGATCAAAGGAAGTTAATATAGATGATTAGAAACCACATTTTATATTTCATTGGTATCAATGATGATGATATCAGACTCCTAGAGAAAAATAATCCGCCTTATCTATCTGGGTTAGGAATTCTTTTTATTCATCTGATATATCTAGGTAGCATTATCGTTGTTCACAATCACCCATAACAAAACCAAAGTGGAACAAAATTTCTCAAAATAATACACATGTTCTAAGAGATATTACTCTATATTTATGTAGTTATGTTGAGCTTCATTTAGAAATTTACTAGCATAGTGTATTGTACAAATGATGGGAACAACACATTTTCGTAAAATAGTTCCCATAGAAATGTCACTGGTGTCACACATCAACTCATATTCAATATCCCAATTTTGTGAAATGCTCATAGGTGTGGCTATCGAGATATTCATTAAAGAATTTAATTTATGTACATATTATTTTTTGAAATAAAATTTATTTTATTTTCCTAGAAGGTGAATCATTGGGCATCCATTTTTTCCAATGTCTATTATCAATCACCAATAGAATCCTGAATTTCCAAGAATTCTCTTTATACCTTTTATTGTTGAATTCTAAGGTAAATCCTTGATCACAGATATCTGGTCCAGGTCAAATTCATTTCTATTCATGGAACTTTTATATCCAAGTAATAGGTCTTATTGGAGCATAATGTTATATATTTTTTAGTATAACACAAGACAATTATCTTTATATCACAACATGACTAACTCAATAACTCTTAGGCAGACCTCAAAAGAACTTTCACAAACTAGAATTTCATCAATGAAAATTTCAAATAATTCCTTGGAAATATCGTGGAATATATGTGTCATACATATTTGAAAGGTCACTGGTGCATTTCACTACCCAAAGGAAATACACCATTAGGAGAAAGTGCAGAATGGACATGTGAATATTTTATTATAGTAATCATGTAAGTTGACTTCAATTTGATTCCATCATGAACATCCTTCTAAAAAACAATATAATTCATGTACTGATTGTCTGTTAAACATGTGATAAATCATGAGAAATGGAAAATGTTATTTTTAGGTTTTTGTCTTTAGAATCATATATTACATACATAACCGCAATCCAGTGATGGTGTGAGTTGATATTAATTCAACTGCATCACTATTTTCAAATAGGTGTCTTCCTTTATTAGGAAATACATGAAATGGGGTCACCCCTTCACTATTAGATATTGAAATGATTATTCTATAATCCAAAATTTTGAACACATTATTTTTAATGACCTCCTTCATTGGTGGTGTGAGTCTCATATAAGGTTGTAATTTGGGGTTCTATCCTTCCTTATATAGAATTTTAGGGGGGGAATAAAGTAGGACTGATAAATTAGATATCACCCTCTCCCTAGGTTATTTACTACTTATGAGTTTTAAATAATTAAAACAATTTTTTCCTCTTTTGACTATGATAGTTCAGAGTTTATTATGACTGGTAGTGTGTGATCAATCATGAGAAAGGAATACATGAGTTTACTAGGTGGTCAGTTCCAGTTTTGATGGCAGATTGACTATGGGTATATATGATTGGATCATGTCCCTTGTAATAGTTTATATGTTTGTTAGTTACTCAATGTCCTATTCCTCATCATTATTAGAGAAAACTCATCACTCTGTTCTTCAATGTTTAAGTAACCTTCTGTATGGGCAGTAAGAGAGATCGTATGGAAATTAAAATAATTATCTATTTGTTTTCCTACCGTTTCTAGGTGAAATATTACTTGGTCTTCTCCTACTAAAAATATGAGTCTTCCTTGATTCCCATCAATTTATTCTTTTAAATTGGCTTGGTATGGTTCAACTACGATGATTGGAATATCTCCCTCCTATTCCATGTCCAAAATGAGGAAGTCCACCAGAAGATTGAGCATTCCAAATTTCCTTAAAACATGATTGAGAAGTCCTCAGGGATATTTTATAGATATTTCTGCTAATTAGAGTGTTAATTTGGTTAGTTTGAGTTTCCTGAGTCCCAACATGAAGAATAAACACATCGAAATGATGTTAATGATGGATCCTAAATCACATAGGGCTATTCTGATGTTATATTCCCCTATTGTGCATGGAATTGAAAAGATCCCTGAGTATCTCATTTTCTGTGGGATTTTATACTGGATAGTAGAAAAACATTCTTCATTCAGTGATATGACTCTAAGGAGTCCCATTTTTCTATTTTTTTTAGTAATTCCTTGAAAAAAATTTCTTGTGTGCGAATTTGAGTAATTAGTACTGAAAATGGAATGTTGATATTGAATTGCTTGAAGATTTACCAAATCATCATTTATTTACCTTCAATTCTTCCTTGTTTTTCACTTTATTGAAAAGGTAGGCGTGGTTTAAAGGGTGGTGGAGAAACATAAACTTATTCTATTGTTTTCATAGGTGTTTAGGATTTTGAGGGAACCTCTTATTCTTTTAATTGAATGGTTTAATCAACTTATTATCTCATGTTTTTTTATTGTTATTGAGTTACTCATATTTTAAAACATCTTTTCTGCATGGCTGATGCAAATCAATCAACTTTTAACTCCATAGAACAGATGATTTTTCCCCTTCCCTTTTGTATGTCCTTGTATTAGAAGGTAGAGTACATGGTAATCTATATGAAATGTTCTTCCAGATCTGACACATTTAATTCTCGAGCTTTTGAAGTGATTCCCTTTGATTATGTATTTCAGTAACTTGGTTATTCATCCTCTAAACATCCTTTTGAAATAAGTCGGGGAGAAGACATTTCATATTAATTTAAAGAGGTACAACTGGTTGTTGTGGTCTTAGTGAAGCTGTTGGAATTTTTTATGTCCTTGTAGGAAAGGGTTGTTGGGAGGGAAGTTTTGGTTGTCGGGGAGTAAGATTCATTGGTAGATATACTGCGGATCATTGATTCCCAAAATGTTCCTAACTACTTCTCAGTAGGTAATATCATTGATTATTCTACTAGTTTTTGTATGGTACTCTATTGAAAATATTACCGTGGATATTGGAATTGTTGATTGTGTTGATTGTAATTAACATTATATCTATCTTGGTTTAGGTTTTCATCAGAATTTGTTTTGAATCCTTTACAGAGATGCAAGACACCAAACATTTTTCATAACATATTTTCCATTACAGGATCATGAGGTGAGGGGCAGTGCAATAGTTTTTTAAAATGATTCAATCTTCTAGTTTAAGGCCTCTACTTGTGTAGACAGTCGACTATTATCATAATCTTAATGGAGACTTAGCCAAGGTCTTCCATGATTAATCTGCCTAATGCAAGAATTGTGTGATAATTCATTCAAAATATCTCTTTCATAATTAGGTTATTTGAATTTAATCCCTCCATCAGTAGCAGTATCAACAACTATGCATGCCACTAGATGGAGGCCTTGGTAGAATCTCTAGTGCAGAATCAATATGACTACACCATGGTGTGGGATCATTCTAATCAGTTCATTGAATCTTTCCCATGATTCCAATGTGTATTCTTTGTAAATATACGGGATGTTTTTTATATCATTCTCGAGATTCCAAGACCCAATTAGTGGAAACTATTTGTCTAAAAATTACTTTTCTATATCATTCCCATTCGTGATTGTCTCATGAGATTGAATTTTGAGTAATATTTTTCCATATCTCACATGGAGAAGGGAAATATTTGAAGCCTTATGGATCATGTGAATGTGTCCATGTTTTATCTTGAAGGTATTCTCCTGAATAGGAGGGTAAAAAATACTTGACACCACATTATGGATTTATGACAATCCATAATCCATGATGGTGGTTCTTAATGTGTCTTATACTCTCAAGGAACTAATGGTTTCGTGTTTGGATGTTTTATTGGGTTGGGTTGATTTGGACGTACATGATTGTTGCGGTCATTCATTTTTTAATTATGCTGTGAAAAGTGATACCTTTTGATTTTAGGTTTGAAGATACATTGTTATTTTGTGTTAAGGCTCCCCAAACGAGTTTAAGGGCCCTTATTCATGTATTTTTCCACAAGAAGCAGTGACACATTGACGTTCGAAAGTAAAATGAAAATAAAAGAATATGTAAATGGAGAAATAAAATGATGATACTACTTCCTTGGCCATAGGATACCATGAAAAGCACATGAATGTATTCTTTGGAAATGGTGCCAAAATTTTATACACCCATATGAATCGTTATGCTGACATAGGCTATGGTCTAATTAGAGTTGAATGTTTTTCAAACTACAATTGCTACTGAGATGCAGTACATTGATAGTGGTTGGTTAATCATATGGGAAACTAAGCTAGATATATAATCTTAAAGCTTATATTGTAACACCCCGACCCCAGTTTCCCAGAGTCGGTGCATTATTTTAATACAATGTTATGATTACAAGGTATCATGTCCAGAAGGACCGAATAATTTAGCAGTCCTGGAAGATAGATTACATACACTAATGTTACATTACACTTTATAACATACAAGACAACATAAATAATCCTTTATGATTTCCATTATTCACTTGGCTTAACCCTGCATGTCAATCACAATACACTTCTTGAATCTTGGGAAAAATAAAACATAGAAAGGGGTGAGCCCAAACACTCATTAAGGGTAAGAAATACAGTGGAAAAATTCATAAATAAGAACAAACATTTAAGGCAATATATAAAACTAAAACAAAAGCATTTTAAACATAAACATTATCATAATATGGAATATATAAATCAAAATAATTCCATTTACTTACTCACATGGATATTCTACTAGTCGAATAATAACATGAAATATCAATAGCCACTTTCATAATGATGGAATGCATAATTCCAAACTATCATAACCACATAGTCAAGGCCTTGTTCCCATATTTCAAATAATATTTTTTTCAAGTCCTTGTGCCAAGATACTAGTTTGTCTCATGAAACCTACCGATGCATCGAGGAGCTATAACGGGATCCACCAATCACGTAATAAGTCCAATGCATTCCTTATATGAATAGGTATAAAAATAACATAAACATTCGTATTAAAATAGCATACGAAATGTAAATACTTTCTCCATAAACCATGAAGGGTATAAATATAACACACCTACAGTAAAACATATCATAAAAACATCAATACAATATTGAAGTTTTATATCATAACAAATAAACTTCAAATAAGCTTAAAATCCATCAAAGGATGTTGACATAGGTGAAATCGAAACTATTTTAGAGAAATATCTCTTTTTTTGAAATCATTGAAAAGTCACACATTTATAAAGGAAGTAATTTAAAAGAGAATTTTGAATCAAAGTGTCACATCCCACTTTGAAACTTTTTAAAAGAAATATCATTTCAAAACATTCATGTCTATATAATGAAATAATTCAAATCATTTTGATAACACTGACATTAATTAAAAATATTTAGAAAGTCAAATCATTAAAAAATTTAAAATTCTGATCTTGAAAAAGAGTACCTTTCACAGACTCTTAAAATATTCAGTTTGAAATAATTTAAAAGTAAAATAATTATAAAATAAAACATTTAATTTCAAAATATTTTTATAAGATTGTAAGGGAAGCTTTGACAATTTTATAACAGTGGAAAATAGCTTCACCCACCATATAAGATAAAAAAAGACATTTTTAACAAAATTTTGTCAAAATGGTGAAAAAGGACCTTGTTTGGAAAATGGTAGAAAGATTTTTTTTACAAACTTCTTATACAAGGTCAGACAAGGGTATAAATGAATTTATCCCATAGTCTGTAAAACATTAAGAATTATTTGAAATAAATTTTTAAGAAACATGATTAGGATTGATAAAGAGGTCTCAGAAGATAATTACATATAAAAAACCTCGGCTAATGAAGTGATTGTGAAATAAACCCTTACCAATTTGGTAACTTACGAAACATACACCCCACGAAAGAGGTATTATACAATGAATTTGTAAATACACATAACTTAAAGTGTATTACAGAAAGAATACAATTATGAGCAGTAAATACACCACACAAAATATAATAGTGGCAATATGGCATGAATCTCACGGGAATAAGGAATGAGATGAAAACCCCTTTCCTTAAACTTTCCATTAGTCAAGGGTACATTTAACCTCTTGTATGAAGACCTTAGTATGTTATTAAATTATAAAAGAACCGTATTAATATTTATAATATAATAAAACTTTCATTTATGACTTTTTACTACCCATTTAATAATAATTTTCATGTTAAATTAACATTTCAGGTATGAATCTCTTTCTTTATCGTACGTGTTTTAACTTGTTACTCATGATTGAATCAATTTTATAATGATTTAAAAAATTTAAGAATATGAAAAATGATTTATATATCATATATATTTAGAATATAATTATGTATTATAAATATATATGTGAAATTGAAAACACCGTTTATGGAGACGGTAGTCTGTACGTACGCAAAAACGATGTTTCCGTTTTCATAACGTATTGAACAAAACTAATTGAATAATTTATTTGTAAGTACATATATATATTTATATATATCTACAGTAGAATTATTATTTCATATATTACAAACATATTTGGAATATATCTTTTTAGAATCGTCGATGAATGGTGAAGGTGGAAATTAATCTCATCGCGTCATGGAGACGGTAATCCGTACGTAGGCACGAGAGACAATATAATTTCCTTAAAGGTGTGAAATTAGATGGTATAATAATTTTATAGAGACATTATTATGTTATTTTAATTATTTATATACATATTACTCATCATTATATTCATCCAAATAACATAGTGTTGAATAACAAATTACACCACGACGTGGAGGCGGTAAGATGTACGTACGCACGCATGGTGACATTATCATTCATAAGATGGATAAAATAATGTATAGAGTTGTGAAAGTTTTATAGTAACATCATATTATATATATAAGATACTGTATATATTATATTAGAATGGAAATAACAAATAAAGAAGAAGTGGAAGAATAACAAATTGAAAGAGGGTGGTGAAAACATTACCTCTTCTTCGGGTTCTTTCTTTTGATTTGATCAAAATGGATCCGTAGGTTGGATTTCTGATCAAAATAAGGCCACTAGGTTCATTTGAGAGAAGTTTAGAGAATATTTTGTCTGGGTTTGTCCGAGCCAAAAGGCTTTGAATGTGTTAATTAGAGGTTAGGGGAAGTGTCATTTTATAAGAGGGGTGAGAGGCACCTTATGAAAAGCTAGAAATACTATTTTATAATAAATTCTTATTCGGTTTCAAATGGATCCAAAGTGTTTTATTTGAAGTTTATGGTGGGGATAGGTCAAAAACCACTCAACCAATAGGTTTTATATAGTTTTTTGTCACTATATTAACTTTATCTTTTGGATTTAACTCTTAGTTAAATAGTTGGGCATTTACCACGTCTCTTTGTATTTTTATATTATATAGTCAATAAAAATACAATAATCTTCCATGAGAACCCCAAGTGGTCCATTAATAATACACCTATCATTATATATGTCTTTTTTCCGAACCATATATTTTTAGGAATAGAATATCAATTAATAATACAGTATTTGTTTTAAAAACTCTTTTATGTCAAATTTGACACTATTTAATAATTGATTTTTTTTAATGTCTTAAAAAATTTATTAATTTGAAAAAAATTTCATTAAGAAATACTAACATGTCATATTAACCAATAAAATTCTTGTATGGCATAAAAAATTTCAAATTTTTTTTATTTTAACAATTATAATACTAATTATTTGATTCTTTAATTAATAAGGAAAATATTGCATCATTATTGTGTCATAAATAAATTTAATTATTAAATATCTAAAAATTATCAATAAAAAATTATGTAGGAAATCTTTTTATCTTTCTAATGAATATTTATAGTCGAAAATATAACATATATAACCCTATGTAAAAATTGTTTTTTTAATGATTTATGCTCATGTCATTTTTGTATTTACTTTAACTTAATTAATATAAAGAGTCATTATCATTTACAAGTTGATCAATGGGGTCCCAAAATCGAAAAACCGATTCCCATGGTCAGAAAGGTATCATCCAATAGGGTTAAAACATGTTTTATGGTAATTTATTATTATTAAAATATTAATTTTTTACCCTTATTTACCGGATTTACCCTTTAACCATGGTAAATAAAATATTTACCGAAGTAATTATTCAAAATGTCTAAAAATATAAGTTACCTATTTACACAATTTGGACCTCCTAATTCTAAATATGGATTCCTTTTTTCTAAATTCAAAACACAAAAGTGGCATAAATGAATTTAAAATGAATTCTCTTCCTTAAAACAAAAAACTTGTTTTTAAGAGATAATAACTATCAAAATATTGGCACTTGTTTATGTCAAGTTTAAATGTGAAATTACATTAAATTAAAAACATTGGATTAAATGATAAAAATATAATCTAATTATACTTTAAAATCACTCAAATTCATAATTTATCAGTATTAATTATTTCGATTCAAAAAGTTGTTTTTAATTAAAATTTTGTAATCTTCAATATTCATCAAAATATGAAAGTTATCAGAAAAGTACCAAAAAATCACCCTAAGGTAATTTAGATATTCCTAATCAAAAAATGAAGTCCATTTTCAATGATAATATTTATAAAATTGAAAAAATCTGGTATTATTATTCATAACAGCTAGTTGGATTCGTTGTGGTTTGTTAGAACTCGATGTTGCATACAACACATGATACTATATTATTCAAAGAGAAGCATACCATGGAATCATGGGGTGTTACATTCTACCTGCCTTCAATAACTTGTTTCCTCCTAATTTGAAATTATTTATCAAAAATAAATGTTTGAAATTATAAAATATCATTGGGAAAACCCACATCATAAATTAGGTTAATAAAATTTAGTCTTAATAAGAGGAAATGGAACTAAAAGGGTCACCGCCAAATTATGATCTATATTAGGAGAACATTGGTGGAAATTAGAGATATATAATTGGATGGGAAATGTAAATATTTATAGGTAGTAATTGAGGTCATCAATCAAAAACAAGTGTAAAATTGAGGGCCTTAAATTCATCAATCTATGATGATTTAAAATACCATCGGTTAAACAAAACATATGGTATTAGGATAACTAATTTTTGGTTTTAAGATCCCTTCAATAATTTATAAGAATTATTTTCTTCCTAGAATAAGAGAAGAATAAAAATATATACTTGACAAGTCGAGTCTTGTCCTTTAACTAATTTCTACCACAAACTCATCTTTCACCTTAAATGATAATAGATCTTAAAAAAATTCAATTTATTCTATTAGTATAGGGTTCCAAAAAATGATTTTCTAATTCATCTAACAAACCATTTAAAAAACTACATTATTCAATCTTGGACATCACGTGGGACAGTGGTAGATGATACACCCATTTCGCCCTTAGGTTTCGGTTTCAAGTCTCGCGGCCTTCCTGGACGCGACGGGTTGCTGCCCGACCTCTGGGTTGTCCTTTTATGGAAATCCAAAAATAATCTCAAACTAGATTTATCCAAAATAATTCTGTCAAAACTCACAGTCCAAAATTTATAAGGAATTTAAACACAATTAGGATCCCTTTTTAAAGGTAATAACATATGAACTCCTTCATCATGTATTCGTTTACAACACCACAACATCCTGAATTATCAAAATCAACCATCTCTTATTCCAAAAACACTACCTCATTTTTAGGACCATATTAAGTATTACCTTTCCTTCAACCATGTATTTTAAAAAAAACATTACCTTCTGATTAAGTCACTTTTCTTAGAACCATATAATCTCAAATCCTCAATAAAATAGTACTAAAGTACAATCCTTATTTATCTCCATAATTCATGTAACCAGTATTCTGTTGATACCACACTCAAATGAAATAACAACATAAGAACAATAGTCATTCCTCTTCATATGAGGTAGTATCATAAATTGATTATAATCCAATAACATCATATGTGGTAGACTCTTATGATTTGGAAATTGGTTCGCTTAGTGCCCCATGTCCTTGCAGATGAAACATTGTACATTTGAACCATTTTTCTTACCCTTACAGTTACGTACTTGGTGTCCTTTTTCTCCACACTTATAACAAACTCTTATTCCCTTTAGGAAATATCCAGGGTTTTTCTTCCCACAGTTATCACATATGGTAAAATTATTCTTTTCCCTCTTCCCTTTATCCATCTTTCTCTCTTCCGTCCTATTCTTCCCTTGCTTCCCTTCAAATCCATAAGACTCATAAAATTATTTACTTATCTTATTAATACATGATAATATTTCTTCATATGTAGAGAATATATGGGAGACTATTTCCCTTCTAAATTATGGCTTAATACTGTTAAAGATATGATCCTTCTTACTCTTTGGATCATACCTATTGCTGGAGTTCACATTCCTTCTACTAGGCGTCATTTCTATACAATAACATAAACTAGGTTAGTTTATGAATTTAAATGAATAATTACAAACTTTTAAAATACATACAAAAAATTGAACGGTTTATGGATGTAATCCTTAATAATAAATATGTTTTCATTGAGGAAGTATATACTCATAATCCCTTCATAATGATTTGTAAAGAAAATGAAAATTATCCAAAGCATATCCCCTAGGAGTGTCGTAACCAAGAGTGCAGCAAGGCCCGCTTTCGTGCACCAGTTCCTGTTCGAGTCCAGCTCAAAGAGGTGTTTTCTGGTTTTACCCCTAGGTACATCTGTACCAGAGCCACCTCTAGTTGATCATATCCAAACAGGGATGTATTGCATTGAAAACTCACAAAATTTCTACAATAACAAAATTCTAGGATGTTCTTGTATACTAATCATCAAAGTCTATCATAGGTCTATGTGCTCTAATCAGAGTTTAACTAAATCTACCTTCCAAGTTTATTGTTAAAATTCCTCCGATACCAACTGCAATGCCCTGACCCCAGTTACCCAGATTCGGTCATTTATTTTAATATATTGGAATGATTACAACGAATGAATTCCCCAAGGACTGAATGGTTTAGCAGTCTTGGAAGATAGATTATATACACGAATGATACATTACACTTTATAACATACAAACCAACATAAATAATCTATTATGAATGCTATTATTCCCTTGGCATAACCTGGCATATGAATCACAATACACTTCTTGCAATCCTAGGAAAAATAAAACCTAGATAGGGGTGAGCTCAAATTCCCAGTAAGGGTAAGCAACACAGCAGAAACTTTCATAAATAATCACAAACATTTAAGGAAATGTATAAAACTAAAACAAAAGCCTTTTCAACATAAACATCATCATAATATGTAAAATATAAATCCAAATAATGTAATTTACATACCCACATGGATATGTTTCTAGTCGAATAATCACATTCAATATCAATAGCCACTTTCATAATGATGGAATTCATAATTCCAGACTGTCATAACTACAGAGCCATTGCTTTGTTGCAAGACTACAAATATGATTTTTGTCAAGGCCTTGTGCCAAGACACTAGTTTGTCTCATGACACCCACCGATACATCGAGGAGCTATAGTGGGCTCCAACCGTCACTTACTAAGTCTAATGCATTCCTCATTTAAATAGGATTAAACATAACATAAATAGTGGTATTAAAACTAGAATACGAAATGTCAATAATTTCTCTAAAAACAATGAATTGTATAAAAATAACAAACCCACTGTCAACCATAACACAAAAAATTCAATACAATATGTATGTTTTGTATCATAATAAATCAAATTCCAATAAGCTTAAAATCCATCAAAAGATATTGACAGAGATGAAATCAAAACTATTTGAGAGAAATATCTATTTTTTTGAAATCATTGGAAAGTCACACATTTATAAAGGAAGTAATTTAAAAGTTATTTTTCAATCAAAATGTCCCATTCCTCTTTGAAAATTTTGTAAAGAAATATTATTTCAAAACAATAATTTCCATATAAATAAATCCTTAAAATAATTTTGAAAACACGAACATTAATTAAAAATATTTGGAAATATAAATCTTTAGAACATTTAAAATTCTGATCTTAATAAACAGTACCTTTCACTAATTCTTAAAATATTCATTTTAAAATCATTTAAAAGTCACATAATTATAAAATAAAACATTTACTTTCAAATATTTCATATAAGCTTGTAAGATACTCTTAGACGAATTTATAACATTGGAATATAGCTGTACCCGCCGTATAAGTTTAAAAAAACAATCTTACCATAATTGTGTTGAAAAGGTTAAAAAGGACCTTGTTTGGAAAATGGCAGAAATATTTCATTATAAACATCTTATAAAAAGTAAAACAAGGGTATCAATGAATTTAACCCATAGTTTGTAAAATTGTATGAATTATTTGAAATACATTTTAAGAAACATGGATGTGAATGTTAAAGAAGTCCCAACAGATAATTACTTATAAACATCCTCGGCTAATGAAGAGATTGTGAAATAAACCCTTACCAATTTGGTAACTTACGAAACATACACCCCATGAAAGTGGTATCATACAATGAATATGTAAATATACATAAATTAAAGTGTATTACACAAAGAATAATATTATGGGAAGTACATACACCACACAAAAGGTAATAGTGGCAATATGGCATGAATCTTATGAGAAGAAAGAGTGAGATGAAAACCCCTTACCAAGCACTTTCCTTTAGTCGAGGGTAAGTTTAACCACATGGATGAAGGTCGTAGAATGTTATTAAATTATACCAGAACCATATTAATATTTATGATATCATAAATTTTTCATTTATGACTTTTTACTACCCATTTAATAATAATTTCCATGTTAAATTATCATTTCAGATAATAATCGCTTTCTTTATCATACGTGTTTTAACTTGTTACTTTTGATTGTATCACATAGATCATGATTTAAATACATATTGAATATAAAACATGATTTATATATCATATATATTTAGAATATAATTATGTATAATAGATATATATGTTAAATGGAAAACACCGTTTTTGGAGACAGTAGTCCGTACGTACGCATAAACGATGTTTCTGTTTTCATAACGTATTGAACGTAACTACGTGAATAAAATATTTATAATTACATATACATATATATATCTCCAGCATCATTATTATGTCATATATTACAAACATATTAGTAATATAAATTTTTATAGTCGTCGATGAATGGTGAATGTGGAAATGAATCTCATCGCGTCGTGGAGTGGGTAATTCGTATGTACGCACGAGCGACAATATCTTTTTTTAAGGATTAGAATTGGATGGTATATTAAGTATACAGAGACATTATTATGTTATTTTCATTATTTATATACATATTACTCATCATTATATCCATCCAAATAACATAGTGTTGAATAACAAATTACACCATGACGTGGAGACGGTAAGTCGTACGCATGCACGCATGGTGACATTATCATTAATATTATGGATAGATAAATTAATATAGTTGTGAAATATTTATAATAACATCAGAGTATATAGAATATAATTGATTTATTATTTTATAATGGAAATAACTAATAAATAATAAGTAAAAGAAGAAAGGAACATGAATGAGGGTGGTGAAAACATTACCTCTTCTTTGGGTTCTTCCTTTTGTTTTGATAAAAAGGGATAATTAGGATAGATTTGATAAAAATAAGGCCTATAGGTTGAATTGATGGAAGTTGAGATAATATATTGGCAGGCGTTTGCCAAGCTAAAAGGCTTTGAATGTGTGAATTAGAGGGAAGGGGAAGTGCCCTTTTATTGGAGGGGTGAGGGGCACCTTAAGAAAATATAGAAATATTATTTTACAATAATTTCATATTTGATTTATAATTGCTCCAAAGTGAATTATTTAAATGTTAAATTGGGGATAGGTCGAAAAAAACTCAACCAATAGGTTTTAGACAGGTTTGGGTCACTATATTAACTTTATCTTTTTTATTTAACTTTTAGTTAAATAGTTTGACATTTACCATGTCTCTTTGTATTTTTAAATTATATAGTCAATAAACTTACTATAAACTTCTAAGAGAGCCCAAAGTGGTCCAATATTAATAAACCTATCATTTTATAAGTCCTTTGGTTGAACATTATATTTTTACGAATAGAATATCAATTAATAATAATATTATTAAAAAAAACTTCTTTATGTCAATTTTGACACTATTTAATAATTGATTATTTTTAAAATCTTAACAACTTTATTAATTTAAACCAAATTTTTTTTATGAAATAATAACATGTCATATTAACCAATAAAAGTCTTTTATGACATCAAAACATTAAATTATATTTATTTCAACATTTATAATAATAAATATTTGATTCAATCATTAATAAGGAAAATACAACATCATTATTATGACATAAATAAAATTTATTATTAAATTTATAAATTTTTTTAATAAAATACTATTATGTAGGAAATCATTTTATCATTATAATGCATATTTATAGTCGAAAATATAACATATATAACCCTATGTAAAAATTATTTTTCTAAAAGATATATGCTTATGTCATTTTTGTATTTAATTTAACATAATTAATATAATGTGTCATTATCATTTACATGTGGATCAATGGGGTCCCAAAATCGACCAAAAGATTCCCATGGTCGGTAATGTATCAACCAATAGGGTTAGAACACGTTTTAGGGTAATTTATTATTATTATAATATTATTTTTTACCCTTATTTATCGGATTTACCCTTTAACCATAGTAAATATAATATTTACCAAAGTAATTATTCAAAATGAGTAAAAATAAAAGTTACCTATTTACACAATTAGGACCCCCTAATTATAAATATAGAATCCATTTTTCTAAATTCAAAACACATAAGTGGCATAAATTAATTTAAAATTAATTCTTTTTGTTAAAACAAAAACCGTGTTTTAAAAAGATAATAACTATCAAAAGATTGTCACTTGTTTATGAAAAGTTTAAATATTAAATTATGTCCAATGAACACCATTGGATTAAATAGTAAAAATATAATATAATTATACTTTAAAATCACTCAAATTCATAATTTATCAATATTAATTATTTTGATTAAAAAATTTGATTTTAATTAGAATTTATTAATTTTCACTATTCATCACAATATGTAAGTTATCAGAAAAGTACCAAAAATTCACCCTATATTAATTTAGATATTCCAAATCCAAAAAAATAAGTCCATTTTTAAGGATAACAATTATACAATTTCAAAAAATGGCTATTACTATTCATAACGGCTACTTTGATTGGTTGTGGTGTTTTAGAACTCGATGTTGCGTACAACACACACTACTGTATTATTCAAAGAAAAGAGTACCTTGGAAGCTTGGGGTGTAACCTATATACCCATATGTACAATTCCTCATGTGTTTTTTGTTATTTCGGAAAACAAAAAATTAAATTCATGTGATTTAGAAATATAGATAAGGAGGAGATTCTATTCAATTTAGGGGATTCTGGAAAAAGAGAATATCTTTCCTAACATCAAATGATCCTAATATATATTCTATGAAGTAAGTGGATTCCCCTAGTAGACTGTGATCGAAACCACTAGTTGTACCTGGGGGGCCATTATTCGATGGTCTAGAAGTAATCACCACCTTTGAATAATAGACATTTATTCTATGGAAGGAAGGGTCATAGTCTATTGTTCCTATCCTAATATTCTCCATACATGTTAAGATCGTTCATTTGGTCTTCTTGTGGTCAGGGTTTCCTGAACGAATTAGAGAGATAATTGTTTTTTAACATGATTACTATTCGTTTGATTTAAACGTTGAGAATTAGAGATTCGTTAAATTAAAATAATCCTTCTCTCGACCCTTACCCTATGGGGTTTTACTACTCATGGTAAAATTGATAACTAATAGAAAAAAAAATTGAAATCTTGCTTAAAATGCTAATGAATGTTGAGATTTAATATTTGAAAAACATGAGCCAAATCATAATAATATTAGAAAGAATTCAATTTAGAACAAGATATTATATTCTTGAATCAAACAAAAAAGTAATCATCTAATTACATGAAATAGGAACTAGAATGAGTGCATTAAAGGTCTGTTGATGATCGGTGCTCAAAACAATGCTTTTATGAAGAAAAGAGCTGACGGTGCCAAAAGTATTGAAGAACATTGTCAATATCAATCCCTGAAGGTTTTATAAAAGTAAAATAATGAAAATTACTAGAAAGAATTCATTTTTAGGGAGATGGATAAGAAGGTAAATAGAGAATAATTGAAAAATGTGTTGTCCCCTCTGAAATACGATGCACTACTACTGTATATGTAAACAGAATTACTATATGACATAGAATGAGAATTCACATTGTGGAATTCATATCCACAGTTTTCTCTAACGAATTTTAATTTTCGCATATCTTGTGCATATCACAAACTATATTTTGATGAATTACCCATCTCATGCCCTATAACTCGATGTCATGACATGTAACTTCCTTCGGGTGGCATCAAATATGATTTGAATTCTGCATGCTATGGAATAGTGATTCATGTCTTCTAATGAGGGATCAGGGTTTCTCGAACTAATGGGGTTGATAGTTTTTTTATGTTTATTACTATTATTAAAGTTACAAATTTGAGAATTAGAGATTTATTAAATTCAAATACCCAAACTCTCGACCCCTACCCTTGTTGGTTTAGCCACTTGTGGAAAAATTGATTGAAAATAGGTAAAGAATTCAAAACATGATTAACATGCTATAGGAGGTTAAAATTAAATAGTTGAAAATCTGAAATGATTTAGATTAATCATATCAGTGAGAATTTAATTAATAACACTCAACTCTAATCATTAATCAAACACAATTTTAATGAACCACATACATGAAATAGGAATGATAATGAGGGTAGGAGAGGTTTGTTGATAATTTGTGAATAAAACAGCACATGTAAGAATAATAAATTTAGTGGTAAAAATAGGAATGATGAACATTTTGTAAATCAATCCATGAATCTTTTATTAAATTAAAAAAAGGAAAATTCTCGAAAGAACATGAGTTTGGGGAGATGGAGTAGAAGGGAATGAGAGATGAATTGATAAAAACAACTTCAATCCACTCCAAAATATGGTACAATGCTACTTTATATATAGATGCAATATTACTTGAAAAATATGGGAATTCAAGTTGTGTAATGTTAATAGACGCTATTCCATGGATATTGAATTTGTATGTATCTTTCATTTATCTTTTCATTTTTTTGAACATTTTTACCCTTCTCATGTCATGTGACTGTCACATCATGTAACTTACATTGGATGGTTGATGATATCATTTGAATGCTACACATCATGGATATGTGATTCACATTGTGTAAGGATGGATCAAGTCATATACTAGAGATACATATGGATTGAAAATTTTGATGACATGATTCACAGAATCCAACATTTAGTGATATGTCACTACACATCATATAACAATGTTTCATGACTTGTAATAGATATTTTTTTATCCTTTTTTACATTTTTTACTTTGGAACCTTGAATTCATAATTTCTACAAAAAGAAACACATACCATGCGAATAATTAAGTGAACTATTGAAATTTCTAAAAAAATGAAAGAAAAAATTATATATGACTTAAACGTATCGATTGATCAGTTAAGGAAAAAAGGGATATTAAGTGATTAGAATCGTTGTATATGGATAAATGTCGAATAAACCAGGGAGAACTTAATTTTTTATTTTATACGGATCTAGAGACTTAATAAGGTGTCCATTGTATCCTTATAATTATAGGAATCATATCCAATGTAGTTCAAAAGAATCTTATAATGATAATGTATAATAATGAATGATAAACCCATATGATATTTTGTGCCCCATGTCTTAGTGTGACTGAAATATTATTGGATTCACACTGAGGAAGATACCCAATTGGAGCTCAGTTCTACGAAGGATTTATATGTATCCTATTTGGGAATTAATAATAGTTCTATTAGTTACATACTTTGTATATCAGATTGTGTTTAAAAAATAATGTTATGATGTGTTAGGGAATATTCTTAACACGTATTAAATGAATGAGAGTCTATTCCTAACATGGTTGATATATTATATTATTTTACTCTAACAAGGCAATAAGGTCCAATGGTTTTTCACATGATTGAGGCATACATGTTAGAGGTAAACCATGTTATTTGGAAACATGTGGGGGGAACTATATTATGTCTCAATAGATATATCTTAGGGTATTTTGTAAGACCCTAGAACACCCTGACTGTGTTGGGGTGTATTAGGAAATCATATTTTTCTATTAATATATTGTATCTTATACCCACATTTGTAGAAACATTTAAAAAAATCTGAAAGAAAAATTCTGTAATTAAACATTCCCACATAGAGAGACAACACAGTAGTTTTACATGGTTCACCATTAAGGGCTCATCCAAGGAGCACATTCCTAAATTTTACCTATCCTACCTCAATCCACTATGGTTCACTTTCTAATTTTGAGGAAAAAAGATCATTAGAAACCACTCCATTCTAGGTACACTTCCATTAAAAGAATTAGTTTTATCCAACAGACTCACTTGGAACACTTCTATTTACTCTCCCTAGGTCACTTCCTTTGGTGAAGTATTTCACATTTTAACAACATTATGGTCAACTGAGCAGATTGGGAATTTTTTCATTATCAAAAATAATCAAGATTATATGCATAATCTATAGTCCTATGTTGATTCAAATAAAATCATTTTTCAAATAAAACATATGTTCCACACCACTATTCATAAAGCAGACATCCACTATAAAATAATATTTATGTTTCAAAAGAAATCATAGTGTTTGAGAACACAAAAAACATAATGAAGCTACGGATCATCATGAAGAAATCAACCATCAAAAAGCTCCCAGAATTAATGAATCTCCTATCCTTCATAGAGAATCGCCTTTACATGAAACTTTTCGGCCTCTGAACGGCGTTTTCTCTCCCCCGTGGCGCGCTCCTAGGGTTTCTCTTCCTAGCAGTCTCCTCCCCTCCTCCGGCTTGGCCCGGCCTCGGCGGCGGCCTTCCCGTCTCGGATCGGCGTCGATAGGTGGTGGATCCGTGTGTTTCGGCTTCGATCATGGCTCGGCGGTGGCTTCGTTGCGTTTTTCGGCTTCGGTATCTCATCTCGTTTTTGTTGTGCTCGACACCGGCTCCGGTTATCACTGTGAAGACTCTGTCGTTCCTGGCTTCGGATCCGCTCGATCTCAGCGTGCGTTGACGTCGAGTGGTCTGGCTTTGGGTTGCAATTTTCCTTCCAGCTCCTGGCTGCTCCGGGTGTTTGGTGTTGCCGCCGGATGCTCGGTGTCAGCCTCTGCGTTTTGGGATCTTGTGGTCGATTTGGTCTGCTCGTTGTCATCGTCTCTGCTTGGCGCCGACTGCTCGGGTTCCAGTTGCGGATGTGGTGTGTTCAGCGTGGTCTTCGGTCGGCCTTGGCATGCCTTCCAGCTTCACGATCTCAGCGCATCCTCATCCCAGCTCGACGGCGGCTTTGGAATGCGATGGTGTGCTTGGGGTCGGATCCCGTGTTCCGGAGGGGGGAGGTCTGGCATTTTGGCGCTGCTGTTAGTTTTTCCAGGTTTTGGTTTGGTTAAGGTGAGTTTTTGCTTGATTGGATGTGAAATTTGTGGTATGGTGGTGGTGCTTTGATGGGGTTGAATCTGCTGGTTTTCTACCTTTTAATTGTTGATGGAGGAATGGATGTTCTGTTGGGGATCCCACACATTCTGCACGGTTTTTCCTTAGAGGATGATAGAGCTTGTTGTCTTCATCATGTATGGATTTTCAGATTTGGAAGGATGAGAGGGTATGGCGTAGCCATCGGTACCGGGCCCGTGCATCCTTGCACGGGACAGATTGCTGATGAGACATACTTTGGTGGAGACGTGCCTTAAAGATCTTGATGCTGGGTAGAGGCACTTCCATGTAGTCTTGTTCTGGGTTGCAACCCTTTTATTTTTCGAATCATGTTAATGTCATTGTCTTGGATTTTCCCCTTTACCCTTAAAAGGGGTTTATCCAAAATCAATAAAAATTTCGGCCTTCGGGCCATTCAGCCTATCCTTCATTGAAATCACATTTTTTGTCAAACTCCCTATCTAAATAAATCTTCTTTTTTCTAATCTCCATTGGCATCAATCAATTCATGACCAGTACTTTTGTGATGCTTACGATTGTGAATGATTGCAAATTCAGGATGAATATTTGATTAACTAGACCTTTTAAAAATTAGATTGATTCAATTTTTTCTCCAATTCTACATGATTCAAATGATGTGGGAGTGGTAAACTATTTATATACTCATCCAATTGCAATGATCTTGTTCTCTCAACAGAAATTTTTCAATCCTCATTTTCATGTTTTCAAATCTCCCCTATTTGTGAACATCTAGTGTAATTTTACCTATTCAAAAATGTAATTGTAGTATGATTTATTTACCATCATTACTTCATGAATTTTATTATATTACCATAGTCTTGAGAACATAATGTTTTTATCACATGTTCATGATGCTCCACACCATCGAGAGAAATAACCCTTCATAAACCCTATCCATCATGAAACACTGCCTCTAAAAAACTCTTGAATTTAACACATTTATGGTAATCAAATAATAGATATATAGCATACATTAAAATATCTCCTTCATCCTAATTTTTAACTTGAAAAAAACAGTAAACACTAAGGAAAGATTCCACCTTCAACACTAAATCCATCTACAACATAAGATCTCTTTTCTTGAAAACTCTATGATCAACCATTGTTTGGATTGAAAAAACACCCAAAATACACTTTATTTACATCTAAGAAAATATTATGTTCCAACACTTCCTACGATAAATGAAGACACATCCAATGATGTCATGTGATCAAGACTGACATCTTAAAAGGTTGTAGCATGAAATGTCGGGATTTTCTAGAGGACTTCACATGACTTGGAAAACATGTTTATGGGAGTTAATTTGACATGGATAACATTACTAGAATAATTCATGTGATCCAGATAACATGGTATTTTGAATTCACGTGCCTCATATGACATTTTAAAAGGACATTTCATTACTAAAATGACATGTCTTGGGTCTCTCACATGATCAGACTGACATGTCTAGAGGATATCACATGATCCGGATAAACTGTATGGGGGTTGTATAGTAATCTAGATGGAATTTCAAGGATTATCATATTATCTAGATAATTAATGTGAAGTTCATGATTCTTTCCCAAGAAAATAAATGTAATCATCTAAGTGTAATTATTATATAATTTTCATGCTTTATTTCATATATGCCCCATTTTTTGTCTTGAATGGTCATGTAGATGTTTTTTATGATAGAGTCGACAAGTAGAATCTCCTTTATATAATTTGAATTCTACACCAAGAATCCATAATGGGATTATTAGATTGATAAAAGAAATAATAAATACATGTCACGTAATTTCTTATGTCATTACCCAGGTTTTCCTATGTAGAAGACACTAGTGAGTTCTTGGAATTCTGTAATTAGAAAACTACTCATTTTTAGTTCTTTTGTGGGTGTGCCTCACATCTGTTTATTTTTTCCATTGTAGAGGAATTTATTGCAATTAATACACTGGTTCTTTTACTCCTTGCATAGTATATATATCATATATATTTTCATAAGTTATTTGATGGAGCTTCAGATCACGCGCTATGTATAATCCCATCATGGGTCATCCATTGTGCTATTTATTGTCGCATGGTTGAAAATGACTATTAGAACACACATTCATCTCCATATATATTTGACACTTAGTGTGTGATTTTTATTTTCTTTAATCACATAAACATGTCAAATAGAATTAAAATGATTATTTTGACATGTCTTGGAGTCTTTGTGAGTCAAATAATCCTGTCAATGAGGCTTTATCATGATCAAGGAGACTTTTTTGGGACCCTTTAGGAGATAATGTTGGCTTCATAAATGTCCTTTGAATGATCTGGTTAGAATTTATGGTAATCTTTATTGGATCGGGTTATAGTGTATACACATTAGAGGGGGGGTAAATTGTTCCTTTTTAAAATTCTTTGAATGATCATGATTTGTCCTTTTATCTTTATATCAATGATTTAGCTCTGTAAATATAAATAACACGGGATGAACGATGTATAGTGGTTTGGGGAACAAAAATCCCATAGTCCACTCCACCAATTCTCTACTCAACGAGCTTGGTGATTTTCCCTATCTACTCCTCTAATCAATAGACCACTCTACAACTGAGTATAGGCAGTTGACACCTTTAGAAAGTTAAGGTTAAACAAAACCTTCTGGTTCATACATCGAACTGAATACCCTATTTAGAACGAGAAGAATATCATTCAATATAAAAGAGTATTTAGTTCATGGAAAATACTTTCCCATTATTTCTTCACAATTGCAATAGAAAACAATTCACAGTAGATGGTTCTTCTAATTCAAGAATAATTATCATTGGGTAAAATTTGTTTTGAGCTGGCCCAGTTGTAGTTGATCTTGAAATATCATTATCAACATTAATAGAAGTTAACTCACTAAAAGATATCAGATATAGATAAGTAAATATTCAGAATAATAAGACCCATTCTTTTTGAAAACAAAATAATACAGGTATATATATAATAAAGATGAGTATTCTCATTTTAAATTTAGATCCTCTATATTATCCTTTAGAATCACGCTATTCAAATGTTTGAATAGCGGAGTAGTCGTAACTCGCCTGAAAATTCAGCATGAAAAATCTCCTCTTAAATTGTTCCTTTGAATCACAGATATAAAGACTATGAATCAGTCAGAGACTCGATTTTAATTCTATGTTTTAGCTTGGCTTGAAATTAGCCTGATAATCCGCATAAATATCGTTGCTTTAACAAAAGTCGTAATTTAAACATCCAAAGTCAGACATAGGGTTGAACTACATAGCATAAATTTTCTAAACATAAGGTCCACAACAAAAGGTTGATCTCAAAAGTAAGGTTGTTCTGAAACGATTCTCCTGAACTCTCAAACATACGGTATATAAACCATACTTTTCAATAAATCGTACAATTGTTCATAATAGTAAGGTTGATGAACCATAATTTACCCTTTTCCCTTCGAACATATGGTTGATCACAAAAGTAATTTTTATAAACCATATTTTTTAGAAACAAATATATCATTACATACTTACATAAATTTTCTACATCCATACTTTGTCGATTTCCCAAACTTATGGTTCCTTCCAAACATAAGGTTCTTTCCAAATGTAAGGTTCCTTCCAAACATAATGTTCCTTCCAAACATAAGGTTCCCTCCATACGTAAGGTTCCTTCCAACCATAATGTTCTTTTCATCATACATTGTTGATAACATATGATTGTTTTAACATACTTTTTTGATATCTCATAGAGTAAACAACGCATTTCATCTATACACTACGCTTCTCAATGTCGGGTATGAACAATGTTTCTAGAACATGCTAAAAATTATTTCTGAATACTTTAGCAATTAATTCTCACTGTTCAAATAATTTAAAAAATTTATTCAAGAAATAATAATATAACAAATATTAAATTACCGAAATACACTTAAAGAAAAATCATTAGAATAACAAATATTGGTATTTGTGAGAATCAAAATCATCATGAAGAGATATACTATTATTTTCAACAATATCCCCATTTTAATAATAAAAAATTTATTGTTGAAAATAACACATGATCAACATTCTCCCCCTTTTTTAAGATCACAAAACCCAAAAAATTACGAATGAAATCAACATACAAAATCAATTACATATAGTTTTGAATTTTGAAAAGATAAATACTGTATTAGGTTTAACATAATTTCTCCCTCTAAAAGGATTAAGATAATGCTGAAAATTTCACCCCCTTTTTAATAAAAATATTAAAATAAAATTGTAAATAGAAAATGTTGTGTTTATCCTAACTTTTCACCCTTTTGTGATATCAAAAAGAATGAAAGAAGAAGGAAGATACCACATTCTAATACAACACTGAACTTAAGTAAATGCTATTATAAACAGTTTATCAATATGTGAATCTGAATTAATGGCATTTCTATCATAGAGAGTAGAGTAAAAAAATTAAAACACATTAAAATGAAATGCAAAGATATTTCATCGAATTATAAATATAGTAATGAAAAACAATAGGAATAGAGGTTGGATTAGAGTATGAGATAGGGTTAATCTCCTCTGAACTATTGCCTTGATCTCTATCAATTGTTCCCTCAATCATCTCATTAATCCATCATCAAACTGGATAATTAGATCTCGGCTTTCCATAGAATAATGAATATCTTCAAATAGATATACTCTAAAAAGATCATGAAGTCTTTCTTCCTTCTCCATAAAAAGATTCAACTTTTCTGTGAACTGATTCAACAGAGTTCTAATTCCTAGTTCACATTAAGTCAACTGATCATCTAGAAACTTTTGATTATCTAACAACAATGACCAAGGGGCACTATTTCACTGTAAGTCCGGATGTCTGGAATTCATATTATCCCTGGCCAATATAATAGCCTAAAATCATTTGATTAAATCAGATGAAGTGCCTGATGTATTGGCATCACTAGTTCCGATAGATGAAAATTGTTTCTCTATGAAAGATTTCAAATACATTAAATCTTTCTTCATAACTGTATCTAATTTAAACTTTGCAACTTCATTTAACATGTCCTTTTCAAAACATTTAACATCTTGTTTAGAAATAGTACTTTCTTTCAGCCATTGAAAATTTAAATTTTCTTTTTCTTATTCTATCTATAGAGAAGCATTACCCATTTTAGCTTCATTAAATTTTCTATTCAGTTCTATTTATATATATTTATTGAATTTGAGGCACTCTGTTCTTGATTCTAATTTGCAACTTCACCTTGATGCAACAAAATTAATGTTAAGGATTCAACATTTGATTTTTCCTCATCCCCTCCCTATATTGGTTTCTCAATAGAATTTTCCTCCGAGCCTTTCCCAGGCACTTCCACAGAAAAAATTTCATTCAATTCCTCAGTATGAATCTCAAAAGAATTATCTTCCTAGTTTTCAAGTGATGGTGGTTGCTTCTCATGAGCTTCTTCTACACGGTCATCATCTATCACTGGATTTTCCTTTAAAATATTTTCTTTATCAACATATACTTTATCAATTTGAGTTCATGCCACTTCTTCTCCTTCCCAGACACTGCCTCAGCTTCTTTTTTTATTACTTGTTCTACTTCAATTGTATCTTCTCTTACAAACTTATAGCTTAAGATATAACCAGATATTAAAACATTCAATGTTAAAACATGATATTCAATAGGATTTAGATTCCCGGTCCTTTTGAACTGAAGTCCTTATTGAGTTATTTCTTTAGATACTTCCATATTCTGAAACCCGAGTCTTCTTGATCCAGAAGAGTTATTTTCATCAACAAAACTTGTTCACAACAACTACCATTAGAAACATATTCTTCCTCGACCATTGATAGGTAAACTGAGCATTGTTTCTTACTAGATAATGATAGTAAGGATTTTCCTAAAAAGTGACAAGTTCCTAAGGTGCTTTATCTCTCTAATCTACAACTCCCAAATTCTGCATCTGATTATGAAATGAAATTAAAATCAGATGTTTTAGGATAAATAAGTGATTGAAAAAAAGTTCCTTTTAAATATCTAAAATTTATTTTAACAATAGTTAAATGGGAATTTTTAAGATTTGATTGAAATAATTCATAAAGACATACTAAATACATTATATCTAGCCTGTTAGAAGTAAGATATAACAAACTACAAATTATACCTCTATAATACTTATTGTCAACTAATTTTCCAGTTTCATCCAAATCAAGATTCACATTAGTACAAATATGATTTGTATTTGTCTTGTTTTTTTCTAGTCTAAATTTCTTTAGAAAATCTATAATGTATTTTCATTGATTCAAGACATTTCCAAAATCTATTTGAAAAATATGAAGTCATAAAAAGAAATTTAATTTTCCCATCAAACTCATTTCAAATTATTTTTGCATCAAATTTAAAAACTCATGACAAAGAGTTTTATTTGTTGAACCAAAAATTACAACATCAACCGAAATTTGAACTAATAAATTTTTATAATTGACAGTTTTCTTAAATAGTGTTTGATCTTTCATTTCAACAATAAAATTATTTTCCAAATAAAAGAACTTAATATTTCCTACCAAGCTCTAGGTGCTTGTTTAAGTCAATAAAGAGCATTAGTAAGTTTAAAAAAAATCTATTTTTGGTGAATTTTCAAAACCAAGAGGTTTCTCAACATACACTTCCTCCAATAAATAACAATTTACAATGGGAGACTTAACATCCATCTGAAATAATTTAATGTTTATCTGAGATGCATAGCGTAAAAGGATTATAATGGATTCTAATCTAGCTATAGGTGCAAAGGTCTCATCATAATCTATACCTTTTTTCTGGTTATATCCTTTAGTTACTAGTCTTTAATTATATCTTTTTATTAATCCTTGATCATCTTGTTTATTTCTAAAGATCCATTTTGTTCCTATGACTGGGTAGTTCTGAGGTCTTTCAACTAAATTACCAACATCATTTCTTTTGAAATGGTTTAGTTATTCTTCCATTTCTATCATCCAACATTCATCAACTAAGGCTTATTCGATAGTTTTTGGTTTTGATTGGGCTTGAAAGGTAGAAAACCCAAAAATATTTCCTATATTCCTTCTAGTTTTTATTGATGTGTGTAAGTCTCTTATTACATTTTATAATGGGTGATTCTTTAGGGTGATTGACTATCTAGGTAATACGCTTATAGGTTCTTCGGGGTCATTTTCTTTTGGACTGAATTGAATTTCATTTATATCATTTTAAAAACCATTTTTTCAAGTTCTCAAGTCTCAGGTTATCATTAGAGTCAGATTCATCAATTTGGTATTTCCTTTTCTAAAAGGGATCAGATTCTTAAAATTTCAAACAAACCAATTCTTCAAAAATCCTTGAATTCATATTAACAAATATATAATCCTTTGAAGTAGTGTAATATCCTAAGAAAATATCGTTCATCATATTTTGGATCAAACATACCATGATTGTCCATGGTGTTTAAGGTGTAAACCTTGCATCTAAAAATGTTAAAGTAATTTACTTTAGGGTTTCTGTTATTCCAATGTATATAGGGTTCCTTTATAAAAATTGGACCAATTAAAACACTATTTATTATATAGAAGGATGTAGATAAAGATTCAGCCAATAAATTGGTTGGAAGACTATATTCATTAATCATAGTCCTAGCCAATTCTTGAATAGTTCTATTTCTCCTTTAAACAATTCCATTTTGTTGATGTGTTCTTGGTGCAGAGAAGGTGTGTTTAATACCCATATTTGTGAAAAAGGAAATGAATTCTAGATTCCCAAATTCTCCACCGTGATCACTTCTTAATGATAATATTTTAAAACCTTTATCATTTTGAACAACTTTGCAAAAAAATTCAAATATTCTAAAATCTTCATTTTTATATTTTAGAAAGAAAATCCAAGTAAATATTGAATATTCATTAACTAAAACATATACATATAATTTACAATCCAATATTGCTACACTTGAAGGGCCAAAAAAATACATATGGATGAGTTCTATAGGTTTAGTTGTAAAAATTTTGTTAACTAGTTTTATGGATGATTTGTGATGTTTGCCAAGTTGAGATCCACCACAAAATCTATCACATTCGAACTTGAGAATAAGAAAATAAGAAACTAATTGTTTCTTAGATAACTTATGTAAAGAATATATTTTTAAATGTTAAAGTCTTCTAGGCCAGATCTAGGATTCATTTATCTAAGAAGTTAAGTTGTTTACTTGTTGATTATAGAAGGAATTTAAATATAGGGTACATAAAATATTAGTTCTGGGTGCTCTAAATTTAAGAAATTTATCTTTGAAAATAGAACTATAGTTGTTAGAAAAATAAAAAATATAACCATCATCACAGAGCCAATATATAATTATCATATTTTATTTCAATACATGTACATAGATTACTTTCTTGATTGAGATAGTTTTTGGATCTCCAACTGTTCCAATGAAAATAATCCTTCCTTTGGAATTTTCACCAAATGTGACTAGTCCTCCATATTTTTCTATTAATGATATGAAATTTAATGAGTTTCCACTCATATTCATAGAGCATCCAGAATCCAAATAACATATTGTAGTTCGTCTTCTTTCACCTACTTCTTGCAAAGGAATTTAAATAGATTGTTTGGTACCCATATGTTATTGGGTCCAGTTGTGTTAGAAATAAATGATCTGGGAATCCAGACTTGCTTTGTTATTATAAAATAAATTGAATCATATAAATTGTTTGAAACAACGGCTTTCTTTATTACACTTATATGGGGTTTTCTTAAATAAAAATTCTTAGATAAACTTCCTTTTTCACCACAATAGTTACAAATTACTTTTCTAGTACTTGGTAAAAATTAGTCCTTGTATAGTTTAGTTTTTTCACCTTTACATCCAATTCCATATCATTAATTTTTAATCACATTCTTTCCAAGAATTTACTTTATTGTATTCTCTCATTTTCTAAAAATAAAATCTTCACTTTTATATGTTTCTAGTTTAGTTTGCAATGTTTTTATTTTAGCTTCATGATCTTTGGTGTTTGTATTTATTGAATTATATTTTTCATGTAATTCCTGAAGTTGTTTTAGCAGAGTATCTATCTCTTTTAAAATATTATTATGAATATTGTTTAAAAAATTGTTTTTTAATAAAGATTCATATTTTTCTTCAAGCATTTGGCATTAAGCTACTAGTTTATTATTCGTATAGCTTGATTCAGAATTAGCGTCAGACGAATAATAGAATTGTTCCTCATCAGTTTCTATCATAAAGCACATATTGGCTTTCAGATTTGATTCCTCCTTTTTTGAATTAGACGATGATGAACTTGTGGAGTCTTTAGATACAATCCATGTACCATTCATTTCCTTCTTCTCTTTCATGTCATAATCATTTCTCCGGAAGTATTTCTTTTTCTTGCCTTCCTTTAGTAGTGGACAGTCAGGTCTGATATGACCCATCTTATTGCACTCATAGAATTTGTAAACCTTTTCATCCTTTTCTAACAAACTTTTAAAACCATTCTTCCTTCAATAATACATACAGCTGAGCCAGTTCCAAATCTGAATTGGGTGAATCAGAACTTTCTGGTTTCACCTTTATTTCTTTTTTCATCAGCTTTCTACTTTTTATCTGAAATGAACCTTTTAAGGTAGTGTCTTCTCTCCCATTGTTAAATCATTAACATGCGTTGATTGTCTGATAGCAGCAAAAATTCCATTCCATCAGGTTTTCAGTACTCTCAGTATTTTCAAGGCTTGATCAGCTTATTTTATTAGATCTCCCAAAGCAGTTATATTGTTGAAAATCGTCGTCAATCTTCCATTCATTTGGGTGATTCTTTCTCCTTTAAACTTCCTTAATGTATATAATTTCAGTTTGGTAGTAGCATACATCATCTGTCTAACATTGTATGTTCCTTCATTAGAAACCATAATTATCTGCCACATTTCACACAATGATGGCCATTGAGCTAATATGTTAAACTTGTCTGGTCCTAGACCACATATGATTGAATTCATAACCTTCAAATTCATGTCATACTCAACTTCTATAGATGCAATGTATGTTTCATGTTTCATTGTTATTTCATAAGGATTCAATATTTTTTAGTAGACTCTGTATCCGAGGTTTTTCAAATAGATTATCATTATTTATTTCAAGCATTTATAATTCTCACCATGGAACTATGGAGATTTGACCATAGACATTTATTTTCTTGCATCAACCATCTTGATCTGAGTATAATCCTTTAAAACATTTAGCTTTTTATAGTTTTTACAAAAGCTCCACCTCTATTACCTATTATGGGATCAGGTTATACTAGATATGAACAAGAGGGGGGGGGGTGAATTGTGCCTTTTTCAATTTCTTCGAATGATCTTGATTTGTCCTTTTATCTTTATATCAATGATTTAGAAGCATAAATATAAATTGAACATGATGCATGATGTATAGTGGTTCGGGGAACAAAAGGCCCCAAGTCCACTCCACCAATGCTCTACCCCATGAGCTTGGTGATTTTCACTGTCTAGTCCTCTTATCAACAGACCCATGCACAATAGAGTATATAAAGTTGAAACTTTTATAAACAAAAGGATAAACAGAGCCTTCTGGTTCATACACATTAAAAAATACACAGCTTATAATGAGAAGATTATAACTCAATATAAAAGTTTATAATGTTTGTTGAAAATACTTTTCCTTTTGTTCTTCAAAATTTCAAAAGTATGAAATTGACAGTAGATGGATCTTTATCTTCAGAAAAAATGATCTCCAGGTAAAAGTAGTTCTATGCGGATCTTGTTGTAGTAGATCTTGAAATATCATTCACAACTTTTTTTAAATTATTATCTTTTTATTATTTTTTTTAAATTTTTTTAATTTTTTTAATTTTTTTAATATCGTTCACAAAATTAACAGTAGTTGATTCAAAAAAAGTTATTTGATGTAGATTAGTAAATCCTCAATATAACAAATCCCTCTCTTTTTTGAAAAAATAATAATACAAGTATATATAGAATAAAGAAGAGAGTTCTCCTTTTAAAATTAGATCAACCAATGTTTCCTTTAGAATCATGATATTCAAAATGTTTGAATAGCAAAACAATCATAACTCCCCTACAAATTCGGCATGAAAAGCTTCTCATAAACTGATCCTTTGAATCTCATATAAATGGCTATAAATTAGTCAAAAACATTCTTTACATTCAGGCTCTTAATCTGGCATGCAATATGCCTGATAACATTATAAATACCATTGATTTAATAAAGTCATAATTTAAACAAGCGACGTCAAACATAGGGTTGAAATTCATAGCACACATTCTTTGAACGTAAGGTTCAAAACATATGGTTGATCTCAAATGAAAGGTTGTTCCCAAATGTTTTTCTTCATCTCTCAAACATACGGTATATAAACCATACTTTTCAATCAATCGTACAGTTGTTCATAAAATTAAGGTTGATGAACCATACATTAATCTTTAGATTTCAAATGTATGGTTGTTCACAAAAGTAAGTTCAATGAACCAAAATAATAAGAAAAATTCATATAATTCCATACATATGTACATGAACGTCTTCTATAACTTATAGATTTCCCAAATGCAATGTTCATTCCAAACATAAGTTTACATCCAAATGTATATTTCCTTCCAAACGTAACCTTCCTTCGATATGTAAGGTTCCTTCCAAACATAAGGTTACATCCAAACATAAGGTTCCTTCTTTCATACATTGCCGAAAATGTGTGATTGTTTTACCATACTTTTCTGATATCTCATAGAGTAAACACCGCATATGGTATGAAAATTGTTTCTAAAACATGCTAAAAATGATTTTTGAATACATTAGAAATTAATTCTCAATGTTCAAGTACTTTAGAAATGTATTTCTAGAAATAAGAATATAAAAAGTATTAAATTCATGAAATACACATAAAGAAAAATCATTAGGTTAAAAAATAAGGGTATTTGTGAGCATTAAAATCATCATAAAGAGATAGATTATTATTCTCAACAACATCCCCATTTAATAATAAAATATGTATTATTGAAAACAACACTTGCTCAACATTCCACACAAGATGAGGACACCTATCAAATATGATTTCGCATGATCAAGGAGATTGGTATGGGGCCCTAAACATGATTTTGATGGCTTATCAATGGACCATCACAAGATCAGACGTACATGTCAAAGGGCCTTCGTGGGGTCACTGCGCTGATCACATGAGGTGATTAACCCCTTTGCATAAAAAAAGCATGATCATGCCATTACAAAGGGTCTGACTATTTCCAGATTTTATTAATTTTTTACAAGACATTCATCTTTTTAAAATTGGTTGTATGTCAGAGCATTTCATGATCAATACTGGATCTCGTGATGTCAAGAGAGCTTTTTCACGTGAAGTTACTCTACATTTATGAGGTTATTCACATAATCTATGATGGATATTGAAACACTATCCAATGATCTTCATGGATAGTTGTCATAAATTTTTATAATGTGTTTAATGATAATTTATTTCTTCTGCAATGACATGTGATCATTAGCATGGACAACCATCACACATTTCTATGATGCATCACATGATCAGTGAGGTATCGTATGATAGTGTGTGAGAATTTTCATGGATAGTCTCCCCACTTTGCAGTGATTTCATAAGGGAACTACATGATTTAATGGAAATGTCATAGAGATTTTACATGACCATGAGGGGATTCTAATGATCGTCCAAATATCTCACAAAGTGCATCATTCATCAATGTGACCTTATTAGGGCCATTTGACCGCATTACCTCTTTGTGGTTATGCAAGCTTAATGATCCAACAACTTGATAATAATGTATCAATATTTAAACTCCCATCCTTTTTGGGGAAAACAATTCTAATTCTTTGTGTATTTCTTAGATCATAAAATTGTGGATTCTCATTTCGTGGGCATCAACACCATTGATGGAGAAGACACTACCAATGATATATTAAAAAAGAAGGTACTAAGGAATTAGATAATGAAACAATCTTTATAGATTTAAAATTATGGTGGATGATTTAAGTGTTTATGTATTGGAATTAAAGTTATATTTGAAATATTAAACATATATAAATTATTTTCTAAATAAATTTAGAGTTAAGGATTTTCAAGAATATGTTTAATGGTTTGATGAAATAAGAAAACATATTTAATAGAGAGGTATTTTTTTTACAGAAAACACATTATTGAGGGAAGATAACCATTAATATGATTTAGATTTTGTGAAAATAGTTTTTATTTTTGATAAATATATAGTTGATATGTATATAGTATATTTGATGGTATTGATAACCTGGGAGGTAATTAATTATTTTTTTGACAAAGTGGATAATGTTATAATGGATGGTGATTAATTATTTTTAATTTATATAATATATTCCATAGTTTATTATTTTATTTGAAGAATAAGGAAAATGTTATTTTTTAATGAATTCATATTTTGGATTTGTGTTTTTGGTTATTACCACATTTCAAGAGAATTAATGATCAAGGTATTCCTATTTTTAGTATGTAATATTACGTGATACCTTAATGAGATTAATATTATGTTAATTTTTAAATAATAATGAATTTATTTCTAAATATATGGATTTTTATTAGTTTAGATATATTTTTGAATTATTTTGAAGGTTAATAATTTATGGAATGGATTATGTTGACCTTTATTATTATTGATGATTTAAATAATAATTTATAATATATATCTATATTGAAAAACATGTGCTAATAATTTTGGTTTTATTTCACTACTATAGAAAGAACGAATGAATTAAAAATATTTTATAGATATTAGGATCCACTAAAAGTTAATTTTTGTTCTTTATTTAGTAAAAAATAATCATTCCATTTCATTTCACTGAATGACATTTGAAGTGGAAATCATTCATAGAATAACCAAATAATGAGATAGTTCATAAGAAATGGTATGAAATAATGTGTTTTTATTTTATCATTATATATATCTTCATAGTAAAAAATTACCTCAAATTTAGGAAAAATGTCTTGAAAAAAAGATTTCATCTTAATTTTATTTATATTGAACCAATTTCATTTTATCCCATCATAAATTTATGGGTTTTTGGTGGTTAATATTCTCATTACCATGTTATCAATCAAAACCTGTTATTACATTGGAATAAGTATTATCTTCCTAGTCCAAATTTATATTTCCCACTGTGGTTATCCTATTTGGAAAACATGTTTTGTGTTGTTTCAGATGAGGTTAATATTCTACCTTTTTATAAATTTAATATATTATTTTATTAACTAATTTTTAATGTTTGATTTTCATAAATGATTTTTCTAATTTCAAATCAACGATTACCAAAACCAAATTCAAATTTTGATAAATGAACTTATTTAATAGTGGTAGAATGTAACAACCCAAGATTTTATAATTTTTTTAATTAAAATATTTTCTACAATATGGTTCACTACACACAACACTATGTTTAAAAGATAAGTGACATATTGTTAAGATATTTTTATTTAATATTATAGTTATCACTAATCCATTGGAATATATGATATGGATAGGATATAATAAATCATTAAAATATAATTTTTACAAACACATATAAATATAATTATTTAGTTTCATGTTAATTTGAAATGGAAATAAAAACTATTTAAAATTATATAAAATATCTTTTTGTGATATATTGTTTTGTGAAAAAAACCAATATTATATCAATAAATTAAATAAATTACTTTTGGTGAATAATTTTAATAAATTTTTTATATTATTTATTCAATAATGTTTTTATGTTCATATTATTCTTTTTATATGTATAATATGATAGTTATACAAATTTTACTCCTAAAAAATATTTTTCTTCTAAAAACTATTTAGTTGCATATTTCACTGTTATTTTATAATTAATTTTTAAAATTTAAACAATTTTATTTTAAAATTTAATTTATATTTTTATATCACAATTAAAAGTCATTTATTGTTAATTTTTAATAATTCTATGAAAATATAATATTTTTAGTCATTTTGGAAACACTAATTTTATAATTTTAATTGTATTTTCCTTTAAAGAAATTACAAACCTAAAAATTTTATTAAGATTGTTCTAAAGGTAAATGTAATCTAATTATATATTTCTTAATTTGATTTTTTTGATTTTAATTTTTTTCATTGTTTAATTTATATTTTAAAACTTTTTATACTTATGAAAATTTTCTCCCCAAAAAAACTCATTTCATTGTATATAATGGACTAATATTCAGTTAATATTGGCCTTATGTTTTAATAAAATTTTGAAAAATATCTTCTATATCTAGAATCTGAATAACTAATATTATATAATACCATAATCATTTTTTTTAAATTAAAAAATGTAAATAATAAAAATTAGATATCATGGTTGACATTAAAATGGGTTTATGGGGCATTAAACTAATAAGATAAGGTTTAAAATGACCTAGAAACTTGTATAAATCCCATTTTATGGAGATATATCTACCTTATAATCCTTAATAATTTATATTGAACCATTTTATATCCATTTTGAATGTGAAAATTGTGGGTACACTTTATTCTTTTCTAATCAATGATTTGTGTCTCCTACCCCACATAATAAAGGGAAACCCTCTCCTATCTTCTTAATAGTTAAAAAACCCTATGATTCAACCAATAACTATCCCAATAAATTATTTATTTTTATCTAAACTTCATTGAGTCCTTAATTTCATTATGAAATGGTCTTATGTGTTTTGTAGGTGTAAACCAAAAGGGTCTCTCCAAAGAATATATACATTTCATATCTATGTGTTTTAATTTTATTTCACCCTCTAACCCATTAAAATATTATTCAAAAATTATAATATAATAAAAACATTATATTCCATATACTTATATGTTATTATGTTAATGGATTGACATACATCTAGCTCCTCTTACATCAAATCGAAAATGAAATATTTGATTGTGTGTTTGGAAGACTTCCACCTTGCGAACAGATGTAATTCATTTACCATTACCACATCTCACCACTGAATTTAATAATTTATTTAATATATTTATATTATATTTATGACATAATTATATTTATGTAACTAAAATATTAAACAATCCATCTTAATTTCTATACATTTTGAGTACAAAAACGTCGCTTGTGTGTATGGTTGGTGACCGCCTCATGAAGTGGTGTAATTTTTCTTTACTAACACATTTCATAGAAATTAATATAGATAGTACTAATGAAAAAATGTGATATATATGAAATTTATATTAATCTTGAAGGTTAATATATATTTTTACATTTACATCATTTCATCTGTCGATAAAATAGAAATAACATTCACAAATATATATAAACTATTATCTATATGAATAATGTAATTAATTTTATATAAATAACATTTACATATTTGTTTAAATAAAAATATAATGATTTAAAATGTTATTACCCAAAACCGGATTTTAACAAGAAATTGTTAATAAAAAAGTAAGAAAATGTAATTATTAAATATTATATGGTATGATAAATACGATTATGGTTTATTAATTTATTTTAAATAAAATTATATTTATTATACAAATGTTTTGAATGTGTATAACGAGACTCAATACCTAAGGTAAGGGATTTCTAAACTCTCTTTTATTTATGGGAGACATATTCTAAATTCACCACTCATTCCTTATGTTTGGTATATGTAATGATCCACATATATTTTATATACATATTATTATTGTTTTAATGATATTAAAATTTTCATTTTGTGTTATTCTTTACAGGGTATTATAATTCAAATGTTTCCAAAATGGCAAGAGATTTTCTTCTCCCTTTTATTTATGTGGGACAAATGCCTTATACAACACTTATATCTTTTTCATGTTTTATATATTACCTAGGAATTTATTTTACGATCTATATAATTATTATTATGGTATATAAGTATCCATGTAATGTTATTAAAACCATGGTAATTATGATTAAATATATACCAATGTAGTAAAGGTTTAATGTTACTATCTCATTGTTTATCATGATTGTTTATGATATGATTCCAATAATGAGATCACATGATGTAAATTTCATGAAACTCAATGATTTGACTGTCATATTTTTATTTTATAATGATAAATGTTTCCATTAATTTATATATATATTAAATTACTCTATATATTGAAATAATATATTTTCGAAAAATCGTCTTTATTTATCTTTTCGGACGAACAACATATTCCTCTCATATCCATGTTTTATTAAAAAGTTTTGGAGAATGTTTTTACATCTATATAATGATATTTTGGACCCATTTTTTACTTTTGTTAAATTTTTTTGAAAATAATATTCTAGTCATTTTTAAATAAGGACCTTTCTGCTTTTACAGATAATGTAGAAGGAATATTTGATTTATTGTGTATGTCAAGATTTATATTTCATAAAAATATGAAAATAAAAGGACTTAAAGCTTAATTTTAATATTTTCAATGATATTTCAAATTAAGAAACATTACCTAATAATTTAATGTAACACCCTAAGAATCCATGGTACGTTTCCCTTTGAGTAATGCAATAGCATGCATTGTACGCAACTTCGAGATTCTAACACAGCGCGATCAATCAAAGTAGCCATTTGGAATAGTAATACCCAATTTTTGAAATTTTATAGATTTTATCATTCAAAATGGACTTAATTTTCAGATTCGAAATATCAATATTATCTTAGGTTGAAATTTTGGTACTTTTTGGACAACTTTTATATTTCGATGAATCGTGAATATTACTAAATTTAAATTTAAAAAACTTTTTAAATGAAAATAATTAATAATGATAAATTATTAATTTGAGTGGTTTTAAAGTATATTTAGAATATATTTTACCATTTAATCAAATTTTTCTCATTGGACATAATTTCACAATTAAAATGGACATAAACAAGTGTCAATCTTTTGATAGTTATTATATCTTAAAAACACGGTTTTTGTTTTAACAATGGGAATTAATTTTAAATTAATTTCTACCACTTCGGTGTTTTCAATTTGAAAAAATGGAATCCGTATTTGGAATCAGGATTTCCAAATTTTGTAAATAGGTAAATTTTATTTTGAGTCATTTTGAATAATTACTTTGGTAAATATTTTATTTACCATGATTAAAGGTTAAATCTTGTAAATAATGGTAAAAACATTATATTATAATAATACTAAATTACCCTAAAACGTGGCCTAAACTTATTGGTTGATACATGTCCGACCATGGGAATATATGGGTCGATTTGGGGACCCAATGGATCCACTTGTAAGTGATAAGGACACTTTATATTAATTAAGTTAAAATAAATACAAAAATGACATAAACATATATCTTTTAGAAAAACAATTTTCACATTAGGATATATATGTTAGATTTTCGACTATAAATATTCATTAGAAATATAAAACGATTTCCTACATAATGTTATTTTATTTATAATATTTAGACATTTAATAATTAAATTTATGTATGACACAACGATGATGTAGTAATTACCTTATTAGTAAAATATTAAAATAAGTGATATTATAAATACCCAAATAAATATAATTTTTGAATTTTAATGAATTAAACGAATTTTATAGGTTAATATTACATGTTGGGATTGATTTATTTAACTTTTTTAGAAGTAATCATGCTGTTATGAGTTTTACAAGAATCAAATACAAAATCTTTTCAAAATTGACATAAAAGAGTTTTTAAAACAAATCTTATATTATTAATTTATTTTAAATTACATAAAATCTATGGTTCAGCCAAAGGACTAGTATAATTATACGTGTATCATTAGTGGACCACTTGGGGGTCCTTTGGTGGTATATAGTAAATTTATTAACTATATAATATAAAAATAAAAAGTGACATGGTAAGTGTCAAACTAATTAACCAAGAGTTAAAACTAAAAGATAAGGTAAATATAATGACCCAAACCTATCTAAAATATATTGGTTGAAATTATTTCGACCCATACCCACATTATACTTTTAATCATCCACTTTGGAGCCATTATAAACAGAATATTAATTTATTATAAATTAATACTTTAAGTTATTCTTAAAGATCCCCTCCTCCCTCTTATAAAAGGACACCACTTCTAACCAATTCTTCACACCTTCAAAGCCTTTTGGTTCGTCCAAAACCTGCCCAAATATTCTCTCAACTTTACTCAATTAAACCGAGAGGCCTTATTTTGATCATAAATCCAACGTAAGGAGTCCTTTTGATCAAATCAAAAGGAAGAACCTCAAGAAGAGGTAATGTTTTCACCACCCTTTTTCATGTTCCGTTTTTCTTCAACTTCTTCTTCCATTGTTATTTCCATTCTAAAATAATAACTCCAGTATCTTCTATATACTGTGTTATTATTATAAATATGGTACAACCATATTCATTATTCTATCCATCTTTTGCATGACTTGTCACCATACGTGCATACGTACGACCTACCGTCTCCAGGTTGTAGTGTAATTGTTATTCAATACACTATTATTTTGATGGATATAATAATTATGTGTAATTCATGTAAATAATTAATATAACATGATTATGATTCTTTATATATGATATACCATCCAATTATATATTATTTATATATCAAAAGATTGTAATTTTCGCCTGTGCGTACGTACGGACTACCGTCTCCACGAACGCGATAAGATTAATTCCCCATTGTATCAATTCAAGTATAATTCTCATTTGATGATTAAAAAATAATGTTTAAGGACATGATATAATTCTTGATATGATTAAGATACAACTTATCCACAACAAACACGTCTTATGTCACAAAACAATTAAAAGGAAACGAGTAAGTTAACACCCGAAACGACGATAATACTAATATTTTATTAAGAAATCGATGTTAAAAGATCATATATGATATCATATTAATAAATATGATTATTGTATAATTAAATAACAATTATTTCACCATTATACAGGAGATTATCCTACCATCAACCAAGTAAAAGTATAAGGTAAGGGTTTATTTCACAATCTCTTCATTATCTGAGGTTGTTTATACGTAATTATCTACTGGGACCTCTTTATCATCCACATCCATGTTTCTTAAAAATTTATTTCAAAACATTTTTAATATTTTACAGAATATGGGTTAAAGTTATTTATCCCCTGTTTGAATTTTTATAAGAAGTTTATAAAGGAATCATTTCGTCGTTTTCCAAACAATGTCCTTTTTAACCTTTTCGACAAAAATAAGGTAAGAATTTCTTTTTTTAACTTATACGGAGGGTGCGGATATTTTCCACCATTATAACATCGTCGAAGCTTCCCTTAAAATATTATAAGAATATTTTCAAAATAAATATTTTCTTTATGTTACTCATAAATGATTTTAAAATATAAAGAGATGTGTCTCGGAAAAAATGTTTTGATTTCATCTATGTCAACATCCTTTAATGGATTTTAAGTGTATTTGACGTTGATTTTTTATGATACAAAACTTCCATATTGTATTGAATTCTTTGTGATATGTTTGACTATGGATCTGCTATTTTTATAACATTCATTGATTATAGTTAAAGTACTGAAATTTTGTATGCTATTTTTAATACGAATGTTTATGATATGTTTAAACCTTTTCATATGAGGAATGTATTGGACATAGTAAGTGATGGGTCGAGCCCACTATTTCTCCTCGATGCATCGATAGGTCTAATGAGACAACTAGATGTGGAATTGGATGAGGCCCTTTCCCAATTTTATTTATGGTTTTTTCCGAGGCCTTGATCATTTTAGACGTCCTGGCCGAGGCCTTGAAAAAATGTTTCAGAATGTCCGGTATTAAACATTCCCCCATTATGGAAATAATATTGATGGTTCATGTTGTCATTCAACAGGTAGGATACCCATGATTATGTTTTATTATGTAATTATTTACTCATCACATATTGTTTCCATAAATGTATTCATGATTATTATTGGTAAAGGCATCTGGTTTCAATTATTTACCATGCTTAATATTTATGTCATTTTTCGCTATATTACTTACCCTTACCGAGCATTTGAGGTCACCCCTTTCCATGTTTTATTTTTCCCAGGATATGAAGAAGTTAGTTATGAGTGACCTGCAGGAATAATCTAAGAGGCTTGGATGCTTCTAATGAAATATATTATTGTTGTATTTCTCTCCAAGCTATAAAGTGGATCAAATGTATGAATCTTGTTTCCAATAATACTAAACTGATCGGTCTTTAGAGACATGATTTCCTTGTAATCATGCCAATGTTTTGTAATAATGCACTTACTCTGGGTAACTGGGGTCGGGGTGTTATAGTTGGTATCATAGGAAGTTTAGTACAAACCTTGGAAACTAGATTTTAGATAAACTCTGATTAGAGAACATAGCCCTAAGATAGACTTTGAGGATTAGTATAGAAGAAATTCCTAGAATTTTGGAATTGTAGAAATTTGGTGAGTTTTCTGAGCAATACATACTTGTCTGGATTCGAGCTGGTAGAGGCGTCTTTGGCATAGATGTACATAGGGGAAAAACCCGAAAACACCGCTTTGAACTAGACTCGAATGGGAACTGGTGCACGACAATGGGCCTTGCTGCACTCTTGGTTACGACACTCCTGGGGGATATGATGAGGATAATTCTCATTTTCTTTACAAACAATTATGAAGGGTTATGAGTATATACTTTATTATAGAAAACTTTTTTTAAGATTATGGATTATATCCATAAACTGTTGAATTTATGTTAAGTGTTTTAGAATTTTGGAATTATATATTTCGAATAATAAACAAATCTAGTTAATGCCATTGTTTAGAAATGGAACCTAGTGGAAGGAATGGAAACTGTATCAATTCACGCACTCTATGTAGGGATTTCCCTCCTTATCAAGATAATTATCGGGGAGCTAGTGATGCAACTGGTGCTGATCAGCTTATCACCATACTGGGACAACTCACTCAAGTTATGAACAATATCCTTACCCATATGGAGCACCCAAATCCACAATGTGGAGGATCGATGTTAGATCGCTTCATGAGGCAACAACCACAAACATTCAATGGGAATACATATCCCTTAGTTTCTGAGCAAATGGATAAATTAATTATAGAAAATATTCCATGCCTTGGGGAGTAGTGAAAGGGAAAAAGTTGTCATGGAAGTTTATCGCCTCACTGGAGATGCTGATCAATGTGGTCACTGATAAAAAAAATGAAGGAAAATGATGAATAATCAGATATGGAATGGAGGGAGTTCAAAGAGTTGTTCTTTGAAAAATACATTCCTCAAGACCATCAAGCAAATATGGAAAGGAAATTTCTGAGTTTGAGGAAGAAAGAGGATGAGAATGTTGCAAAGTATAAGGATAACTTCACAAGGTTAGTGAGGCATGCTGCTGATTATATACATAACCCAAGGAGTAAGATTAATTGTTTCTTTGATGGGTTAAAACCATTTCATAATCGAGCATTTGTCTCGCAAATATTCTCATCATACGAAGATATTGTCTCGTGTGCTATCAAGACGGAAAAGGAATTCTCTATGTCTTATGACTTTAAATCAAAGAAAGAGAAGAAGAGATCTGTTGAACACTCTGGGAAAGGAAACAACGAAACAGGGAAGAAGGGTACAATTGAATTTCCACCCTATGACAATTGGGGAAGGAAGCACCCTGGTGCCTGTCTAAAAGGAAAAAGAGTATGCTACAAATGTGGATAGAATGAAAATCTTGCTGGTGATTGTAAAGGAATGAAAGCTTCTATCGATGTTCCGTGATACAATTGCAGAGATATGGGACATTATGAAAATGAATGTCTTAAGCATCAAGGAATCTTACCTCAGAAAAGACCAAGGGATAAAGGCCAAGCTTATGCAATCACTACTGCTAAGGTTGAAGCCTCAAAAGACGTTGTGGATGGTAAATTAATGGTTTCGTCAAGTTTAGAAAATGAATTATTTGATTCTGGATCATCGCATTATTTCAAATATTCCAGGTTTTCTAAGAAAATTTGATATTTCCAATTTGATTTAACAAGGGAGTTGTCAGTTAAAACTCGTAAGGGAAGTATCATTGCATCGATGTTTTGTGAATCAGTCCCCATTAGAGCACATAAATGTTCTTTATCCGCTGATCTCATCACCATACCTATGATTGAATTTGATATAATCCTCAGTATGGATTGGCTTTTGGACCATGATGCAAAGATTTATTGTAAGAAGAAGGAGGTTACTATTCTTAATGGTGATGATAAGGAACACCTTATCTTTAGAGAAAAATCGTCGCCACCTAATTCTTATCTAGATCCACCCCCAGTAGATCAACTAAAATCAATTATCGGGGATGAAGAGAATGAAATAACTATTGGTGAGGAAAGGAATGTTCAAATAAAGGATGTACCTATTGTCAATGAATATGAAGATGTGTTTCTGGAAGATTTACTTGGACATCCTCCAGAACGAGATGTTCAGTTTTCCATTGATTTAATTCCTGGATGAAGGCCTCTATCAAAGACCCCTTATAGAATGGCCACTGTGGAATTAGTTGAACTAAATAAACAACTGGAGGAATTGAGTAATAAGGTATTCATTCACCCTAGTGTTTCTCCCTGGGGATCCCCTATCCTTTTTGCTAAGAATAAAGATGAATCTATGAGTTTGTGCATTGACTACAGGGATATCAATGCTATAACAATAAAGAACAAGTATCCCCTACCTCACATTGATGATTTATTTGAACAACTGTATGGAGATCAATACTTTTCAATGATTGATCTTCGATCTGGATATCACCAGTTGTGTGTGAAGAAGGAAGACATTCTGAAGACATCATTTCGAACCAGGTATGGGCATTATGAGATTACAGTAATTCCTTTTGGGCTGACTAATGAACCCACTATTTTCATGGATCTAATCAACAGTGCTTTCAAGGAATATATTGATGACATTGCAGTGGTATTTATTGATGATATCTTTTTATACTCCAAAAGCTACAAAGATCATGAAAATCACTTGCGCATTATATTGAAGACTCTGATAAGACATGAATTATATGGGAAGTTTAGCAAGTGTGAATTCTGGCTTCAAGAGATTTCTTTTCATGGCCATATTGTCTCTATGGATGGAATCTCTCTTGATCCTTCTAAGACATGAGCAATCCAGTAATGGCCAGCACCGATGAGTATAAACGAGGTATGGAATTTTATTGGTATAGCAGGTTATTATCGATGTTTCGTCCAGAATTTTGCCTGATTGGCTAACCCACTAACAAAGATCACACGTAATGGGGTTAAATTTGTTTGGAAAAAAGAGTGTGAAGAATGTTTTGAAAAACTAAAGATAATATTATGCAATTCTCTTATATTGAATCTACCATCGGAAATTACAGTTTTGTTATTTATAGTGATTCATCCAAGAAAGGACTTGGCTGTGTACTTATGTAGAATAATAGAGTTATTGCCTATGCACCACGATAGCTGAAAATTAATGAGCAAAACTGTCATACCCATGATCTTGAGTTAGCTCCTGTAATATTTTCTTTGATGATTTGGAGACACTATCCCTATTGTGAAAAATTTTAGATTTATATTGATCACAAGAGTTTGAAGTATATTTTCTCATAGAAATAACTCAACATGAGGCAAAGGAGATGACTTGAACTACACAAGGATTATGATTTCACGATACACTACCACCCGGGGAAGGAAAATAAGGTGGTAGATGCTTTGATTGGAAAACATCATAGATTTTTGAACAAGATGAGAGAAGAAAAGGATCCTATATACATGGATATAGTAAAGAGGGATATGGGAATCACCATGGATAGTGAAACATCAATACTTTTTCAAATGGTTTCCAATCCATATTTACTAGAAAAGATAAAGAGTTCTCAGACTGGTGATGAAGTGTTTCAAAAAAGTATTAAAGTTGTGAATGATTATAGATTGAATGAATTTTTCTATGAAGATGGAATTTTGAAGTTTGGGAAGAGAATTTGTGTTCCCAACATACCTGATCTAAAAAGTGAATTGTTGGATGATTATCATAGTTCCAACTTCTCTATACACCCTATAAGCACAAAAATGTATAGAGATTTGACGGAATATTTTTGGTGGGACAACATGAAGAGGGAGATTTCTGATTTTGTGTCAAGATGTATGGTTTGTCAACAAGTGAAATATGGAAGGCAACAACCTGGAGGAGTCATGAAACCTCTTCCTATACCTGAGTGGAAATGAGATAATATCAGAATGGAATTTGTCATGGGACTACCAAAGACTCGTAGAAGGAACGATGCAATATGGGTCATTGTTGATCATCTTACCATTTCATCACATTTTCTTGCTCTAAGGGAAGATCTACCACTTGAACGTCTAGCAAGACTATATATTAATGAAGTTGTGAGACTTCATGGAGTACCCATATCGATTGTTTCAGATCGTGATCCCCGTTTTACATCATGATTCTGGAAATGTCTTTAGAAGGCCTTAGATACTGAACTTTATTTGAGCACTGCTTACCACCCTCAAACAGATGGACAATTAGAATATACTATTCAAACCTTAGAAGACATATTGAGATCATTCTCACTTGACTTTCAGGGTATGTGGGATCAATATTTACCTATGGTGGAATTTTCCTATAACAATTGTTTCTATTCAAGTATTCAGATGGCACCATATGAAGCGTTGTACAGAAAGAGATGTCACGCACCAACCTTTTGGGATGGTGTTGGTGAAAGAAAACTTGTTGGACCGGAAATAGTGGACGAAATGATGGAAATTTTAAATGTAATCCAATACCACATCAAAGAAGATCAATGTAGACAGAAGAGCTATGCCGATAATTGAAGGAAGGATTCAGAATGTCATGTAGAAGATCGTGTTTTCATGAAGGTATCTCCATGGAAGGGAGTTATACATTTCGGTAAGAAAGGTAAATTGAGTCCCAGGTACATCAGACCCTTAGAAATTGTAGAACGGATTGGGGTTTTAGCTTACTGATTGACAATGCCGCCATGTCTCTCCAAAGTACACGATGTGTTCCATGTACCACTACTGAGAAAATACATGCCTGACCCAACTCATGTACTGACCTTTGAGGAATTGGAACTGGAACCTGATCTATCGTATTTTGAAGAGCCCGTCAGGATTCTTGTTATGAGAAAACAAGTGTTGAGAAACCGAACGACTCGTCTGGTAAAAGTTTTTTGGAGAAACCACAAGATGGAAGAGGCAACGTGGAAACCCGTGGAACTTATGATAAAGAACCACCCGAGTCATTTTATACAGTAATTTTCTAGAAATTTTGAGGTCCAAATTATTTGAAGGAGGGGAAAATGTAACACACCAAGATTCCATGGAACGTTTCCTTTTGAGTAATGCAATAGCTTTCATTGTACGCAACTTCGAGATTCTAAGACACCGCGATCAATCAAAGTAGCCGTTAAGAATAGTAATACCAAATTTTTGAAATTTAATAAACATTATATATCAAAATGGGCTTCATTTTTGGATTCATAATATCAATGTTATCCTAGGTTGAAATTTTTGTACTTTTTGGATAACTTTTATATTTTGATGAATAGTGAAAATTACTAAATTTTAATTAAAAACAACATATTTTAATCAAAATAATGAATAGTGATAAATTATTAATTTGATTAGTTTTAAATAATATTTAGAATATATTTTTACAATTTAATACAATTTTTATCAATGGACATAATTTCACAATTAAACAGGACATAAACAAGTTTCAATCTTTTGATAGTTATTATATCCTAAAAACAACCTTTTTGTTTTAACAACAGAAATTAATTTTAAATTAATTTATGCCACTTATGTGTCTTGAATTTGGAAAAATGGATTCCATATTTGGAATCATAATGTCAAAATTGTGTAAATAGGTAATTTTTTTTGACAGTTTGAATAATTACTTCGGTAAATATTTTATTTACAATGTTTAAAGGGTAAATCCAGTAAACAAGGGTAAAACAAATAATATAATAATAATAATAAATTACCATAAAACGAGTCCTAATCTTATTGGTTGATAATTTCTGACCATGGGCATCATTGGGTCGATTTTGGGACCCCATGGAGGCACTTGTAGGTGATAAGAACACTTTATATTAATTATGTTAAAATAAATACAAAAATGACATAAGCATATATATTTTAGAAAACCAATTTTTACATAGGGATATATATGTTGGATTTTCGACTATAAATATTAATTAGAATGATAAAACAATTTCCTAAATAATCCTATTTTATTTATAATTTTTAGAAATTTAATAATTATATTTATTTATGACACAACGATGATGCAGTAATTACCTTATTATTGAAATATTAAAGTAAGTGATATTATAAATACCCAAATAAATTTAATTTGATACTTTTAATGAATGAAACGAATTTTATAGGTTAATATGACATGTTAGGATTGATTTATTTATCTTTTTTTGGAGTAATCATGTTGTTATGATTTCCAAAAAAATCAAATACCAAATAGTGTCAGAATTGATATAAAAGAGTTTTTAATACAAATATTATATTATTAATTGTTATTAAATTCCAAAAAATCTAAGGTTCAGAAAAAGGACTTTTATCATGATAGGTGTATCATTAATGGACCACATGGGGGTCTATTGGAGTTATATAGTATGTTTATTAACTATATAATATAAAAATACAAAGTGACATGGTAAGTGTCAAATTAATTAACCAAGAGTTAAAACCAAAAGATAGCGTAAATATAATAACACAAACCTATCTAAAATCTTTTGGTTGAAAGGATTTCGACCCATCCCAATGTTAGACTTTGAATAATCATCTTTTGAGCCATTATAAACCGAATATTAATTTATTATAAATTAATACATTAAGTTATTCCTAAAGAACCCCTCCTCCATCTTATAAAAGGACACCACTTCTAACCAATCCTTCACACCTTCAAAGCCTTTTCATTCGGCCAAAACCTGCCCATATATTCTCCCAACATCCCTCACTTCAACCTAGAGGACTTAGGTTGATCAGAATTCCATACTATGGAGTCCTTTTTATCAAATAAAAATGAACAACCCGAAGAAAAGGTAATGTTTTCACCACCCTTTTTCCTGTTCCTTTCTTCTTCAACTTCTTCTTCCTTTGTTATTTCCATTCTAAAATAATAACTCCAGTATCTTCTATATACTATGATATTATTATAAATATTGTTCAACCATATTCAGTATTCTATCCATCCTTTTAATGATATGTCACCATACGTGCGTACGTACAGTCTACCGTCTCCACGTTGTGGTGTAATTGTTATTCAATGCACTATTATTTGGATGGGTATAATAATAATGTGTAATTCATATAAATAATGAATATAACATTATAATAATTCTGTATATATGATATACCATACAATTATATATTATTTTAATTTCAAAAGAGTGATATTGTCGCTCGTGCGTACGTACGGACTACCGTCTCCACGAACGCGATGAGATTCACTCCCCATATAATCCATTCAAGTCTAATTCACATTTGATGATTAAAAAATAATGTTGAAGGACTTGATAACATTATTGATATGATTAAGATACAACCTATCCATAACAAACATGGCTTATATAACAAAACATATAAAAGAAAACGAGTAAGTTAACACTTGAAACGACAATAATACTAAGATTTTATTAATAAATCGATGTTAAAAGATCATATATGATATCATATTAATATATATTATTATTTTATAATTCAATAAAAATTATTTCACCATTATATAGGAGGTTAACCTAACATCAACCAAGAAAAATTACAAGTTAAGGGTTTATTTTAGAATCTCTTCATTATCAGAGGATGTTTATACATAATTATCTACTGGGAGATATTTATCATCCACATCCATGTTTCATAAAAATGTATTTCAAATCATTCTTAATATTTTATAGAATATGGGTTAAAGTCATTTATCCCCTTGTTTGACTTTTTATAAGAATTTTATAAAGGAATCAATCCGTCATTTTCCAAACAAGGTCCTTTTTAACCTTTTCGAAAAAATTAAGTCATGAATGTATTTTTTCAACTTATACGGTGGGTGCAGCTATTTTCCTCCATTATAACATCATCTAAGATTCCGTTACAAGATTATAAAAATATTATCAAAATAAATATTTTCTTTATATTACTCTTAAATGATTTCAAAATATAATGATATATGTCTCTAAAAAAGGTTTCGACTTCATCTATGTCAACATCCTTTGATGGATTTTATGTTTATTTGAAGTTGATTTATTATGATACAAAACTTCTATATTGTAATGAAGTTTTTGGGATATGTTTTACTGTGGATGCGCTATTTTTATACCATTCATTTCTTATGGTTACATTATTGACAATTCGTATGCTAGTTTTAGTACGAATATTTATGATATGTTTAAACCTTTTCATATGAGGAATGTATTGGTCTTAGTAAGTGATGGGTGGAGCCTGCTATAGCTCATAAATGCATCATTAGGTCTAATGAGACAACTAGATGTGGAATTGGCCGAGGCCCTTTCCCAATTTGATTTATGGTTTTTGCTGAGGCCTTAATCATTTTAGACATCTCGGCTGATGCCTTAAAAAAATGTTTTAGAATGTCCAGCATTATACATTCCCTCATTATGGAAATAATATTGATGGTTCATGTGGTCATTCCACTAGTATAATACCCCTGATTATGTTTTATTATGGAATTATTTAGTGATCACATATTCCTGCCATTAAAGTATTCATGTTTATTATTGGTAAAGGAATGTTGTTTCAATTATTTACCTTGGTTAATATTTATGTCATTTTCCACTTATTTCTTACCATTACTGAGAGTTAGAGCTCACCCCTTTCAATGTTTAATTTTTCCAAGGATATTAAGAAGTTAGTTATGAGTGACTTGCAGGCATAATCAAGGAGGCTTGGATGCTTCTAATGAAATATATTGTTGTTGTATTTCTCTCTAAAATATAAATTGGCTCGTATGTATGAATCGTGTTTCCAATAATACTAAACTGATCAGTCTTTTGAGACATGATTTCATTTAATCATGCCAATGTTATGTAATAATTCACAGACTCTGGGTAACTAGGGTTGGGGTGTTAAATTTTAAAATATTCATATTTTTAAGAATTGTTTTCAAAATGGAGAGGATATTTTCCTCATTAATGTTTTGATCATATTTTATGGAATCTGTAATCATCACTAAAACAATTATTTGTGTTCCTTATGTGTTACTAGGGATAATATCCAATTTTATCATCCTTAAAATTTATATGGATGGTTAATTATTATTATGATGATATTCTTACGATACATGTTTCTTTTATATGGGTTCTTTTATGATTAATTGATAATAGTTTTATGAACCCCATTTCTTTTTCTATGGGTAATGATGTGATAAAATGTTTAGGAATCCCATATACATTCTATTGGTAATGTTATGGTAAATATTTTATGATCTTGTGCCACACAAATTTATTGACCGTATAATGGTGAGAGCTATATCTCCCAATAATTTATTGAGTAATTATTTTATATGTTATTAGATAAAAATGTGAAACAAGTCGACATTCTTGATCCAAAAGAGAAAACATGGAAATAGCATTGATCCATACTAGGAAATAAGATGATGAGATATACACAAAATGTGTTGAAGGATGGTGGTCTTGATCTATAATGGGAAACATGATGATAGACATGATATAGAGTGTGAAATAATCTCATGGGATTGATTTACAATTGAATACATGCCAATGGGATTTATATATAATGGGAAATAAGTGATGAGGCCACATAAAAAATATTTTTTAATCATGGTAGTCATCCATGACAAATTAAATATTTTATAAAATTATTTTAGTGCCAATGATTTTGGCATGAGTATATGGCTCATGGATTATGAGGATTTCACACTCTTTTGAACCATGTCATTCTGTAGGACAATCCTTGATTCCATGACATATATTTATGATCTATGAATGGTTTTTTATAAACCTTAAAATTTATTTTCATGATCTAATAATCATAGGTATACATTATTATATCATATTTTCAAAAAATGAATTATTCTATTTTTACCCATACTGAGAATAAATTCTCACCCTTTCTTATCTTTCTATTTACATTGTTATGATGAAATATTCTAAGATGGGTATGTTTATAATGAATATAAAAGTGGGATATATTTATGGGATATATTTATGACATTTCATTAAATAATTAGGTTTTCCACCTAGTCTCCAATGATACTAATATATGGTTTTGATACATATATCTATGAGATGTGATGAATATAAAACAAAAAATATATAATATTTTTTTTATGAAAATTCATTGTAATTTTTTTCAAAACCACTCAATATTTTAAGGATTATTTTACAATTTACCCATGAATTTAGAAAAAAACTATTTTCCTAATATTGTGCAAATTTCTTTTTAAAAAATTGATGATTTTCAACATGGAAAGTTAAATTTCTTCATGAAATGTTCCTTGTGATCTTACAAAATCATTTTCAGACAAATATAACATCCATTGATGTTATAAATTCATCATTTGGATTATATCCAATGATACCATCCTTATTCATTCTTAGTATGGTTAATGATTAATATTAAAATATAATTATTAATCCTATTAATTTTCGATGAGTTATTCTATGATTAAAGGATGAAATGTTTATCAAACCATTTTCCTTTTTGAAGTTGTGATATAATGAAATGTTGATGAATTTTTGTTCATTTCAAGGATTCTGATACGAAGATTTTTTATGATCTTATAGAACACATAAGTATTACTTTCATTACATGAGGGGTAGAACCTTCATATACCACTAATTCATTGGATAAATATGTATAACTCATTAGTAAATAAGTTATATATGATCATAATTTCAGGTACACAAAATTATGTCTTGCATAGCTTTAGTGCCGATAAGAGTATGTATAAGCATAGTTTTCATTTTCATAATGTTTTTTATGAGCCTGGTTTCATGTCTATATTGTTTTTTAGGTACCATCTATCCGGTCAATAATAACAGAATTATACCTTCATTCATGTATATAAGGTTATGCATAGACCTTGTATCATGTCAAGAAGTTTATGTGTTGGGATGATCTTATGTCCATATCATAATTATTGAACCTATTTCTATTTATATATGTTACCAATGTCATAATAGTATTTCCTCACCAAATAAAATGGTTTTATTCCGATGTTTAGTTCTCATAGATCATGTTATTTGATCTCTTTATGATTCTTGTCTTATAATCTACCTTGATATATTCTATGACTTCTGTTTTGGAAATATGATATGCATGGTATGGTTTTGAAATTATATTCTCATGTTCTCATACTAATATTGTAATATTTTGTTGATGTCTATCATTTTCACCCTTATTAAGAATCTAAGATCATCCTTTCTAATTCTATATTTCCCCATGTTATGAAGAATGGTTTTATTTTGGGTATGTCTACGATGTGTGCTGTGTGGGAATATATTTACGGTAGATGTTGATGATCCTTCAAGAATAAATAAAATATTATATCGAGACCTGAATAATAGAAACATTTCTGGCCTTCAAAAATGTATGTGTGAAAATCATAGAATATTAATCTAAAAATGTTGTATTATGGTATTAAATTTATCGTTCTTCCCACTTCTTGGGTTTTATCAAATTCTTATGATATAACCCTTGATGGAAGGTAGATATGCTGTCCAATACAATGAATTTAGTATCTCATAGTTATTATAATTATATTGCACTGAAAATGAATATAACTATAACATATAATAAGTCTATATGGAATTCTAATGTGAATAAATTATAGATAAATGTTAAAAACTATTCTATAATAAGTATCTAATATACCTAGTTCTCAAAGACTCTTAACCATTCATTCATGGGGTTGTGAAATAATTTTTGAGATGTAATGTATAATTTATGGAGATTAAATTAAATAAATATATTTATAGATTTGTTAATATCAATTAAAATTATATCCTATATATAGTTATGTGTTTTTAGCATTAGATCAAGGCGTCTGGGTCTAGGGTACCATAATGATTGAGGAATTTTTATATATCATCAACATTATCTTGTGTTTTTAATGATTTACGAACACTAATAATTATCTCATATTCATAGGATATATAATGTTTATGAGAATATGGGTAACATCATAAATTAATCCATATTCCATTACAATGGGATCTAGCCTTTAATATATTAGGATCTAGGTTTTACTGAACTATCTAAAACATTCTCCATGTGTATATTATAGTCAAATTATGTCAATATATATTTGAAATATAACCCTAAAATTTAAAAAAAATAACACAATAATAATTCTATCTTGAAAAAGCTATCAACCATGTTATATTTTACTCTGAGAATCAGGTTCTTTTTATTTTAATGATTTGGAATATGAAGGAGGAATTTCATGTTAATTGCCCCAATTAATTCCATTACCACTGAGTTTTAGGGAATACAAATTATGAGATCTTCATATATAATTATTGGATTTGTAAGAAGACATATAGAGCTACAATGGACCCAATTATAACTATAACCTGTCATTAGAAACATGAATACCCAGAGTAGAACATGCATATATGATGGTAGAATCAATGAAATATCTTTATCGATGTTAAAAAACATGTCCTATTTCTTTAATCCCGAGTGGGTACCTATGTATTTTATATTTTTCCTAAATTTTAAATTGTTTAATATTACATAGATGATTAATATTAATGATATATATTTGAATAATTAAAAAATTAATTTCATTACAACCAATTTTTTGGAAAACATTCTAAGCGTGGTATACCTTTAAATACTTGCATCAAATAAAAACAGATACTGTCCTGATAGAGCTGTAAATGTATAAAAAATATACATCATGTGTGGATACCATCATCCCTCTTATAAATATGTTTTACATATGATAATTCATTTTATATTCATGGGTCCTCATTTCATGAAACTATGTTTCTCAACACCCTTGCTCTCTTTAGATGACCCTAATGTGCATTCCAGTTATGTTTTCATTGCATGACAATGAACAGAATAAAAACATGGTCTTAATAACATGACCATAAACTGTATTACATGTTGTTCGTTTTAGGTGTCCTAATACTATATGACACATTATCCTTCATATATGACATTAAACGTAATGAGTTTTTCCTCATTGTAATACTATAAATTTCATAACACGTTGATATTAGAAAAAATAATAAACTATGAAACTGTATATATATTCTGTACAACCTTGATCAATTAAAGGTACATAAAAATCTCAAACACAACAAGATTATAATATCTAGATAGTTCACATCATGAATTCTATTCAAAAATGAATCTATGAAAACATTTAATACACCCATGAATTTGAAAAAAACCATTTAGGTATGTTTTCATGCAATATTCATATAGTAATATGCAATCTCCATTTTAAAAATAAACTTATCGATTGATTTCTCTTCCCACATGATATATAGTGATTAATAGATAAAATATCCTTATGTTAACCACCTGTTATAGGCTACTGTTCCCATTATTAATTAATTAACCCTACCTGTTCTTGGATTCCCATATTTGACATTTGGTATTCCATTATCTTTCTTACAAATGGATGTGACTACAATTTTTAATAAATACATGTTTCTTGATTAAAATTACAATAGTGTAAATAGTGAATCAATAATATCTTATTCTAATAATTGTTATAAACTACACTTACTATATATTTCCCTAAACAGTCTAGGAGTTTTGTACTTATGGTTTTTACAAATGTGAACTGGCTAGTCTGCATTCATATTTGAAAGCTCTTATTATTATTTCTATAAATAAAATATCCCCTATGATTACTCTTCGTAATATAGGAATAAACTGTATGAAATTTTGGTCCAATATATAAAACCATAAACTATACCCCACCATATAGTGTTTGTGACTTGAATTTAAGCTATGTATCACACAACTTACATCGATACCCCTTCTATAAGTAAAAAATTGATATAATATTTTCAAGGATGAAATACTATAAAAGAATAACCTACGAATAAGTCATGTAATTTCCCAAAAATTTAAATATTTCAATGGATTAGAAGAATGTTGTAGAATATAATAAATGAGTGTAAATGATCATGGGTACCAATATTCAAGCAGTAAAAAATCTAAGATACAATTGATATGTACTTAAATCATGGAAAAAGATTTTTTCAAATTCTCATTCCTATATTTGACCTAATTTTTCATTTGTTCTCTCTATATGATGTTAAACTAAATTGAACAAATCAACGTCATAACATCATGAATTATAAACCCCCTTAGTAAAATATATATGACTATAAAATATACTGATCATTTAAGTACTTTTCAAATGACTTTATATTCATTGACACCAAGTCTATATTGCATAAACATAAGATATGTTTCTTACCATAATCACGTGGTATATCTATGTAGGAGTCCCTTTTAAATTAAATAATGGATTTTTTTTAAACCTTAGTTCTACAAATATTGAGGTTCATCTATTATATAAAAAATTAAATTTTCCAGGAAATGATTGTGTCCTGAATTTTATTCCCAACAGACATGTAGTGATGCTCAAATATCCTATCATTGGCCTATCCATAATTGTTTTTTATCATTTTAATTTTATTCTAAAGATTTATAAATTCAAATTAGTTTTTGCCTCTCCAATATTAGTGTAAAACTTGTTTTCACATACGTGGTTTTTATATCGCAATATTTACTAGCTCTCATTTTTTGGACTGTGGACTAATTTATATAATGTTCTTTTGACCCCTCTTATATAAAATGGAAATATCAATTAAAAAAATTATCTTAGATTCATATATATTTTTTAAATGGATAAAAAATACCTTTCTATATAATATCAATATATAACCAAATCCGTTTGAAATTTCTATTTATCAGAAATATATTCCATGTACTATATATCCGGGTCACTATAATACATTAACAAGAATTATTAATAGTCCATGAAAATAATTTTACATGTCACCCTTTATATAATGAAATTAATAGTTTCATATGACTAAAAAAGTAATTTGGAGATAAAGGATTAAAATTTCATGGTGGACTGAAAGGACACAATAAGAATGTTATACAACAGAAATATGTATTTCTGATTAACTCATACTATATAGTAGAAAAGATCCAAAATCCACTATAAATATATTTTTATGATAATTTCCTCAATCAAATGTTTTCACTATAATTAAGATGATATTTCACCACACAAAATTCAATAATTAAACCTTACAAAAATGAACATACAAACAATATTAATGATGGTTTGAAAAAAATAACACATCCATAGTATAAAAATATAAGAATTATTCATTATGGAGATTGAAGAAAATATAAAACTCATAACTCACATCCTATCAATGTTATAATGTTTCAGAAAATGATGTTAGAATCTCTAATCAACATAGCAGTGCAACCACCACCACCAGAGTGAGGTCATTACCTCTATTTTTATATGACATTTTCTAGTCAGCCATTTTCACTTTTATATGATATTTAGAGTAAAAGGTTTATTTATTAGGTAAATATTTGATACAATATTGAACTCTCTAATGACATAAAATATATGTTCACTTTGAACACAACCAGATTATTGAGTTTCCAACCTAATTAATACCTTTTATGGAAAATATAATTGATGTACATCATCCAATAGACTTCAAATTAGGGACTTCATTTGACGTAAATCTATACGGTGAAGGATTTCTGTTCGATCACTATAAAAGTGTATTTTCAGAAACATTCATTTACAGATCTAAGTTCTAGGTCCTCTGTCTAGAAAACTATATACATTGAAACTAATGATTTTTCATAAAATAAAATAATAATTCACAAGAAAATATCATTAGGATTCCATACTTCTTTAACTAAACGCTTAAGCAGATCATTTTTCTCATTTGTGTAAGGATATTTATCCCATATAAACAACCATGTCCAAATGAGGCATAGTTTTTCCACATTCATTATTAGACTTACACTTTTGAAAATATATTATCATGATTTTACTACCCAAAAATATTTTCTATATCCAATACATTATCTTCCATTGAAATTCATATAAATTGATATTTCAAGTAGATGTTCTTTCTACAGATATGAAACAGTTGATTTTCTACAGGATTAATGAAATTCAAGACATCGCTGAATAAATTACTTGTATATGATCCCATACCATATTCCATTATAAATCAAATCAACTATATCATCTCTTACACATCATTTATAGTATAATTATAATCTAGATTAATTATAGATAAAGTAACAACTATCCTCAATTGAGACATCTAGAAGACCCTTATTCCATCAAAATAAGACAATTTTTTTTCAAGTTTGTGTCCATCCATGTCTCCAAAAAAATAGTCATCAATAAAACACTTCAACATATAATCATCCCTAAATCATAATGATTTATAATTTGACCCCATAATGTGTTTAATGGTTCATTTTATTGGATCCCAATGTTTCTATCCATGATTTGATATGAAATATATAAAAAATACCACTAAAAAAATTCACATCGTATGACAACCATTGAATAAATAGAAAATGAAAAAACTAAAGATAAAATAACCTTACAATAATGTGTACATCACCATACATTGATGTATTATATTCATTATAATGTTATCAAATTCAGGTGAGGGGGATTGATATGGGTTTACAACCAGTTATTCTGAATATTTAATGTATATTCTTAATGAATTCTATCTAGTATAAAATAGGACATCCAATTTTTCAATCTCTCTTAATTGTCATCCCCATGATAATCAAGGATCATCTGAGGTTTTTCATATCAATCATACTATAAAACATTTTACTAAGTTCCTCAATCTAATAAATCCCAAAACAAACAATCAATATATCAAGAAAATAAAAAAATGCTTTGACATATGTCGATTTCCCAATTACATCCTATAGGAAATATAATATGAATCGCAAATACAAAAAAATTTATCAATCAAAAGATTGTACAACTTCTGATTCCCTATTCTTGTAGTTTACCTCAATTTATAAATGAATCATTTCAAACTAAAAAATAAATCCTCCTTAAAATGAAATTTGCATCCCTTTGGATGAACTAGGTAAATTTATTCCATAAAATCTACATGAATAATTTATGTCCTTACATCCAATTTATCCATGTATAGATCATTGGATGAATAAATATCGTGCACAATTTTAATGATTCTGTAAATCACCACTTGTGAGAAAATTTTACGATATCTTATCCCTTCCATTTTTGGAAAACCCTTCACCACCAATTTTTCTTTTCACCATTTACATCAATAAACTTCAACCTTCAAATGAAATACACTTCTATTTTTCAAATATCATTTTCTCTATTGAGGTTCATTCAGCTCCCACATGTCATTGATATTTATATAATTCATATATTTTTACATGGATGACTCCCACTATTTTGATTCTATATGTGTAACAACAAATTTATTGCATTCCAATCCCTTGACATCCATTAGAAGTTAAATGATCGTATCAATAAAAAACATATGAATTGGTTTTTTATATGAGTGGATATTCTTAGGAAAACACTAGATCCATCTGTTGGAACATCTCTATTAGTTAGTCAATCACCTACAATTTCTACATCTGGGTTTCTTATTGTCATAGCAGTAGCCTCTAAATATTCCATTTATTGTTATGATCAATTAATTTTTTCTGTATACATTTCTCTATTTACATGAACAATAATAGTTGATCTAACCTCAAAATCCATCTCATATAATTTACAGTCATTATATATATGTTATTTATATAATTCAACATCATTTAACGTGATAATTTTTTTCTTTTCATCATCCCAAATAAAATATAATAATTTTATCATCATCAAATCCAAAGAAAAATAAAACTATTGATTTTATCTCCATAATTTCACAATCATTGGAATTAGTATGAGAATACGTCCAAATAAATTTAGATAATTCACATATAATATCATTCCAAAACAATTTTCTATAGGTATATATTGTGCCAAATATTATTTCAGAATTCTATTCATCATATATGTTATTGTATATATAGCCTATGTTCAAATTCTTTTAGGAATTCTAGGGTGAACCCTCATACTCTAAGATATCACGTACAATGTTAGATTCGTCATTCCAGCTACTCCATTATATTTTTATTGTTTCTTGAATAATCATCTCATGCTAAATGTAATTAATCCAATAAATTTTAAAAAAGGTGTGTTCAGAATTCTCTCAACCATTGTTTATTTAGAGACACGTGAACTCTCATTCACATTTCCGGGCCAAAACCATCCATTTAACAAACAACAAAAACACATCATATTTTTTCATAATGAAGTAGAATAATAAAATTAATGTTACATCATAAATTTAGTTGAGAAATTATCGTGATTCTCTTTTAGTATCAAATAGTTTTGGACCCCAAGTATCGAAATAAAAAAGTTCCATCATTTGATTCCTTTTATTTCTACCATCATTGTAAATGGAAACTATACTTTGTCTTCCTAACATGTATGGTGAAAATATTACATTTTCAATGTTATTTTTTTTAGTTTTCCACTATCAAGTATAACAATAAAATTATTTCAACTTAGTTAGTAAAAAATAAAGTGACCCATTTTTGGAGAATCCGTTGTGGTGCCTCATATCACTGCAAAATTATCCTTGCTTCGGGACATGTACAATGTTACATTATTTACATAGAAAGAAAAGAACCATATAACATTTTTTGATCATACATAAGCCGTTTAATATTTTCATTATGAAATCAACATTTACATATATTTTTATTAATATAAGGTTCTTCTAGAGACCTCAATTGTGTATAACATATTTCAATTTCATGGAAATTTTATCTTTATATTATTCGTAAGATCACCATTCTCAATTCTATTAAATTATATATCTTTTCCATGATGTACATTTTCCAATATTCCTTGTACATATTCAACTACTCAACTACACCCAACAGTTGAATGAACTGATTCACCTAAGTCAATATCCTATGAATCTTTACGAATAATAACAATCATTAAATAAATGGAGCCTCTATCCATTTTAATTACTATATTTATCAATATGAATGATAAATCCTTCATATGGTTCCTTAAATCATTATTGATATTTATATTTTCTCCAGAAACCCATCATATATGACCTAGACCAATTAATTTCCCCAAAGTTATTCATTAGTACTTATCATTAAAATATTTAATATATTTTAGGTCATTTTTATGAGGTGAACACCCATATATTGTAGTATTAAGTTCATATATCAATAGACTATGTACGTATTCTAAATCAACTCATCATACAAGATACCATTTTGAATTGCATAAAACATAATATCTATCCTCCAAATGTATTTGGTGACTATTATCATTATGGAATCCCAACTTTTAGGAAGTGATGAAAGAAACAAAGAACAAAAATCACCTATGAAATATTATTTCACAAATTTAAGATAACCTCGATTAATATTGAAGTAATTTATATGAATTTTATATAAGTTTTTGATTTGATAAACTATAGATAAACAATCTTCTCAATATGAATAAAAATTTTTAGAGTTGTTTTGTATTATATATTTTAGCTGATACTTTCATAATTTTTGCATTAGATTAGTTATAATTATTTTTAAATGAAACTATTAGACTAAGGGGAATCATGACTATGGAAAATCCATTCATATCTAACCACTAACATTATTTCTTCTATTTCATTTGAAGATATTTTCCATAAAAGATGCATCTATATAATTACAAATCTAAAATTAGCAAATTTAATTTATCTAAATTTTATATTCCCTACATGGTATTTATCGATATGAAACTTACCATTTTCTTAAGTCATTCATATAGATAATAGAAAAAACAAATAAAATTATAGAAACTTTCTTGAAATTATGAGGATAAATCTGAATTTAGTGATTCATTAGTAAATATTCCATTGATACCACTTGATGGGAGAGTAAGGATAAATACAGGATCCAATGAACTAGATCAACACACCAAAAACATTGTACACTAGAAAGATGACTATCCAATTACTTTAGTATATGAATTGCAAAATATATAGACACAACTGAACAAGTGATTTTTATATATCCTCTTTCTTAATGATATTCACTAGAATTTTGATGTGATTTCACAAAATCACTACAAAAAACTCTTACAACACATTTTTCGAAAACAATAAAAAAATAGAAATATAATATTGACATGGTTAAAAAATATCATATATATATATATATGAGAAAAGGGCAAAAATTTACATTATAGTGAGACAAGGTGATAAAAAATCGTCACTCAATTCCCCTAAACATTACAATGTTTCATAAAATGATGTTTTAGACTCTTGTCTTCTTATTATTGAAATCACCACCACCATTGTCGGGCCACCCCTCTATATATTGAGCTCTCTATGTGATAAATTATTTGAATTGTCATTAAGGATTCACAGTCAACCTATCGTTCACTTGGACAATCACTAATGCATTTTTTAACCATATAATGACATCCAATATTTAGTCACCAAAAATGAAACCAAATCATTGAGTCACCACCCTAGTGAACACCATTATTTGAAACTCTCTTTGATGGTCACTACAGGATGGACTCTACAATATAGACTTTGTGTAATCTAATCCATTTATATAATCCATATAATAGATATTTTACTAGAGAAGTTTGCATATGACCTCTATAATAACTATATAGATGGTAAAATATATTTACATATCTCTCTCCAATGATTTTCATCTCATAAAATTATGTCTTGTGAACCGGAAGAGTTACTGAAAATCCCCATAAAAGTAACATCCTATTGAAATTTAATTCCTCTAATTGATAGTTCCCCAAATGTCACATACTATTTCCTTGTGGTGAGGATATAATCTATCTATTATGGATGATTGACATATTCAGACAAATCACCATCTCAAAAGCATCGATTTAATATATTGAGTCATTATTTAGCTCATCCAACATCCAAGGGTTAAAATTGAATTGAAATAAATCAATATTTTGTACAATATTTTATTTCATGTCCTATTAAAATAATATATAATCTAGTTTACTTGAAGAAGAAAAATTTACCCACAAGATCCTATGAGATTTAACATAACCAACATTCTATTCAACGTTGTTGGTTATTTTAGTCGATGGTTGAAGCACTCTTCATTCATGTTGGGTTAGCTTTCATTGATTACATGATGAAGAAACTTCTTATATATAATTTCGATGAATATTTCAATTGAATAAAATACACTAAACTTTATTCAATGTTACATGACAAAAAAAATGAAGAACACATTTGGTTTAAGATGAATATATTTAAAAATCAAAAAAATGTTAATCCAAATAACTATAATGTAATCTATATAAAAAGAGGCTTAAATCACATCATGTCACAAATCTAGAGAGAGTATATTTAAAAAAATGTGTGCATTCATCCATCATGATTGTTACTATAGTACATACGAAATATTTATTGAAATAAAGAAAATGTATCATATATATTATGAAATAGGAAATTAGTCTCACTTAAATCAAAGTCATATTAACTTGGATTATAAATATAAGAAACACATATCACTAAATTATGATGACTTCTATTAAATCTAATATTTTCTCTATTATTCAACATGACAGTAGATATATATCCTTAATCATGTCTGGTAAACTTAACATGCATTTTATTAAAACCCATTCAATTATAAAATGATCCATGTTACAAGAGAATAATGTATATAAATCTTCTTCCAATCATTATGACTATACTTTATGAAATATATATTTAGTCCATGTTTTTACCCTAAAATATATGGAATATATTTTATACAAGCTACATGTTATTAAAAACAATGATTCCGTTCATTTAAACAAATAATACCTTAATCAATGAAAAAATTCATTATCTTTATTACATAACAATAAACCGAATGCAGCCCTTTTCCATTTAATTCAATTTTTTATAAGTGTTAATATAGAAAAATACTCATTATGATTAATACCCTAAAAACATATATTATGAAAATGTAAAGTAATTATTTTTATTTCTACCTCACATGATTAGAAAAGTTTAGAGAAAATATATAATGAGATGAAATATCTAGGTGGACATTCATATGCCCTTTGTGAATGTTTATATATTCTCTATTGGTCCCTGAATCTTGGAAAAAATTAGAGAAATTTAATATCATAACCAATTCACATTTTGGGGCACAATTTACATCATATATTTTTAAACTACATTAGCACCGCATGATTTCATAGTATGTTATTTTCTTTAATGTAATTAAATACCATGCGCTACATGCTAGACCGAGTTCGAGTGCACCAGGACCTAACAAACTAGTTGTTCCAAAAATTGTTACGATTAGTATTAACTAAAGTTTTAATATAATATACACCATATATTTTAACATCCCTATTATGTGTTTATTAGAATGAATATATCAAAAAATTCAAATTTTCTGATAAAAGAATTATTTTTTTCAAAAAAATAAAATTTACAGCCTTTTGATGGAAAACCCTTTTTAAATCCCAAATTTAACACTTATATATATTAAATTTGACAAAATAAACTTCTTATTTGGAATCAGGACATAAAAATTTAGTTTGGACAAATATTCGGTGCTTTTCTGAAAATTGTTATATTTTAAATAATTATGAAAAATACTAAATTTTTATTAAAAAACTTTTTTATTAAAAATAATTTAAAGTCGAAAATTATACATTTGAATGGTTTTGAAGTATAATTAGATATTAATTTTTTTCATTTAATCCAATATTGGTCAATGCACGTAATTTTGCATTTAAATTGGACATAAACACATATCAATCTTTTGATAGTTTTTACATCTCACAAACCAGCTTTATAGTTTTGAAAAAGGGAATATTTTATTAAATTGATTAATAATACTTATAGTTTCTAAATTTTTTAAAATAGATATCTTTTATGAATTTGGAAAATCAAAATTATCTTACGATGAATTTTTAGTATTTTTATGAAAACTATCAATTTTTGATGAATAGTGAAAACACTACATTATTTTTTAAAACCGACATTTTATTTCAATAATTATTTATTTTATTTAAAATTAAGATACATCATAATAGATAAATAATATCTATATATGTTCAATGAAATTCATTGAAGTAATTATATAATTTAATTAGATGTAGAAAAATTTTATTTAACATTTTAACGTCTTTTACCCACCTTCTAGGCACATTTGCAAATTTTCATAAACAGTAATTTTACCACTTCTATGAATTAAATATAAAAAATCTCGGACACAAAGTTAAAATTAGTAAGTTAAATTTGGTTCAATAAGATGAAAATAATTTTTGGTGAATAATAACTTTGGAATTTAATTTCACACAGTTAAAAGTAAATAGGGTATTTTTATGTCAAAATGATATTATAATTACTCTAACACATGTCCTAATTCTAATGGATACGTTTTTTGACCAAAATCAACCATAGGAATATAATATTATACTCCTTGATAAACATTGAGTAGATTTGGACATTTATTACTATTTTATTTAAAGAAGATATAAAAGTGTTAAATTCGAATTTTAATAACTAATCCATATTTAATATAGGGTTATACATAAGATAAATTCTAATATAAATATGCATTATAAATATACAAAAATTTCATAAATAATGGTATTTTATTTATAATTTTTAGACAATAAATAATTAAATTTCTTTATGACATAATGAGGATGTAGTAATTACCTTATTAATGAAAGATTAAAATAATCGATATTATAAATATCCAAATAAATTTAAATGGAGAGTTTTGATGGATTAATCTAATTTTATAGGTTTATATGACATTTTAAGATTGATTTTATATTTTTTTCGATGTAATCATGTTTTTTTGACACTAACAATAACTAATTTCTAAATAGTGTGAAAACTAATGCTATTGAGTTTTTAAAACAAATACTATATTATTAAATGATATTATTTTCCTAAAAAACTATGTGTCGTCCAAAGGACTCATATAAGGATATATATGTCATGAATGAACCATTATTAAATCACTTTACTTCTTATGGTAAGTTTACTAACTATTTATTACAATAATACAAGAATACATGGTAAATGTTAAATTGTTTAACTAAGAGTTAAATCTAAATGATAAGGTAAACATGGCAACCAAAAACTGTCTGAAACTTATTGGCTCGGAGGTTTTAGACCCATAACTACCTTATCCACTAAATAAATCTTTTTTGATCCATTATAATCCAAATATGATTGTATAGTAAATTAATATTTCATGCTTTTCCAAAAGTGACCCTCCCCTCTCTTAAATAGGGTACTTCTTCTTCCCTCAAAATCAAACCTCCAAAGCCATTTGGATCAGCCAAACCTAGATCACATATTCTCCCAAATAAACTGAATTCAACCTAGATGCCTTACTGTGATCATAAATCCATTCTATGGATCCCTTTTTATCAAATCAAAAGGAAGCACCCGAAAAAGAGATAATAATTTCATCCCCAATTTCAATGTTATTTTCATCTTCCACTTCATATTTCATTGTTGTTTCCTTACCATAAAATAATAACTCCATTACCTTATACATACTATGACGATATTATAAATATTTTACAACCATATTAATTATTCTATTCATCCTATGAATGACAAAATCACAGTACATGCGTACTTATGGCTTACCGTCTCCACGTTGTGGTGTAATTTGTTGTTCAACACTTCATTATTTGGATCAGTATAATATTGAGTATAAATGATGTAAATAATAAATATAACATATTAATGATTCATTATATATAATATAACCATCTAATTAAATGTGATTTCACCGTGAATTGAATGGGATTGTCACCCGTGCGTATATATGGATTACAGTCTCCTCGAACGCGACGAGATTCATTCCACATTATAACCATTCGAGAATAATTTTCATTAGGATTAAAAATAATTTTTAAGAACATAATTCTAGATATTAATCAAATACATGGTATCTATAAAAACATTACTTACTGAAAAAACATATGAAGGAGAATCAGTCATTTAAAACCCCAAACAATGATACTACTAAAATATCATTAACAATGAAATATTATCTGATAATATATGATATCATATTATGTATGTAATTCATGTATAATTTAATAACAATTATTTCAACATTATAAAGTTGGATAACGTACCCTATACTAAGGAAAAGTACAGGGTAACATGTTTTCATCTCACTACTTATTCCCATGAGATCCATGCTATATTACCACAATTTCCTTTGGTGTGTAGTATGTACTACCAATGATTGTATTATTTTGTTAATAAAATATAATTTATGGGTATTTATAAAATCATATTTTTATCCTTCTTTCATGGGGGGTATATTTTGTACGTTACCAAAATGGTAACGAAATTTCAAATTTTGATCTCCACTAATTGGGTTTTACGCAAACTTCATTGATTATTTTACTCCATGATTATGTTTGAAATAAAAATTAATTTATATATAGTGTAATTTACACTTCTATTTGTTTGAATATACTGTTCATACACATAATCAATCCATTGATAAATTCTCAAGATATCAATATGAACATGATAAGATTAATCTTTACTCATTTTTCATTAATTGAGTTAAACATGAAAGTAATTGATGTTGTTTTTACAATAATATTTGTGAATGTACTATGAATTATTTACACTGAATATCTAATATAATTTAGTGTATTTATATATTTCAAAAATAATTATTTCATTTATTTATCCTTATCATAAGGATAAAATCATTATAAGTTATTTCATCTGAATTTACATTCTAATGAGACTTCGTTGTTATTATACACCAATTAACATTTATATACTGTATATACTATACTTTGACATATTATATCATGAATCCCATTATTCTCACGATATTATAAGGTTTTGATTAACTAAATTATTTGTATTAATGTTTCTCTCATTTGGATAGGAACTCTAACTAAAATATGATTTTAAATGTGTTAATGATTTATTCTTCTAAATCTTTCTCATTAATGACCATGTTTCAAAAATGTTTTTATAGATTTATTTATATGGAAATGAATGTTTGAGAATTTAAATTCCATTTAAAATTGAAATTGTTGTATGGGAAACATTGATTCAAAAATCTATTTTTAAGAGCTTCTTGATAAATAGTGAGGATTTTAAATGTTTTCAAGAAAATAGAGATGTTTCTCTCAAATAGGTTTACTGATTATTTTCATCAATGTCAATATCCTACATTACTATTTATTATGGTTGATTTATTATAATAAAATATTACATATTGTATTGAATGAGTTATTTTTGACTTTGGATGTGCTATTTTTATACCAATCATGGTTTGTGGTTAAAACATTCACATTTTATTTGTAGTTTAAATATAAATGTTTAGATTATGTTTCAACCTTTTCATATGAGGAATGACTTGGACATAGTATGTGACAGGTGGATCCCTCTATTTCTCCTCAATGAATCGGTTAGTCTCATAAGAAAAACTATTTTCTTGACAATAGTCCTTGAAAAAAATTTATTTGTAGTCTTTTCACGAGGCCTTGACTATGTGGTTATGATGTCCGACATTATTAATTCCACCATTATGAAATTAGATATTGATATTACAAGTGTTTATTCGACTAGTAGAATATCCATTTGAATTAGTAAATGGAATTATTTTATTTATCTTTTCCATATTATAATGAATTTTATGTTCAAAAGGCCTGTGTTTTGACCTTATACATCACCTTAAATGTTTATATTATCATATGTTAGTTTCCTCCATATTTCTATCCATACTGAGCATCTAAGATCACCCATTTATTTTGTTTTCTTTTTCCCAGGATGTGATGAAGTATATTATGATTGACCCACAAGAATAGGATATAGTGTATGAGTGTGTTCAATAGAGACAAAATGTTGTAGTTTTTTCATTTCCTAATGTAATGTAAAATGTATGCATGAATCTAGTACCTCCTGGGATACTAAACTAATCATTCATTTAATACTTGATCTCTTCTGATCATGCTAATGTTGTGTAATAATGAATAAACTATGGGTAACTGGGGTTTTTGTGTTACAGCTACATTGAATGATTTATATATAATTACCTCAAACAATGTATTTTTATAATTAATATATATATATATATCATTGAAAAATAATTTCATAAAGAAGAATATAACTATATCATGGTATAAATTGTCTATTATTAATGTTAACGTTCTCCAAAAAAATAAAAATTCCTCCATTTCAATAACTATGAATGTCATGTTTTCTTTTCCTATTCAATGAAATTGTCTCTTAGGCCTTGTCCTGTGTAGCTATATTATTCTATTTCCTCATTTTATCATAAAATTTAAACATTATAATCATTTATTTTAATAAATACCATTTTCATAGTCAAATCATGTAAGCACAACGACTATTATGAGGACACCCACCTTTTTAGGATATCAAAATGTTTGATAAATAATAACCAACATTATGATAGTATAAACTACATTACGATGGAAAAATAACTATGACAATAAATGGTGAAACATTCATTATGTTTTTAACATTGAACCATAAATTAAATGGTTCATCATTATTATCTAAATAACTTAAATTGAACAATTAATCATACTTTCAACATGTTATTAAACAAAAAATAGCATTCCTAATCATAAGACATTAACATTAAAATTCACCTTTCCTTTATTGCATGTTGTTAGACTACTAAAATACTATAATTCACCTGTATATGTCGTAAATCTACAAAATGTTATTTCAAATTTATCCATCCATTGTATTTTTATAATCTAAATTACATTATTGTGTGGGTACCCCAAATCCCATCATCTTTTTTCATTATCCCAAAACCATGATACACAATTTAATGACTCGACATGGACTAATTCATATTAACACTTTATATATAATGGAAACTTGTTTCTTATCTAGCATCGACCACAATGTTCTATTGAATTTTTTTCTAATTCAACCATGTTGTTTCAAATACATTTATTCATGTTTATTTTTTTATCATTACAATAAATTTGGGTTCCCCTCTATCCCATCATTTTCTAACTATAAACATTGAATCATCAGATTATATAAAATTCTTGTAAGGTTTATTTAATTAGGGTTTATTTTATGAACTATGAATACCTTGATTCATATTAACACAATATACATAAGTATACTTAAATTTACTATCTTTGGATGACTATATATTCTTTATCAGACTTCTTATACTAATTTGGAATGTGTCTGCCTATGATATATTTTCTAGGATTGAATATCTATACATTTTGAAAAGTTCACTGAACATTGACTAAAATCAATACCTTCACCAAATATTTGAATCCAAAAATATCAAACACCTACTTTTGTTGGAGTAGTACTACAATAAACTAAATATACATTAACCCATAATGGTTTCTTATTCTAATGTCAAGTTCCACATTTAAGTCAGTTTATTTTTGCATACATTGAGAATAAATCTAACACTCACCAATGTAATTGAATTTATGGATTAAACATATAATTTTATTATAAATTTAATTTTATTAAACAATAAATGTAAAAAACATAGAACTTGTAGAATTAAAACTGACAATGTTTGACATGTTAAACTGTCATGTTTTTTTCACTAATCATAAACCCTTTTAAAAAATAAGAAAAATGTAGGATTCAAATTGAAAATAATGAAGACTTAATTGGAACAGATTCTGGACAGAGTAAAAGTAAATAATGGATCACATGGTCTATGGAACAAGAAAACATATAGTATTTTTAAAATAAAATTTATCCCTTTAGGTTATTCACGAAACCATTTGATCATTGTTTCTTGACTGACATAATGTTCTTTATGAGTGTTTAGGGAAATATTCCCAATTATAGTTTAAGCTATAATATATTAAACTATGATATAACTTTTCCAAATATTCATGACCATAAATGTCTACATCATGATTCTATAGGAGAAGAGAACTTAAACTAATAGATACCTAAAGTAATAAAAGTTGCACTACTATAGAATTCAGACATCCAAATTTTATTTGATAAATATATTTATAAATAAAGATATAGAAAATAAAAAAATATGTTAGTCATTAAACCACATGAAATACTTGGTGTAAAAAATATACATTTAAGTAGTATAAGAAAAAATATACAACATCTTTCAGGTGAAAAACAACAAAATTTTGTCTGGGTAAAAGATGAGTTTTTAACTTCTAATCAATACCCCATAAAAGGATTTGGAAAAATATTTGTAAAATGATATCAAAAAGGTATAAATATTGTATGTGATGTATTTGGACATAGAAAAAGGCATGTTATACTTAATGCACCCATTTGGTCTAGTTAAAAGTTAGATGATGTCTTTCCTTACATTAAGCATATGGTCCTGATATATTGTAATAGCCCACATGAAAAATCAACTATTGTATTCAAATATATTCTTGATAGTAATAACCAAATATCAAGGAATATATTTTTGTTTAAATAAAAAAATTGTTCAATAACTTTCTTCCCATGCAAAAATAAAACAAAATTATCCTTGAAATTATACATGAACATTCTTTTAAAAAATAAGATGAATAAAACCTCTAGTATATAAAATGATTGTAATCTAATAAAATTTCTTACGTTTAGTTAATAATGAAATATTATTATTTATTACTAAAAATGATGATTACTCTTTCTCAAATAACTATTTAATTTGTTAATAAATTAAATCGACCACATTGGAATAATAATTATACTAATATATGACTTTAAAATAAATAAATTTATATATTAATATTAATTATGTTATAAAATATTATTTTATATTATGAAGAACACTTAATGTCATTTTTTAACTTTTTTGTAACAATTTTTTGCATTATGTTTTGTATTATCAAATTAAAAAATAATTTTAATTATTATTTTGTGATAAATAAAATATCATTTGAAAAATTAAAATTTCAAAATTGAAAGAGTTTGATTTTTTTTTAAAAATACAAAGAAAATTAGAGAAAGATAAAAAATTCATTTTTATTAAATTATGATTATATATGACTATATCAATATGAGAGAGTTAATTAAAAACATATAAAACATTTTTAAAACTAAAATATATATTAGGGAATAATATTATAAATTTAAAAATACTATTATTAATTTATAAGACATATGTTTAACTATATAGTACATATTTATAATAAAAGATTTTTTTATTTTTCCTTTTAATTAAGTATTATTTTCATTAAAAAATTACTTTGGTTATGTGTGAAAGATGCATAATAATTATAAATTTTAAAATAATACAATTTAAAATATATAAATTAAATACATTGATAATTTTATTCAACACTGTTTTTATTTCATAAAAATGCACATTTTCTAAACATTATTATTTTTTAGTTACATGTGATAATGTTAGAATTAATTTTTATTAATTATTTACATCATTATATTTCGTGTATTTATACCATAAATGTAAAAGAAAAAACTATTTTTTCTCCCTAAAATATTACATTAAAATCATCGATGGTTAACATGATTTATTTTTATTTTTCACTTTTATACTCTAACATTAAAATTATATTAACTTAGCTTACCAATCATATAGTTCCCCATTTCTAAACCACCTACTGTTATGCTTCAGATCACAACAACACTATCCTATCATTGGGTCATGTACAAAGATCCATTAATTACATATTATGAAATAACCATGTATCCTTTGTTTCTCATACATACTCAATTTGAAATTTCCATTCTTATATCATAATCCTCAATTTTCCCACAAATATAAAGTTATTCATGAGACCTCAATTTTGTATAACGTATTAATTTCCCAAGGACTTTTTTTCAATTTTTTCTTAATATCAACATTCCTAAGTATATCTAATTATTTATATTATCAATGAATTACTTTTTCTAATATTCTTTATACAAAATCAACCATGCACCAATACTCATCAGTTGAATGAAATGATTCACCTGAGTGAATAACCATTAATATTCATTAATAATCACAATCATTAAAAAAATTGAGCCCCTATCCATTTTACTTATTGTTTTTATCTATCTAAATGATAAATCCTTCATCTAGTTCTTGCAATATTTCTTTAAATGACAATTTTCCCCCAAAACACCAGCATCTTGGACTGAGACAAATTATGTTTCCTCAATGTATTCATTGGTACTTATCTTTAAAATATGTAATGTATTTTTGGTTATTCTGATGAGGTGAATGTCCACATATGGTAGTATTGATGTCATATATGGATGGAGTGGGTACTTATTTAGAACTCATTCATGATAACATTTTAATTAGAATAAAACATAATATATATCCTCCCACTAGATTTGGTCACTATTATAGTGATGGAATCCTGACATCCCGCAATTGAGGAAATAAATAGATACAAAACACCATTAAAGACAGATTCATTCACTAAATGAAGCTACCATTTTTTTATATTCATGTCCTTAATTTAAATTTACTGTAAGTGTTTCATTTGAAAACCTAAAGATAAAAAATATTCACATCCTGAAAACCTTTTTGAGAGTTGTTATTTTATCTTATATTTTATAGAATAGTTTAATAATTTTTACAGTAGACTACTTATGTTTATTTTTATAAGAAACATTTCGACCAAGTGAAATCATAATTGTAGAAAATCCATTCATATATATCCTCTAAAATTATGTATTCTCATTAATTTCATGAAATTTTCTATAAAAAGAGCAATTATATCTTTATAAATCAAAATATTCACCATATAAATTCTATAAATTTTAAATTCACTCCATGAAATTTATCGATATAAACCACACCATCATATCAATTCAATCTTCTCGATAATAATAAAACCAACTAAAATTATATGAGCTTGTGTGAAATTTTAAGGATAAATCTGAAATTGGTGACGTATTAGAAAAAATCCATCGATTAAAAATGATGGGGAAGTTAGGATAAATATAGGATTCATTCAACTATTTGGACACAACAATCACTTTATACACTAGATAGATGATGAACAATTTACACTAGCCTATACAGTGAAAAAGATCATGAACCCACCAAATAATGAATTTTTTGTTAAGCTGTAGCTCTATTTTTTCTCTATAATTTTAATGAGACATCACTAATCATCACAAAAAACTTCAATAACACAGTTTTCACAATAAAAAAACAAATAGACAAACAATATTTTTATGGTTTAATCAAACGTCCTAAATGTATTGGAGAACACTACAAACATTTTCATTATGGTGAGATAAGTGAATATAAAAATCATCACTAGATTCTTCTATAATTTTCAATGATTTATAAATTTTAGTTTTAGCGTCTCACCATATTAGTATTGAAATCCACACCACTATTATTGGGACACCCCTCAATGTACTTACCTGTATGTCTGATCAATTGTTTGAATTGTCTTTAGAGATTCACAGTATACCTCTAACTCACACGTACAATCACCATTTCAATTTTTAACCCTATGACAACATCCATTATTCATTCATCAAGAACACAAAGATCAATAATTGTGTCACCACCCTAATGAACACAATCATCAAAAATTATGTTCAATGGACTCTATGTGGTGGACTATACTCAATGGAATTCATCTAAACGAATCCAATTGTATAATCCTTCCAATCGATATTTTTCTAGAGAATCCTTTTCATATGGACACTATAATAACTATATATGAGGAAACATCTATTCATTTATCTTTCTTCAATTAATTTCATTTAAAAAAATATTTCCTTTGAAGATGAACTAATTCTAAAAAACCATTCAGAAGTAACTTCCTTTTTAAATTTAATTCCACTAAAGGATAGTTCCCCAAATGTAACACACTATTTCCCGGTGATGAGGTGACAGTCTCTCTATTACTAATTATTGACTTATTTAAATGAATAAAAATATCAATATCATGGATTTTGATATATGGAGTCATTATTTAGCTCATCCAACATCCCAGTTTTCAAATAAAATTGAAAAATATGAAAATTTTATAAATGTTTTTATTTCATGTGATATTAAAATAACATATAATCTATTTTACATAAAGACACAATTTTACCCAAAAGATCTTATAATATTGAACACAAACCTATTTTATTAAATGGTAATGGTTATTTTAAATCAATGCTTGCATCACTCTTAAATGAGGTTGGGTTATCCTTGCTTGAAAACATGGATAAAAAATTTCCTATATATAATTTACAATTATTTCTAACTCCATAAACTACATGAAACTTTATACCACGTTCTATGACATAAAATATGAATAATATCTTTAGTATAAGTCTAATATATTTAAACAATGACTATATTTTAAATACAAAGTGCATAAATTGTAACTATATATACAAAGGCATAAATCACATTATGTCATAAATCATTAGAGAGTATATTTAGAAAAATTTGTGTAGTCATCCACTATGATTAATACCATAAGAAATATAAAACATTTAGAAAAATAATGAAATAGAATCCAAGAGATTAAGAAATATGAATTTAGTCTCAGTTAAATTAAACTATCATTCACTAGGATTATAAACCTTAGATGCACATACCACTATATTATTATGATGTTTATTACATATATTTTTCTCCCTGTAGTTAAACCTGATTGTAGATCTGGATCATTAATCATATTAGGTCAACATCACATGCATTTTATCAAAATCGATCCAAATATAAAATCATCCAGGTTTCAAGAGCATAATATACATGAAACTTTCATCCAATATTTATGACTATAGACTATTAATTATACCTTTAGTCTATTTTTACCATAAAATTCTAGGTAAAAAGTTTACACTAGCTATTTTTCATTAAAAATAGTAAATCCTTTCATTCCAAGATATAAGACCTTAATAAATGCATAAATTCATGGCCATTATCGCATAACTGTAATCCGCATGAGCCCCTTATCCATTTAAGTAATTTTTTTATGAGTGTTGATAAAGAAAAAAACTCATTATGATGAATTCCCTAATATCATATAATAAAAAAATAAAAATTAATTTTCGCTTTTATTAATACCTCAAAAGAGTATAAAAAATTTGAGCATAGATATAATGAGATGAAATATCTAGGTGGACTATCATATAGACATGGTTAAACATTATATATTTTTTATACGTCTATTAATCTAGAAAAAAGTAGTGAAATTTCATATCATCTCTAATTCCCATTGTGGACCACCAATTATATCATATATTCTTAAACTACATAGAATTACCAATATATTATGACCTAAATCTATGTAATTATATAATAAAATTAGATTGACCATTGAAAATCACATTATAAAGAAGAAGATATCTATACCGATGTCCAAATTATATATTATTAATTTTAATGTTCTCTTACCTCAAAATAAAAAATCCCCAATTTCAAGAACTATGAATGTCCTGATTTCTTTTCCTATACAATATATAGTCATTCCAAGAAATTTTATCATGGACCTATTCAAAAATACCCATCTTCTTCGATTTCATAATTTTATCTTTGAATTTTACCCACATTCATCATTTAAATTAAAAAAGATCATTTCATTAGTCAAATCATGTTAACACATTTCTTAATAAGAGAAAGCCCACCTTTTTAAGATAAAACAGGTTGTTAAATAATAACTAATATTATGATATGATATAGTAAAATATTATTGAAAAATAACTATGAAATTATATGGACAAACATCCATTATATTTTTAACGTAGAACCATAAATTGAATGATTCATAATTATTATCTAAATAACATAAATTAATCCATTCATCATCCCATCAACATGATATTAAAAAAAGAGTATACTGTATCACAAGTCCATAAAATTTATCATCACATTGATTTCACTTCATGCTGTTAGATAACTATAGTCCTATAATGAACCTAAATATAATGAAAATCAATAAAATGTTCTTCACATTTATTCATTCATGGTATTTTTATAATATAAACTACTTTATTGTGTGGGTCCACCAACTCCCATCATATTTCCATAATTATCCAAAAACCATGGATCACGATTTGAGGACTCCACATGGACTAATTCCTACTAGCACATTATATATAATGACAAATATTTCCCCTATCTAGCACCAACCACATTTTTCTCACCCATTGTATTCCCCATTACACCCTAGTGTATCAAATACACATATTCGGGAATATTTTTCCTATTTATAATATATTTGTGTTCCCCTCTATCCCATCATTTTCTAACAATACACCTTGACTCATCAACTTCAAAAAATGTCATGTTGGGTTTATTTTTTTTGGGTTTATTTCATGAACTATGTATAACATCATTCATTTTAACAAAAGATACATAGTTATACTTAAATTTACAATATTGGGATAATTATAAGTTTTATTTTATCTCATTTCTTATAATGAATTTAAAAGTTTCAGTCTATGATCGATATTTTAGGTTTTCATATCCATACATTATGAAAAGATCAGTGCCAATAAACTAGAATCTAAACCTTCATTAAAGCGTTGGTACCATAAAAATAAAACACCAGCATTGGTTGATGTAGTATTACCATAAACTAAATATTTTTTAACCCTGAATGGTTTTTTATTCGTATGTCAAACATTACATTCATGTTAGCATATCTATGTATAAATTAAGAATAAATCTAATCGTCAATAATGTAATATGAATTTATGATTTAGAAATATAATTTTATCATAAATTTAATTTCATTTAATAATAAATTAAAAACATATAAAACATGTAAAAGTAAAACCCACAATGTTTGACTTGAAAAAAGTCATGTTTTTCTCATTATTCGTAAATACTTTCACAAATTAGAAAAATGTAAAAGTGAAAAATGAAAATGATAATGAGTTAATGGGACAAAAATCAAGAATTATTAAAATTTAATGTATGATATCTTACTCTGTGGAGCAGAAAAAACAGATATTGGTTTTAAAATAAAATTTATCCCTTTAAGATATTCACCAAACCATTACGTTATCATTTATTGAATCAATGTTTATTTCCAATCTCACATCAAGTTAGTTTTGAGTATATAGTAAATGCACCAAATTATATTTTGAGCTATGATATAATAAAATCTTATATACCCTTTACAAATATTCCTGAACATCAAATTCTAAAACATTATGCAGTGAGAGAAAAGCACATAAACTGATATATAACTAAATTCATAAAATTTGAACAAACCCAAGACATCAAACATCTGATTCTGATCTAAGTTATATAACTCTAAACAAAAAGACAAAAAATAGTAAAATATATTATTTTGTAAACCACAGGAAACAGTTGGTCTAAAAAAGATAAATCTAAGTAGTATAAGAAAAAAGATGCATCATTTTTCAGGTTAAAAACTACTAAAATTGGCCTGGTTAAAAATGAGTCTTTACATAGAAATCCATAATCCTTAAAAAATTATAAAAATATTTGTAAAATAAGATAAAAGATGTATAAATAATATAAGGGATGTATTTCGACCTAGAGAATGTCGTGTTAAGCTTAATGCACCCATTTGGTATAGCTAAATGTTTTAGGAAGTACCCCTCTACACCAAGAACATGATTAACATCTATTGTAATATCCCAAATAAAAATTATATTATTGTGTGTAGAGATATTATTGAATGAAATATCCTAATAACAAGGAATATATATTTCATAAAATAAAATCAATATTCCATAACTTTCTTCCCACACAACAATGAAGCAAAATTATCCTTGAATATAGATGTGAGATTTATTTTCAAATAATAATATTAATAAAACCTCTAGTATATAAAATGATTGTGGTAAAATAATGTATCAATTGTAAAGATGGTAAAGAATTAAAAAGATTTATTTCTAAAAAAACGGATTATTCATTCTCAAATAAATATTTGAATTATTAATAAATTAAATAAACCAATATTTAATGAAATTCATAATAATACATTACATTAAACTAAATAAATTTAAATTTAAATTTTTATTAAATTATAAATTATTATGTTATAATATTAAGAACTCATAATGTTGATATTACATACTTTTTCAAATATGTTTTCATTTTATTTTGTACTTTCATTCATAAGATTAAATTATTATTATTATTATTAGATAAAAAATTATCATTTTAAAATTTTAAATTTTAAATTTTTAATAGTATAATTATTTTTAATATTTTATAAATAATGTTTTTGAATAAAGAAAAATTATTTTTTTACTAAAACTATAGTGTTTATTACTATATATTGACATGAGAGTTAATTAAAAACTTATAAAACATTTTTCAAGATAATATTGTTACTATGGAGTAATAATATAAATTTAAAATTATTATTATTAATTTAAAAAACCTATGTTTATCTATTTAGTAAATATAAAAATAAAATAACGATTTTTTTGTATTTCTTTTTAATTAAAAAATATTTTCTTGCAAAACATTATTTTGGATTGCTGCGAAGTACACATAAAAAAATCAATTTAAAAATAAACTAATTTAAATTATATAAATAAAATATATTAATAATTTTATACAACATTATTTGTTAAATAGTAATATTACATGTTTTTTGAACATTTTTATTTTTCATGTGACATGATATAATGTGAAAAATAATTTTTATTACAAGTAAATTTTATATAAATATATAGATATATTATTTGGAATTAATACAATAATATTATATAATAACATACATTTTTTATTACCCATAAATTTCATTGTTTCCATTGAAATTATAATTCAATAACTACACTCTAAATTTTATTATAAAATATTATTTTTATGTGTGATATTTGTAGATATGAACTATCTACATTCTTGTGTTTAATTTTGATTATACCATCTATATATATTGTAAAAATTAATTTTTTTCAATGGGTGCCTAATAATGTGATTTATACTTATTTTCAAGTCTAATAGATTAGTATGGATAATAAGGGGGGGATCTTATATCATCCCCCAATTCATTAGTTAATGATTTTTTATATTATGGCTTAATTATTTGAATCAAAATGTTTTACAAGCTCCACTATGTTATAGGAATCATGCCATTATGTATCCTCCACTATGTATATGGGAATTTAGTAGCCATGCCTGCTACACATTGAAATTCAGATAACAATGCATGATCCACCAATTTATGTGAAATTAAAATTGTTTATAGATATAATATTTTATTATTATAGGACTATGTTACTTTTATAACTTACATTTATAATTTATTCTCATGACATTCCATATCCTTATGAATATGATTATGCTCCACGGATCATGTTTATTCTCTCATGATTCAACAACTTTATACTAATGTATATGTTTTATCACGTGAGATTATATGTGTTTTAATAATCTATTATAGAAAATTACAATTTTTTCAGGTTCTTATTACAAATATATTTATCTCAACTAATGTTTTCTCTTACGCTTATGAATTAACCCTTGATGACATATGAAGAGTTTTTCCATTTGTGATCGTTTGAGCTCTCCACATTCTTATGTTTTTATTCACAATATTAAAAATATGAGTTTTACCTATAATAAGATTATAAGGGAATTAATTATGGATCAATTATGGATAAGTATTAACATGTTTTGAAAAAATATGTTTTATATATAGCTAATAAACCACTAAATTATACATTTCACTCTCTAGTTTGTGAGAATATTTGTGAGTTGAATAATTATGCTTATAAAATAGTTAAATATGTGGGTTTATTTAGCTTAGATTAGCAATGATGGTATGAATAGAGGGTTTAGTTACATTGTAGAATAATTTAAGGAAAATTACTAAACCCTAGGAAGAATTCAATTCGATATATCTATGTTTATAATAACATAGTAAAATTTAGGTTCAACAATGACATTTTTTTTACTAGGAATAATATCCATATCTAGATAATGAAAGTGTATTTAGGTTGTATCATGGATATAAATAGGGGTACTAACATAGAAAAAACTATGTTGGGTATTAAATTGATCATATCTTAGTTCTCAATTAAGAGGTTTAACTATACACATGGTTTTATACTCTAGAGGGATATTCATTTGTCAATCAAATTATCATTTCATGCCATTATGAAGGATTTCATATTTTAAATAATTAATATATGTAATAGGTGTGAACCCAACATAAGTAAACCTATATTGAATTTAGAATGATTTTGGATGAAATAGAATCTATCAAGATGGATTCAAATAAACATACATCTATACGTTGAGTTTTTATGTGTATTGTTTATGATACAAATGTTTTTATTTAAGTTTTTTATAACAAATATTAAACCCTTTTGTTTTAGTATTGGAATGTGTAATATGAAATTGAGTTAATATTCAACTTTATGGATAATGTGTTGTTTTTTCAAATGATAAAAAAGTTCGTAATAGAAGGGGTAAAAAATATTATAGTGATTTTTACTCCACACTTCAATGTTATGAATTATAACAGATTCCATCTTGAGATATCATACACTCCATAGAAGAATAATCCGTCTCCGGATTCAATCATGTGTCAATCCCCACCCACCTATAGTGGATATTCCAATCCACTTATTTCTATATAAATGATCAACGTGTTGGAAAAGGTATTTTCCATTCTCTAGTTCATTACCAATGAAATGTTTTTTCTATATATTTAATGTATAGACAATGAGGAAGGCCAATAATAGAATCCCATTTCAAATAAAAAATAAAATGAGGTTTAAATATCTTTGGAATTTGAGGAATTAAAGAATATATTCTTCACTGGATATTTGATTTTAAATAATTGATTTAAAATAGTGTTATAATCTGAAGTTATAAAATTTATAATGGTTGAATATATTGGCACCTATAATGAAAAAATCAGGATACATTTCATGCATACCACTAGTTTTGTTATTAATACCTAGAGTATAATCAGACAATTCTATATCAACTTAATTAATGGTCTTTGAATGAAATTATCTATCATATATTTCAGAAGATATGACGATTTGTTTCGATTTTTCTTAAAGGTGTAGTTTAAATTTGGAGAAGATTATTATTTTAGAGGCAAAAACGAAAATATGATATTATATAATCCTAGAGGATACATCTCATCAAGGAAATAATGGTAAACTACCTAAATGGAATGTGTGTGTTAAAAAACAAGTACAATTTTTTTTGAAATGAATAAGAAGGTGTTTTAAGTGTGGTAGAGACGCATATATTTCACAGAACATCCTAAAGAGTAAAAAAACCAATTAACATCAAATATGAATAGATGGTTATATAAAGGAATCCACCAAAACTATATCCCTTCTATTAAAAAGTGTTGGTGAATTATTAAATTTGATGCCCTAATCCAAGGTATATCAAGAATAAAAGGCACTAGAAACCACAAAATCTATGGTAAAATATAAATCTTATTATATAAATACCATTAATGTGGATCACCTCAATTGAGGAAATATTATCATCGAATCCATGTTGTGAACATCAGAATGGTTTTTAATTCCAAGTACCCTTGTATATCTATAAAATTTTCTATTATCACTAAATTCCCACCCAAGTGATTATACTATTGAAGAAAACATCAATTAATATAATTGTTGAATTTAATGATGAATTTTATGGATGTGTGCTTTGTGAAAATATTTTTATCCAAATTTTAGATAAAAAAAATATGATTAGTTCTCTCTACTCGGAGGTAAGTAATTTATTTGGAATGGGGAGAATAAATTTTAAATAAAATTATGTTAGTTCCTAAATTCAAGGAAGATTTTGAAAACCCATAGATGAATATTTTATAATGTGGAATTCATTAAATCATAATGATAGGTTGTTATCAAAAATGATTCAAGAAAACACAATGATATGGAAAACATATTCTTAAGGAATATTTTTGTTTCAAATAATTTTGTTGTAGATATCTCTGAAAAAATATTATCTTGAGTCATGTATAAATTTTATATTCCCATATCTATTTTCAAATATATAATAAATATAATTTGGAGAATATAATTTATATATGGGGGATAATGTTAAACCCTGAAATATTGGAATATATTTTTTATTAAATAAATACATTAATCAATGACCTTCCCCACATGCATCACCGAACCAAAATAATCCACATAATTTTCTATGAATACCATAAAAAAATTTTAATATGAATAAAATATATAAAAAAAATAAGATGTCAATCAAATAAAATTTCATATATTTAGAGGATAAATAATTCATATTATTATGTTTTTAAAAAAGTTGATTATTCATTCCAAAATAACTAATTACTGTTTTATCAAACTGAATTATCTACTTTTAAATTATTATTAGGTTAGTATGTGACATTTAAATTTATGAAATAATATATTCACATTCATTAAATTTGATATTTTGATGGAATAATTTTAATAACAACTAATTTTCAAAAATAATAATTTTCAATAAGAGACATTTTTATTATATTTTGAATTTTCATATATAGACAATATTTAAAAATTTAAGAATATCATTTTTATAAATAGAATAAAATTTTTTAATTTAAAAATTCAAAATTATTATAGAATTTATTTTAAAAATTTTTAGGGATGAAATAATTTTTAAATAGGAAAAAATATATTTTTGATAAAACAATAATTTTCATAACTATATTGAGTATTAATACTCAATAAAACATATAAATAAATTTTAATGATTAAATAAATATTAAGGATCCATGTAATAATTGGTTTTTAATTTTAGGAATTTGGAAAACCATTTTTTAACAGCATATGTAATATGTTCTAATAAAAGAAAGCATTCCATTTTTTGGTTTAATTATTTTTTTTGGATAAATGCGTTTTTTAGAGTAGTTAAAAGAAAATATAATTAATTAATTTTATAATGAACCTATTTATATATTAAAAATAAAAAAACTATAAATTTATCGTAGAAATAATGTTTCTACTTAAAACACATTTTTTTCATGTGACAGAATTTTTACATCTTACATGAACTATTGTTAAAAATAAATTTATGAGACCTATGAATATTACAGGAAAGAAGGATTTAAAAGTTGGAAAAATTTGGTAAATATATGTACTAATTTATATTTTTTATGAAATAAAATTAAATAAATTTGTAAATAATTTGTTACCAAAACAGAACAAAAAATGATAAAAGTGGAAATTATAAGAAAAATTAATATATAAACATTTATAAATCAGGTGTAAAAATGAATTAATGAGCTATTATAGACCACGTATTTTTTCTCATCACCATTATTGTATATTTTTATTAGTTATATGACATGTATAACATGTTCTCTCTTTATATTAACATGAAATGTTTACTGAAATTCCATTCATACCACATTTAATAGGGGCCTCTCACCACATCTTTATGACCACTGATAGAATTTTGTTTCCCCTTTAAACACTACTATTTTAGACATCCCAAATAATAAAATTTCGCATCCTTGAGTTTTTTTTCATTATAATTCATCCTATGTCCTCTATTTATAAGGAATCCATTAATTAGAAATTCAAGTCTTCAATGATATTCCTTCACATTAGTAGATGCCAAGAATTTAGGTAATGGGGTTTGATGTCTCAAATTTGTTTTCATGATACATAATTATTATTTTTATCCCTAAAATACTTGATATTTTATTTTTACATGTTAAATAATATTTTAACATATTCATTTAATTTATTTGATTTAAAGCTATATCATGTTCTTTCGTTAAATTTCCTTAAATTATAGACATTCCTTTGTTATCTAAACTGCCTTCAAAAATCTATAATGCATCTTCATGGGATTATTTCTCCAAATATTTGTTTCTTATAAAATCTGATTTTGTTTTCCAGTACAATGTCTTTTTATTTGGTTAAAATGGAATTATTTATTCAAATATTCTTGCTTGATGAATTTTTTCCCTGTAAAAAGTATATCATTATTTAGAATATTTCTTATCTTCTTTAAGTAACATTTCTCATCTGTGATAATATTTTTTCCTTCTCAACAAAAATATCATTTAAATTTGGAAATCCAATTGTATATATTCTCATGTGATACTCATATATCACTTATCCTATTTAGAAAAGAATGTATTATTCTCTTTTTATGATTTGGTGATCAATAATGTTTTTTTGTAAAGTATTATCTCATTATTTCAAAATAAATTAATCTATCCTCAACTCTACATATCTCATGATAACATTTAGTCAATATAATAAATATACTATTCAGTTTCAATTTAAAAATAATATTTTTTCCAAATCATTACATTCACCTTTTTGAATCTTTTATGTATTTTTCAAGGTTTCGTTACTGAAAAATTAATTCTAAATGTAAATGTGTTCACATTAATTTTTGGAAACATTTAGGTCCTTTGAATTAATTATTTTTTATATTTGTTTCCAAATTTAGAGTTTCAAAATATTTCATGCCATTTTCTCAATAGTGACCATATGATAAAAAACATTTAATGGACTATAAATTCATATTTTATGGAAAATATAAAAAAATTATTTTTAAAAACTCTTTTTTCACTTGCATTTCCTCGTTATGTCTATTAGATTTATTTTTGTTTATTTTTTTCATAGACCAGACCACGAATTACCTCTTGAAATATTCTTTTTTGGGTAATTGATTTATAGTTTTCAACCATATATACTATTAATGTAAGTATTGTTGATACCTTCTAAAAATTTTATAGAGCCCAATTTTTTAGGGGAAATCTATGATGTCATTAATGAATAAATTCAAGTGGAAAACATATGTAAGGATGATTATAGGTGGGTTCTTATAGAAATTTAATTTTAATTGGGTATGGATTTATATCAAAAGATATAATTAGGTGAATAAATAAGTGATTCTTTCTCTAATAGGATTTGGGAATCAGGTTGTGATTCCTACAACACTATGTTTGTAGATATTAGTTAGGGATTCCTACTCCTATTTGTTAATTAGGTAGAAATTAATTCACCACAATATTATAGGAATTGTGTAGTGATTCTTGATCCATATTTTATGATTTCTATGTCTTTATTACTTCCAACATACCCGTTAATTAACAATTAACATGATATTAAATATATTGATCACTATCATTATTCCCCAGGTATAATCTTTCCACACCTTTATGGAAATATATACATTTAACTTTTTAAATTTAATGTGTTTTATCATGGAATATGGAAAATATCCATTATTACATGATATTTTAATATGTTAGTATTCCTTACTATTGTTTTCTCGTATTCTTAAGACTAATCACTTGATGAAATGATGATTAGTTTCCCTTTACCGGGTGTTTGACCTCACCCCTTACTTATGATTACATTCCATAGGTTATGAATATGAGTGTAATATATATGAATTATATGTGGGAGTCTATCATGGATTGATTATACTGAAATTTTCATATGTTTTGAGAAATATTTGTTAAATTTTGTTACCCTTCTAATACACTAAACCTTCAGTTCTTCATTTTTCTACTATTTCTAAATTAAATGAATATTAATATTAAATAATGAATTAATTGTGGTTATTTGATTGAGGTGAACATGGATGGTTTCAAAGGAGGATTTGTTTATTTAGGGGATTTTTTACATAACCTAATAGAATTCCATGTGATAACTCTAAGGGTTACGTCAACCTATATTGTAAGATCATGAAATTTCATTAATGTTGTGATTGTATGGATTTAATTGAAATATCATCCATATATGGATACTACATGTTTATATAGGCTTCGACAAAGATGTTCTTATGGGTAAAAATCATAAAAGGGATTTTTGGTATGTATACAAATATTGGATAAATGGGTGATATGTTATAGATTTTTTAAATTAAAAACAGACAAACATAGTTACTATAAGTTCTTGTAAAAGTGGAAGCATGGAAAGGGAAAATTTCAACATTGATTTTTTAATAATCTAGGATCAATATGAGAACTATGCGATGATGAACACCATGATCAATAGAATTGAATAAAAAAATAGGCAAGGATAATTACACTACAACTAAGATAGAGGAGATCAACACATATGTTTTATAATTTTTTTAATTAGATAAAGAATTACCTTTAAAGAATTACTTATTAATTGTCTAATATTGTGGTAGATTTATGGTGAACCATCATTTAATTGTAGAAACCACATGTAAATTTCAACTAGTGGTGATCCACATATGTTCCCTGAGTCCTTCGATATCATACAAGGAGTCTCTGGGTGCTAGGATCGAAGATCCTTGTACATGCATCTTCTGCCTTGATCACCTAAAGAATTGATTCCAATGAATTTTCCTTGATCTAGTGGAAGAGGATTGCTCTCTGTTCATGGATAAATTTTTGGAGAATAAAGATCTCTAGGTATGATAGAATTCTACAATATCGTAATACACAACTGAATTGGATTATGAGAAAATTAATATAATTGGGTATTTATATTGATAAGGATGAAATAAAATTTTCACATAAGGGAACTTATTATTTATTTAATCCTAGAAAGACCCCCTGAAAAATAATAATATAAATATTAGTATTTATCATCTCAGACATAACATTCAAATTATAATTAAGAAGTATCTAATTAAATAATTTTCAATATTACCATTTCTAACCAGACTACTAAACTCGGTTCTCTATTCATCTACAATATTTATCTGGTAGTGAATAATGACAATTTATTTATTAAATACATATCAAAATATTTTACACCCATAAATAATTTAATTTTATGTTCCCTAAATAGAAAATAAATATTTATTAAATATTACGCTCATAATATATTCTCTCGAATAACATGTAATGGAATCAATGTGACCAACCATCCATGAATAATTATTAGATCACATATGAGAATAATATTTGTTCAACTTTTTAAATAATAAATAATAGTATATAATTAAACTGAGATCCCAGAAACACATAGTGTGTGATCCTCAAGGCCTCTTTCTGTGTGGAATTAGGAGAAGAAGCTGGAATTACAATGATAGAATCCAACGACATGCCATTCACCCATAGAGAAAGAATATTTTTCTATCATTACATGTCTCCTCATATAGATGCTTACAATTTAATATAATACCATTATCACAACATCTCTAATCGATCATGTTGCATTCCAATGCCATCAACCTATATGGTCGATATATCTATCTTTGAATTTCATAAAATAAAACATTACAACACAACACCATGGCCATGAATATATTTTGGACATATCATTTCCATAAAAGGCCCTAAGATATTAACTTCTATTAATGATCATAATGGATATATCCCTTATAAAATTCTTGATTAATGCAACATGATACATAAAAAACCCAACAATTCCTACCTCACTGCTAAAATTTTTCATCATGGTTTTCATTAATACATAAAATTACATGACTGATAATATCTATTAATAGTAATTTTAATTTCCAAGGACCAATAAAAAATGTCTGTAGATACGAACATCAGAATACATATAACTGTGAATTTTCTACCAGAGGGTCTCGTTCTCCTAATATCCTACATAATATTATTAAGGGTGTACACCATTGGAATGTTCCTCAAAGTCATATGAGTCTCCACTATTTATATCATGTAACATTTGTGTCCCTTAAGTGATATCATCGTTCTATATTACATATTTTCTAATAATATTTACATAACACTACCTAGTTCGTATAATACCAGGGAACTACTATGACCTTTTAGTGTGAAAAATAATTTTATAAAATTATCACATACTTTGTCACAATGTAGAAATATCATAATGTGATAAGTAGATTAGTTAATATTCACGTCAATGAATCCTTCATTATCATAATGTATATAGAGATTGGATCTAGGGCACAAAATCTAATAGAATGCCACTTTCACTAGATCTAAATACCATCATCCATCGGTCTACTAGCTCTCATATGATACTAATTCTTCTACATTGATACACCTTTAGTCAAAGGGTCATCCATGTAATCTTTCATGGGTACTACAATCATTGTATCATAACCCCTCTGATGAAAATCCATCGAAATTTTATACTTCTAGGTTATGATCCTTGTATGTTTGTGTGAACAATAGTCTTTTGAAAGAGACAATACATCGTCATTATCATAATACAATTTCATGGGGTTTTCATTGCAGGGTACCACATCAAGCTCAAAGAAAAATTTAAAAATCCAAATAGCTTACATGGATGCATTTGAATCTTCTATATACTTGGAATCTTCTGTAGAATCAATGAAAACTGGATACATTGAAATATTCCAACTCATAGCTCCTCAGTTGAGATAGAAATAATATCCTTATTCAAAAATAGATCATCTGGATCTATCTAAAAAATGGCATCTGAATAACACCTAATGAACATATTCACTCTTACATATACCAGGAACATACCTTAGTTCATCTCAAAATTTTATGGATATCCCTAACAATACTCAACTGTTATTATCCTAGATCTTCTCGATATCTACCTACCCTGCTCAGTGCATATGCAACATCATGTCTAGTACGTTACACAATGTACATTATTGATCATATGACGAAAGCTTATGGGATCATACTCATTATCCTTTTTGTGTAGGGACACATTTTCTTATAATGATTTAAATAATGTCACAGTAGTACTAATCTCCTCTTGGAGTGTTCCATAAAAATTTTCTTTAATTTCATGGAAATATTATAATTTTATTTAATCATATCAGCCTCTTTGATATCTCAGGGATGATCATGATCCATAGAATATAAGATTCTTCACCTAAGTCTTTCATAGATAATCACTTGTTTAACTATTTCATAATATACTATTATACTTGTACATCGTTTACAATAAATAATATTTCAATGAAATTTACTACTAGGATAAAAACTACATTACTACTTAAACGTATGTAAACATAATCCAAAACTTTTTTCATAATGAGTCCAAATTATATTATTGGTTAATTGAATAAAATGTTCCGTGAACTAGATTCTTTTTTCAATTTATTAGTATATCTTTGTAGGTTGAAAATATTTTTGGCATCACCTGGATAAACAATCACTTACAGTTGTGTAATATAGACAACTTCCTAAAGATTCCAATTATGGAATGTTGTCTATACATCAGTATTTCATTTCAAAAAGTCATGGTATGCTACTACAAAAAGTATGATTCTGATGGATTTAAAAATAAAACTCTACAAAATTAATCATCATAGTCAATTCATAGATGTTCATTAAAACCTTTATCTGATAGCCTTGCATTATAAGAACCTAATTTACCTTCAATTTCCATTTTCCTCTAGAATACCCATTTTTGTCCAAAATAATTTACATCCACTGGCACATCAACCAAAACCCATATATGGTTTTGATACATGGAATATATCTTCAACTTCATTGCTTATAACCATCCTATAGCTTATGAGCTGTCTACTTACTCATTATAGAAGATATTTTCATCATTTTCCTCCTATAATGTTTCATCATAGTCTATGACAAGAAAACCATATCTCTCTAGTTCTTTTACATCTCTTATACTCCATAACAGTACATGTGTTTCTTGAACTACTACATCCAAGGGGATATATGGAATCTGTTCGTATACCAAATCTTATGTATCTTGGTCATCCACATTGTTGAAGTCAATCTTTCTCCCACTATTCTTTTATAGGATTTTCTCCCCTTCACTAAAGATAGATTGTGTAGAAACAGTCCCTTTTAGGGATGAGGGGTTGTATTGGTCGTATCTATTTGTTTCTTTGGGATACCCAATAATGGTACTCATTTGGACCCTAGGTGATAGTTTGTTTCCTAAAAAAGGCCTAACAAACACCTTGCTACCAATACACATGTATGCGCTAAAATTTGTTTCTTTTCACTTAATAACATGAAGTGAATTCCATTATATGCTTTAGTTGGTACATGGTTTTATGTGTATGCCACTATTTGTAATTCATATCCCTATTAAGATAATGAACGATAATCACAACTCATCATCGACCTTATCATGCCTAACAAGGTACAATTCATCCTTTTACTTGCATTATTTTACTATGGTGTATAAGGTAGAGTGAGTTTAGATAAACTCTCAAAACCCCATATGAAGAGGTTGAACTCTTATTGTGATATTCACCACCTCAATCTGATCGAATCATCCATGTATTCTTACCAAGATGATTCTCTAATTCATTATTTAATTCCATAAATTTATCAAAGGACTTGGACTGACACTTAATTAAATAGACATATAAATATCGCCACAAGTCATTAGTAAAAGTTATGAAGTATGAATATCCACCTCCAAATTCTATTCAAAGTGGTCCACAGACATCAACGTGTATGAATTATAGAAGCTCAGTGTCTTTTTCACTTTATCAACCAAATTGCAGTTTGGTCGTTTTCCATTTTATACAATCATGACATCTATAATTTTTTGGTATCTTAGAAGTCTTTAATTACCATCTTGATAGATATTTTTCATGTTTTCCTTCTTTATATGACCAAGACAATGATGCCACAACATGGTGAAATATGAGTCATGCCAACAAGATTAATTATCGATTTCCAACACATGGTTTTTGTAATTTAATACATAAAAACCATTATTTAAAAGTTCCATTCCATAACATATATTTTTAATATTAAAGGGATAAATTTATTTCTGAATTTGTAAATAAACCCATCTTTGTCAAAAAATGATATAGAAATTATGTTTTTTTGTAAATGTAGGTATATAATAAAATCATTCCAAACAAAAATCATTATTTTTGGAAATGAATGGTGGTATTTAGTAGTGGATAGGGAAGCCCATATTACCCCATTATCTGTTCATTGATCCACCTCTCCCCAAGAAATATTTCGAAATCCACATGCTTCCTACACTGGGATACAGATGTGAGAACCAAAAACTGTATCTAAATCCCACTGTGTAGAAATATAAATATTGGACATGATAAAAAATGCACCATCCAATTCCTATTGCTTCATAGTGTTGTTACACTTCTCATGGCCAAACATTCTATATGCAAATCATACTGCCAGTTTTTTCCTTTCCATGCCTTTAGATCTTCTTCCTCTTTGTAAAACAATACCTAGGAAAATTAGACTATTTATTTTTATTGGACTCTTTTTCCATGAACATACATTCCTTATTCACCATAAGGACTATATGATTGTCACTCCCCATGTCCTTATCAACATTGAAAATTAAAGTAAGAAGTATTGGAAGACTCTTCTCACTATTTATTATATATTAATAAACAATAATGTTACAGAAACTTTTGGGATGTAATGAATGTATGAGACTTGTATGAAACTCATCTGGGAATTTAATACCTATGATGTATAGGTATTCAATTTAGCCAATATTCATGACTACATGAGGCCCATGTTGCTAAAACTACCCAATCGTTTTTGTGAAAACCACATTGGATTTCTCATACCTCTCTTATCTCATATTCTCCTGACAGAGATCCATAAGGTGAAACATCTAGTTATAGGCATCGATATCCCCATACTGATTTAAAATATCATTTTTCATGGATGATATCATGGATTATAGAACATATGTATCATCATTTATATGTTTATCATAAATATATTTCTCCTCATCACTTTCCTTATTTCTAGGTACAACTAGAAAATGTTCTTCCAGAATATACAATTTTGTTTGGGGGTGAAGGATGCCAGAAAGACACCTATTCCCCTCTTGTAAATTAGTTACAGTGAGATGGTTTTCCATTTAAATTGTGGATATATACAATATGTTTGTTATCCTTTTTTATTATATCTACAAAATATTATGATAAAAATTTTATTACATTATCAAATAAATTTATAGAAATAAATAAATGTTATATTTATTAGTATCCCACTATTTTATTGAAACTCAATAACCCTCCTCACTGCCTTTTGATTATCCTATTTCTTGGAAATTAGAGTGTAAGGGACCCATATTCTTATTCTCATTACCTGGTCAAAAAACATGAATGGTTGTAGGTTGGAATTCCAAATTCCAACTGCATTTACTCATTGTTCCTTGACCTGCTGAGTGGTCTTCCCAATCTATAAATAATTAATTTAGATTTTCAAAACCCTTTACTCTTTATTACACCATGTCCTATGTTGGATGTCAACACTTTAGTATACCATTTTCAATCATCCCAAAACCTAATGTTATAATTACATGATAATACAAAGTAACCCAACTTTAATTTTTCGGGAACCCTGAACAATGTTTTTATTCTAACCATTGTAATAGATGGCTACATCGAATATTTATTTTATTGAGGGATTTTATACTTTTAGGTACAAATTAACAATTATTAAATTTATCACATGATTTTTAATATTAAGTGTGATTACATAATTTATTTACAGTGTCTTACATAATATTTGTGCACAATCTAGTTTACAATTGGTCAATCTTTAATGTTTGTGATTTCATTAATTATGTGTTCTCTAGAATACAACCATAATGTAATAACCATGCACCTAAAAGAAATTAAATGAATGGTATGATCACGATATTATATTAATGGTCATATTACCTACTAGTTTATAAACTAACCACTAACCTAGAGGAGAATCACCATTAACCAATTTATATTCATGTTTACGTATTTCCACTGACCCACCTATGTATCTCCATGGATTTTTTTTCTTTGACTCATAATTTGAACCGCCTCCACTCGTTTGGGTACTCCACCCATTAAATATGCCTTTTACTAACACACATGTGAGGGGGGAGAAGGGGTTTACATAAAAGAAACAATGGGCATGAATTCCCTTCATAATAATGTATATAGAAGGAACACATTCCAACAATTTAATTTATTAATAATATAAATGAAACCGATCACTTATAAAATGTCTATTCCAGCTCATGATCATCTATTTTCATTGAATGAATTAAAAATTCAATAAAACTAGAATTCAATTTTTAATCGTTGTTAATTAATATAAATCTCCCTGGGATTGATTAATTATTTTCATCATTTAATAAATCCTCTTATCTAAATCTCTATTTGAATTTCCTTGAGATTCTCTTCTTGTATAATTTAAAACAAAGTAAATTAATTAATTTAAAATTCTCTTTGTATATAATTGTATATTGGATGAAACACATTGAATACCTGTCCAAATCTCCCCAACATGTAATATACTCATATACAGTTTTACTCTTGTGACATACGGAATACATGAATTATAATATACATTCAAAATTTGTACTTCACAGATAAATATATGAATTAAATGATTTTTTGACACATATTATGCTTCAATTTATGTAAGGTAACAATTTTTAATACCAATCATACATGATATGAAGATCTAAATATTGTGTAGATATTAATTTAACATATAAATAGTTATGTAAATTATATCCTATCTCATTGAATGTACAATATTTACAACCATAAAGAAGTATATATCTTAGTATTTACATATTAAGATAGATAAATTCTAAATATGCATAATTTCATAAAAGTATACGAATTGTAGATCTGATCTACATGACATGTACATCTTTCTCTGTTTTTCCTAGGTACACATCTATAGATTTAGTGTGTGAACTGTACCTCTGAATATTTGGATTACACGACATGTCCAATGTTTGACACACCGTGTTAACTATTTGTTAGATTGTCATCAGTTGGATAGCCTATGGTATGAAATACATGGATAGATCTAACAAAAAAGGGATTGCATGTCATGTCTAATGGGCCACACAACATGTAGTCTAGTGGACCGAGCACCATTTAATCATGGCCCACACATGGTGAATTAATGGTGCTATTAATGATGTATTTAATGCATAATATCAAAGTAATTTCTGAATCAATATTTATGCATTGAATGTGACAGCACGATGTTTAAATATGGTTACCTGACTTCTGGTCTAGTGTTGTCCAAACAGAAACCTCGACACCTCTGAATGGGTTCCTTGATTATATTTTAATCAGAATATTAATCATTTCCATTGGACCTATAAGAAATGATGGAGAATGAAGTAGATCCCACAATTAGTATTAAAAAGTGATTAAATGTGAATGGAAAAACTAAATTACAAATGGATACATCACCAATGATTTTAAATAATGATAAAATTTATTGTGCATGCTCTAGAACCACTTTTTGGTTCCATTGGCATCAGAAGCGCGGAAAGGGTGGTGCCCAACATATCTTCTTTCCATAATCGATTATCAACCCATGATCTAGAAGATTATGAATATCACGATCGATATAATTGAATCATATATATATACAAGTATAATTGCACCTGAACCAAGAGAGAAGATATCGACACATATTATTTATAATTAATTTAATTGGATAATGAATTACCACTAAATAACTCTAGATTCATTGATGATTTTGATGATAAATTTGTGGTCCACAATCATTGCCTTTAAGAAACATTTTGATGATTTATTCTAGAAACAATACACAACTGTTCTTGGAATCACAAGACATTGTCGAAGGAATCTCTAGGTGTTTGAATGGAATATCCTGGCGCTTGCATCATCCGACTTGACCGCTTAGAGAGTTTATACTAAAGAGTTATCCTTGTTCCTATAGAGGAGGACTATTCGTTGTTCATGAAAGGATTCTTGGAGAATTATATCTCTAGACATTATAGGATTCTCCATTAATGTTCTACACAACCAAGATGGATTATGAAATTTGGTAAAAAATTGGGTATTTATATTTATACGGTTAAAATAAAATAATATCACAAGTGAACCCATTTTTATTTAATATTAGAATGACCCCATATCAAATAATTATTGTAATATTATTATTTATTAACATGTGTTTAATTTGTGAATTATTATTAAATAATATATAGTTAAATAATATTTAATATTATCATCTCCCATGGGACTATTTTAGTCATTCAGGCATTCCTCCTCAATATTTATCACGCCTTGAATAATGTATATTTATATAATAAATAAATATCCATGCATCATTCTCCAATAAATAAATAATTATAAAATTTAATAAATGGGAAATAAATTGTTATTAAATATTCCACTCATAATAAATTATATCGAACAACTACAGATGGAATAAATGAGATCAAGCATATATTATTTATTATCAATCTATATATGAGAATAATAATAATTAAACATTTTAACTAACAAAATTAATACATATCATTTAATTGAGATCCTGGATACACTTAGTGTGTGTCCCTCTATGACTCTCCTAGATTGGCATTAGCTGAATCATCATAAATTCTATGTTTCACATCTAGAAACCTACCAAGGAACCCATAGGTAATAAAGATAATGACACAATGATATGTCACCCCATATAGTCCCTTACTGTTTAATATAATCACTTTATCACAATATCTATAATCCTACAGGTATCATACTAGTTTCATTAACCTATGTTCTCAATATCCCTATCTTTGAACTTCCAAAAATAGAACATTCATGTTGCACACTATTGATTTGAATTAATTTAGTTGATATCATTTCCATAAAAGGTCCTAAGATATTAACTTCCATTAATGAACAAAAGGGATACATTAGTTTTCACAATATTCATTATTGTAATATTACTCATGATGCACCCAATATATCATACCTCTCCATGAACATATATCCCCATGGCATTCATCAACACATCATATAATTATAATAATAATATCGATTAATAATAATCATAAAATCTAAGCACCCATAAACATGTCCGTAGAAAGGAACATCCAATAACATGTATAAATGTGGATTTCCTACTGGTGGGTCCTGTAATCATAATATCCTACCATATATTACCACGGAAAACACCATGATAATTTACCTCAATGTCATATGAGTCTCCACCCTTAATTGATTATATCATCTGCATCCCTTAAATGACATCATCTTGCTATAAAACATAAATTCAAGGATAGTGTCACAACACAATCATGTTCTTATCATGGAGGGGAATTATTAAAACCTTTTAGTTTGAAAACTTCTTTTAGGAAATTACCATATTCTTGGTCAGGTAGAAGAACAATCATGATGTGATAAGAAATTTATTAGATATTATAATAAATGAATACATGTTTATCATAATGTACATAGATATTGGTTCTAGGGAACTGACTCCAACAGTTACATCACCAATGATCAAAAACATCAAAAGGATGTGTTTTTTATAATGTTATGGTGATATTTCAGTACTAGGGAGTGATTTTTTATATTTTTATATTACAAAATTCTATAATATATCTTCTCATTATGAGATTTAAATTTTAATCTGGGGTTATGGGTGGATTTATATTAGGGTCATGATTTCCAAATTTTAGACAATGCATGGAAATGAAAAAATGGTCATTGATGCACTAAGTCAGAAGATGTATATTCATATTAAATGAGATTATAAATACGAGTGTATGAAAATAATGTGGTTTATTTCATTTCATCTAGATATTTATGATGTTGTGGGTTAAATTTTAATATATGTGTTGGTAGTGTATTATTCTCTATTTCTATCTGTAAAGGAATCTCAATTGTGAGATCTAAATATAGTGGTATGGATTGATCAAATAGCTTATTGTTGTTATCTTGAGGGATGGTTAGATGATGGTCATAACTATTTCTTTTTAAATGGGATTTCTTTTTTGTATGTGGTACGACTGGCATATTAATATGAGTTTCATATCCCACCATTATACGTAAATTCTTTACATTCCAAGATTTATTATAACTTGAAGGAATAGTTTTAGTGATCATTAATGAAGTGTGAAATTTATATTTCATGTCTTGATGTCTATCATATCAATGGATTAAATATAATAAATTATTTCTAATTGGATAGTTAGACACATTGAACTATCACCCACCGAAATTTGAGGGAATATCAATTGACCTTCTGAATATTTTTCCTAAATCTATAGGTTGATGAGACACTATCGATAAAGTTTTATATTATTTTATTAAATTACGTTTATAGAAATTAAATAAATCTAGTTCAGTGGATTATTTATTGACAATTTATAGGGTAGTTGTTGATTCTACATTAGGTTCATAGATTTATCTTCTCTAATTTAGATTATCGCATTACCTCAAATGATTGGAATATTTTATATTATGATTTGGTTAATTTTTTTGTCATTGGAGCACTAATAATCCATTGAGGAGTTTGAAATTTTTTTATTATCTAAATGATTAATAACATATTGTGTGTGTAATATTTTGATTATATAGTGTTGTTGGAAAATAGTTTTCTTTTATTTCAATTTTACTATAATAATAACAATATGACATCCATCAACAAGGATTAATTAATAGAATTTTATATATGAAAAAAATAAATCACTATTGTGTTGTAATATGCTAATATAGTCTGTGATTATTGGGATAAATTTGGTGAAGTGTATGAATGAGACATTAAATGTGTGTTCATGATCGAATGAATTAAATGAAGAGTCATTAAATTTCTTACAAGGACCATAGAATTATTAATTTGGTGATCGAAGTCACTAAACATGTATTAATGAATAAATCTCCTCATATTGTGTACTAGTGGTTTGGTTGAGGTTTCAAACAAATCCTTTACTTTTTTTACAACTTTGAGGAGTTTGAGTTTGTTAGAGTGGTGGAATATCATTTGTCCCTTCCACCCTAAATGTATTGTGTGTAACACCTCATGATTTTTGAAAACAATTTACTTCCAAATTAATTCAGTTTGTTTGATATCATTTAAATAATGTAACATAAAACATATATGTATAATCAAAATAATTATTAAATTTATAAATGAAATTGATATAATATATAACTATGAATAGGTGGTTATACTCACTTAAGAAATTAAAATTTATTTTGTTTTCTTAATTATTCATTTTTGATAGATTAAATTTTTATAAGGAATAAAATATCTATAATTTAATTATTAAATTCATTTTATAATATCAATTAACAACATACAAGGAATTTTTAAATAATGATAATAAATTACAAACTAATAATTCATGGCTAAATGTAATTGTTTTGTTTACAATCATTATATTATTTATATAATTTTAATTTAAAAACTTATTTTATTACATAGACTATCAAAGGATATATAATCATATTTTTTAATAAATCTATAGAAATCGTTCATCAGTAATACATCACCAATAAATTTGTTAGATATAATTATTGAATTATATGGAGGTTAAACAAGATACTTTTTAAAATTCATGTTCTATCATGCGTACCATATTTTATAATAATAAATTAATTTAAAACTAATTATTAATTAATTTAACATTAAATTTCAAGAATATATTAATTAAAATTAAGTTAATGGTTGTTACTATCTTGTATTATGAATAAAATAATATTGATCTTCAAAAAGAATTTCTAAATATTTTTTTTATTGTTTTGTGTAGAAGTTTTAATTAATTTATGCCACATATAGAATTATAATCTTCTAAAATGGATTCCATACATTTAATCATCATTAAAAAATTTAGTTTAATGTTTAATTTTAGTTTAATTCATAAAGAATAGTAAAATCATAAAAATTTATGTCATAATTGATGAGTTTTAAATTGTTAAAAAGGGGTTAAACTAAGTGGAATAGTTTAAAATATCAATAGAACGTTAAATTTATATATTTTTTTGCTTTTTTTATTTATACCTTGTAACCATATATTAAAAAAAATTATTTTTTCTATTTTTTGATGAAAAATTATTTATATTATTTTTATGTCAAGGGTATTTACAAGGGCACCAGTCGCTATCCTTATAAAATCGAATCTCTTCAACACACCTATTCACACAATTCGAGAAACTTATGTTTACCATAATAATCCAAATTCATTACCAAAATCTCATCCCTAAAACATGGATGGTTTGGGTTCATAAAAAGACCAACCCAATAAGGCTTAAGGATGGAGCCAATAGAGGATACCCAAGGAAGGGATAATCATCCTACAAAAATTCTTTCATGTTTCATTTTTACACCTCATATTATTATTATATAAAAAACCAAACATAATGAAATAATTATATTTATTATATTTAAATGTTATTGTATTTAATTGTTAATAATTCTCATCATCAATTATATCAATTGTAAAACGAAAATGTTATGCATACATATGTGTAGAATACCACCTCCATATAATAATGTATTTAATTTTCATTACCACCTCCCATGGAATGTTATATATAATTATTTGATTAATATATATGATATATCTGATATATTTATGATTCTATAAAGAATTTTTTTTTCTAATTTCCTTCTATCTCATCTACTGAAAAATAGAAGCTTCACTTATTTGTATATGAAAACTACCACTTCCACGAAGTGATGTATTTAATTGTTCATCACCACCTAACACTGATATTTCTAAACATTAATATGAAAAATAAATATGATATTTTTTAAATATATATTATTATATAAATAATAATATGATGTATGTACTAGGATTGTGAAACCAAGTCCAGCATAAGGGACAAAAAAGGAAACACACAAATACAGAATTTGATAAGAAATTATACATAAATGGGTAATTATAAATTATAAGTGAATGTTATATTTTAATATAAATAAATTTATGTTCTTAATATGGTTTTATATTAAATTTTAATTTATTGTACAAGTTTTTAGAACTTGGTAAACCATGTGGAAGATTGATGTATGGGTTTATTTAATGAATCGAATCGGGTTGCCCTCAAACCCGGCAGCTGACCCGATCTATCATATAACTGAATGGCGTTCTAGATCCCCATAGTCTGGTGAAAAGCACCTTGGAATAAAATGAAAAATTGGAGGGAATGATTTTGCCCAAAAAAACTACCACATGGAATACATATATAAATATTGAAAGAGAAAGTTGTATACTAACCAAAACATATAGAATAACTGTAGGAAAACAAAGGAAACAGAGAACAAAAAAAGTAGCCAAAACCACCAAAGGACAAGTCCGACATCAAATGAACCAAACCAAATAGCTAATATTAATGATTGAATGGACTAATTCACACCATCTCACCACTATCTAACCAACAAGATGACTTAAATTGTGCCTCCTCACTGTGGCACCTTTCTCTTCCCTTCACAAGAAGACAAACAATGGTCTACATACCGCTGAAGAGGTGCACATTGTGTGAGAAAATAGGATCAGTAAGATCCCACCCAAATATTCAATAAAAAGTATCTATATAAAAAATATTCTATACTCATTTTAAATAAACTCATGGCATGATAATAAGTAAATCTGTCTTTTAGAAAATATGGTAAACATTTCACTTTTTCCACAGTTCTAAATAAAACTTGGTATATCAATTTCAAAGGAAAATTTTCATATCATTGTTCAAAAAAATAAACAGGCATATCAAGGCTAACATAGAAAGTTCATTAATATAAAACAAAAGAACTTGTATCACAACACAAATATACGCTATAGGTATGAGCTGTAGACTAGTCGTACCACAATAATAAAGTATGGAAATTGGATCCTAGAACACATAAATAAATAGAAGAAGAATAAGATGGAAGTAAATCCCCCAAAATGTTAATTTAGATCCCCTAGAACAACTATAGTAGGAAATAGAGGAAGGCATGAAGACAAACCTCCTTCATAATCACAGAACTATGGATGATGTCAACAAGATAAACCTTCCATTTAATTACCAAATGTAATCCATATAATCATTTTTCACAATCCATTTCAATTATTTGATAATCATTTTGAACACATTTTACAATCCATTTCAATGCTTTTATTGAAATTTTAAAACCATTTCTCAATCCTTTCCATTTATCAATAACCTGAGAAAACCAATTTTTTATTGAAATTTTTTTTCCACACACACAAAAAAATCATGCAAATGTTTAATTTTGAATTAGTTTTTAATGAAAAATATACAATTTTATTACCATATTCTATATAAGGAACCACCTATCTCAAATCATCGTACACACACATCCTCAATAGGGTCCGACAATAATGAAACTCAACAGCACTAACAAATACCCTATAATAATTTCCATCATGATTGATTAAATTTAGAGGAAAAGGGGGAAACTGTAGAGAGTAATCCTATATACATCAAGGAGGAGCTCCTACCATACATGACCAATGAAATAGAAGGCCTCTTTAATGAGATCATAGAATGGATCTAGGAAGTATATATAAATAAATATCATCTTATACAAAAAGATCAAAAAATACCACCCAAGAGTGATACAATGATCAAAGGAAAAATTGAAGTAGAAATTAAACATACCCATAGAGAAGTTCCATGATTGCAATAAAGATCGAGTGTCTAACAGATCAATCTACAAGGGGTTGAGTATCTAAAAAATATCATGGAACAACCTTAGGTCGAGATCCATGATGAACTAGCAAGAGAACCAAACCAAAACATTGAATCATGTGTTTTAAAAATTGATGTAAGATGTTACATGACTTGTAACCCAGTTACAAGACTAGTAACCCCCATGATTTATATAAACCGAAAAAACACATCGACATATATTAAAAACCCATAATTTAAACCATAAATAATGTGTTATAACCATTCACAGTGTGTACTAGTTCACATCATGATCTCCCCTTTCACAACATACATCCCAGACCCATTACAAAACATGTAACGTAGTTACACAACATTTAAATTCCCTAAAGATTTTAAAAACAAAAATTATTTAGTAAAATTCCAACAAATACCAATATTCACCATTATAGGTTTCCTTATAATCTCAAATAATTGGAAAACATGTTGAGTTTATGTGTGTAGCTGATGAATATTTAACTAGATGTTACAAAATCCCAACCATAAATACATTCCATCCCCAAGAAGTCATTTGGAAGATGTAATCACCACAAAATGATGATACCAACGTTCCATCATCAATGAATCATGTTCCCATGTCGCATGAGAATCTGATCCTTTTTTCCCATGAACTATGACAAATGAAATCAACTTCCCACGTATGACATTCTTCATAGTGCCAATGATCAAAACTGGTTCCTTTAAAATAGAGGCATATTTCTCTTACTCAATTTCATACCAACATATAATGTGTGTGGGATCAGGGGGATGCATCATGATCTAGGATATCTGGAAAACATTATGAATTCGTATCACTTAAATCTGAAATGTTAACCGATTAAAATCTTATGTGATCTGTTTAGTGATCTCAAATGGTCTAACATATCTTGGATCCTACATTCCATATTTTCCTAGATGAATGTGACCAAATAGAAGAGAAATCATCATGAAAAAACACTCACCAATGAAAAATTTCAAAGGATGACTCCATCATTCTACATATTATAGTTGTCAACTCCTAGCTATACCAATACATTGTCACACGTCATGAATCTTTATGGGAGTCTCTTGAACAAAACATCATAAAGAAATCATTTCAGAAACCACTTCCCAACAAAGAGGATATCTTCTTTGGCTACCATATTAATCATCAAAGGGAAAAATTATAATATATTACTAGTAAATTTTGTTTAAAATGAACTCAACTAATTCCAGATGTGTATCCCACAATCCAAAAAAATCCTAGACAAAGGGATGAAGCATATCCTCCAGGATCTGAAATATGTGCCCTATCAGACCATCTGTCTATAGAAGGCATGTTTTGATCAACTAGATATGAGTACCCATTGCCTAATTAAAACTGTTCCAGAGCCTTGATGTGGCCCAATAATCCCTATTTGAAAACAACAATTGAAGGACTCCCATGTAACCTCACAATATCATACACATATATCTTACCCAGATCATCAACCTTAGTGGTGTCTCTGATCAAAATAAAATGATCATATTTCTTCAACCGATCAACAATCACCGAGATAACATTCATCCCTTGTGTATTTAATTATATCCCTATAAAAAGTCAATGGATAACTCATACCATTTCCAAAAAGAAACTGGAAGAGGCTGAAAAAACCTAGAGGGTCTCAATTGCTTACCTTTTTCTATTGGTAGGTGTTAGCGCAGGACACATAATCTTCAATGTCACACTTCATACCCATCCAATATAATCTTATTTCCATTTCATAAAAACAATTATTTGCACCTTTATTAATAGGACTTAATGAGATATGAAAATTAACTAGACTAATATTTTGTCATTTGATCGTATGAAAACTCATTTTTTGATGAGAAATATACTATCTAATGAAATAGAGAAAACAGAAACAGTCTCCCCACCACAAAGTATTTCTTAAACATTGATAAACACATCATCTTATTACTGAATCTGAAATATAGACTCCATGTGAGATGATGACAACTAAACACTAGTTAGAACCATACCCAGTAAATTTTCTAGATTATCTTTGTGCAAATCAGCATAAATCCCCATATATTTTCACTCCTCCTTCGATTCCATTACATATTATGATGGAACATTCTAGCTAAGGGCATCTACAACAACATTTACCTTTATTGGGATATAGGTGATATCAAAATAAAAATTCTGAAGGTATTCTACCCATCAACATTGTCTATAATTCATGATATTCTAGTAAATGATATAGCTCAAAATCCACAGTTCAATGATGATTGTGAACTTATCCCCCAAGAGATAGTGCTGCTAACATTTCTAATCCTGAAAACTATAGAACTATCTAAATCGTGGGTGGGGAACACTTCACATGTGGTCAAATATTAACCAATCTTTAAGGTACTACATAGTCATCCTACATAATCATGCATCCTAAACATGAACCCAATGAATCACAAGACACCATGTACAATTTATTGGACATTGGTATGCTCAGAATAGGAGCCAATTTCATAATCTATTTCAATTAATTGAAATAATAATGACACTTCATATCACATGATAATTTTACTTCTTTCCTAGTAAGAGTAGTAAAATGTGAAGCCACAATAAAAAAATATTTGGTGAACTATCGGTATTATCCAACAAGAAAATGGAAGATTCATATTTCAAAGAAATTTCATGATTCCATCCCTGACAAAATAGTCATCACCTTTAATGGATCAACATATAATCAATGCTCTTGAATTTTGTGCCCTAAGAAAGTCATTCCATGAATCCAGAACAAACATTTTTAAATCCTTCCATACAAATAGTGATTTCTTAGAATTTCAAGAACCAAACTCAAATTGTCCTTATTCTCACGCTTTGATTTTTAATAAACCATAATATCATCCATGAACACAACCATAAATGTATATAGATGTCTATTTAATAACCAAATCATCAAATATATAAAAACTATAAGAGACTTAGTCAGAAAAAAAGGCATCATGAGATATTCTGAATGGCCATGCCTACTTGTGAAGGTCATATTTGGTATATTAGACATTCAAACTCTTATTTGATGATAACTGGACTGAAGATCAATATTTGAGTACCACTTTTCCCTCCATCAACTAGTCAAACAAATAATCCACTTGAGGAAAAGGATAATTATTCTTAATCATCATGCGATTCAACTTATGATAGTCCACCCATAGCTGAAGTGAACCATTCACTTTCTTGGAAAAGAGAACATGAATTTCCAAATGAGAAACAATAAGGTGAATACATCCTTTTTTTAAGAGGTAATCATTCATAATCATGAGTTATTTGAACTCGTATAGTACCATACCGTATGAAGGTATCGATATCAGGTGTGTACCCGGCTCTAGGTCAACCTTAAACTCTACCTATATCTCGAGAAGAACACCATAGAAATACAATGGGAAAACGTCATGAAAGTATTAAAAAAAGGATGATTGTCAATAGAAGAAAGACAATCGAGCTCAAGTGCTATAAAAACCAACTAAATATTGATCTTTGGATGTCAATTTCTAGTAATAACACAACACAAATCCCACTCCCCCTGAAATAGATGAGAGATCCCATCAAAATCATGAATTGAAACAATAAGATGATAATAATCAACCTTACCTTGATTATTGACTAGCTAATCCACACCAACAAAGACATCAAATAGATCAATATCAAAAATGATAAAATCCAAGGCCAAATCTGTATCATTTATTGTCAATGAATACGGGCACTGAAACACCTATTCTTTCATTTCTCCAAGAGGTGTTTCTAACTACATTGTGAAGTTCATAAGATCTATTGCAAGTTTAAAAATATAAAAAAATGCAGATATAAATGAGTATGAAGCACTAGTATCAAAAAAATAACATTATACATTAGATACAAAATGGATAGTACCTTTCAATTTTTTCAGACCTACATAGAATTCCATTTGACACTCATTTACTATATATTAATTCCTCACTATTGAGGCCTATTTTTAGAGCCCTATAATCCTTTTAGTTTCGAACTACACTATAATAGCCTTTGGATCCGAAATACACTGACCACAATGAGGAATAATCATATCTTGATAGAAACAATGTAGATGACCAACACATCCACTACTATTGCACATATTCGTTGGAATATGAAAATAATGTCTGTTATGTCCTTCTATTCACCATTAATAGTAAGTTAGAGTAATACTAGTAGCTAGAATAGATGGTGCAGTGGAGACTCACTGCAGAGACCCACCTCCACCCATTTTTCTATGGTCATTCCACATCCCCTTCTTCTCATGCATGCTACTGAAGCATACACTAGATGGAAGAGAAGATATGGTAAATCTAACCATTCCATCAATGTTCATATCATCAATCATTTCTATTTAAACTGTCTCTGTATAGGTAGAGTGTTTCAGTAAAAACAACAAAGATATACCCGATCATAGACCCTAATGGTACTTATTTTCCTTCATCTGGTGATTATTTACCACATCCAGAGCAAAATAGACAACCATGAAAATCGATTGGTGTAAACCAACACAGAACACTATCTCTACTGCAATGATAGAGAATCCACAAACATTTCCATCATCATTGAATCTAGGAATAACTATTGAAATATAGGGTTTTTAAATCCTTTATATCGAAGCCCACATGTATGTCTTCCTAGAAAATATAATTCCACCATCTTTATCTCGATACATTGAGCATTAATAATGCATACTTCACCTTGATATTTTTAGGTGTCTTTAAAAAATTGAGGATTTGATCGATCCAATCCATCCATTCTTCTACCTTGTGAGGTTCAGTCATCCATTTAAGGGATAGTGTCTTCGCGCACAAAAACTCATTCAAACGTTATCTCTCTCCTCTAACTCTGGGTTTTACTTCAACAACCACATTATGAACTCATGCAACATCTCAATCAACCGCACATACTTACCATATGATAGTCTCGTTGATATTCTAATATATGGTAGGATTTCCATGAGGGTCATCAGATTGACCATTCTGAAGAACCCGTTGAAGACTTCTCGGAGGCATTCTAATGCATACCAAAACATAAAAGTGACGAGACAAAAGAAAAAATCTCAATCAAAACATGAATCCCTATAAGTAGAAACAAATACTTTAAAACAAAAATACAATACTAGAGACACATATCCCAATATACCATGGATACTTGAGTCTCCTTACAACAAGAGTTTTCTTGAAACTCATCACTAAATACCTCTCATGTCTGGAAAATAATTTATATAGTTTGAAAGATGTCCCAATAAAAGGCCTCATGAGGAAATTCCACCTCTAATACAAAATTGTAATGAGCTGACATGGGTTTCTCTTAAACAAGACCAAAGACTTGATCTGTCACATAAACAAGGGATGATCCCGATCACCATGGGATGGTGAAAATCACCCAATAATCAAACGAAAAAGAGGAGGGAATGGACAAATATGGTCATGCACTATGTCATGTCCATCTTCTTCTGAATCAAAGTCAATGGGGAGCTCACCTAAGGCTTCTCCCCAACCCGAGGCCTTTTTCAGGGAGACCCTCTCTCCACTTTTCTCATTATCATGTTGTCTGATGTTTTTTCTAACCTTATTTCTAGGGCGGCCTCCTCTAATACTATCCCTGAGGAAAGGTTGTGCTAAGGAAGCCCACCGGTTTCACATATTTTCTTTGTCGATGACTGCCTTCTATTCTCCAGAGTAACTAATAATGAATTTTGGACAATCAGTCATGCGATCCATCTGCAAGAGAGGGAATCTATGTAACACCCCAAGCTTCTACGGTACGTTTCCCTTTGAATAATGCGATAGCTTGTGTTGTACGCAACCTCGAGTTCTAACACACACCACAACTAATTAAACTAGCCGTTGTGAATAGTAATACCTACTTTTTGAAATCATATATATTTTATATTTTAAAATGGACTTCATTTTTGGATTCGGAATATCGAAATTGTCCTAGGGTGACATTTTGGTACTTTTCAGATAACTTTTATATTTTGATGAATAGTGAAAATTACTAAATTTTAATTAAAAACAACCTTTTTAATCAAAATAATTAATAGTGATAAATTATGAATTTTAGTAGTTTTAAAGTATATTTAGAATATATTTTTACCATTTAATATAATGTTGGTCATTGGACATAATTTTACAATTAAACCGAACATAAACAAGTGTCAATCTTTTGATAGTTATTATCTCTTAAAAACACGCTTTTTGTTTTGACAGCGGGAATTAATTTTAAATTAATTTCTGCCACTTCTGTGTTTTGAATTTAGAAAAATGGATTCCATATTTGGAATCAGGATGTTCAAATTGTGTAAATAGGTAACTTTTATTTTTAGACATTTTGAATAATTACTGCGGTAAATATTTTATTTACCATGGTTAAGGGTAAATCCGGTAAATAAGGGTTAAAAAAATAATATTATAATAATACTAAATTACCCTAAAACGTGTCTTAACCCTATTGGTTGATACATAGTCGACCATGGGCATCTTTGGGTCTATTTTGGGACCCCATGGATCCACTTGTAAGTGATAATGACACTTTATTTTAATTAAGTCAAAATGAATACAAAAATGACACAAGCATATATCTTTTAGAACAACAATTTTTACATAGGGTTATATATGCTGGATTTTCGATTATAAATATTCATTAGAAAGATAAAAATATTTCCTACATAATGATGTTTTATTTATAATTTTTAGACATTGAATAATTTATTTTATTTATGACACAATGATGATGCAGTAATTACTATAATAGTGAAAAATTAAAATAATTGATATTATAAATACCCAAATAAATATAATATGAAACTTTTAATGAATTAAACTAATTTTCTAGGATAATATGATATATTAGGATTGATTTAATTGACTTTTGTCGAAGTAATCAATCTGTTAGGAGTTTCACAAAAATCAACTATTGAATAGTGTCAAAATTGACATAAAAGAGTTCTTAAAACAAATATTATATTCTTAATTGATATTAAATTCCTAAAAATCTAAGGTTCGGACAAGAGACTTATATCATGATAGGTTACTCATGAATGGACCACTTGGGGGTCGCTTGGATGTATATAGTAAGTTTATTAACCATATTATATAAAAATACAAAGAGACATTGTAAAAGTGAAACTAATTAACTTATAGTTAATACTTAAAGATAAGGTTAATATAAGTACCCAAACCTGTCTAAATTCTATTGGTTGAGTGGTTTTCGACCTATCCTCACCTTAACCTTTGAATAGTCAACTTTGGAGCCATTAGAAACCGAATATGAATTTATTATAAATTAATATTTCTAGCTTTTCCAAAGGTACCCCTCACCCCTCTTATAAAAGGGCACTCCTCCTTCTCATTTCTTCACACCTTCAAAGCCTTTTGGTTCGGCCAAACTCTGCCCAAATAATCTCCCAACATCCCTCACTACAACCTAGAGGCCTTAGTTTGATCAGAAAGCCAACCTAAGGAGCCCTTTTGATCAAATCAAAAGGAAGAACCCGAAGAAGAGGTAATGATTTCACCACCCTTTTCTAAGTTTATTTCTTCTTCCACTTCTTCTTCCTTTGTTCTTACCATTCTAAAATAATAACTCCAGTATCTAACATATACTGTGATGTTATTATAAGTATGGTACAACCATATTCAGTATTCTATCCACCCTTTGAATAACATGTCACCATACGTGCGTACGTACGGCTTACCGTCTCCACGTCGTGGTGTAATTGTTATTCAATATAATATTATTTGGATGGGTATAATAATGATGTGTAACTCATGTAAATAATAAATATAACATGTTAATGATTCTGTATATATGATATACCATTCATTTATATATTATTTTAATATCAAAAGAATGATATTGTCGCTCGTGCGTACGTACGGATTACCGTCTCCACGAACGCGATGAGATTCATTCTCCATCGTATCCATTCAAGTATAATTATCATTTTATGATTTAAAAATGATGTTTAAGGACGTGATATCATTCTGGATATGAATAAGATACAACAACCATGGCTTATGTAACAAAACATATAAAAGAAAATGAGTAAGTTAACTCCCGAAACGACGATAATTCTAAGATATTATTAACAAATCAATGTTAAAAGATCATATATGATATCATATTAATATATATGATTCTTGTATAATTTAATAACAACTATTTCACCATTATACAGGAGGTTAACCTACCCCAACCAAGGAAAAGTACAAGGTAAGGGTTATTTCACAACCTCTTCATTATCCAAGGTTGTTTATACGTAATAATCTACTGGGATCTCTTTATCATCCACATCCATGTTTCTTAAAAATGTATTTCAACACATTTTTACTATTTACTAGAATATGAGTTAAAGTCATTTATACCCTTTTTGACTTTTATAAGTGGTTTATAAAGGAATCTTTCGGTGCTTTTCAAAACAAGGTCCTTTTTAACCTTTTCGACAAAATTAAGGTAAGAATGTTTTTTTTACTTATACGGCGGGTGCGGCTATTTTCCGCCGATATAAAATCTTCAAAGCTTCCCTTACAAGCTTATAAGAATATTTTCAAAGAAAATGTTTTATTTTATATGGATCTTAAATGATTTCAAAATAAAAGGAGATATTTCTTTAAAAAGAATTTTGATTTCATCTATGTCAACATCCTTTGATGGATTTTAAGATTATTTAAAGTTGATTTATTATGATACAAAACTTCTATATTGTATTGAAGGTTTTGTGATATGTTTGACTGTGGATGTGCTATTTTAATACCAGTCATAGTTTATGGTGAAATTATTGACATTTCGTATGCTAGTTTTAATACGAATGTTTATGTTATGTTTAAACCTTTTCATATGGGAATGCATTGGACTTAATAAGTGACGGGTGGAGCCCGCTATAGCTCCTCGATGCATCGGTAGGTCTCATGAAACAAACTAGTGTCTTGGCACAAGGCCTTGACAAAATCTTATTTGTAGTCTTGGCACGAGGCCTTGGCTATGTGGTTATGATAGTCTGGCATTATGCATTCCAACATTATGAAAGTGGTTATTGATTTTTGCATGTGATTATTCGATTAGTAGAATATTCATGTGAATAAGTAAATGGCATTATTTCATTTTATTTATGCCATACCATGTTGAAAGTTCATATTTAAAAGGCTTTTTTTTTAGTTATACATTGCCTTAAATGTTTATTCTTATTTAGGAAAGTTTCCGCTATATTGTTATCCTTACTGGGCATTTGAGCTCACCCCTTTTCTATGTTTTATTTTTTCCCAGGATGTGAAGAAGTAAGTTATGAATGACCTGTAGGGATATTATGAGGGGATTATAGTGTGGACTGTGGAAACATTATGTTGTTGTAGTAGTTTTTCATTTTATGATGTAATGTAAAACTTATGAATATATCTAGTGTTTCCAAGGCTACTAAACCAATCGGTCTTTCCAGATTTGATCTTTCTTGTGATCATGCCAATGTTATGTAATTAATGCACCGACTCTGGGTAACTGGGGTCGGGGTGTTACAGTTGGTATCAGAGGAAGTTTAGTACAAACCTTGGAAGCTAGATTTAGATAAACTCTGATTAGAGCACGTATACCTAAGATGAACTTTGAGGATTAGAATAGAAGAACTTCCTAGAATTTTGGTATTGTAGAGATTTTGTGAGTTTTACGAGCAATACATCCCTGTCTGGATACGAGCAGGTAGAGGCGGCTCTGGCACAGATGTACCTAGGGGTAAAACCCGAAAACACCGCTTTGAGCTAGACTCGAATGGGAACTGGTGCACGACAACGGGCCTTGCTGCACTCTTGGTTACGACACTCCCGGGGGATATGCTTAGGATAACTCTCATTTTCTTTACAAATCATTTTGAAGGGATTATGAGTATATACTTCCTCAAAGAAAACATTTTTATGATTATGGATTATATCCATAAATAGTTCAATTTATGATAAGTGTTTTATAAGTATGGGATTATGTATTTTGATTCATAAACTGATCTAGTTTATGCCATTGTTTAGAAATGGCGCCTAGTGGAAGAAATGGAAACTGTATCAATGCACGCACTCCATGTAGGGATTGCCCTCCTGCTCAAGATAATTATAGTGGGGCTGGTGATGCAACTGGTGCTGATCAACTAATCACCGTACTGGGACAACTTACTCAGGTTATGAATAATAACCTTACCCGTATGGAGCACCCTGATCCGCAGCGTGGAGGATCAATGTTAGATCGATTCATGAGACAACAACCACCAACGTTCAATGGGAGTACAAATCCCTTAGTAGCTGAGCAATGGATATTTTCCCTAGAGAAAATATTTCAGGCTTTGGGGAGTAGTGAAAGGGAAAAAGTTACCATGGCAGTTTACCGCCTCACTGGAGATGCTGATCAATGGTGGTCATTGATTCAAAACATGAAGGAAGATGATGAAGTATCAAACATGGAATGGAGGGAGTTCAAAGATCTGTTTTTAGAAAAATACTTTCCTCGCGACCGTCGAGCAGATATGGAAAGGCAATTTCTGAGTCTGAGACAAAAGGAGGATGAGAATGTCACAAAGTATGAGGCTAACTTTACAAGGTTAGCGAGGTATGCTGGAGATTATATTCACAACCCAAGAAGTAAGATTGATCGTTTCTTTGATGGGTTAAAACCATTTCTCCGTAGAGCATTAGTCTCACAATCCTTTTCGTCGTACGAAGACATTGTCTCATGTGCTATCAAGACCGAAAAAGAATTCTCTAAGTCATATGACTTTAAAGCGAAGCAAGAGAAGAAGAGACCTGTTGATCAATCTGGGAATGGAAATAAGGGGAAGAAGGGAAAGGTTGAATATCCATCTTGTGGTAAATGCGGGAAGAAACATCCTGGTGCTTGCCTGAAGGGAATGGGAGTCTGTTACAAGTGTGGTGAAAAAGGCCACCAAGCTCATGATTGCAAGGGGAAGAAGGAAGCTACCAACGTTCAGTGCTACAATTGCAGGGAGATGGGGCATTATGCAAATGCATGTCCTAAGCGTCAGGAGAACTTACCTCAGAAAAGGCCAAGGGATCAAGTCCAGGCTTATGCTATCACTACTGCTGAGGTAGAAGCTCCGAAAGACGTGGTGGCAGGTAATTTAATGGTTTCCTCAAGTTTAGCAAATGCATTATTTGATTCTGGATCATCGCATTGTTTCATATCTTCCCAGTTTGCTAAGAAAATTAGATATTTCCAATTTGATTTAATAAGGGAGTTGTCAGTTAAAACTCCTAAGGGAAGTATCGTTGCAACAAAGTTTTGCGAATCAGTCCCCATTAGAGCACATAAATTTTCTTTATCTGCTGATCTCATCGTCATAACTATGAATGAGTTTGATATAATCCTCGGTATGGACTGGCTTCCGGACTATGATGCGAAGATTTATTGTAAGAAGAAAGAGGTTACGATTCTTGATGATAATGATAAGGAACACCTTATTTTTAGAGCAGAATCGTCACCACCTAATTCTTATTTAGATCCACCCCCAGTAGCTCAACTTAATTCAATTATTGGGGAGGAAGAGAATGAAATAACTGTCGGTGAGGAAAGGAATGTTCAAATAGAGGATGTACCTGTTGTGAAAGAGTTTGTAGATGTATTTCCGGAAGATTTACCTGGACATCCTCCAGAACGAGAAGTAGAGTTTTCCATTGATTTGATTCCTGGATCAAGGCCTATATCGAAGACCCCTTATAGAATGGCTACTGTAGAATTAGTCGAACTAAAGAAACAACTAGAGGAATTGAGTAATAAGGGATTTATTCGCCCTACTGTTTCTCCATGGGGAGCCCCTGTTCTTTTTCTTAAAAAGAAAGATGGATCTATGAGGTTATGTATCGACTACAGGGAGATCAATGCTATAACGATAAAGAACAAGTATCCCCTACCTCGTATTGATGATTTATTTGACCAACTGCATGGAGCTCAATACTTTTCAAAGATTGACCTTCGATCTGGATACCATCAGTTGTGTGTAAAGAAGGAAGACATTCCGAAAACAGCATTTCGAACCAGTTACAGGCATTACGAGTTTACTGTAATGCCGTTTGGATTGACTAATGCACCCTCTCTATTCATGGATCTGATGAATAGAGTCTTCAAGGAGTATCTCGATGAATTTGTGGTGGTATTTATTGATGATATCTTGGTATACTCCAAAACCTACGAAGATCATGAAAATCACTTGCGCATTATCTTGAAGACTCTGAGGAGGCATGAATTATATCGAATGTTTAGCAAGTGTGAATTCTGGCTTCAGGAGATTTCTTTTCTTGGCCATATTGTCTCTAAAGATGGAATCTCTGTTGATCCTTCTAAGACCAAGGCAATCCAAGAATGGCCAGCACCTACGAGTATAACTGAGGTACGTAGTTTTATTGGTTTGGCAGGTTATTATCGACGTTTCGTCCAGAATTTTGCCCGATTGGCTAACCCATTAACGAAGCTCACACGTAAAGGGGTTAAATTTGTTTGGACAAAAGAGTGTGAAGAATGTTTCGAAGAACTGAAGAGAAGATTAGTCAATGCTCCTATATTGACTCTACCATCGGGGAATGATGGGTTCGTTATTTATAGTGATGCATCGATGAAAAGACTTGGTTGTGTCGTTATGCAGAATGATAGAGTTATTGCCTATGCATCACGACAGTTGAAAATTCATGAACAAAACTATCCTACTCATGATCTTGAGTTAGTATCTATGATCTTTGCTTTGAAGATATGGAGGCACTACCTCTATGGTGAAAAATGTGAGATTTATACTGATCACAAGAGTTTGAAGTATATTTTCTCACAAAAAGAACTCAACATGAGGCAAAGGAGATGGCTTGAATTACTCAAGGATTATGATTGTACGATACCCTACCACCCGGGGAAGGCAAACAAGGTGGCAGATGCTTTGAGTAGAAAAGACCATGGAGTTTTGAACAATATGAGAATTGAAAGGGATCCAATTTTCATGGATCTAGTGAAAATGGACATGGGAATAACCAGGGAAGGTGAAACATCAATGCATTTTCAAATGGTTGCCAAACCATCTTTACTAGAAAGGATTAAGAGTTCTCAGACCGATGATGACGAATTCCAAAAGAAGATTAAAGCTGTGAATGATGGGAGATTGAGAGACTTTGTGTATGAAGATGGGATTTTGAAATTCGGGAAGAGACTTTGTGTTCCCAATATACCTGATCTAAAAAGGGAATTGCTGGATGATGCTCATAGTTCCAATTTCTCTATACACCCTGGGAGCACCAAAATGTATAGAGATTTGAAGGAACATTTTTGGTGGGACAACATGAAGAGGGAGATTGCTGATTTTGTGTCAAGATGTATGGTTTGTCAACAAGTGAAAGCTGGAAGGCAACAGCCTGGAGGAGTCATGCAACCTCTTCCCATACCGGAGTGGAAATGGGACAATGTTACGATGGACTTTGTCATGGGGCTACCGAAGACTCCTAGAAGGAACGATGCAATATGGGTTATTGTTGATCGTCTTACCAAGTCAGCACATTTTCTTGCTATAAGAGAATATCTACCCCTGGAACGTCTAGCAAGACTATATATTAATGAAGTTGTGAGACTTCATGGAGTTCCCCTATCGATTGTTTCTGATCGTGATCCCCGTTTTACTTCAAGATTTTGGAAAAGTCTTCAGAAATCCCTGGATACTGAACTTCATTTGAGCACTGCTTACCACCCTCAGACAGACAGACAGTCAGAACGGACTATTCAAACCTTAGAAGATATGTTGAGATCTTGCTCACTTGACTTTCAGGGTATGTGGGATCAATATTTACCTCTGGTAGAATTTTCCTATAACAATAGCTTCCATTCGAGTATTCAGATGGCACCATATGAAGCGTTATACGGAAAGAGATGTCGTACACCAACCTGTTGGGATGACGTTGGTGAAAGAAAACTTGTAGGTCCAGAACTGGTGGAGGAAACGATGGAAAAGGTAAAGGTAATCCAAAATCACATCAAAGCAGCTCAAAGTAGGCAGAAGAGCTATGCCGATAATCGAAGGAAGGATTTGTAATTTCAAGTCGGTGATCATGTTTTCCTAAAGGTATCTCCATGGAAGGGAGTCATACGTTTTGGTAAGAAAGGTAAATTGAGTCCCAGGTACATCGGACCTTTCGAAATTCTAGAACGAATTGGGGCTGTAGCTTACCGATTGGCAATGCCGCCAAGTCTCTCCAAAGTTCACGATGTGTTCCACGTATCTCTGTTGAGAAAATACATGCCTAACCCAACGCATGTACTCACCTATGAGGAATTAGAACTGGAACCCGATCTGTCTTATTGCGAAGAGCCCGTCAGGATTCTTGATACAAGAGAACAAGTACTGAGAAACCGGACGACGCGTCTGGTAAAAGTTTTGTGGAGAAATCATAAGATGGAAGAGGCAACGTGGGAACCCGAGGAACTTATGATGAAGAACCACCCGAGTATTTTTATGCAGTAATACCCTAGAAATTGCGAGGACGCAATTATTTGAAGGAGGGAAGAATGTAACACCCCAAGCTTCTACGGTACGTTTCCCTTTGAATAATGCGATAGCGTGTGTTGTACGCAACCTCGAGTTCTAACACACACCACAACTAATTAAACTAGCCGTTGTGAATAGTAATACCTACTTTTTGAAATAATATATATTTTATATTTTAAAATGGACTTCATTTTTTGATTCGGAATATCGAAATTGTCCTAGGGTGACATTTTGGTACTTTTCGGATAACTTTTATATTTTGATGAATAGTGAAAATTACTAAATTTTAATTAAAAACAACTTTTTTAATCAAAATAATTAATAGTGATAAATTATGAATTTTAGTAGTTTTAAAGTATATTTAGAATATATTTTTACCATTTAATATAATGTTGGTCATTGGACATAATTTTACAATTAAACCGAACATAAACAAGTGTCAATCTTTTGATAGTTATTATCTCTTAAAAACACGCTTTTTGTTTTGACAGCGGGAATTAATTTTAAATTAATTTCTGCCACTTCTGTGTTTTGAAATTAGAAAAATGGATTCCATATTTGGAATCAGGATGTTCAAATTGTGTAAATAGGTAACTTTTATTTTTAGACATTTTGAATAATTACTGCGGTAAATATTTTATTTACCATGGTTAAGGGTAAATCCGGTAAATAAGGGTTAAAAGAATAATATTATAATAATACTAAATTACCCTAAAACGTGTCTTAACCCTATTTGTTGATACATAGTCGACCATGGGCATCTTTGGGTCTATTTTGGGACCCCATGGATCCACTTGTAAGTGATAATGACACTTTATTTTAATTAAGTCAAAATGAATACAAAAATGACACAAGCATATATCTTTTAGAACAACAATTTTTACATAGGGTTATATATGTTGGATTTTAAATTATAAATATTCATTAGAAAGATAAAAAGATTTCATACATAATGATGTTTTATTTATAATTTTTATACATTGAATAATTTATTTTATTTATGACACAATGATGATGCAGTAATTACTATAATAGTGAAAAATTAAAATAATTGATATTATAAATACCCAAATAAATATAATATGAAACTTTTAATGAATTAAACTAATTTTCTAGGATAATATGATATATTAGGATTGATTTAATTGACTTTTTTCGAAGTAATAAATCTGTTATGAGTTTCACAAAAATCAACTATTGAATAGTGTCAAAATTGACATAAAAGAGTTCTTAAAACAAATATTATATTCTTAATTGATATAAAATTACTAAAAATCTAAGGTTCGGCCAAGAGACTTATATCATGATAGGTTCCTCATTAATGGACCACTTGGGGGTCTCTTGGATGTATATAATAAGTTTATTAACCATATTATATAAAAATACAAATAGACATTGTAAAAGTGAAACTAATTAACTTAGAGTTAATACTTAAAGATAAGGTTAATATAAGTACCCAAACATGTCTAAATTCTATTGGTTGAGTGGTTTTCGACCTATCCCCACCTTAACCTTTGAATAGTCAACTTTGGAGCCATTAGAAACCGAATATGAATTTATTATAAATTAATATTTCTAGCTTTTCCAAAGGTACCCCTCACCCCTCTTATAAAAGGGCACCCCTCCTTCTCATTTCTTCACACCTTCAAAGCCTTTTGGTTCGGCCAAACTCTGCCCAAATAATCTCCCAACATCCCTCACTACAACCTAGAGGCCTTAGTTTGATCAGAAAGCTAACCTAAGGATCCCTTTTGATCAAATCAAAAGGAAGAACCCGAAGAAGAGGTAATGATTTCACCACCCTTTTCTAAGTTTATTTCTTCTTCCACTTCTTCTTCCTTTGTTCTTACCATTCTAAAATAATAACTCCAGTATCTCACATATACTGTGATGTTATTATAAGTATGGTACAACCATATTCAGTATTCTATCCACCCTTTGAATAACATGTCACCATACGTGCGTACGTACGGCTTACCGTCTCCACGTCGTGGTGTAATTGTTATTCAATATAATATTATATGGATGGGTATAATAATGATGTGTAACTCATGTAAATAATAAATATAACATGTTAATGATTCTGTATATATGATATACCATTCGTTTATATATTATTTTAATATCAAAAGAATGATATTGTCGCTCGTGCGTATGTACGGACTACCGTCTCCACGGACGCGATGAGATTCATTCTCCATCGTATCCATTCAAGTATAATTATCATTTTATGATTTAAAAATGATGTTTAAGGACTTGATATCATTCTGGATATGAATAAGATACAACAACCATGGCTTATGTAACAAAACATATAAAAGAAAATGAGTAAGTTAACTCCCGAAACGACGATAATTCTAAGATATTATTAACAAATCAATGTTAAAAGATCATATATGATATCATATTAATATATATGATTCTTGTATAATTTAATAACAACTATTTCACCATTATACAGGAGGTTAACCTACCCCAACCAAGGAAAAGTACAAGGTAAGGGTTATTTCACAACCTCTTCATTATCCAAGGTTGTTTATACGTAATAATCTACTGGGATCTCTTTATCATCCACATCCATGTTTCTTAAAAATGTATTTCAAAACATTTTTACTATTTACTAGAATATGAGTTAAAGTCATTTATACCCTTTTTGACTTCTATAAGTGGTTTATAAAGGAATCTTTCGGTGCTTTTCAAAACAAGGTCTTTTTTAACCTTTTCGACAAAATTAAGGTAAGAATGTTTTTTTTACTTATACGGCGGGTGCGGCTATTTTCCGCCGTTATAAAATCTTCAAAGCTTCCCTTACAAGCTTATAAGAATATTTTCAAAGAAAATGTTTTATTTTATATGGATCTTAAATGATTTCAAAATAAAAGGAGATATTTCTTTAAAAAGAATTTTGATTTCATCTATGTCAACATCCTTTGATGGATTTTAAGATTATTTAAAGTTGATTTATTATGATACAAATCTTCTATATTGTATTGAAGGTTTTGTGATATGTTTGACTGTGGATGTGCTATTTTAATACCAGTCATAGTTTATGGTGAAATTATTGACATTTCGTATGCTAGTTTTAATACGAATGTTTATGTTATGTTTAAACCTTTTCATATGGGAATGCATTGGACTTAATAAGTGACGGGTGGAGCCCGCTATAGCTCCTCGATGCATCGGTAGGTCTCATGAGACAAACTAGTGTCTTGGCACAAGGCCTTGACAAAATCTTATTTGTAGTTTTGGCACGAGGCCTTGGCTATGTGGTTATGATAGTCTGGCATTATGCATTCCAACATTATGAAAGTGGTTATTGATTTTTGCATGTGATTATTCGATTAGTAGAATATTCATGTGAATAAGTAAATGGAATTATTTCATTTTATTTATGCCATACCATGTTGAAAGTTCATATTTAAAAGGCTTTTGTTTTAGTTATACATTGCCTTAAATGTTTATTCTTATTTATGAAAGTTTCCGCTATATTGTTATCCTTACTGGGCATTTGAGCTCACCCCTTTTCTATGTTTTATTTTTTCCCAGGATGTGAAGAAGTAAGTTATGAATGACCTGCAGGGATATTATGAGGGGATTATAGTGTGGACTGTGGAAACATTATGCTGTTTTAGTAGTTTTTCATTTTATGATGTAATGTAAAACTTATGAATATATCTAGTGTTTCCAAGGCTACTAAACCAATCGGTCTTTCGAGATTTGATCTTTCTTGTGATCATGCCAATGTTATGTAATTAATGCACCGACTCTGGGTAACTGGGGTCGGGGCGTTACAATCTGGACAGTCAATCAACCAAGGAAAATTGGAAATCTCCTTCAGCATAGGGGTTCCTCCATCCAAGGAAGAAGAATTATGTGCAACTACAGTCATTCATATGGTTGAGAAACACAAGAAGTATCTCAGGCTACCCACAGTGATTGGACACTCTAAAAAAGAAGTCTTTTGATATTTACTGGATAGGAATGAGAAAAAAATTCAAGGCTAGACCCCTAAAAGAATTTCCAAAGACAACAAGGAGACACTCATTATAGCCACCCTACAGTCCATCCCCTCCTATTTTATGTCCCTTTTTAAGCTCCTATCAGTAGTGGTCAACTTGATCCACGCACGCACAAAAAACTTCAGGTGGAGAAAGCATAATGGAAGGAATTGTACCCACTAGATTTCCAGGGAGAAACTCTGCTCATCCAAATCTAAGGGAGGATTTGGATTATAAAAACGTCTTCACTTGAATGATGCACTGTTGGAGAAGCAAGTTTGGGGCCTTATTTAATGTCCATCTTCTCTCTGTGCATGGGTTCCCTGAGTTACATATTTTCCCTACAAGGAATTCCATGAATCCTCTTTGGTCCCCAGCCAAGATTCCTCTGTAGAAGAATTTGGGGTGCCCATTGTCTCATAGAAAAAGGGATGGGCTGGAGGATTTGGAATGGCTCAACTGATAATATCTGGATTGATATCTGGCTGATTAAGGATGGTTTTTGGGCATCCTCCCCTACCCAACCAGGTTATAAAGAGTCCACAGTCGGGTGCCTCTTTTCTGATCAGGGATTAGGGTGGTGTTTGGAAATGATCAATGCTTGGTTAAACGAACATGAAAAAATAATTATCCTGAGTACCCCCTGGGTCCCAGATGGGGGATCCGACCATCTCTTATGGACCAATGACCTTTCAGGAGAATACACAGTGATATCCGGCTACCGGATCAACATTGACCCTCAATCAGATCAACTGGAATGGGGGCCTTGGAAATCGATTTCGAAAAATAATGTCCCCCCTAAGATATGTCACTTCTGATGGAAGGTATGCACATGCACCCACCCTAAAATGATCCTTCTCGTCTTTCAACATATTTCCAATGATGAATGTTTCCCCTTCTGCACAAATGTTCCAGAATCCCCCTTTCACGCCATCATTCATTGCCCGGGGGCTAATGAAATTTGTAATAAATGGGACTCTGATTCTGATGCTTTTCAGGGCATGGCCTCTGACCTATCCTCTATCTTGACCTGATGGTGATCCTATATCTCGTCAACTAAAGTGAGCTCACTTTGTACCCTCTCCTGGATCATTTGGGTCCGTATCAATGATGTAGTTCTCAACCACGTCCACAAACTACCCGAATTCTTGATTGACCGGGCCTCACCAAGGAATGAGGGATGGCAACATCACAATGGAAAACTAAATCCCATTCAAGCCCCATCCTTGTTCTCGCAATGGTGCTCACCAATGGGTGGTTCATTTAAGAATAATGTGGATGCGTCTCTACCAACGAATGGACCCATTTCCATCTTCCTTCTGGCCCAGGATCATCAGGGTCAAATCATTGCAACCAGACATGAATGACATCATGATTTTTGGTAACCTATGGTAGCCAAGAATACAACAATCCTTGCCGGTATGATGATCTCTAGAGATCTTGGATGGGATAAAATAAACCTTGAATCAGACTGCCTCGTCATAATCAATCCTATCAACCATAACGACGGTTGACTCCAGTCATTTGGCTCCCTCATCAAGAGAATCCTATCTCTCCGTCTTGGCTTTTCAGCTGGACCTTCTCCTTTACCAAAAGAGAAGGAAACAATGCTTCCCATCAGCTGCTGGCCTCTAGCCCCTTTGATGGCAACCAGCATTGGCTGGACCACTTCCCTACACGGCTTCACGTTTGTACGTCTACTTATATTGAACATTAATGAATGTGTTATTTATCAAAAAAACTGTACAAAAAATGTGAATATAGACTGAATAAAAAGAATAAAAAATACCCAAAGGAAAAGTGAAACAAAAAATGACTCAAACCAAAACACTACTCCAAATTATGGAATGGATGAAATTTCACCATCTAATCCCCAACTAACCAACCAGGTGACACTAACCTCACCACCCCACTACAGCCCAACGCCTTTCCCTGCACTGGAAGAAAAAAAGGTCTACACACTTCCAAAGAGGTGCGTAGGATGTGAGATAAGAAGATTAGTAAGATCCCACCAAAGTGTTCCGTAACATTTCTATGAATTAAAAAATCATGTTTTCTTATTTGAAATAAAAATAGGGTATGATAATAAGTAAAATAGTTTTATAGAAAACTTGGTAATCATTTCCCTTTTTCCACAGTTCTAAAATAAATAATGTATATAAATTAAAAATCACAATTTCCATATCATTGGTCACAAGCATATACATGGATATAAAGGCTATCTTATAAAAGAACAAAATATAAAAAAATATGCCCAATTATTACTACCCTAGGGAATATTACAGGTCGAGGTCGCAGACTACTCCTACCATAATAATCAAATGCTCAAATATGATCCTAGAACATAGGCCTAGGATGTAGAGAAATACCCCATGAGCAAACCCCCTGAAAGTTCAATATCAATCCCACCGAACAATGGGAATAGGAAACAAAGGTAATCCTTAAGACAACCCTCCTTGATAATCACAAAACAATGGAAAATGGCCTTAAGCTAAACTATCCACCAAAGTACCCAATGTAAGAAATATTATCTTTTTCAAAATCGATTTCATTTCATTGATAATTATTTCAAAATCATTTAATAATCCATTTCAATGGTTTTATAGTAATTTCAAAACCATTTGACAGTACATTTCATTTAACAATAACCACATAATAACCATTTTTCATTGAAATTCCTTTTCTGACACACACAATACAATCATGACAATAATTCATTTTGAATCAGTTTGTAAAGGAAAACAGGCAGGTTTACAATTATAGGATATAAAAGAAGCCACCTATGTAGAAGCCCAGTTTTCAAACACCTCCAAAAGGATCCACTATAAAAAAAATTAAAAAACACCAAAAGATACATTAGAATCAATTCTAGATCAAGATAGATTTAATTTAGAGGACAACGGGTTAGTGGGAGAGATGAAACTGACATACCTCAAGGAATAATGTCTGCCAAACCACACCCAATGATAGAAAAGGACTACTAAATGAGATCTAATAATGGATCTACAAATAAAATAACAATTAACACCCTGTCAATCCAACAGATCCAAAATGCCACCCCACATGGATACTGTGATGAAAGGCAATATTGATGTGGTAATAAAACTTACTTGGAGAGATACACCCTGATCGTAATAAATATTGAGTTTTGAATGTATTGATATTAAAGGGTTTGAGTCTCTAAAAAATTCCGTGAAAAAACCTTATGTCGAGATCCATGAAGAACCAATGTGAGAATAGAATAGAAACAACCAAGAATGGGATTTAAAACTATAAGTGGGCCATTACACGGCTTATAACCCTATTACACGATGTGTATCTATTATACGCCAAAACATACATTGCCTCAGATTAAAAATATGTCATTTAATCCATTTAGGGCATTTAATCAACATTCACAATGTGTACCAGTTCACATCATGTTTTCCCATTTCATGACATACATCCAACAAACATTACACAATATGTATCTGCTCTGTAGACAATAGAGACAAACAATTATTAGTTAAATTCCAACAAATCACTAACTTCACTATTATAGGTATCCTCTCGATCTTAAAGGAAGGTAAAACCTTGTCAAGGTGAGGGACATACCTAATGGATCGGTAACAGGATGTTATAGTTTATGTTATAATATCATTTTTATCTATATGGTCTACTTAAAAATTTACAATATAAGAAATTGTATACAATTTATTTCATTAAACCCATATATTTTCATATTCTCAAGTTTTTTATATGGTATTATATTAATCATTCCATTTTTCGTATATTTGGTATTAACAATTTCTAGAAAAAATTATTTCATCAATATCCTACTTCATATCTTCTTTTAAACCAATAATATATTTCTTCCATGTCCCTATTATTTTGATTGATTGATGAATTATTTTATTTCATACATAATGATTATATATGGTAATATTAAAATAACATTGAATTTATTTTGATTTTTTGAAATGGAATAGTTTCTATATTTTTAGTTTCATTTAATATTAGGTAAATTGAAATGCTTTAAGAAGAATTTTTTAATGTTTACCTATTACAATAATTTTCCTTTATAATGGCCATTGTTCATTATGAAACATGATCTTCATAATTATATGGTTTTTGAAAAGAAAATTTATTCGAATTTTTATATTATTTTTTCTCTATTAATATTAATTAAATAGAATTATTATTTTGATATTGTATTTTAAATTATATATTTAATAATTTTATATAATAATTCTTCATGTATTTCAAAACAAATTATGATCATTATTCATCACTAGGGATAGGTTTTAATGATATGTTTCACCTTACTTCTCAAGATATATATCGATTATTTTATTAATGAAATTGTTATGATAATATTTTTTTGGGGGGGTTAATTGAGCTTTGAAGGATTGATAAATAATCTTATAATCATATAAAATACAGATATGTGTTTTATCATTTTGTGATGGGTTCTTCCATTATACAAATCTAATTAATTGGTTAATTATTAGCATCTGATGATCAAAATTTGTACGTACGTTGTTATTCAAATCTCATAAGGGTACATGGGAAGTTATCCAAATCCCAACATGGTTTATAGGTGGTAAGCCTCGAACTAATATGTGTTAAAATTACTAGAGGTTTGACATGATATATTACTTTTATTCATAAATTTATACCACAAATTTAGGCCAAACACTTATGAAATATTATTTTACCTCTATTTTTCTCTCATTGATCATGATTATTTGATGTTATTTACCCTTATAAATCATTTATTATATAATACGAATTCATTAATCCATGATTGATGATTTTATATTTATGTTTTTGGGTATGATCTTTATGTTATCATTAAATTATTACAATCTTATTCTAACTTATGATCTTAAAATTATTTCTCCCATATTTACCCTTTCTAGAATTATGAGCTCCCCCTTCTAATATTTTAATTTCCATTGGATATGATGAATGATTTTATGTATGATAAGTCTAAATTGGAACCATGTGAGAGTGATATATTTTATGGAAATGTTGAATATTGTTCATTATTATATTGGTTAATTGTATTTTCGTCAATTACACTAAACTTTATGGTTCGTTATTGTGGATTATTGTTAAATATAATGAATATGCATCTAAGATGATGTCATATTTATGTAATTGATTCCAGGTCATCCATAATTATCATCAAAGTAGTGTTTATTTATTTTTGAGAATTATTTTATGATGAATAAGATATTATAGTAGAAATCACCCAAGAGTATAAGTGATATCAGATGAACCTATAATTTCAAGGGTTGGTCAAAGGTGTCATAATTTATGGCATATTAGAAACTATTTTAATTATCATAATATTTCATATGCTAATTAATTTTGAATGATATTTATAATAACCCTTTTTTTATTTTATGGTAGGAACATGATGGAATCCTGTGGAAAATGAATGCGACATTCAATGTAAAGATCATCCTCATTAGAAACCAACTAGAATGGGAGTTGGTGTAGCATCATAAAACTATATTTCAGGTATGGTCAATTGGTTATTTTTTCAATTATTATATTTATCTTTTATATATATTAATAATCATTGAATATTGATTTTTTTGGCATGTTAGAGCCTTTAATGGGAATGAGAATGTTTTTTTATTATTCAATTGGGGACCTGATAGGTCTCTGGAGATTTGGAATTATAATAGACATAGTGCAGTAAATGGAATAAGAACATGAGGGCAATGATCTAGGTTTTGGGCTAATAACAATACATTTCAATGATTTATTTAGGTAAATACGATATCAATTCCACTTGCTAGCTAGTGGAGGGACACATGGTGTATACGTTCTTCTGGGAACCACTGGCCTGCCATTGGAATACTAGAATCCTAATCATTTTTTCAGGTTCCACCTCCTTTTTGGTGGCATCAAGTAGTTAGATAATGATTCTAATTAAGGTAAGAAACCATGGGAAATATTTTAATTATTTATACCAAAATATTGATCATAAATCAAAATCATTATCCGTAAAAACCAATTCAACCCTTTCAAATTTGATACACTCTTAGGATAATTTATAGCTATTGTAAAAAAATTCATGAATCGAAGTACTATTTGATTAATTGGATATATTTTGGTAAGTGTAATCTCAATTTTACGAGGATTTATTCTTTCCTCACCACTCTCCGTCTATTAATGTGGTGGATCATAACAATGAAGTTTCATTTAGATATTTCTTTGTGAATTTTGTTTCTAGGATTTTCTATTGATCTCTTTATCAGTTACTATGATTATGGATCCAATTCTGAATGAGGATAAGTTTTTGGATTGATATTGGGGGGTTTTTAATGAAATTTTATCCAACTAAAACAATTATTTATATCATGATTTGATATAGATTTATAATTCATTTCCAAGAAATTATTTTGGTCTTTTTGTTCGACGACTTTGAAATGGCATGGTGTACGTGATGAAACCCCATTGATAATTGATTTTAAGTTAAATATTTGATTAAAAAATGTATTCATGGTATGAAATGTATTATTTGAGGAATTATTTGATAATAAATATTTGGAATAAAGGGAATTTATTTGCCTATGATTTAACATTAAAATAATTCATTTAAATTTAATGAGTTTTGATGAAATCCATTTCAGGATTTATTTTATAAATATATCGGAATTTTTTAAATAATCAACATGGGGATTAATTGAAATAATTGGTTAAGTTATTTTTCATTTTTTTCAATAATTAAATACCCTTATATGCTTGATTAAATTGATTAACTTGAGTTCCCAGTTACTTAGTAGGAGGATGATCCAACAAATTAAAATTGATTACATGGAGTTGGATTGAAAATGAAAATGATTAAAAAATACTTTTATGGATGGGAGTTCCTTATTTATAGTGGTATAAAATAACCTCAATATCTATGGACCAAATAAGGTGATCACACCAAGTGATTTATTTCCTCATGATTCTGTGGAAATACCCGAATCTGTCTAAATAATCCTCAAGGCTAATACGGTTGGTAAAATTGTTGCAAATAATTATTAAAATCCCGTTATTATGAAATATTTTATTCAAGAATTATTGATTAATGAATGTATTATTCATGCATGTTGTGACATAGATTACTAAATTTTCCTTTTTTTATATAAATTCACTTCTATACATGTATTATTCTAGATGTTAAAATGATATATAAATCATGTTTTTTTAATTTTTTTAATGCCTTCCACACCATGTTTTGTTTAGAATTTACAATATCTAGTTTTTTTTAAGCGATGTATTATAAAATTTGTGGAATTGTCCTATTAGAAGATTGTTTCTCAAACACTACATTAGAATTTTAGAATTTTTTTGAATATCTCATACTAGTTCTAGGAAAAGGTAATGAAATTCTAGAATATGGTGGGTATTCTTTATTAATGGAACCATTTTGTTGGTGGTGGCATGTGAATTATGTGATCCACTTATTAATATAACTATAGAGGGTTTAGTTCACAACGTCTATTATTTAGGCTACGTGGCCACACACTTTCCCTTCCAGGCATTGGAAATGGTACCTTTTATGAATGATAAATGCGACAATTCCTATGATTTTATAAAATAGAAACAACTAACATTCCAGGATACTAATGATCTTTATCTGATATCTATATTGATGAAATATATTGATTTTCTCATTGAATTCCATGAGACTTCATATTCTATTAATGTAAAAAAATTTATTAAAAAAATGGTTTTCATAGAAGGAGGTGGTGGTATACGTTAATTATGGTGAAAAAGAATGAAAGAATACAGTGGAAATATGTCAAGGATATATTTATGGTTCTATAATATATAGATTCAAAGGGTTATTTATATATCAATGGATATTTTTAACAACATCATAGTGATTATATAGTGACCCAAAAAGACAATCATTATGATGTACCTCCTCATTTCTCACATAAAATTGTGTCGAATTGGAAGTTGAAGGCCTAGAGGATTTATATGGGTATTTGAAAAGATATATGATATTAGTGCTTGATTATGAATATCTCTTCATATTTTGATATTATTGATATTTTTTTGATGGATGATATTGACTTAGACCATATTTCAGGTTTTAAAAGAGTTATTTTAAATCATAGTTTATGTTTTAGTGGTTCCTCCAACATAAATTAGAAGAGGAATGAATATCATGGATGAAAAAGTAGTGGTGGTCCATGATATTAGTATTTCTCCACATCATTTGTATAATCTGATTGAATTATATTTACATGTTATAAATATACATAATTCAGTCAATCAAATCATTTTTACATAGAGTAACTAAATATATTTAGCTCTTAAAAACACTTTGAAAAAATGATATTTTTTCCATGTGTTTCCCACACTACGTAGTGATATATGATCATCAGTGTTTAGAGGATCTAGGGTATAGAATGCTGCTTCTGGATAAATTGGGTTATATCAAGATCCACCAAGAGGTAATATTCGTCACATAGTGTCGGATTATATAGTGGGAATTGATGCAGGTCCTTAGATATAGAGGCATACCATTAAAATTTCTTCATCTTTAGTGACTGCATTATATTATTTGGGTTCCTCTCATTCCATCGTACCACTATTAATGTCGAATTGTAAAATATTATAATAGAGATTATTCCTTTTTTGATTGAAATTATTACACCACATGGGATAAAGAGATTGTAGGCTATTTGATACCCTTCTAATACATTCTCATTATCTCAAGTTATGATCATATAAGAATTTTGGTATATTGATATGAAACCTATTAATTTAATTATTTGAATGTGTTATCTAATTTCTCATAAATCTATGATCAACTATTATCATTAGTTGGTCTCCTATATTAACCCATGTGGGGAGTCTCATACCATTCAATGAGAATGGGACATAATGTAATGTCAGGATGAACCTCCTCTTGTGGAGTTGGATCGGATGATATTAATGATTACTTTTGAAATAGAGTTGGAAAATTCTTTGGGGATATTCCTCTAATAGATTTTTAGTTCCCAAATGTCTCCCATACAAATTTCATAGATTTCTATTATTGTGGGAGGTGGACTTTTCTATTGAATTCATCTCAAGTTCTCATACCATATTTATTTCATCATACTGGATAACCCCAACTGAAGTAAATGAACTAAATACATAGTTGTATTACATAATGTCAAAGGGATTCATTCAACCTAATTTTTTCCTTGATTTTCATACATTCTTCTTACCATGTAGACCGATGGAACCCTTACATTTTTTTATTACCTAAATCTCATTCGAGTCATGTTCAAGCATAAATATCTTTTTCCCTATATCGATAATTTTATTGAAAAGATGAAAAGGGAAACATGGTTCACAATAATTATTATTTGGCATAGTTTTACTAAATTATGATTAAGGATTCTGATATCCCTAAGAACACATTCAGGAGTGGGTATAGCCACTATGAGTGACTTGTTTTTTTTGTCTATCAAATTATCTTTCCCTATTTATGGAATTAACAAACAAGATATTCAACCAGTACCTTCATTATTATATTTTGGTATTGTTGTATGAAATCATGGTTTACTATAAAACCATGGAGGATCATGTGTGTCATTTTGGAGTAATTATAGATATTTTCAATAATAACATACTTTATTCCCATCTATCAAAGTTCCAATATTGGATTTTGGATTAAATGTTTTTAGGTTACACGTTCTCATAATCAAGTGTGTTAGTTGATCTTGAAGTGGGGAAAGCTATTTGGACATGAGAAGAACCACATGATTTCATTGAGAATGGAATATTATTTTTTTAAATGATTATTACAATTGTTAAGTGAAATATTTCTTACAGTTTTCTTATCAGTTGATCACTCTCACTTAGAAGGGAGTGAAGTTACAAGGGGATATGAAATGTACAGTTCCCATGGATGAGTTAATGTGTCATTTTAAATAATCTATAGTGTTGAATCTTCTGGAATTTTTGTAGTTATATGTGTTATTTTTTTATTTTTCTGGTATAGGATTGGATCTATTCTTCATATATGGGGATCATAGTGTGTCTTATGGCCATAATCATCCTCAACCTCAAGATATAAACTGCCCCACACATGATATTAAACTCAACACTATAATGCACACTATTAATATTTGTTGGAACTAGAATTTTCTAGAAATGTTTATTATTTAATATAATCAATGAAGAAACAATTATATATTCTGAAAAAAATAATTCATCCCTCATCAAGGTTCATGTGTGTAGTACTTAAAATTATTTGACATTGTCACTGCCTACACCCTTTTTCATGAAAAATGAGTTGCTAATTAACTCTGAATGAAACTTCTATCCCTTGATAAGATGTAATAATTAGATGAGTGACATTGAATTATATATTTTATCATATTATTTTGGGACATTGAAAGGATTATGCCAAAGTTGTTTTGGTCAATGAATCTTCATAGGATAGAATCTGGTGGATTTTGTAGATAATCTCGATTTTGATGTTTTAGAGGATGAAACTGAAGTGTTTTTGGTTAGTTATTTGTTGGTATACTCTCTTAAAAAAATTATTCTCTAGTATAAGCATCTTGATGATGAGTTCCATATATTTATGGATTATTTTTATGGACTGTAGATCATTTCATAATGGTGTCAATATTCTTATGACATCCTTTACTTCAATAACCAATTTTTCATTACTTCATTTATGAGGATGGTTGTATTAGGGGATTCTCATTATTTATATTATTCTATACCACCAATCATGATGAATATGTTTTTTGATATTAAGAATTCATTATGGTGTCCATTTATAATGTGGGAAACTGATACTTTTGTTTCTCCTTTTTATTGCTCTCAACATGTCATGGATGACCATTAGAATACATTTTACCTAATTTAACAATTTATTATACTGAAATTGGAGTTGGTTGAGATATCGATAAACTTTTGGTTTTGACAAACATAAATAACTAATAAATAATGTAGTTTAGGTTTTGATTGACTGGTTGACCAAATCAACTCACTATATTACCATTCATGAAATGACAATTACTGATTTCTTTAGAGATCTGTATATATTTTGGATCATTAGATTTCATGTCATTTCTAATGTCGTTAATCCATAATTATCTTCACATTTTTAGAGGCCTACAGTAGGAGATGATTTATCAAGTAATTTTGATCCCAAAATACTATATACACATAATGTTTCATACAGAATAGGATATATAGATCCTATAGGATATGATTCATTCTTGTGTATTATACATTGGAGGATCTTGGTATTTCCATTTGGGGTTGGTCAATTTATACTACCAAAACAAGTATCATACACTCATTAAGATGGAATAAATTGAGGGCTTTACAATATGAAAATGGAAATATCTATTTTGTTGGTATGAAATTGATGAAGTATCCCTAGGGGGAACCAATTTGTTCCAAGAGTTGATGATGAATATTTAGTTGATTTTTCAATCAATGGTAACATTATGAAGAAGGTATAAATATTATTTTCGTCCTCATTGATTCCTTATGGAGTTCTTAGTAAATTTATTGGTTCTTTTGATTGTCTCCCTTAATTTGGTAACTAATATCTTGTAAAATAATTGAATTTGTCATCGAGATACATGGGATTATTTAAGGTGGTTTATAAGATTGGTAAGGTGGAATTTTGTTTGGACATACCACCGTAGATTATTTTAATACAAAACAATCCCACATGAATCAACATAAAAATTATCATTAAATCTTGTATCATGCCTTGAGTTATAAAGATAATGATTTAAAAATAATTGTTTTTGTAATTAAGTTACTGATGTAGACTACTGATTCACTGGTCAAGGTAGTTCATAAATATTTTATTACTCTAGTTAGGAAATATAAAAACATGGTTCATATTATCATAAAATTTTGTAAGGTATTACATTGATGATAGAGTAATATTATCACTAATTTTATGTAAGTTAATACTGATATGATTTGTAAGGTAAAAACCGATCATTTTTAAGATAATGTTTACATCATTTCACTATACATTAGTTACAATCTTTGTTTTTTTTGGTATCTTCGTATTTTTCTCTTTGTTCTCCAGTTATAGTAATTTAATTGTGATTAATTACTACTTGTTAGAGAATTTATAAGGGAAGGGAATGTATTTTTATTCTTGGTTTAAGGATCCATGATGTCTTCATGGATTTGGAATGAAAGTGGAAAGTATAATATAGCTCACATAGATTGTGTTGGACTATCAACTAGCCAGTGAGGTCCACCAGCCAACTATTTACACATTGGTAGAGCAGGGTTCCTAGAAAAAGTAAACCTCCCAATTCATGGGATTCCAGTTACCCACAATTGTAGTGATTAGTGGCTCATGATGAATTAGGGGCACCACAATCCATATGGTATGACTTATAATGGCCCCAGAAGTTTCCCATCAAACCCCAGCAACCCTTTGGTTGCCCCATTCTAGCAAGTGATGCTGGTTTGGTTGTATCAAACTTGTACTATGTGGTAATTCATCCCATTAAAACAACTATTTAATATATTAATCCTTCTCCATAAAACCCTATTCAACTTTTTTTACTTGGATACTACTATGGGGTGATTTTTGGCCCTTTCAACCTGGTATCATCAGGAATTGAAGTATTGATTGATGTTTTGGATCTCATTCAATAAGGGTATTATCAATATATTTTGAATCCCTTGTTTCCTCATCTCTCTCTGTCATTGAGATTTTTGGATACTCAAATCATTCACTGATATGGATGTCAACAACATGAACTGTGGTTATTGTATTATCCATTTAATGATAGAACACTACCTATAATTTTGGATCCCTTGTTTGGAGTAGTGATATTTCAATTGTGTTAGGTTATTTTATAATTAAATTCCATTCAATTTTAATGGATACCAATTTCATCATATGGTGTGAATTTCATTTTTATTTTAAATGCATTCTTCATTAAATTTTACTAAATGATTTATAAAATGAATGGTGTATGTGATGAAACCTCTTTTAGACAATGGATTTTAAAATAATTTAGTGATTTATAAAAAATGACCATGAAATGAAATATATATTTGAGGAAATATTTGATGATGGATTTTGAGGTGGAATGTAATGGCATGTTTTATGATTTTAAATTAAATGAATTTTTTTAATGTCTATTTTTTTAATATTATTTCATGATTGGTTTTTAAAATGAAGTGGAATGTTTTGGAACTCTAAAATGGGGTTGATTTAAAATGATTGATTGGGTGATTTGATGTTGATTGAAATTAATGATAAAACACTATTTTTTTATTAACATGAAGCACATGAGATCCGAGTTAATCATAATAGGGATATATATTCTATGTAAAACTTTTTACCAGAATTTAATTGAAAATGAAAACAATTCTAAAATACCATGAGGGTTGGGACTTAATTATTTTTTTTACTCTCCTATTCCACTTAAGACATTGGATCTATTGAAAATTTTTAACACTCGGAGTCAAATTTATCCAATATTGTGTACCATCATGTGAATTGAAGTAACTAATCCCCATGGAATATAACAATGGTTGTAATATTTTAAATTATTATTACATGCATTTTTTATGAATTTTTTTTCATGCATTATTGATTTAAATAATGCCTATTAGAGGAATTATTTTTAAAATGATTCAAGTATATGCATATTTTGTTGGAAATTGTCATTTTAATCTAATTTATTTGAGACATTGAAATTATATTTAAATAATGGTTTATATTAAATTAGGATATGATTTTCATTCCATTTTTTATTTATAATTTATCACATTTTGTTAATTATCTATGAATTTTTTATGAAATGATTGGTGAGATCCTATGAAGATATTGTTTCTCAGTATATAATTCTTACTTTTGGTGTTTGAATAATTTTTCATGCTAGATCCTGAAAAATAGAATGAATCACTTGGAGAAAGAAGGTTTTTGTATTAGTGGGGCTTGGATGTTAGTAGTGACTGAGGTACAATTTTATCCACTTATCACATCATAATTTTTGGATGTATTCTTTGATGGATTTTATGTTGTGAAAATGGTATACATAAAATTTTTAGGAATTATCTTTTTCTTTAGGTGGAAAATTTTAACTTGAGGAGTGTTTGGTTTACCAACATCATATTATTTATCTATTATTTTGTATTGTTGAGTATTCCATGTGGTGAAATCCTTCTTTATTGATTATTTATAAGGCCATGATTTAGTCTCCACCCCATGTTAATAAAGAATGTTATTCAAAATATGTTAGGATTTATTTGTGATCTATTTAAGATGGATAACTGGTTTTGTTCATGATAGTTTGGATGTGAAATCATGTTGTTATTCTCACAGAATTCATTCAATATACGAAGAAAAATGTGAACTATTTCAAATTTATAATTGATTAATAAATTGAATAACCTATCATATGCTCTTTTAAGTGGAAATATCCAATATCATTTAGTGGTTACATAGATTAACTAATTTTATAGTAATGGATCAATGCAATAGAAAAATAACTTTTCTCTTATCTAAAGCTCAAACTGTGATAAATTTGTTTTGAATGTGTATAATTTGGATAGTGTACCATATATTTTTTGTAATTATATAAAGAATATAATGAAAAAATACTGAATTGAAACCGTTAAATAATAATATTTTTTAATTTATTTTTTAAATATTTATTTTTTACTAAATCATTATACTAAAATGGCTAGTTAATTATTGGAACTGATTGAAATGGGAAATGAATCAATTGGTACCTATAATAAAAACTTCATAGGCCTTGTATGTTATGAATATAATTTTATCATAAAAACTAAAAGGAATACTAATAATTTAATTTTTGGCATAAAAATAAAATTTCATAAAGGAAATGTCCATAAGAAACATTGGTGGAAATAATTAAAATTTTCAATGTGGAATCAGGGAAGAAATAAATATTATACACTAAAAATTTTATCCTGGTCTTTGGTTCGGGTAGATTATAATTGAATTTTATGAAGATTCGGATATTAAAAAACATGGAGGAAAGAAAAATAATCATTATTTATATCAAATATTTAGGAAGAAACATGTATGAGATAAGGGGAAAATGAAATCTTATAAAAATATACCACCAAAAACCCAATGATTGAAATATTAATATTGTGGGAATTTTCCAAAAACATCACCAAACCAATGGTTAAAGATTAAAATAGCGGTCAAAACCACTTCATTTGAATTCCATAGGGTCTTATTATTTAATCACAATAGTTTAACTAGATCATGATGACAATGTGGTGAATGGTATAATTATCATCCACTATAGAACTATAATTTCCTATTTGTATTTATGTAAATCACAACATTTATTATATAGTGAATTTACTATGGGTATCACATCACAGATATAATAATTATATATTGATCTATTGCTGAATACACTTAAGGGAATGATGATTTAATTTGAAATATCTACATCTTATTTGATAGATGTGTGTGGTAATGAAATTCAAAGAATTCTTATTATTCTACCAACTGTTTGATTATATGGGATTTGGGGAAGGGATTGAATCCCTATAAATAGAGATCATAATAATTTTCGAATACTAAAAGGCACAATTTATATTCCAAATCAACATAGAATTTTTTATTTTTGAAATTGTGAATTTGAATTTAAAGTTGAAATTGCTTCTATTATATCATTTTTATACCTACCCAAATCATAAAGGGTATCTATATTAATTGGTTTGATAGATATAAAACCTAGAGGATAAACCTACCATTTAATAATGCATAAATTTATTTACTAAAAATATTCTATGTATTTCTATTAAACATGAAGTTGGGTTTTCATTAGAAATCATACCTACTGTTATAACTATTTTAAATAATCCTTGTATAACAACACCAATTAAATAGTTGTAATTGATAAAGAAAATCGAGTAGAATATAGAAATGTGATTTTAATTCCCTAGGGAATGACTATATGATGGTCCCATTGTTATTTTTATTAACAATTATGGATCAATTCATATTTTCCTTGATTATTAGAACATAACAACATAACTATCATGATTGTGTATCTTCTACATTGTATAAAACATTTGATCTTCATCACGGAGCACAATTATTTTATAATATTTAGTATTTATAAAAATATCATAAATTAAGGGTTAGAAAGTATGATATACGTAATAAATTCTTCTGTATGAGTTATTGATGATATTGATTTATAATGATTCCTTTTATACTAACCAGTTCCCCAATATCTTCCTCAATACAATGAATAAATTATTTAGTTAATTCATTGATTAGTGTGGTGTTACCTATAATGATGTTATTAACATATATTCCAATAATTAGTAAGGGAATTAAGATCATTTTAAGTCTATCATAAAGGCCTTGGTAAATGATAATATTTATGCTAATTTAATGAAATGGGTATTCGGGCTATAATAAGAGTCATTCTTTGGCAATGTAATTACAAGCGAGGTTATATCTGGGGATTTTTCACTGATCTATATTATTTATCACTGTCCCAAGACAACCATGGTGATTGAGAGCTATAAGGTTGAAGGATAAAATGGACATTATTAATGATTTTGATAAATTTTTCATGGATACCAAATCCACTGACCAACTTGATACGGATGTGAGCCAACATCCTTTCAACAGAAGGCTAAGGAGATGAAGAGTATGAGGGTTAGTGGACCTCTTCTTATAATATCATGTAGTTGAAAATGATTTGGGATATAAAATTATGCATAAATGAAGGTATTTTTATCTATTTCAATGAAAAATTACATGGTCATAGTGTATGACTCATGAAAATTCATGATTCATTTAAAAAATTACCCAACTCATGATTTAAAGATAACATTAGTAAATTTTTCTTTTATAATATGGAGGAATTATCTTTATGGAGAACATTATGATATATATATTAAAATACTAAAATATATATTCACATATAAGGTATTTAATATACACCAAAATAGATATCTGGCATTGATAAAATAAAAAAATTTCTCAATACATTTCCACCGTGGGAAGGAAAATATGACGGATATGATCTATGTATGAAAGATCGCTCCACCTTATATATGATTATATTTGAAAAATATCTAATATCTAAGGAATTAAAAATTATAGAATAGAGAATCATAATAAATGGAGATAAATCTTATTATTATCAATGATTTCTTAACCATCCATCCATAAAAATATTAATGGGGCATAAATGGAATATGTGGATCTATAAGAGAATATGAGGAATTTTACAAAGATTATTTATGACTACAATAGAATGATATGGTCGATGGATGAAATATTTTTCCATTCAATAATATAGTTAGAAAATGAATTATTATAAGAATAATATATCCCATTATCCTTTATCTATCTCATTATCTCAATGACACATAGAGATATCAAAAGAAATTTATGGTAGGGATAAATGAAAAAGGATATTGAAGAGTATGCACATCAATTCTTGGTATTCCAGATAGTTAAAGTAGAATATCAAATTTATAAGAGGATGAAGAAACCATTACACATTCGATTATTTTAATGGGAAAACATCACTTATTATTTTATTATAGGACTACCTCAAATATCAAATGTCCAAAATTCCATTTGCGCTGTATTTTATCATCATATGATGTTTGTAGATTTTATTATTATCTGATAATCATTCCTTGTTGACTAACATACCATGATATAAATTATGTATTAATTAATGTTTCATATTGTTCCACTCTCAATTTTATATAATCAGGATCTATGGTTTCTCACCATGTTCACGAGAAGTCTTTTGTATGCATATAATAATGAGTCTAACATTATCAATAACTTTCATCCTAAAAAAGAAGGTCAGTATGATATTACCATTCATCAATATGAATATATGTTGAGAGAAATATTCATGGGGTTAAAAGGTGTTTGGGATAAATAAAATCCATCAGTAAATTTTTCATAAAAAATATCCTTTACTATTGAATTCAGATAGATATTTATCAATATATTTATGGAAAAAATATTACAATTAAAACAGGTTGGGATGATGATGGAGAAAATAAGATTCTAGGACCTAATAAAGATGAAGAAACAGATGAGAATTTTATATCAATTCAATAACTCATATGGGAATAACATAGTAAATTAGAGAGTTACGTTGACAATAACAATCGAGATATACATTTCAAATTTGGTGATTATTTATTCCACTGATTATAACATTGGATGAGGTTAATGAAATTTATAATTATGGGGAACATGAGCCCAAAATACATTGGTCCTTATGAGGTTATTGATCAAATCAGGATGATATATTATTTCTAGATTCTTATAACAACCCTCTCTTGTGTTCATGATATGTTCCATATATCTCTTTTATGGATGTACATACCTAACCCTTCACATGTACAAAAATCAATGAATATACCATCAGATAATGATTTTACTTATAGAGAGCAATCATTGGAGATTTGTGACTAAAAGGATATGGTTTTAAAATATAATATCACCCAATTATCAAATTTTTTTGATGATTAATAATTTTTAGGAATATGTACGGGAATCAGAGGGCCTAATGAGGAATAACTATCCTCATTTGTTTTTTTGAGAGTAATTTCATTTCAAGGGTGAAATTGTTTAATGTAGGTATAATGTAACGTCATTGTATATTAAAATAGATTTTATTTTTTATTACATTTTGTTAACATTATAGAATGTAATTCATGAAAAAATAACCTATTTTAATAATTATATACATTGTTACAATAAAAAATCAAATTTTGGAAAAAATGACTATGTAAAATGGCTAAATATCGCTTTAAAATATGAATGATTTTGTTTTGATGAAATATGTATTTTTAATTGATTTAATGCTACTGAGGAATAGAATGAATAACTTGTATTTGTTAAATTAAATTAAAATAATAAAAAACTCAAATCCATGGAATGGTTAGGTAATGTTAACAAACATTTGTCTAATAAGTTTTTACTAAATAGAATTATTTTCATTATAACCATTTATATTTATATAGGTTATTATTTAAAATAAAATTTAACTTATTTTGAAAACATATGGTATAGAATAGTATTTTTTATACACATAGTATAATTAATGATTATTCCCACATCGACTAATTTTTTTTATAAATTAATCTAAAATATTTTAATGGTAATTTAAGATAATATTTTATTAAACAATTCTATCATTGTGAAATGATTTTTAACATAATAAAATAAATTTATAAGAATTGATTAATTATGTTACAAAAGTATGTAGATAGCTAATTACAAAAAATATTAAAATCCATTTAATTGTTATTTTTATTAAATGAATAAGAATAAATTAAATCATTGCTTCAAAAATATATTGGTCTAAATTTTTTTTTATTATTCTGGTAGTATATATTATAATTTATTTATTCATCTTTTAGGAATTTAATTTGAAAATATTTATTCCAGATTTGGAATCTCCAATTCCAATGTTGGTGATGTGTTCATTATTTTAGTCATAAATCATAGTGACCGTGGTAAAGAATTCAATCATAATAAAAAAGGATAAAATGCTTAAAAGGGGTTAAAATAATGGATATGGATTAAAAAATAACAAAAAACATATTGTTACCTGATTTTTATGTTTATTATTCTCTTAAATAAAAATAAATTTTATATTATATGTTTTTTTTCAGAAATTTACATGAAAACTATGTATATTATTTCAATGGTAAGGGTGTTTAAAAGGGTAACACCACCTCACATATAAATTGGGCCCTCCTCTTATCAATTCACCAATTACGATGAGCCTCTTAGATCTTCTAATATCTTCCCCAATCACCAAAAAAATCTCCTCTTTATGTATTATATGATTCTTTCTCATAAAAAGACCACGCCAATTAGGCTTATAGAGATATCCAAATGAGGATACCAAAGGGGGAGATACTTGTATTGACTGAATTCTTCATCATTTCATTCTTATATAACTTCATCCAAATATTCTATTACCACAAAAAATAAATGAATCTTATATGATTATTATACTATATTTTTATTATTTTAATGGAAAAATCATTATCTTCCCCCTTTACAACTAGTGGAAAAATTAAAACATCGCTCATGGGGATTTTAAGACTACCAATTTTATGAAGCCATGTATTTTAATTTTCAACACTACCCACATGAAATGTTAAATATAGGTGTATTTAAACAATATAAATGTCATTTATGAAATTATTATGATTCTATGGAGACAAAATATTTTAAAATTTCATTCCCCCTCATTCATTGGAAAATAAAAATGTCACCCTTGTGTACTTGCTGACCACCACTTCTATGAAAGGATATATTTATTTTTTCACCACTTATATATAGTTATTGTCATAAAATTATATATAATAAATAAATAAAATATTTTTATAATTAATAGGCTTATATAACCAATTAAAATGTATAATTACTAGAACCTTTTACCCAAAACATTCAATGTAAAAAACATTTATCACAAAAATACGGACTATAAAAATGAATTATAAATAAATGGTTAATGATAAATTATAATTGAATGGTATCTAAAAATTAAAATATAAATATTTTAATAAATTGTATTTATAATAAATTTATATTTATGTTAATGTAATATAGTGTTTTTTAATCATAGTAGATGACTGGGTTAGGGTTTAACAACAATCTCTCTTTTAAATAAGACTTTTTCAATTTCCATTATAGAAAAATATATGTTCCCTCTCCCATAGAAAGATTAAATTTTCTTGTACAATAGGTGTTTCATGGGTTTTATACTATTCTTTAAATTTAACCCTTTTGGTACAAAAATTTTCCCAAATAATTTTTTTAATCAAGTTGATCTTATTTCTATTTTTAGGCCAACAATCCTTTTTATTAATTTCCATATTCATTATATTATTTCAAAATTATTTATCTATTTGTTCTAATGATTTTTTATGTCATTGTTAACTATATTAAACTACCATTACAATGTTTTTCAATGAATTGTTTTTCATGTTTTATTAAACATTTATTTTTACATTATTTTCAATGGAATTAAAATATTTTTTAGATATTCAACAACTCATAACCTTTTACAATTGTCTATACCATCATTCAATGTGAATATTTCATTCATTGATTCCATGGTTTTCAAGAGAAATTTGTATTCCCGTTTTTCTAAGATATTTTTGTTTTTAATAGTTACCAAATGATAAGTAATTTTCATACATTTTTTAAATATTACTTTTAATGATTTTATACAATATTTTCCATCTATATCAATATCATTTAATGATCGTTAGGATTCCTTGGGGATATTTTCCAATGATACAATATAATTCCATTATTTGGATGTGATATGATATTGATTTGATTAAATTTTCCTAAAACATGTATCTTTATCCACAATGTAATTACTATACATTGAAATGATAAATGATCTTATGATTTTTGTAAAGACCTATGTTTTGAGCCGTGAAACAATTACAAGAGAATTTGAGCTGTTTTCATTTACTTGATGTAATTTTTTTGAATAAGAATGTAGAATCTAATTTTGAGATCCTGAAGACATAAAAGTTTTTTTTATTTGGTAAGTGGCCTATGAGGTTATCTTGGTGACTCGTTGGGTTTTGGGAGTACTGAACCCCAAAAAACAAATCTGTATAGGGTCTACATAGGGTGCACAATTTATCTAAAACTGTGAAGCCTATATCAGAGGAGAAGAAAGTCCCCACATAGTCTCCTCACAGTTTACCCAAACCATGTTCCTAATCCACATGTTTAGTGCCACATAGTCATTACCTATGAACTATTCCTCACTCTTTAGGTACAAGGTTATGGTTACAGGGTGGGAAAACCAATGTTAGGTAGTTTCGTAAGGAATTGGAATCAACTAGTTGGAGGATGGTTTAGCCAGAAATATGACCCTAGTTTGAGGGTTATATTACCAAAATACCCTTGATAATGTTTATATTTATTTTATCCCTTTCTTCCTCTTTCATTACTTCATCAACTCCCACGTGAGACCTCCTCCTAGGTGCCATGTCTCCTCCTACTCTCCCATATATGCTTAAATAGATATCCTCTAATATGTGTTTTATTTGACCTCCATCGATCCTTTTAGATCTGTATTGATATGATCTTAAATCCTCTCTAATCATTTTCATGTTCATAATTCCATATGATGTGATATTTTGGTTTGATTTCATTTCCCCTTTTTTTAAGAAAAATATCTGTTTCATTGATTTCATCAAATGTGATTGAATCAGACCTTGATATTGGATGAGTAGATCTTCCTAATTACTAGGTAGTAGGAATATATAAATCCCCCTAAATTTCCATTTTTTGGAGTACTGTTGTTGTGCTGCATGCTGATATTTTCCATGAATTTCCATTAAATAGGGTTGTTCATATAACATTGTCATTTACACATTAACACATGTCTTTTCAACCATTTTATAATTATTTAGTGGTTGTCGATATTTTTTATGGACACCCCATTGGGGGTCAAAGTTAAATATTTCCATTATAATAAATTTATTAGATTATTGAACATCTTTATAAGAGTTTATCTTGGGGTGTATTTTGTCACGAACCAGCCTGAGTCGACCCTGAACCGGTCACCTAGGCCAGCCCACGACAAGTCCCTAGAGGAGTTCCCGATCCTCCCGGGATGGTGACAAGCACCAAGGGAATCCATAGAGTACACAAGGGAATGATTTCGCCCATATATAGACAATCAAACAAACAGTGGAAATAAATGGACAACCCAAAATGAATTTATATAAAAATTGAACAAAATATTTCTTATACAAGAAACTAAAGGTAGAAAAAAAAACTCAAATGAACAATCCCAATGAACAACTAACTCCATGTGACACTTCTGGTCACTCTCCAACACAATGATAAAATGTCGCCCAAGGTGATCGAACTAAAGATAAAACCTGCACAAGGGCTAAAAAAAGAAGAAGACTATAGGCATGAGTATTAAAACTCAGTAGGTTAGCCCGATATTCTATTCCCAATGCACATTACTTTAAAATAAATGAAACATCAATTTATAGTTTGAAATTCAATATATGAAGGTATAGTTTACAAATGAGGTTCCATGCAATAATAATTATCAGACAAAAACATGCATGTTTAATAAACAAAAATGCAAGTAACTATTTTTTTTCAAAGAGGTGCAACTTCAAAATGAACATAGTTTTCAAGAGGGCTACTTTAAAAAAAATTTAACTTTCAAATAAATAACACATTCTACTGAATTTACCAACCAAACACACCGTATGCCGACGGTGAGTACAAAATATCCAATGAGCACATGTCATGGGAATACCCCTAGGCACTAGTTAGTTGTGAGATCCAGGTACCTCGTATCTCGGTGAAAGTAACCATAATAAATATTTGTTCTCATGCACGAGCCATTATTAGGGAACATACCCATAACCTAGTGGTCCCCAATCATCATCATCATCATAGTTTAGTTAGTGTTGTCATCGTCAAACTTGCTACGTGTAACAGGGGCCAACCCCTACAGAATCACTAGCATACTAGTACAGGTCCGCCCACCTAGATACCCGGGATTCCCTTTAGTGCTCAATCAAGTTACAAATATTATCAAATATACATTTCACATCCACATTCCATTCCAAAACCATAAAAACACAAACAGCGCAAAATATTTCTTCACATTTCTTACACTAATCATCAAACCGCTAAATATTTTGGTAAAACAATTTCATGAAGTGCATTGAGGCTTTGCACATAAAACTCTTTCAAAAACATTCTTTAAATTATAAACACACATCATAACCAAACCAAATACTATTTGTCAGCACAATAAAATTTTAATAAAATCATTTAATGGACCATAAAACAATCCCAATTTCACAACTTGTTATATACAAGTAAAACACTCCTTCATTTCTAGGAAATTCCAAACGGGCCTTTAAACATTTTCTCAAAACTAACCTTTGATGAAGGTATGAATTTTAATTTTATTAAGGATCTGTATAAACATAATTTATGGCAGCAAACCTCATTCATAAATCTCTTATAATACTCAGGTTAAATATTCAAAACACAACCATTTTCTTAAAGATGTGAAACGGTCCATTTTTTTTTGGCAACTCCGGCCAAAATATGTTGTAAATCAAAACCTACTTGTTTGTAAAAACAAATCCAAATTGGAAATAAATATAATTACCCAAAAATACCATTTATAATTCTTCCAATTCCTTTATAAATCCAATCAAATAACTTTTAAATCACACATCACACATAGAAGCCAACCGAGCAATTTACCGAACACATGACATGCCCCTTTTAAACAAAACCATTTATTCTAAGTACATGAAAAGGAATAAAACACCAATTTAAAGCCATATTTTCATTCAAGATACTGTAACATGTTAAAAATACCATATACCAGATTATAAACCTCACAAAATATTTGCAAAATATAACGGAACATTTAAACAAACACTTGTTGAGAACTTTCATGACAAAACAACACTACCGTTCACAAACCAATGATTAAACAACCACTTTGAACAACAATAAAATTATAAAAAGGATTAAAAACAATAATAAACGTATATATCTGGTGTTAAATATAATAAAATGATGAAACTTAAATAATAAAGTCATGTGCAAGGGGTATCCTACCTCAAATCATTGGCGTAATTGAAACGCACACCCGAAATCACCCGCCACGGGTTTATAAACCATAAAACTATAAAGACCAGACCTAAACAAACATAAACCACATCAAAAAACATGGTATAACAAAACCCTAGGTCGATCAAGACTAGGGTACAATATAAATCAAAGAAATAATGAAAGGAGGGAGACGAGGAAGGAGAAAGGAGAAGGAATCTCACCTTTCACCCTAGAAAAATATTTGTCTTCCATTAGATCTGCAACACTAGAGGGAAGGTAATGGCATGAAAATTCATGGAGATAATCCTATGATCAGGAAGAACCAGGGAAAGAAAATTTGTGGCCAAAAGAGTAGGAATTGATTAATTTACGAATGATACAATTTACCTTGTCAAATCTGGACGATTTGAGGTTTCCTGATATTTTCTCCCTAATTCGCGACCACATGATCTCCAAAGAGGAAACAACGATATTGGGGGTGAGGATAGGGATATTGGCTTCGGGTGGGAGGTGTAATCACCGAAAAATATTAAAAAATGAAAAATATATAAATGAAACAAATTATTTTTTTTAAAACCGGAAATGGGCCCATGGGCTGGCCCAATACCTAAATAAGTGACTCAAATTCACCAGACTTATGAATTTCTAATGGGTCCAAAAGGATAAATAAATTTTAATATATCAGTATAGGACAAGTGGGAAGTTTATTGGGTGAAAAAGGATGAAAAACAAAAGAGTTATAAAAGAAACAAATTCGGTTTTTAAAAATGGAAATGGGCTCACGGTTGGCCCAAATCATGAAGTAACCACCCTTTCTTCAAAAAAATCCAAAACAAGCAATTGATATCCCAAATTAGGGTGGTTAGAAATATATGAAGCCTAAAAACTCAGTATTAATCTCACCAAATACCCATGATAATGATCAGGATTTCCAATGGGCCGGATCAATACAAAGACAAAAAAAACCGTGTGTGACAATTCTCCCCACCATTAAAGCTTTCCGCCCCCGGAAAGCCATAACACTTTCCGGCTGAGAAAAAAACAACACCTAAGGATTTAAGAATGTACTCCCCACCATTACGAATCAACTATCACTAGAAATGTTCTTAGGATGAAAATCCAGGAGACCCATGGTGGGTCTCCCCACCATTAGAAACCAACTAGCAATGAATAAACAAGAATTGAACATGATCTAGTGTTGGGACTCACTCACACAAGCCCAAAAAAACCCTCCTACAAAAACCTACTATACCAAGTTAAAAGAGTTCTAACATGAACATATAAACCACCCACTCCCAAATGGATGGGACAATAACTTGGTCGACACATTCAACACAATTCTAGACCCCCGTCACTTGGGGATGGGATGGAAGGGGACCCAATAATTTGGCCACTGAAACCACAAAAGAAACAAATAAACTACCCAAAACTCTCCACCCATGAATAGGTAACACCAAGACTACACCTGATTTTTACAGGCGGTCCACACAGGGAAATTGATTGAAAACCCACATCCATGAAGGAATAACCATAGACACTGTGTGAGGGGTTAAGTCCACCACGCTTGTTGCGACAAAGGGAAATTCATAGAAATGAGGAACCAAAACATTGACATAGTAACTAACTTACCAAAACAGAGGAGTAAGGATATTAATCTAGCACTCCACACCTCTGTTGATTTCTTGACTGCGTGAAAAGCTTCACTCCGAGGCTATGGCTGGAGCCCTGATTCTTGAAGCATTTGCTGCACCGCAGTCAGGTGATAAGGATCACACCACTCAAAAAAAACCACACTTGATCACCAAACAAAAACCTTCATCTAAATAGGAACTCATATATACATATCAAAATTCCTTATCACTCCAAATTTGGGGCATAATAGACAAGGAATTAGACGAAACACATCAACATCACCGAACACAACTACTCTGTCCAAAAGAATTATCACGACCTAGAAGCACTTTTAATAGATCCAAAACTACTCTCTATTCCAACAAACAGGTTGAGGCATCATCAAAAGAGGTGGATTTAACATTTGAAATGAATCCTTAGGTTGATCAACAGGAAAGATTTCCAACGGAGAACTATCCCTAGCCACATCACAACATCAAACACATCTTTAGAAACCCAATGAAATTTTCTCCAAAACCAAGACACCAAAAAGATATCATATCAAGATACAACAAGAGTATGAATTGTAGATCACAAGGAAGCTTACTGAATAAACAACTCTTCTACAACATAGAAAAAAAACGGGCCACATAACCATTGGTTTATAAAAAAATGACAACATTTTTCATCTCAAAACACTTTTGAAAAACAAACTAACTTGGTGGGTTTCAACATTCACCAATGGTGTTTCATCAAGTCTCACCCACATGCACATTTCCATGCTACCCCAAGAACCCAACCACCATACCATATATCTCATCCTTCCAGATATAAATAAAGCCATGCATGTGAGCACTCATGAAAACACCAAAGGCTAAAACAAAACAACTTCATTCCAAAAATCATGTACCATCAAAAGGAACACCAACCACCAAGTGAAAAACCCTTTTCATATTTCACAAAAAAAACCACAATTCATTAAGAACCATTTTCTTAAAAACCTACCCCTTTTCATTTTAAAAAAACTTTTTAAATAACCAAGCCACTCCAAACAACCCCTTCCCATTTTTTTAAAAAAAATCAGCAATGTATATTTTTATAATCTGAGGTTCATTGAGACAAATACTGTATGTAGTAAAACACCAACCAATCAAAACCAATTTCCAAAACTAATTTATCCAATTCAAAAACTTTTTAACATCCTAAAATACCCCATTTAAAAAAATATCCAAAATCACATTAAAATAATTCACAATTTCAAAATATTTTATTTCAACAAACCACAATTTTAGATTATGGATAATCCAATCCCTTTAAATCATTTCTGCTTCCCCCAATTTTTGTCACAAAAACACAACCTTCCAAAACCATTATTATATTTAATTATTGAAACCCCCTTTTTCACTTTTCAAAATCTAATCCTTACATTAAAACCCATTTCCACAATTCTCACACAAGGATTTTAAAAACAAAAATTCATAATTCCAGAAAGGTTCAAGAGACCCAAAAAAAGGGAACTAGTGTCAGTAAGTGACTTGACCATATGGTTGGAGGCCATATGCCAAACACAACACCAACACAGAGAGACTTATTAGGACCATTCCCCTGCTCCACATGGCTTTCCAGGGCCTGTGAGCTCACAGAGGCCATTAGTCAGACTCCCCTTGTCATATCCCAACACCAAAAAAAAATCAACCAGAACAAAGGACACTAATAAAACTGGACTCCCTTGGAAACCTGAGGATTAGAACAAGAAAGATTTCGCGACGCTCATCATTCACTTACCCCTCAAGTCCCAACAATACTACTCCATCTACCTTGACATCCCCAAAATAACAAGGGCACTCTAAAAAGAAAGGTCCTCTAAGAGCCAACCTCCTTTGATACCATTTTGTCACGAACCAGCCTGAGTCGACCCTGAACCGGTCACCTAGGCCAGCCCGCGACAAGTCCCGAGAGGTGTTCCCGATCCTCCCGGGATGGTGACAAGCACCAAGGGCATCCATAGAGTACACAAGGGAATGATTTCGCCCATATATAGACAATCAAACAAACAGCGGAAATAAATGGACAGCGCAAAATGAATTTATATAAAAATTGAACAAAATATATCTTATACAAGAAACTAATGGTAGAACAAAAACAAAAACTCAAATGAACAATCCCAATGAACAACTAACTCCATGTGACACTTCTGGTCACTCTCCAACATAATGATAAAATGTCGCCCAAGGTGATCGAACTAAAGATGAAACCTGCACAAGGGCTAAAAAGAAGAATAAGACTATAGGCGTGAGTATTAAAACTCAGTAGGTTATCCCGATATTCTATTCCCAATGCACATTAATTTAAAATAAATGAAACATCAATTTATAGTTTGGAATTCAAGATATGAAGGTATGGTTTAGAAATGAGGTTTCATGCTATAATAATTATCAGACAAAAACATGCATGTTTAATAAACAAAAATTCAAGTAACTATTTTTTTTCAAAGAGGTGCAACTTCAAAATGAACAGAGTTTTCAAGAGGGCTGCTTTAAAAAAAATTTATCATTCAAATAAATAACACATACTACTGAATTTACCAACCAAACACACAGTATGCCGACGGTGAGTACAAAATAGCCAATGAGCACTAGTCGTGGGAATACCCCTAGGCACTAGTTAGTTGTGAGCTCCAGGTACCTCATATCATGGTGAAAGTAACCATAATAAATATATGTTATCGTGCATGAGCCACTTGTAGGGAACATAACCATAACCTAGTGGTACCCAATCATCATCATCATCATAGTTTAGTTAGTGTTTTCATCGTCAAACTTGCTACGTGAAACAGGGGCCAACCCCCACAGAATCACTAGCATACTAGTACACGCCTACCCACCTAGGTACCCGGGATTCCCTTTAGTGCTGAATCAAGTTACACATATTATCAAATACACATTTCAAATCCACATTACATTCCAAAACCATAAAAACACAAACAGCGCATAATATTTCTTCACATTTCATACACTAATCAACAAACAGCTAAATATTTTGGTAAAACAATTTCATGAAGTGCATTGAGGCTTTGCACATAAAACTCTTTCAAAAACATTATTTAAATTATAAACACACATCATAACCAAACCAAATAATATTTGGCAGCACAATAAACATTTAATAAAATTATTTAATGGACCATAAAACATTCCCAATTTCACAACTTGTTATATACAAGAAAAACACTCCTTCATTTCTAGGAAATGCCAAACGGGCCTTTAAACATTTTCTCAAAACTAACATTTGATGAAGCTATGAATTTTAATTTTATTAAGGATCTGTATAAACATAATTTACGGCAGCAAACCTCATCAATAAATCTCTTATAATACTCAGGTTACATATTCAAAACACAACCATTTTCGTAAAGATGTGAAACGGTCCTTTTTTTTTGGCAACTCCGGCCAAAATATGTTGTAAATCAAAACCCACTTGTTTGTAAAAACAAATCCAAATTGGAAATAAATATAAGTACCCAAAGATACCATTTATAATTCTTCCAATTCCTTTATAAATCAAATCAAATAACTTTTAAATCACACATCACACATAAAAGCCAACCGAGTAATTTACCGAACACATGACATGCCCCTTTTAAACAAAACAATTTATTTTCAGTACATGAAAAGGAATAAAACACCAATTGAAAGCCATATTTTCATTCAAGATACTGTAACATGTTAAAAATACCATATACTAGATTATAAACCTCACAGAATATTTGCAAAAGATAACGGAACATTTAAACATTCACTTGTTGAGAACTTTCATGACAAAACAACACTACCGTTCACAAACCAATGATTAAACAACCACTTTGAACACCAATAAAATTATCCAAAGGATGAAAAACAATAATAAACATATATATATGGTGTTAAATATCATAAAATGATGAAACTTAAATAATAAAGTCATGTGAAAGGGGTATCCTACCTCAAATCTTTGGCGTAATTGAAACGCACACCCGAAATCACCCGCCACGGGTTTATAAACCATAAAACTATAAAGACCAGACCTAAACAAATAGAAACCCCATCAAAAAACATGGTATAACAAAACCCTAGGTCGATCAAGACTAGGGTACAAAATAAATCAAAGAAATAATGAAAGGAGGGGGGAAAGGAAGGAGAAAGGAGAAGGAATCTCACCTTTCACCCTAGAAAACTCTTAGTCTTCCATTAGATCTGAAACCCTAGAGGGAAGGGAATGGCTTGAAAATTCATTGATATACTCCTAAGATCAGGACGAACCAGGGAAAGAAAATGTGTGGCCAAAAGAGTACGAATTGATTAATTTACGAATGATACAATTTACCTTGTCAAATCTGGACGATTTGAGGTTTCCTGAGCTTTTCGCCCTAATTAGCGACCCACATGATCTCCAAAGAGGAAACAACGATATTGTGGGTTAGGATAGGGATATTGGCTTCGTGTGGGAGGTGGAATCATCGAAAAATATTAAAAAATGAAAACGTTATAAATGAAACAAATTTTGTTTTTAAAACAGGAAATGGGCCCATGGGCTGGCCCAATACCTAAATAAGTGACCCAAATTCACCAGACATATGAATTTCTAATGGGTCCAAAAGGATAAATAAATTTTAATATATCAGTATAGGACAAGTGGTAATTTTATTGGGTGAAAAAGGATGAAAAACAAGAGTTATAAAAGAAACAAATTCGGTTTTTAAAACTGGAAATGGGCTCACGGTTGGCCCAAATGATGAAGTAACCACCCTTTCTTCAAAAAAATCCTAAACAAGCAATGGATATCCCAAATCAGGGTGGTTAGAAATATATGAAGCTTAAAAACACAGTATTAATCTCACCAAATACCCATGATAATGATCAGGATTTCCAATGGGCCGGATCAGTACAAAGACAAATTTTTTATGGACACCCCATTGGGGGTCAAAGTTAAATATTTCCATTATAATAAATTTATTAGATTATTGAACATCTTTATAAGAGTTTATCTTGGGGTGTATTTGGTGTTTCCCTTAATGGTGATATCCTAAATGAAAATGGAACAACCTAGGTATAATATTGAACTTGTTAGTTGAATTTCTTGGTATGGTAGCTTCCTAAAGTGATCCTTTGGGGAATTAAACTTTGAATCATGAATGTGATGTTTGGTTATGTTAAATGAATTATTTAAAATAAAATATCATGTTTTAATAACAAAACCCCTTGACTAAGGTGAATTATATTTGGAATTATAAATATATGGTTAGTGGTTTTATTGTTCCTAACATAATTGTTTTGTCCATATCCAATGTTTTGATGTTATATCTGATATATTTAATGTTAGATACATTCCCTCCAATTGCATTAGAAAGCAGTTTTTCCCATGCTAAAAGTTTATAAAACAATTTCAAATTCTATGTGCATGGAATAGACAATCTCCTAACAAAATAATAAATGAAATTAGATCCTTTTAATATATTTTATTGTTTAATAACTGGGATTTCATCTTTATGTAATTTCTCAAGGGGCCATTCTACCTCTTATCTATATCTTGGGACTTTTGAGAATCACCATGTTTTGATAGACATAATGTCTTGAGGAGGTTATGTGGGCATTTCCATGATAGATTTCGTACCTTGAATGTTTTATATGGTTTATTTGGAATGGAATAAAATTGGGTAGTATGAAAACTCTTCTTGTCATAGTTAAATAATCACGACTTAGTCAAATAGTATTATATGAAATAGAATATTAATGATTGATTTATTCATCGGATAAATTGATTTTTTATAATGAAATTAATAGTAAAGGTTGAAGAGGATGATCCATTTAATCCTTGCTTAGTAAATGTTATAAGTTAAATGTTATGACATGATGTAATGTCTTAATTAAATTTGAGCATGAGAGGTAATTCCTAATGTGTCTGATAATAATGGTAATTATATGATTACACCTCGATATAGAGTGTGGATGATTCTAAGGGATCTATTGAGCATGGAAAATCATACTCTATCATATCAGTTGTTCAGTTCATGGAATCTCGCACTAGTGATATTATATATTTCATGGGATAAGGCACTCCACTTACTATTTAGAATGATGGGATGATGGATCACTCAACATCAAATGTGTCTTGTATGAAATTTTAAAATCTATTAGGATGTATGTTTTGTTCCCTATTTTAATGATATTATAGGCTCACTCAAACTCATTGGGGTGGATCTGTTACACTTGGCCACACCAGAAACTAGTATTACAGGTATATGGAATCATATAGTCACACGTACGTGGTTCATATTATTGGATAAAATATAGAACTGTAATAGTTATATATTATTGCCATAAATATATGGTTTCTGTTTATAAATTAATTCCAGCCTTGAGATGAAGTAGGTAGATCCACAAAGTGTCCTCATGGAATTTGTGTGAGGTCATTGTTATTTTTTTCATTTATTCCTTCTATTTATTTATTAATATAACTATACAGTGCATATATGTATATTCACTGACTTGATCCTGAATCCATTTTTTTGGGCTACCTATGTAGACTTTATGTTTGTAGGACCATCGATGATTGATTGAGCTGTTTAGAAAGTACCTGGTCGTAAGGATCAAATGACTGGGCTAGAGTTCATGATACCTATGGGTATCTACCTTGGAATTTTATTAAATTTATTTTCTTATATTTCTACTATATTGAATCACTACCTAATTTATTTATTTTGTTTAAATTATGTTTTATCATCAGTACATGCATGAATATTCTATATATATTTGTATAGTCAGTCATTTATATTCATTTTATATTATTCTTCCATTGATTTGTCTTTCAATTAATACTACTTCTACTAATGTTTGTTATTTAATATCTATTAATCTACCATTCTTCTTTGACCAAGAAGGTATTGTATCTCCCCTATAACATCCTTACACGCCTTATAACATGAAGAAAAACTCCTGCATACAGGGAAGAAGTATTAAGGCCATGTGATCCACCATGTTGGATACCTTCCATGTGTTTATTCAGGTCAGTACATTTCAAAGTGTTATCAAAGAATTTCACTTACTTTATATTAATATTTTTGGTCAGTTGACAGGAGAATAGAAATGTGTCACCACTTGGTAAATAGCTATGTCTGGGACTAATCAACCCACCCATGGGGAAATATCTATGTGTCCAGTGTTGGGACTGTTGTTCATATAGTTAGCCGATATATTTGATTTTAATTTAACCTTGGATTATTTTTCTACTTTATGCTGCTTATTGACTTATGAAATTTAGATTATTTTAACTGAGGCCTGGTATAGAAACGATTTATAATTACATGAATGATATAGGAACATAGAAAATTATCATTTCATGTATATTCTATCCCATGTTGTTATATTGGAATAACAATTTATGATATTATTTGTTTTCATTGAGTGCTATAATATGATCCCATTTACATTATCATTCCTTTTACATAATATTATTCGCTAATGATATTTCAGATTTCCAGTTTATTTACCACGTCTTTCCTATGTATCATGATTTTATTACTAGCAATTATTTCTATGTTTAGATATTATTATAAAATGCTACTTTTATTTTTGAAGCAATTGGTTGTAAGGAGAAATTAAATGGCTGTGATTAAATGTGAACATGTTTTCGGATATAGGTTGTATGAGTGCCATATAATTGGGAAAAGGTAACATTTTTACTCGATCCATCCCTTGAGCATTATATATATACATATATAACATTTCATAAAGTTAACGTTTGTTACAGTGTATGCATTAATGTTGACAGATTTCAATTAATGTTAGAAAAATTCCAAAAAATAAATTGTATGGGTGCTGTTTTGACATGAAGATGACCTCCCATAAAACTGAACACTTATATTATAGCATGTTATAATATGAAATATTTATAAATGTAATTTTTTTCAAAATTAATATGAAATGAGTTACGTGTCTTCTTAATTGAACAAATGGACCCATGTACTTCAATTGGGGCATGTTTCAAACAAGATTTCCCATTTAGATATATTTAATTTAATAATTATGAAACTGCTATTAGTTATCATTCAGATGAGCCCATGCTGGTTTAGTGGGTCTCAATTTTGTCACCTTATCATTTATAAATTAAAATTTAATTTTTGATAAATTTCTTAATAATTATAGGTTTTCAAAAAATAAGTAATGTCAAAAAATGAATGTTTGATATTTATTTCATTTAATCCTTTATGGTTTGATTTAAATATTTTAAATAAATAGAGTATAATGTGATGAAGTAATATGACATGATATATGGAACCTGAAGGGTTGTACATATTTTAAAAACACGTGTAAGGGATGTTTAAAATTCTCATTAAGTTTCCTTTGAATGTAAACATGATTATTTTTAATAGGATTTCACATTTTCAGAAATGGAATATGTGTTTGGTATAGGATCTAGTGTAATCTATTTGGCGTGATCTATTGGTAGAGTCAATGATTTTCATTTCATAATGGTCTTTATTATGTTAGGTACCCCCCTTAGATCTTAATCACCTTTCAAATTATTTTGATCTTTCGGTTATTTGGTAAAATTCCAGTGTCATTGTCCTATGTAAGACACTTTTTTTTAAAATTATATCCTTGTTGAAATGAGGTGTCATGGTATATTGAACAATTATTATGGTAATGCATCTCAAGTAAGGCCCAATTTCAATAAGTTATACCTACCAAGGGTGTGGATGGTAGCTTTTTAAGTTCGATGACCCTTTCCAATTTTTTAATAAACACAAGAAGCTTTTAGTCTATATTATAGTATTGAGTATGTGATGATTTTCATCTAAAAACTTAGATAAAATATGTTAATGTACTCGGTACCCGTCGAGCTTCTAAATAATGTAACGAACTGCTCGAGTTCAGTTGAATCATTGATATTTGAGCTGTTAAGTTTCTTATAGGGTCATCTTCACTGTAGAGTGACCTACGTGTTAATGAAATCATGTTTTTTAAAATTCTTAGGATGATTTCCTGTTGAATTGGGTGTTTTGACTATATTGTTGAATTGATTTTGGTTTTCAAACCTTGTTCTTTACATTTCGTTTTAGGTGAATATGACAAAATGTGATCATGAGTAGCTAATATATCACTTCTTTATATGTATAAGAAAATACTGTGGGGGGAAATCATGTTAGTTATGGTGAATATATTCCAATCCAAGTAAAAGGAACCCAAAAAAGTGGACCATTATGAAGTGAATAGTTTTGTTCAAATGGTAGTAGGGATGGTGAGGCTTGTAAATGTATGTGCTAGCTCAGTAAAAAGAAATTAAAAATGTTGGAAATGTATGCAAATATTGGATACTACAGTTTAATGAATCCAAGGTTAACTTGGAATATTTGTTAGGAACAATGAATAATTGATAAGATAACTTTATCGGAAGTCTTGTATGTACTTCGGTGTGAATCCTTGTGGTGAATGAAAGATTCCTTGGATGATGGAATTCCATTTTAGTTTTAAATAATACTTCCATAATTGATTGGTGTTTCATATGAAATTTGGGTCAAAAGACTCAACATGTAATCCTAGTTTAATTGTTTCGTTTGAGGGAGAAATTTTAAAACATGTTGCTAGGGTATGTTCAGTGTGGTGTTAAGGGTTAGCAGAGTCTTCTATGAAATCATTCTTGAAAAATTTTATTTAGGATTATCTAGATTCGACAGTTTCTCTTATAAGGTTCGTAGGTAATAATGTTCGGAAAGTTGAATAAATTAAACTTGAAGCTTCACTAGAATTCTTAGAAGCATGTCATTGAAAGGAAATTACAACGCTGGAGTTATAATCACTCGGTATTTGGAAACATATAACACCAAAACCAATGGTGGGTAGTACAATCAGCTAGAAGATTAAATTTATTATTACATGATCACGAATCTTCATAAATTGTCTCATTTAACCACCGTTTAGGTGTTTCAATTTGGAAATGTGTGTTGGATTGATTTATTATGGCTTCAGCATCTTCTGCATTTAAAGGTTCTAGATAGAGCATTAGGTGTTTGATAAAACAACATGACCATTTGAATAAGAACTAAAGACCATTATATTTTGGGTTTTGTTTTCATTGATCCTGGAGGTTTCTCGAGGGTTATATGTTATAAATTGGGAGGTCGTAATGATCTATTTTTTGAGTCAATGCAAAAAATGTAGTGGAATTTGATCTATTGGTGTTTATCGAACAAGACACTCTTTGAATTGGGATTAAGAACTTAATTCTAAGAGTTCAAACACTACAATTTTTTTTAGATTTTGTTAGTGGATCAATTGGTTTCTCGAGTGTCTCATTGTGTTTTGGGAGTATCAGATGAAAAATATCAAAGATTCGGAGGCTCTTCACAGGGCACAGGGTTTGTCTAAAACTATGTGGCCTAAACAGTAAATTGTCTAGCTTGTATCGGTGTTGAAGAAAAACCACTCACAAGCTATGCGTGGTTTACAAAAACCATGCACCTATCCCACAAATTTAGTTCAACATATGTAGTACCTAATAACTATTCATCACACATTTCAAACACAATTATGATTACCATGTCGGAAAAACTATGTGTGGTGGGTTCTTAAGGAATGGCTTCATCATGGATGGAAGATGGGTTGGCTAAAAAATGCGGCCAAACCGTGTGACCCTAGTTTCGGGGTGTAATTATAAAACTACCCTTACTAAAGTTTATGTTTCTTGTCTCATGTATTTCTATTTCATTCCTACTCTATCAAATGTGTGAGATATCCTCCCATGCACCGTGACTCCTACTCCACTCCCATCTAGAATTGGATTGATCTCCACCACTTGTAGTTTGATTCTAGCTATGTTAGTCTATATTGATCTATATCAGTATTCTCTCTAATCCTCTCTAATGTATTTTAGGTTCCTTCTTCCATATACTACAATATTTTAGTGTGAGATCATTTATCATATTTTCAAGGAAAATGTTAGATGATTTTCTTTCATCAAAACCAGATTGAATCAGACCTTGATATTGGACAAGTATATCATCATAAATATGAGGTAGTATGTCTATAGATTTTACCAAAAATTCAGTCAATTTTTTTATTTGTTTTATTGTGCCACAAGCTATCCATTTCCAAGCATTGTCCATAAATTTGGTTAATCATATTAAATTGACTCTATCACTATAATATATGTCTACTGAAACTTGTGTAATTATTTACAGGTTGTTGATATAATTTATGGACACCCCATGTGTGTGCCATGTCAAACTATTCCATTGCAATAAAATTTTTAACTACTTGATCCACCTTCTCAACAATCTACTTGGTTTTTATTTTGTTTTTCAATTGATGGTGATATACCAATAAAAAATGGCAACTCCTAAGTTCCATATTGAACTTATTTGTTGAATTTACATGTACGGTAGCTTCTTAAAATGATTCTTTTTGTGAATTCAATAGTGAATCTTTAATGTGATATTTTGTTATGATAAATGATTTTTAAAAAAATAATATTTTTATAATAAAACCCAATAATTGAGGTGTTTTATCTTCAAAATTATAAATAGATGGATTGTGGTTTATGATGTTCATATCATAATGTTTTGGTCCTCTTATTCATTGATTTTATTATTGATATATGTCATGTGTAGGGAATTTCCACTAGTTTCATTATAAAATACAGTTCTTCCTTTTTAATTATTTATACATCCATTATACCTTTTTAGTGTATGCCTTGGAATATATTTTTAATAAATAATTATTGAACAAAACTCTTTCTGTGGTCTAGGATAGTGGAGGAAATGGGATTACCCATGTTGGTAATTACCCAAGGAACCACAATACCTTTTATGTATATCATGAACCTTTTAGAAATAATTTCCATGTTTTGGTGTGCATAATTTCATGTGTTGGTTGTGAGAGATTGTTCCTGATGAATTGATTCCCTTGAGTGTTTTAAATTGTTAATTTGAAATTGAATTAAATTGGGTGGTATTACCATAAACATTTTTAAAATTAATTAATCACATCTTAGTTGAATCGTATTAACTTTAATGTAATGTTATTAAGGGATTCATTACACGGTTAAATAGAATTTTTATAATGAAATGAATTTTAAAGGTAGGAAAGGTCGCACCGTTCATTGCCTTCTTTGTGCATGTTATATGTGAAATGTTATACCTTGATGTAATGGATTAATAAATGTAGAGCATGAGAGGTAATGTATCATGGATCTAGGTTTATTATTGTTAAATGATTATACCATGATATAGGTTGTGGATGATAGAAAGGTTACTATTAATAAATGAAGAAAATCATGCCCCCTTACATCGGGAGTTCAGTTCAAGGTGTTTCACACAAGTGATACAGTATAGGATGTGGGTTGAGGCACCATGCCCCCTATTTAGTGTGATGACATGATGTCTTACTCACCATATTGAGTGTATTTCTTGATTTATTACACACTAATAGGATTTAGGTAATTTATCCTCTTTGTTTGATAATATAGGCTCATTCAAACTGGTTAGGGATGACTAAGTTATGTCTGATCCATCCATTTGTAAGTATTCCAGGTATAATGCCACTTACATCTGCATGTAATTCATTTTATAGGTGGATTTCACATAGAACTATCAAATATATATATATATATTAATAAAATATACATATGCATTATGTTCATAATTTAATTCCGGATATGATCCAAAGTTGGTGGTACTTCCAGGTTTCCTTCTGGAACCTAAGAGGTCCAGTTGTTATTTATCTATTTATTCAGTGTATTTATTTTTATCATATTACCTATAATTTTTTTTATATATACATATACTAGATTCCATCGTATTCACCGTGTGTGGGAACCTAGTGGGATTATTATCTCACACTGTGGCCAGGCTACCGTTGTACTGGGTCGCCCATGCATACTTTATGTTTGAGGGATCATGGTTGATTTATTCAGTTGTTTATCTAGTACCTATGAGTTAGTAGAACAGAATAAATATAGAGCATGAGATGCTCGTGGGGATCACCCTTGAGGTTTTTATTTTATTTTTAATTCATGTATTGTACTATATCACTTCATGTTGTATGTATTGTGTTTTAATTATGCATTATCATTAGGACATTCATCCATCTATTGTATATATTTATGTTACCCATTATTTAAATTCTATTTATATTATTCTTCTGATACTATATCCATCATTTATTAGTACTTTTGTTTTTTTTACTATCTGTTATAACGTTGGGATAGTCTGACCAAGATGGTTTAATCTTCTTACTCTCTCCTCCTTACACCCTCACTACTAGTCAGCAGTCTCTTTCATATTGGGATTCATGCTTGAGGCCATGTGAACAACTACTCTGGATACCATCTAAGTGGTAATTTGGGTTGTTAATTTTCATTTTTGTTGAATAAATATGTATTTTATATCATTATGTGATGAATTATTCTATTATATCCCAAAAATGTTACTGGAAATGTTTTATATCTCAAGATATCAAAGGGTACACATTTTTTAGGTGATTTTTAAGAAGGTACAGAAGTGGTTATCCCACGACATAGAAGGTACAAGTGTTGAATATGTTTATACTACACTTTTGTTCCACACTTTTATGAAATACCATTATCCCTATATTATGATCTAAAGGATAATGAATCATTGATGTTATACACATTATTGATTCATGTATAATTCCAAATTAATTATTTTTTCCATAGTGCCTGATTTGATATTTATGTATTTTTTTATGATATTTATGTTTTTATTTCCTTTTGATCCTTTTGTGGTCACTATTGATCCGTGAATGTTTTCTCCCATGTTTATCCTTACTGAGCATCTGATCTCACCTATAGAGATAATTCTATTTCCCCATGTTATAAAGTAAGATATTATGTATGATAAGTCTAGAAGGTTAACATGTGATAATATTTCTTTATAAATATTAAATATTGTTCATAAATATTTTTTATGTATTATATCATCCTAGACACTAATTATTTATACATCTTGGGTTTGCAATGTTGTGGAATGAATTTAATATTTATCTAAAATGATGTATTATTTATATAGGTGATGTTCATATCACTAATGATGGTATAAAAGTTGAGTTTATTTATTAATGTGGACTAAGGTATGAATAACATGAGATTATAACCTAAAACAACCTGTGGTATATGCAATATAGGATGAAAATATAACCTCTTGGGTTGTAAAAAGGTACCATAATTGAAGATATATTTTGATTTAATTATCAAAAGATTTATACTATGATTAATATTGATTAAAAATCACAATATCATTTTTTGGTTTTAGTCAATGGCTAGAACAATGAGTATTAATATGATGAGTGAATTGTTTAGAAAATGCAATGACAATCCTCATGGGAAACCAAATGGAATGAGAGATAATATGAAATATTTTGTAGTTATGATCCCTATAAAATCTCATGATATGAAACATAATGTGTACTATATAAAATTTAAGCATGAAAAAAAGAAGTTGCAACTCACTATTTAGTGTTTTATGAGGCAATGTCCACCTTCCATTAGGGGTGTCTCTAATCCACTAATTTTCTAGTGATGGATCAATGAAATAGAAATGATATTATCTATTTATCAGCACTCAAACAACAAGTATGATGTTTTAGATATGTATCATTTTTATGTTTATATCAATCAAATTATGGGCTCTAATAAAAAATATGAGTCATGAAGAAGAAATTGACTCTATAAAATAGGATGTGTTTAAGAAGGTATATTTCAATTAGTATTTTACTTTAACTCTTCCCAATAGAATGCAGAGGGAAAACATAGATTTGACGAAAAAAATGTTATGACGAATCTATTAGTTCCAATTTTGAAAATTTCACAACAATTTTATGTTATTCTTCTAGTATTATATACAAATTATAATGGAAAGTTTACCTATTATTTTAATGAATTAAAACCAAGTAACTACAAGGAGTGGGTATAACTGAATTTGGTAGCCAAGAGTAAATTTTTCAATGTTCTCTAAAGGTATAAATGGATATTGGAGACTATAATTATTTTTATGGTGTGGGGAAAAGAAAAGAAAAATTTATTTTTAAGAATATTCATTGAGTATAACCCATAGAGGAATAAAAATATATCTTCCATTACAAATAAAATATGGGAATAAGTGTGGATAAATTTTATCTTAACTATCGGTAAATGAGGAAACAATGCAAGTTATAGCCAGAAAGCACATGAATTCCAATGATATATGGGTGAATATAACTCCTAATAAATTTTACCAATTACACTCTCAGAATTTAATAGTAAATATTATTGTAATTATAATGAAAATTACACTAAACATTATATTGGTGATGAAAATAAACATCAACAACCTCCTCGACCAATAGAAAATTTAATGCCTTATGAATTAATAGTAATATATATAGTTCATGAGAAGAAAGAGATAAGAAATTATATTATCTTCCAATCTAGAAATATAATTTTCCTTTTTGAGTCTATTTTTTCCGAGTCTTTAATATTAAGATAATTTTCAATGGGTATCACATCACCACTTCTATGATTATATATTGAACTAGAAATGATATCTTATAATGGTAAAATAATTTTATCTCATGTATATAACTCATATAAAATATAAGTCTATAGAAATGGTATTCGTACAAGTCTAATTATTTTCCATATAGTCTAATTTCAGGTTATTTTGGTCATAGAATATCTCTAAATTCATTGAAACCATATCAAATTCTGAGAAGACAAGTAACTTTTGATACCTTAAATCAGTCTATAATAATCTATAATTAAAATGATGAATAATAAATTATAATCGAAATTATTTATAATATATTTTTTATTAATACGTACTTATTATGGGTATATATATCAAATAGTACTGTATAAACTAAACATTTAATAAATTGGAATTCTTTTAGAATATGTCAATGTATTTCCAGAATAGTTTCCATGTCATTCCACAAATTGTCTTCTTGGGACTTCAATATAACCCTTGAAAACAATTACACATATTTCAAATACACATTATTGAATGTCCCTAATTGATTTTCACGAATTGAATTAGAAACACTAACATATTCTTGAAAAGAGATTAATATTCCGTAGTGAATTAACATGTGGTGAACAAATTCTTTTTTTCTTAGAAGGAATAATGAAGAATTATAATTCAAATTGATAATTGTGAACATGAAATGATCACCATCCAGAACAAGTATCGTCAATGTCACAACCTATACATGTGGGGCCCATGACGCAACTCCCTATGCCCACCTATAATGGACTAAGGGCTTGAGACTAGCATTGTAATGGAATATAACTTACATGAGAGTCCATAGCCTAAGTACCTATACACACGTAGAAATCTATAACTATATAAAATTATGAAATTTAAAAACTACTGAACATTCATGCATAAATATATAACAATCCCATAACTAGAGTACAACTTTAAGTAATGTAAATCTGAAAAATTAAAATCTCACTAAAATGGTAATGAAAAGACATGTCCAACCCAAGTTTAAGTACTAGTAAAAATGATAGAAGAAGTCGTATGAACACATATCGTTCAATCCTATCGCACAAAGAATCATCTAATCTAGGTCTATTAAAGACTCTGAAGAAAGGATGATTATTTTCACAAGACATGACACATGTGAGAAATTCTCGTACTAGGGGTAGTTTAAAAACACTAATTAAGACACCCTAAAATCACAAAGAATACATCTTAGGAAATATAATCAAATCAACATTGGTATATACCTATATCCCCCAAAACATGAATATCTAGATATAATCAATGAAGACACACATTCCCACAGTAAGTCCCATCTATTGTATACCAACTGAATATTCCATCTTGAAGATTCAACATAGCACTCGTTTATGAGAACAAAAACCTATGTCTAGTAACACTAACAAAATATAAATATTTTTGTTAAAAAAATGAGAATCACTCCCAATTCCAGGGGTGAAACTAAAAAAATCAATCTTTATTAACACACTATGTAGGGTATCAACCCCGATGTACTGTTTATCACAATTATACTAAGAACTCTGCCTAGGGTATGTAGCTGAATATTGGATCTCACATCGGGGAATGATAGATGGAATCCAATGACTATATAAAATAAGTTCAATTTAATGGATTACTATCCTAGGACTGGGACATTATTCCCCACTATCCTTAGCAAAAATGATAAGGGGAACACACCCTAATGAAATTGTTAGGTACACTAGTTAAAATACCATGAGGGGGGGGGGAATCAGGGTGTGACATATTCAATATTTTCCCATTGATATCTTGTTTTATTTTGAAACAACACTCAATTCTATCTTCATCATGTAGAAATATATATGAATAGATATGAAATCATCCACAGAATACGCCGATTTTTTACATGGTTCATCCCTACTGAGAAACATCAAAAGAGCATACAATAATAATATTCTAATGTTAAAAATTCACTAAAGATCACTACCAATAATGACTAAAATGTTTAGGATAGATCTTTTAATACAAGTCTCACCGCCTTTACAAGGATTATGTTCTTCAAATTGCATTACCAATGGTCACTCCCTATGCATTTTTATCTTCCTCATTGCTGGTGGAAAGGGTCATAATCTTCCTTATTATTCACTCACTACTCTTGGGAGAGGAATCCACTCCCAGTTTTTGGATGACAAGGTCAATCACAGTTTATATACATGTTAATCCTTTAATTTTCAATAATTATTGCATCCACAACATTAGGTTGATGTTCTGTTGAAGTACCATTTTCACCCATTGATGAAGTCCACCTTCCTGAGTACTTCTAGTTACTAGAAAATACATTCGAAAACTGACTTGATGATTTTAAAAGATTGATTTTGAAAATCATGAACCACATTTGTCTCCAATGTACTATGTACCAGGTTTTGAATGCGGAACACCACCTCGAGGTATGGATTCTGCTTCCGCGATCCTCACTTCATTAGATGACTGGCTCCACCTTCGCTACCTTGAACCACCTCTCAGTACCTATCCTACGAACGTTCTATGAAAAATGGATCATCTCCAAGAACTATTCATTGTTCATAGACTGCCTCTGCGTATCACCATATATCCAAAACTATTCTTTTTCCATAGAGTTCCTTCACCAACCAACCACATACTGCACCGTCTTCTTTCGCGTACCACATCTTATGCGGGATACAGCTCTTCGCCAAAATCTTTGGAAAAATTTCATCTGCACGAACCACTTCATCTTTTGCGGAATTCTCAATATCAAAATACATTAAGACTCTTAAAAATTAATTGATAAAAAAGATATTAATTATTGATATTTTATCTCAATAATAATCAGTGTGATTAGTGATTCGTATATAAGAAAAGATATCCACTAAATTCCCTAATCTATGATTTACTAAATTTTCAATCTAGCCGTCACCACGCATCGATCCTTTGGTCATCACGAACCAGAAGCCACATGTGCACCGTTTTTCATGTCAGCTCCACACTACATTTGATACTACATAGTTGATATTCTATACCAATGACACACCATCCACATACAACATCACCTTCCACCATGGAACATTTTTTTGTTTCACAGACCTCTCCGGCATACCATTCCCACTACTCTGTGTACCATTCCTAAAGCTCTACATACTATTCCCAATACATGGTATGCGACAATGAATTGTGGTATGCGGTTCTCATCCTTTTCCAATTTTCTTCAACATTCTTTGAATCGTTCACTATTATGAAGTAATCATTATTTTTCCATCGTAAAACTATTGATTTTGAAGCCCAAAATTTTGGAAAACACTTGGAAACTACACCACCTTAAAAATTTGCCTTTGGAAAGCACCAACCATTCTCATTCGTGATCATATGGCTTTGTCAAAATACATAATCACACCCAAAACATACATAGGGGGACACCTTGAGGGATTTTTTCCCAACAGAAACATGTCCAAGTTATAGGAGTCAAGTGATCCAGTCCACTTATAGGAGAGTACATAATGTGTATTAGCGGTCACATTCCAGTTCCCTTCACCCTGGGTCCTACCTGTGTAAATGGTCTATGTCATCAAGCAATGTCTTTGTGGTAGTACATGGAATATAGGTTTTCATGTGTACTCTACCCATGTATCATTACATTTTTCATCCCCTATAATCAAGTCCATCCATGTTCTGGTGGATGATTACATGGCATGTATGCTTACCTAGTAGTCCACCCCTTGTTTGTATACTCTATAAGGTACACCCTGAGTCACCCGAATGGAACTAAACTCTATGTAATACAAAATTACACTCTGTGTGTATTTGGATTTCACATAAAACCTTCTATATATTACATATCATGCTCACACGACTATAACCATAAAAACATGTTTTCAATCAGTCTATAGAATGTTTATAAACCCTAGAAGAACCTCTCACTGACCATTTACCAGATCTCGACCAACTAATCCATTTAGAAAATGGATTCTATTAATCCTGATTGTCATCCACTCATGATACTCAAATAAGGGGTTACAAATCGATTATGATCTTCTTGATGTAATCAATAGTGAAAAACTCTATTGCCTAATTCCATATCTAGAGTAGCAATCTTGTATCATTGGACTAATAACTACATGTGTAATGATCAATTCATCTATATTTTTAGAACCTCATTCTAATAAAAGAACTCTCATGGTGAATGAAGAAAAATGGTGGAGAAAAGCGCATGAACAATCAATAGAAATTAACCTTCATCGATATTTTTTTTTCAATATCAGTTAGTTGTAATTATGTACAAAACCAACGAATCAAACATCACATGAATTTTTCCCTTTAAATCCCTATAGAATAAAACCATCACACCCAATTATTGAACCATATATCAATCTTTTCATGGATTGATTCATGTTAATTGTATAAATAATGAATGGGGTAAAATCAAATAAAAATATATTCCATACAATTATTTGTTTTTGTCTCTGATGAAGAGTGATGTATCATCACAGTCATTGGTTAGATCCATTGATACCATTGTGGGTCATTCATTGATCCACAAACGGATCATGGTTCTCCAAGAATATTTCCTCCAATTGTTCCAATGGATCTCATTAATTTTTAGGATTATGTTGAAAACCCTATAATTATTCCATATGCACATATTTAAATAAAATAGAATTAGGTTGCAGCATTGTTAGGTAAAAAATAATTTAATTTATTTTTTAATTTATTTTACTCCTACGATGACTTTTCAAAACACATTCCACACAAACCATGGTTACGTCATTCCTGGGTAAAAAACCACAATTTAAATTCATGGGAGACCTCTGATTTTGGATAAACTAAACCATCCATAAGTTGCTAAATTTTTTTAGAAAACATCAAGTGCATTTTATTTAATATATTTTATATATTTCCAACATTTTTTTGAGAAAAATGGGCCTCATAATTTCATTACATCTCGGGGACTAGTCTCGAAAATAATACATATAGCATCCCAAAATAATATATAGAAAAAATCAGTCATTAAATTTTTACCACCTTGGGTATTTTCATCTTGAATATCCAAAACAATGGCTACACAATTAGATATGGGTACTGAGCCTGAATTTGAGCCTCCCACTACAAATTGCTCTCTTAAAGATTGTTGTTCTGCAACCAGAAACACTCTACTCGAAAAGATCAACTGTGATTGATCCTCTCTAAATGATCCTCTATCTCTTCCGGGTACACTGCAATGTTAAATCAATAATAAATGTACATATCGCCCGAGTTGAAAACATTTGATTGGTCATGCATGTACCTCCTCAGCTGCAACACATGGAATATGTCAGTTACCCTGTCTCACTACAGAAGTAGAGATATGTAATAAACCACCTCACTAACTCTATGGTGTAACTGTTAAAGGATAATGAATCTGGAAGATATATTTCTACCTCATCCAAATCAACATAATCCTTATCAAGGTGAAACTCGTTGGAATATCTATCCTCCTTATTAAAACTACAATGACATATGTCTTCTTCCTGTATAATAAATATGATGACTCTATGATATCTTCATCTACACCTAGATGAACATCACTTTATCGGTAGTTTCTCACACCAACTCTTGTCCCATAAGTCAACTCTCATGGTTCAGTCCTGCAAAGTTGGGAAATTTTGGGTCAGTTATACATATCCATGAATGGATCCATAACGATGGTGGAATGGTAGTTGTAATTGTATAAAAACATCACCAGTTGTTGGTGATCCTCCAAACTATGGAAAATTCAAACATAAAATCCCACAACCTGTCCTCCATATCTTAAATGGTTCACTTTATTTTTTCGTCAGTTTGGGGCTTAAATTCTATGCTTGTTAGTAAATGAGTCTCAAAAAACTCATGTAATCCCTTCAACAAAAAGTATGTAAAGCAATCATCACCATCTGAAATTAACATCAATGGAACTCCCTAGAGTCAGTATATCTCTTGAATGTAGAGGAATCACATGATCTCTAATGATATCTTTCCCAAAATTCCTATGAAGTTGCCCAAATTGGTGTTTCATTCTGTAATCATCCATGTGGAATCATTTCTGCTGGATGTATGTGGTAATCCCATCATAAACTCCAATAATAGCATAAACCACATCAATTCTAGATCCTTAAGGGAATGAGATAAAACCTCTGTAAAATGGTTATCAACCCTCACTTAATGAAAATTATAACATCATAGAAAAAATATTCAACTCCTTTTTTCATCCATAGAATCCCAAAATAACATTGGAGGTCCTGGCATATCTTTTCCACAACAGGATGAAAAATCAAAAGTAGATGTATGAAACAATATTTGGACCTCCTCCCATGATACACTGTCATAGTGGTGAATCCTATGAAAAGAAAAATGTTCTCCCCACCTTTATAATATACATAAATAGCATGTCTAGCGGATATATTACTATGTAGGATCTCATAATCAACATCCTTAAGCTATGCCTCCCTAACATGCTACAAAGGAGGAGGGGATAAAAACATCAATTGCTGGTAAGCTACTCAATCTCCATACAAAATGGATAACTACACCAAATCCAACTTCTATAATGCCTCATTGGGAGATTGTGAACAATATATCCTACTGAGAGGATCTTATACCATATTTTCCTCCCCATGAGCACAAACAATTTTGAATTCATAATCCTTGAAGAACTATAACCATAGACTCTATTCCACGTAAAATTCCTTCTATGAAAAGATAAAATTTAGAGTCTTGTGATCATATTTGATGATGAATTACCCGCCCATCAGGTAGTGTTTCCTCATATTTAGTGTGACGACTATAATTACTAACTCATGACTATGGGTTATGTTGTTATTCTCATGTGGCCTCAACTATCCTGAACCATAGGCAATCACTGCTCACCTTTCCAAGAAAACCCAACCAAGGTTGGTTTCCTAAGCATCAAAAAACTCTACATACATGACACCCACATCTCAAAATCCGAATATGGGAGCACTCGTCAAAATATGCCTCAACTACTAAAAATCCATCTAAAACCTCTCAATCTACACGAAAGGGTTCCCCTTTCAATTCAAGGTGGTCATGGGTGCAAATATCCTAGATAAATTAAGAATGAATCTCCTATAAAATCTGTCCATCCTACGAAGGATATGTATGTCCATCAAGATCATCTTTGGATCCCAATATAACAATATCTTCACCATGACCAAGTCCACAACCAATACATCTACTATTTTAGAATTTTCTAGAAAGTGGATTTCTAAATCATGAAATAACACTTCAAAATATTTTCATAATTATATTGTTTATAGAGTACATATAAAACCACCCTTTAGTTTCCCATGTGCTCTTCCTTGGATTCCATGTACAATAGTATTTCATCAATTAATACTTCCATGAATAGTTTTAATAAAGTATGAATGATATATTTATTGATTCCCATAAAAATTATTTGGTTTTTTATCACACCAACTAGCATTACCATGTACTCAAAGTGACCATAAAAAAATAAAAATTTTGTCTCCATTATATCCTCACCTAATACACACAATTCGTGATAGCCTTACCTGAGGTCATTCTTTAAGAACAATTTTTCCCCTCTCTTCTAATGAAAGCGGTCGTCGATCCATGGTAGTGGATACCTATTCTTCACAGTCACCTGGTCCAAGCACCATTAGTCCACACAAAACATCAACCTCCCGTATTCCTTAATTGAAAAAAAACATTGGCATCTAATGGCGAAACACATATTCTAATAGATCCCTTCCAATACATGTACTTGAAAAGAAACCTTATCTCGTGATGCTCTACAAGATCCATATGATATTCTAGAGAGGATATTGTTATTGTCTCAGTGTGTAGATCAATGCATAAATATATCTATCGTGAGGGAGGTAAACCCTGATGAACCTTAGGGAACATGTCCTCATTGTCTTCCACCACCACAAGAAATTAGAAACTCACAACATACACTACAACAAGGTTAATTATATCCAAATGATGAGTAATTAGCTATACCTTTTTATGAATGTCTACATCATGTGTTTCTTAGGATTCCTTTTCACTAATGAAGGTGAAAAATTTTACATCACATCAGAAGCATTGCACCCTTAACCAAAAATTCTCAATTATAGCCTGAATTGTTGATAAATAGTTCATAACAAGGATGAAATCATAAGACCTCAATTCTGTTACAATGAGATTCAAATAAAAAATCTCATATCCACGGTTCAAGTCACACTTTCATCACGTGTGTGTGATCACCGAGCCTTCCCCATTTGGAGTCAGTAAGCACAAGGGTTGATCCAAAATCTCCACCAAAATTTATAACTCTAGTACAAGGTTTGTGGAAGGAATTTAATGACTAGAACAAGTATCTATTAGTACTAATGATAATGAATAAAATTTTCATATCATTCCTCAAATAATTGTCGGACCCTATGGGTCATACGCTTCGACATCCTGTAGTTCTCCCTGACCTATTCCCCCGTCTCCCTAATCCTGGCATGGACCACCTGGGGTGGTGGTGGTAATAGGTAAAAGCAACTACCATCACATTTTAATCTCCCAACTCATCTTCCAAATCCACCACCCTTTGGACATATCAACTCCTGCCATTTCTTCTACCTTGGTGGAACGTCCATGGTTTCCCTATCATATATATATCAGATTGACAATCTCATGAAATTTATCACATTCCATCACATGAGTAGTAGAACCTATTTGTGGGTTGACTGCACCCCCCAGTGAGACCTAAACTAGAGATCCTATATATGAAGACATCCTCCTAAAAGGTATCACACATACAAGTATATGAGACTAATGTTGAATCCCTTATTATAATGTCTCTTCTCTTTCTTTCCCACTTACTAAAACCAATGGTTGTATCTTCTCAGCACTAAAAATCTCTACCAGCAATGCATGATCTAGAACCATGTTATATGTAGTAATTTATAATGGGATAACACTAGCTTGGAAGTCTCTTCAAACACCTCATAGAATTGTTCAACCTTAAAAGAATTGGTCATGAACCATATACATATAGTACCTAGGGATATTGGTAAATTCCATTGAATACTCAACAACTGTCATGCTTCCCTACATGAGTTTTATAAATTATAGGATACTTAAATCCATCATCGTAGTTGGAGAAAACACACCTGTAATGATACTGCTATGTCAAAAGGGGCCAATATACTCTATTAGGGGGGGGGGGGTGAATAAAGGGATGAATATTCATTACTAAATTCTTCCATCCCCAATAGATCGTGACATCTTTATTAATAGGGACAAATTGTTTTCAATTAAATGTTAATGCTGGTCTTATTATTGATTTGTTTTTTTTTGACCATGATGCTTTGAATGTGGTGCAGGATATAAATAACAAGGATATAGTTATTTTTACATTGTTAACCCTCACCGAGCTATATTTAAGTAGCATATAATGATGATGTGATGATAGTACAAAATTCACTAAGGCTCTCTACAAATAATGATGATCGATCTAGAGGATCTACACCCCGGATAATTGAAATTAACGGTTTTAGGGTATTTCCACTACATTCACATGGGTCACTCCCTATGTCTCTTCTAATGGCTCACTTTATGTGGTAAGGATCTCCGTCGTCATATACCTTTTCTCACCGCTCTTGGAAGGAATCCATGCACAATTTATGGACTTATAGGTCCCTTTATTTTCATGAATTCACATATCCTCAATTGTAGTTTGATTATCTATTTATGTTCCACATTCATCCAACAGATGAATTCCACTTTACCACAAATTTAATGAGAAATCCCTTTTAGAACACATTCACGATGCACACTACCGTGGTGATGCTCCCTCTTTCACGAACCTCCATGATAGATCTCTTCAAGATTCCCCTTCATGATGCTCAAATTGACTTAAAAACTCATTTACTTTTACAAAACTCAGAACATTAAGTTTTATTTTATTGATTTTGTGAAGGTCTTTTCTTTTCTCAATGCCACCAGAGCCTTCATGAAGCAAACCTATTTTTAAAAGCTCAAAAAAATCAGTTGGATTTTAAAGCCTTCATGAACATCTTATCACACAATCATTATGATCCTCGTTTATGAGTCCAAAAAATTAATATTTTAATTAAATATCACTACATTTCTGAAGGGTTATAGGCCTATATATAGGCATTCCACCGATTCTAGAACCATCCAAACCACATCATCACAATTTTGTCAATCTCATTTTTTTCCCTATGATGGTCCATTTTTCACAAAGATCCAATAAAATATCTCATTTCTGATGGTTGATGTAGCAAGGATAGTTTTGTAAAAAAACATTTATAGTATTAAAAACATTCATGTCCCAACAATACTCTATTTATGATGCTCCCCACCTTCATCACTTTTGATGCTCGCTGCTGTTCAAGAATATCACCATGAATTTTTTTTGATAATTTTCAAAAAACTCTTTGTGAAGTCCATCGTAAAAAAATTAATGCATTTTCCATATTTTTTATATGATCTTCTAGGAAATCGACTTTTCATGATTCTTGGACAAACTCTCAATTGTGGATCCCAAAAATTTGGCAATCACTGGGAAATGGGGTCACCTTTTTTACACAATTTTTTGTAAAACTTATATGGAATCCATTCCCTTTTCATGGATCATTGTCAATACAATGTTTCAAAAATATATCTGGACTCCACAAATTATCAGGGAATCTAGCTTTTTCAATAATCAAAATAAACATAAAAATAATGCAATGTTACCTTAAGTGAATTTTTCCCAACATAGATGCTTCGACTTTGACCACGGTAGAGTCTCCTTTTAATATGTCTTGGTCACTAAACCTCACTAATAGCCTAAATATACAAGATGCAGGCTCAACTATAGGGACTTCATCTGCTCTGTTTCTTTCCTAACCACTTAGAAAAGTTGCTTCCCTATATCAAGCCAGTCTGTAGCAATCTCTGGGTCAGGATCGCCTTATAACCTGAGGGGTCTCTACCACATAATCAAGTGAAGGTCACTCGACTTCAAACTTCATATTCTTGTAATGTGTTACCTTGTATAGCTACATATATGGAGTTATTGTTGGTACAACATGTGGAGGTAACACCTCCGAAACAGGTCCATGTATGGACTCATCATCATTGAGGGGATCATCCTAATGATCAAGAAGTTGAATCCTAGAAGGCGTATGTTGTAGAGGAATCATGAAACAAATAAAATTTTCAATAGAAAATGATTATAACTGGAGTACTAACACAAGAATGAAATTGAAAACAAAACCCATTTATATATAATCCATGTACAATTGTTTCCCCTTCTACTAGTGTTATCATGTACCAGGTCAAAAAAAAGGTGATCCGAGTCCTGGTGTATGGATATGTTAGCCACCACACCAACCCTGGAGTCTCTATCCTAAAATCCAAAATAAAAACACATAAAACTATTCCACATACTAATTTCATACACTATTATTCCATAGCTAGAAACTACTGCTCTGATACCAGTCCATCAGGATCCAACACAGTGGGGCCAACGCCTCGACTCCCCATGAAAGTCCCCAATAGTCAAAGGGATGGGAACTTTCCCCAAGATGAAATATAACTAACATGGGGGGGGGGGCCTTAGACTATGTACCTATTCAAAAAAACACTTCACCAAGGTTAATGAATTTTGAAATGTAAAAACAATTCAATAACCATGAATTTATACAACTATATCAAACATCATGGGTATAATAGGAAGTATATTAAAGGAAATGTGTCCAAATAAAATCTCGTCATAACGAGTCTAAAAACACAAGTCGAAGAAGAAATATTATAAGGATTTTTACATTAGAAAATTCTTTAGGAACACAAACTAGTTTTTCTAGTATCACTAAGAACCATCTAGTCTTGGTCTGTTAAGGAATTTTCTGAATGTTTGGAAATATTCACTAGACCAGACACATGCGGTCAAGGACCATTTATGGGTGAGTATAAAAATACTCAATAAAAAACCCCTAAACCATAAACCACAAAAACAATGTAAATAAATTTGGGTATATACATGAATATGTATAACTCATATAACAACAATATCCATTTGTAGTTGAAAAAGATTCATAGTCCAAATTTAAGTATCAACCATAGTATACAAGGCTTGGATTCAATCTTGGATATTCCACATATCACATGTATTGGAGAACACACTATTGAGTTTGATAGAACTAGTGACCTCTCAATAGATGTGATACACAAATTTGGATCACTCGCAAGTCCATGGGGTGAAAAGAACAAACACAATATCAATTAGCCCACTATATAGAGGGTCCATTCCCACACACATTCATTCATGACTATACCATGAACTCCACCTATTTCTTGAAGATGAATAGAATATATCACTCTGGGCCTCAAGGAGGGATTCAAATTACTTTATATGATAAGTCATATTGAATTTATTTTTTCCCTCTGAGTAGGAGACTATTATTAACTAAACATTATGAAGAGGATAAGGGGAACGTAAACTAATGAAACTAGTACAAGATATAGGATAAAACTATTCTAAACCTTGTATAATTGAGTATATGGCATATTGTATGGGTCACTTTCCTCCTCCTTTGACCCCCTATCCTACTCATTTAAATAGATTTTTCATCATGTTGTGTCCATATAGTAGATCACGATGTGTAGAAAACCCGTACACACTACTAGTGTAGCAGTGGATGGAACATCTAGTGTAATCTGGTCTAGTCATGATCATATAAAGGATAACACAATGTGAAGGATTCCCTGATAGTCCACATCGTGTTTTTGTATTGTTTGAGGTACATGACGATTCAACCAAAGGGTACTACATGTTGTGTAGTCCAATATTACACATCATGTGTGTTTGGGATTTTCAAGAATCCCATATTATTTATCCCATGTGAGTCGATGACATCGTTGCTTTGAAATCCAGATTTAGTCTCACTGGAAAACGTGAATATTCCCAAACCAAACCTCTCTAAGACCAATCACTGGACTCTAACATTGGAATCCATAAAAAAATAGTTTTTTCCTCTTGACCATAATTCATTCATCTCTCTTGAACCAGGGGTTTCTAATGTTGTATGATATGATCATTGTTACCACCATCTCTCTTATGTTGTGTCATGATGAGTCTAGATCACTGATCTTGGATCATTGAGCCATGGAACAAGTGAGGAATAATCAATTCATCTATATTTTTTGAACATAAAACTATGAAAATAACACCTATGTTGAACAAAGATAAATGGGGAGAAAAGAACATGAATGATCTATAAAATAAACCTAGGTCAATTCTCATGTCGATTTCAACTCCTTTAAATTATAATTACAATTGATGAATTAAACATCACAAGAATTCCTCACGTTAAATTTCCATAGAATAATCCCATCCCACATAATGATTCAACCATGAATCAATAAGATTGATTATTGATTTTCGTTCATCATGGAAATAAAAAACGGTGCTAAATCAAATAAAAACACATGACCAACCTTGAGTTGGGTCAGTCTATGATGATGAATGATTTGGTGTCCTACTAATTACAAAGATCCATTGATTCTATTACATGTCAACCATCGATCCATTATAAATTCTCTATTCTCCAACGAGATCTCCACCAATGGATCTAGTGTATCTCTTCAAATCATAGGTTTATGTGGATAAAAATACTATTCATTCATATGAACTTATTTAATATTAATATAATTAGGTCCCTGAGTCATATATAATTATGTTAATTATTTTACATATTTTATTCCCAGGAATATTTTTCCCTAAATGACTCATATCATTAAATTTAAGTCATGCTTAGGGGAAAACCCACACTCTGAATTCCACAGTGCTCTCCCATTTTTATCCCAAAATTTTTTCAGTAGTGATTCCAATTTTTAAGGAAAATTGCACATTAATGAAATTTAATATATTTAATATTTCAAACATTTCATTCGGGAACACCAACCATAAATTAAAATTCCTTCTTAGTGTCCTGTATTGAAAATAATCAATAAAATATCCATAAATCATACATGTAAAATTCAATCCATTGCACTCAACCCCATATTTTTGACTTGTTGGATCAACTGTTTGTAGCTCATTATATTCAATGATTTTTTATATATTTATATATCATAAATTACGGGTTAAAATGAGTATATATCCAATAATACCTTCAATATGATGTATCACAACAATTATCGTACTAATATTCCATTAAAAATACCAATTCCCCTAATATATTCATAGATCCAATTAGTAGAGTATTTAAAGAAAACCTTTAATAGTTTGTGGTAGACTTTATTTATGATATTTTCCTATATTATAATAGAAATCATGTTAATGAAGGTCATGTTCTGGAGTTTGTTACAATATATAAGAAAGAAGAATATGTTTCTCAGATATATAAAATTTTACTTTTTGGTATATAAATTATCATCAGAAACATGAAATTATATGTGACGGTAGATATATGGATCCTTCAATGTTAGAGGTTATTGAACAATGGATTAGTCCAACCATGGTGACTGATATTCATTGTTTTCTTTTATTTCATTGTTACTATAGACACTTCTTGAAAAATTCCACATCGTAATAAAATCCAATAACCATGTTTACATGGAACAAAATAAGGTTACATTTTAAAAACGAATGTGAAAACCCATCATGAATCTATAGGTAAAATATTCAGTGAACTTGTTCAAATTCTATGATATAGTGGTGATGGTTTTGTGATAAATGAAGACATATCAAAAAATGTATTTTGTATTGTTCTCATTGATAATTACATGGTGATATCAGATTTCTCATCGCAACTGCTAAATCATGATAAAAATCACCAAAATCATGTTTTGAGCTGGAAATTGTAATTATTTCATTAAATATATTGATTCGTTATTATTATAGATAAAAATATGATATATATTGATAATAATGTTTCAATTTTTATTTTAACACTTTATAATTTGACTATAAACTAAATTATATTGTTGGATTTGATAAAAGATATTGATTTCTCAATACATTACAACTTCATGAAGGAAATTTTTTTTCTTGATACTACATTCATTTAGGATAAGTCCACTTTATCAATGATATGAATTTAAAAAGACAGGCATCGATGTATTTATATAGGGTTGTCCTATAAATCATTAGGTTAGGGGAAAATATTTTCTTTCTCAAATTACTCTTTTCCCATATATACATATTATTATTAATGAGGGGAATTGGGGAGATGTAGAATTAAAAATAAGGAAAGGAAAGATCATGTGTTCATCTATGACCATGATACAATATTATGGTACACAACCTAAATAAGCATCCCATAAAAGCATAATAGATGAAGCTTTTATTGAGTGAAGTAAATAGATCACCATTATCTATCCAACCTTGAAGAACACATATGTATAGAGATCCTATAGATAATTTTTATTGGTATGACATGAAAAGGGATATTGAAGATTATGTATCTCAATGCTTGGTTTGATAGAATGTTATTGTGGACTATCATAAGTCTAATTTTATGATCTAACTATTATAGATAAAAATATAGAAATGGGAAAAAACATGATGGAATTCATTATTGGACTCTGTAAGATATTTATAGGATACATTTCCATTTTTATAGTGGTCTCTGGCCTTATGAAGTTGAAGAATTTCAATTCAATATGATAACACTTATCTCTTTTGAAAGATGGATATATATCTATTAAGAAATTTATTAGGTCTAAGTGAGTTGAAAAATAAACTATTTCAAATAATGATCCAAGTATTTCCATTATGTTATATAGCACTGTTCATTAATCATGGAATATAGAGTTATAGTTATTCACTCTATGTCTTCCTCACATAGATAGTGAGTATTATAAGAACATTAAAACCCTGAAAGATAATATTTGATATTTATTTTCATATTTCAATGATGTATTGAATCTAGAAATTTCACTTTTAAGATATCCTTAAAACAATATCATTTACTCAATTATCTAGATTACGATTTTTTATTCCCTTTTTAGTGATAATTATAACTGATACATGTTGGGAGGAAGTTAGAGAGCATTATCTAATTTGGTATGTTTTAGATAATGAAATAGTAATGAAGGTTACTGTCATTCCCTCAAACCTTTGGGTATCTAATATTCATGAAAAGAGTTGTGATTACTATTGTTAGTGAGATATATAGTATAAAGTTGGTGGTAAGGTACTTCTTTGAACATCACCCTCTAAGAGGGTAATCAGATTTTTATAAAATTAGATGTTGATCCCTTCAGACATCAATCCCATAGATATTATTTATCATATCAAGATTGTATATTATTGTTTCTTTCTTCCACCAAAACACTCCAAAGAGCTTGATATGTTCCATGATTCTATTTTTATGATGTAAATTACTAATATTTATTAGATACTAAACTCATATGTTTTACATTTTGAGCATTATCATTTGTATGTGGAATAACCTATAAATTATCTAAACTGAATAAATATTGATATATGAGATAGAACAACTCACATTGACTATTTTTTGAGTTTTAATCCAATGTTATATAAACATATATATGAACCTTGGGGCATAATGAAGCTGATGTTAATTAATTTCTTCAGACTTATGAAATTTCAATGGGAAAATTCTTTTAATGAGGTATAATGAAAATCCCCATGATTTTAGAATATATTTTACAATCAAATAAATTCATTTTTTTTGATTGAGTATGATGATCACAGAATCAAGATTATGGGAATAATGATATACATTATTAAATATTTAAATGATATTGTTAAAATAAATTTCATTATCAATGGCCTAAAATTCAGTTAGGAAAATATGATTGCTTCATTTTTTTCTAATTCTTTATTTTTCATTGAATTAATATATTTTATATCTTTATAATATATTTTTTATTCTTTAAATGATTGAAATAATATATTAATAAAATCTATGGGATTGTTATGTACTGATAATAAATACTTTCAAAATAAATCTTAGCAAAAAAATATCTTTTGTTCAAAAAATTTTTTCTTTATATATACTTTTATTTTATTGTTAATTTTTTTTATTATACCGAAAAAATAGTTATCTTATATATATATAACAATTGATGATCATTCATACATTTATTTCTAAGCAGGCCAGGAGAGGATGAGGGGGTGATTTCAGGCCAAAATAACCCCCCCCCCCCCACCCACATATGTAGTGGTTGTGAGCTCCATTTTCATTTCTTCCCAAGAGGTTATGGCCCAAGGATCAGGTAAGGACATACCTTCTAGTTTTAATAAATCTATTTTTCTGGGGGTTATTGCTGATCAAGGGGAATGTGTGAGTACAATTTATAGACCATGATTAGTTAATATCATTTTATTGACTGAATATTTCCTTAGTGACGGCTCAACGCCTCCCTCTCATGTTCACACATGTATATCTTTGTTTTTTAATGGTTTTCAAAACTGTTTTGAAGTAAGGGGTGTTGATGACACTCCTCCATTTGAATAAGAGGATCTCAAATAGGATAGGTACGTGAAGCTCTATTATTTACAAGGCATTTCAGATGATATAGTAGAAGATAATGAGTCTTCCTCAGAACTCTGGCCCCTAGAGTCCAAGGAAGCAGAAATTGTGAAATACTACCTTTGGTCTCTTTCAAAGAAATAGAAGAACACCCTCATGGATTCATATGGGTTTATTAATCATATTCAGAGGCTAAATATATTAATAGACTACTCATCCTTACCTAGTCCTCTTGTTGTATGGTCTTATAGTAAAGTCAAACTCCCTCAAAAGATTTTGGATGTTGCTACTAACATCCCAAAGACTAAGGATGATGTAGAATCATATATCATTGAGTAGATTCTAATTCATTCTAATGATTAAATTCTAGAGGAATGTTTCTTGATCAATATTTTATATAATGTTGTACCTAGAATGTTTGAAAGACCGTTGCATGTTGATTTTCGTGATGATCAAACAACTTAGATGTAAAAAATAGAATACGATTTTGATACGTGGTTTCAATGAGGAAAAAATGGAAAGAGGAGCATATTAAGTCCTTAGACAGGATGGAATCCCACTTCAAGGATCTCATTACGGTAAACCCAAATATGGATACCACCTCAATCAAATGGAGTCTAGTCATGGAAAAGTATTATACCTGCTTTAATTTTTTCCAGAATGGCATGACTATTTTTTATTAGGTTTGAATTTTCTTGTATTCGTATCCCAATTGGTTTCCCAATTTTTCAATAAATTTTCATTCTAATATAATAAATATATATTAATTGGAAAATATTAAACATATTATCAATTTTTTATAAATAAAAATAAAACCATTGGATGGTTTGTGGTGGTATTTTTTCTAAAAAAACTATATTTTTTGTACCCAATATATTTGATATTCCAAAATATAATTAATCACTATTGATGAATACTTTTAATGAATATTAATGTTATTATATTAAAAACATAAATTAACCTTCATTTAGTATTATTGAATGAAATATAATAAGAATAAATTAATTTATGATTCCAAAATACATTTTTCTATAAATAGTATTTACATGTTTTTGTTTGGATATTTGAATTAATTTATTTCACCATTAGAAATTAATGCTTAAAAATATATTTCATATTTGGAATCAATATTTAAAAAAAAATATAAGATCAATTTTAATTTTATTATTGAATAATAGTTACCATAGTGAAAAGTTATTCCAAAACTAAAAAATATAAAATGTATAAAATGTGTTAAATAATGGCATAAATATTAAAATAAGAAAAAATTTATATCATTACTTGATTGGTTTAGTGGATTTTTAAATCCAGACACTTATCTTTTTAATTAGTCTTTTTCACTATTTCCCATCAATTAGTGTCTGTATTATTAAAAGGTTAAAGGTACTTATAAGGTTTTCACTCCCCAAACTTATAAAAGGGTATGTCCTTTTTAACTCCATCAATCACTGTAAGCACCATAGCTCAACCATGAACTACGCAAATAACATCTAAATCTATTCAACACTCCAATAGGTTTTCGTATTACAAATCAACCAACATAAGAAGGCTTAATGCAATATATAATAGAGGATTACACAAGAAGGGGTAATCATCTTAATTTTTTTTTTCGTGTTTCATTCTTAATCTAGATCCATAAAAACCTACAAACCCACATAAAACTAATGGAATAAAAATAATTATAATTCAATAATGTAACTATGTTGATGTAACGAACATTATATACCTCAATTCCCTAAAAATGTAAATGAAAATTTCACTCATATTTACATGCGAGCCACCACCTCCAATAATATTAGTATTTAAGTTTTCATGAACACCACTCATGAAAGACAATATATTTGGATTTAATGAACTTATATGATATTTTATAAATATTTATCATTATATAAAGATAAAATAAAATCCAAATTGCTCCCTCCCCCATCTGTTAGAAAATGTCATTGTCCCATGTGTAAACGTATGTACTACTACCACTACGAAGTGATGGATTTCATATTTAATCATATATTAAAATTGATTGTAATAAATTTAATTATAATAAATATATATTACATCTATTAAATTTTTTATTTTTTTAACATTGAACATTGATTAAGGATTATAATTTTTGAGCTGAAACATTCATTAAAAATTGAATAGTTAACAAAACAATTCTGAACTCAACAAACAATTATTGATCAATGATTAAAAAGATATTATAAGTGAATATAAAATAGTAAATTATTTATATATATATGGTGATAATATGTATTGATAATGAATTTCAATTTATTATGAATGTGGTTAGAGTGTGTTCAAGTGAGAGGATAACTTAGGTAAGGATTTATGTTACAATATCCTTTTTTGTAAAATTATATGTTTCAATTTTTTAAAAAACAAATTGTATATATTCTATCACATAAACCACATATATTTTCTTCTCTTAAGTTTATATAATTTTATTAATAATATTATTTCCATTTTACCCATATTTGGTACTCGAAATACCGAATGAATGTTTTTTAAACAAAGGAAACATATTCCCTCTTTTTGGTCGGGATTCGTTGTAATGAACCAAAAATATATAAATTAAATTAAATTTATTTGAATTAATTATTGATATAGAAAAAACCTAAAATAAATTTGTATTATTTTATAAAATTAATTTTAAATGACTATTAAGTATCATTATAGTGGATGATATAGTCATTGAACAATGATCAAAAATCTAATATAAATATATGGTTTTTACAAATTCTTTTGACATAGAAAATGTAGATAATGGAATCATTAAGTAGACTATGTCAATATGAATCACATTTACCAGTGATCGAAAAGGATGTAGCATCCCTAAGCTTCACCCTTGACCAAATCCAAGCTGATCCTCAACTCATTAAGGTTGAATGGAATCTCTTATTGAAGAAGTTCAAGTCAGATAATATTATCACCCTAGTGATGTTGTCTGATCTGCCCCAAGAATAAGTCACCACTTCACACCTTACCCCTAGGTATTATGTGGGTTTTATAAGGGTTTATATAACATGGTATTAGTCTCTTATGTGTTATCCCTTTTTATACATAAATGTCTTATTCCACTAATTACATTATGAGAATAGTCTTTCTTAAAAAATAAAGAATTTTATAAATATAATTTTCAGGTAAAAATGGTACTTTAAATAAATATATAAATTAAGGTTTTTATTTATATACTATAAATAAATTCTTATAAATTATTACTATATCAATTCCATGTCTATAAATTTTTATGTAATCAATTTTATAAGTGTTATATTTTTATATGATAATGCAGAAAGTGTATTTTTTTAATTAAATAAAAAATTTTATGGTATTAGTGATTTTTTAAATAATTGATATTGTAAAAAATATTATTATCAAATTAATTTTATTAATAATAATTGAGTATATAAATTTTATGAAGTCATGTTGAATTTTTATTAATGATTAAAAACTATTTTTATCCAAACCTATCATTTTGCAATAAATTTCTATTCTCATTTTAAAAGTCAAATTTCACATATTTTAAAATTTATTTAGATAAAATGAAATTTAATTTTTAATTATGATATCAAAAAAACCCAATGGTTAATTTTCCCTCACTTTCCGAGACAATTTGTATTATTCGGAAAAAATAAAATAAAATATAAATATATAATCTATTGTATTACAATATAATGACCTAATAGTGTGGTATTAAATTCTATAAAGGGATATTAGCCCAAATATATGTTTTAAAAAGAAAATAATGTGATTATAGATTTATTTGACTTATTTTATATTTCATTAGTGAATCCTCCAAAATGTTTAGTATATTTTATGATTTTAAATTCATTTCCTTGAGGGCTTGACTCACTTCCACAAAATAAAGGATAAAATTTTAATGTCTTTTCTCATAGATTTATAAAATAATTTTATTTCATTCCCACTATCAAGAAACCATGGGAAAAAAACCCATTTTTTGGTTTGAGATTTTAAATATTTTAGTGTGTAGTGTAAAAACCTAAATAATAAATAACTCCACCTCTTTTACTATATTATACCACCCAAGAACCCATCATGCTTCACTTAGAAACCTTAAATATATTCCCCAATCTGATATCCTATCTCTAGTGTCTCCCCATCCACCCCTACTCTCCCTTGAAGCCCCTCCCAAGCCTTTCAGATCACAAATACAAGCAATGGATCCTCACTTTCTATCATTTCTCTTTTTTGTCCATGTTTCCTTATATTGTTATACACATTTACCATTCCATAGAAAATGATGTGGTATGTTTTTTCACCTCCAAATTATATATCTAATTATGTATTAATGATTAGAGACCCCATTCTCTATCATTAATCCCCCCCACGTACACCTGTTACCATGCAGAAAATCTGTTAGGGATTTCTCTCTCCTCATATCCATTCAATAATTTCTCTTATATTATGAATCTCAAATTCTATTTCATGTTTTTGGATATTTTGATCCATGATCCCTTTACTACCCATTTCATGTCTAAATTATCAGGTACCCTTTTATCACTCATAAACCCATTTTATGAATCCTCTTGTAATGTTGTTATGCTGATGAAATTGCACCATGATTTTCTATGCCAAAATCATTGTGTAGTGAATACCAAAACCATTTCTCTATCAAGGGTATTCCTTATTATGAACATATAATGATTTATTATAGGCATTAATATTTTCATTCCACATTCCCTTATCAAGTAATAAATGATGGTGTTTAATGAATCCATGTTATATGATCTTTGTGACACACATATTCATGAGAGTAAAATGATCATGAAGGGTGCGCCCTGATAGCACCCCAATTCCTTGAGTAATGTTTTTTTATGATACGTCATTTTGGGACATGTTTTTACCTAATTCATTTTTCTAAATTTTCTATCATGATGTGATATGGGCTTACCTGATTATTTTATGTTTATGATGCAGTGTTTTAAGTTGTTTCCACATTTCCATGTTATGATAATCATGATATATAATGTCTGATGGTTTAAATTTATGTTGTCTTCCATTGATATGCATATTTCTAAACATGCATTGTATTGGTCATATTATTCTTTGTTTAATCCATTAATGGTCTTTATAACTCACCATTTTTTATGTATGTCCCTAGGTTATCACCTGCAATGATATGTATGAAGGAATGTTGTGGGAATGTAAAATATGTTTTTAGAAAAGATGTTGAATTTTATATGTTACGTTTTCATGTAATGTTCTTAAGACATAAAGAAACTAGAACTCTATATCTTTTGGGATGGATGAAGTGCATTTTTTTCAATAAATCATGTTTAAATTTGTAATAAAAACTAGAGTTGTATGGTTGGTATCAGAAAATAGGTTTAGTTATTTATGGGATTAGGATTAGAAAACCCAAGTGAAATCCTTACGAATAAGACTAATTATAATAAATACATCCCTAAATTTTTGTGAGTATATATTATGTAGTTTATCATGAAAATACATCCATATCTAGATATGAACAAGTAGATGTGGTTATGGCACAAATGTATCCACGGGTAAAACCTAAAAAACCACTTTGAGCAACACTCAAAGGGGAACTAGTGCATAATAATGGTCCATGCTTCACTCTTGGTTCGGAACTCCCATGGTATATGATTCAGTAAATTTATAATCGTAGTATTCTATATTATTAATGGAAAAAAATCCCACAATTAAATATGGTAGGAAATAGATAACGGATAAAATAGATTAAAGCCTTGAAAATTATAAGTTATTGAAAAAAATGTAATTTTTATGTTATCCATATTTTCATTGGATTCCCATATATGTGTTTAATAGTTTAAAATACATAAATTCAATTTTCCTATTATTCTAACCAATGGTGAGGAATATGAGGACTCTGGCTAACAATGGATGTGAAGATTAATGTGGTGGTTATTCTAATGAGATGCCCCATATGAAGGGAGTGGTATTCGATGACTTTGTAATGATACCATATCTGTTTAATAATGATTTTTAATATAAACATGGGTCAAGAAAAACGTTGTAACCCTCTAGGAATTACAAATTTCCAATCGAGTTCTTTGTGAGATAAAGGCCTCCTACATTCAATGGATCATCTAATCCTTCAATAACAGAACAAAGGACCAACTTCCTTGGGAATATCTTCTCTATCATTCAATGTTATGAACAATAGAATGTTCTTATGTCTACTTATCATATAGATGGTTAATATTATCAATGGTGGACATTGATAAAAAATACTAAGCCTGAGGAAATGATCGCGGTGATGGGGTGAAAGAATTTTTAGAAAATGATTTTTGATAAATATTTTCCCTACACCCTAAATAATAATATGGGAAGACATTTTCTTGAAATCAATCAAAATGATGAAGAATATATTGGGGAGTATGAGGAAAAAAACACCAGACTTGCACGATACAACTATGTCTTTTTTTTTTATCCACAAAATCATGTTTTATCGCTTCTTTGGTGGGATAAAACATATCGGATGGAAAGCCCATGTGATTTGCGACTTTCACAACTATGAAGAGATTTTATGATGTGTCCTCTAAGTTGAGATGGAGATCATAAAATATCAGGGGTATCATGGGAATAAGATTCAAAAATTTGAAATTAATTATGGAGGTCCAACGGATAAATCCAATGATGCGTTGAAATTATAGCATCCCATTTTCTATAGGTGAGGAACGAAGTTCACATGATGTTTCCTGAAGGTGATAAAGAAATACTTTATGTTCAGTAATGTATCCAAGCCAACAATTGACAATAAGAAAACCCTGAACCTATAAAGGATGAAAGGAATGCTCTATTTGACCCTCAATGAATTTTTCATTACTAAAACTATAAAGAATTAGGCAACTTTTTGAATGAGTTCCCTTAGACAAGGGTTTTATTGAGCCATTCCACAACATCCAAAACATCAAAAAAGTTCTTTTTTCTAACAATAAAACCAAATAGAATCCTGAAAAGAATTGGTGATAGTTACGGTAGTTATTCATTCAAGAATAGAGAATGAAATTTCTGATTATTGTTCTCCACATTATTTTATATCTTGAATGTTTAGTACAAGAATACAAACATCACCATAAATAATTAAAGTAGATATGTTAGTTAGAACAAGAATTGGGGAAATTATTTCATCCCTTGAATATAACTCCGCTGCTATCAAAATTTTTGTATTGAACTTCCTGATGAATATTATCATATTTACCATGTTGAAATTTGATACGATTCCAGTCATGGATTGTATTTCCCTATATATAGCCAACATAAATTTGTGTGAGAGGAAAATTAATTCTCTATATGGTGAATCTATTCCCAATTATATACAAGTGAAAGGATGATGATGAATCTTATTGAGAACCATTATCTCAAGAATGGATATTACATCCCTTTGAGCATGTGTATCTTTCATAGATGATTGATTATAATGAAGGTAACAGCCTTAAAGACATGCCTATTGTACGAGAATTCACTTATTTGTTTCCTGAGAAATTTTCTGGTCTTACTCCTAGAAAGGATGTTGAATACATGAATGATTATATTCTTAGGGTGTTTCCAATATACAAGACTCCTTATATAAAGGATATCGTAGAGCATGAGGAACAAAAGAAGAAACTATTGTGAAATCTTGATAATTAGCTTATATGACAAAGTGCTTCATTATAGGGTTCACTAGTCCTCTTCATCAAGATGAAGGATGGGTCAGTGTGACTTTTCATTGATTATCATGAGCACAAAAAATCAGGAAAATGAATTAGTATCATTTTCCAGGAATTGATTACTTGATATATCAACTATGCGAACCAAAATACTTCTCTACGATGGATCTGCAATTGGGATATTACCATGTCAGTGTGAAGAAAGAGGATATCCCTCAATCTTCTTTTTTTACATGTTATAGTTAATATTAATTAGTAGTAATGACTTTTAGAGTCATTATTGATTTAACAATCTTCATGGACTCGATGAATAGTGTCTTTAGAGATTACCTCAAAAAATTTATAGTATTATTTATATATGATATAATAATATACTCCAAAAAAAGTAGGATCATGAGAGAATCTAAGCACTATACTTATGATCTTATGAAAGGGTAAGATCTATGAAATGTATATAAATTATGAGTTATGGATGAAGGGAGTCTCATTCTTGGTTAATATTATCAAAATCAATAAGATATCAAGGGATCATTCCAAAAAAATTGAGTTATGGGAGAGGATAACATTTGTGACAGATATACATATCCTCCTAGGGTTAGATAGATATTATCACTGATCTGTGAGATATTTTTCACGTTTGTAAATCCATGATACCAATATTACTCTGAAGGGAGTAATGTTTTATTGGAATGATGAATGTAATAAACATTCCTGGAGTTGATGAAGAGGCATATCACTGCCATTGTGCTCACACTACCCATATGTGGGGATATTTTCATTATATTCATTGAATCATTGGTGAAGGGATTAGGATGTGTGTTGCTGTATAATGAAAAACTCATCACCTATGCCTTACGGTAGTTGAAAAATCACGAGAAAAAATTTCCCCTGAATGTTTTGCAGTTGGAATTTTTTATCATTGCATTGAAAAAAAATGTGGAATTATCTCCTTGATGAAATGTGTGAAATATATACTAATCCCAAAAGTATAAAATATATATTGACATAGAAAAAACTGAACATTCATCAATAAACATGGTTATATTTCATTAATTATTACAATTACTCAATCCATTATCAACCTAAGAAAGCAAAGAATGCGGGAGGTTCTCTAGGTAGAAAGGACCCAGTGATTCTATTATTGATAAGAATTGAAAAGGATCAATATTCACCCATTTGATGAAGATAGACAAGGGAATCATATATAAGGGAACATCGTCAATCCTCCCACAAATTATTTCTCACACATCTCTTTTGGATTAGTAAAATAATGCTGACATAGATGATTTTGTAATTTAGAAGAAAGTGGAAAGTATCAAAAAGGAAAATAATCGGTGTTCAATGTTAAGGAATAATGAATTGTGATATTTGGGACAAGACTATGTGTTCCATGAAATTTAGAGTTAAAGAAAGAACTTTTGGATTATTCACATAGATTGAATTTCTCCATTCACCCAGGAAACACGTTGATGTATCAGGATCTTCAAGAAAATTATTTTTGGGAAAACATGAATACAGAAGTCTCTGAATATACATCGCAGTACCCTGTATGTAAAAGGTGAAGTCTATGAGGTAGAAGTCTAAGGGGGTGATTCAACCACAACCCATACCCACATGTAAATTGGAAAAAATCACGAAAGACATTTTCACCAAACTTATGAAGACATGAAAAGAAAACGATGATATCTGGGATTTATAGATCATCTAAAAAAGAATACACACTTCAATTTAATTTGATTGTATTTCAAAATGGATCAAATGGAACAAATATAAATCATAGAAGTTGTATGGATACATGGTGTAAAACTATAGATTGAATCTGATGAAGATCAAAGATTCACCTCTATGTTATAAATGAGACTCCAATATGCTCTAAACATTGATCTAATCATCAGTACATATTATCATCTTCAAACTAATGGCAAATATAAATGTACTATCCAAACACTTGATTACTTTTTAGGGGAATGCTTAATTGACTTCAACGGAGGATGAGATCAGCATCATACTCTAGTTAAAATCTCTTACGACAATAGTTTCTACTCAAGCATCCAAATGGATCCTTATGAATCTCTTTTATAGTAATAGGAGCATAACACTGGCATGTTGGGATGAAGTTGGAGAGAAAAAAATTCTAGGTTTATAAATGGTTATGGAAATGGTGGATAATGTTAAGACCATCCAATATCACATTAAAGCTGCTTAGATTCCAGCAACAATCTATGGTGACAACCGTTGAGGAGACCTAGAGATTTATTTTTGAAATATTATATTTCAATGAATATCACCATGAAAGAGAGTTATGAGATTTTGGATGAGGGGACTTCTTATTTCAAGGTACATTCACCCTTTTGAGATCCTTGATTGCTTCATAGTAGTGGCATATCAAATAAAACTCCCACCAAACCTATCTAAATATCATGATGTGTTCTATTTATCACTCTTAATGAAATACATACCAGAACCAACACATGTAATAAATCTTGAGTGAGTACTAATGGATAATGAGATCTCATATGATGGGAATTCGGTGAAGATATTAGATCATAGGTAAAACATTTTATTAAATAAGACAATGTTGCTTATCAAAGTGTTTTGGAGAATCCAAATGTTTCATGAAGAAACATGAGAACCAGAGGAAGTGAGAAGGTATATTTACCCTTATATGTTTTGGTGTTGGAAAAGGAAATTTCATGTCACGGCCTGTCCTTGGTTCACGTGCCCTGACTACCCCAAGCTCGCCTTCCAATGGCCAGGGGCTGACGACTAGCACCAAAAGCATAAATCCTGATAAAAGGGAAGGCATTGCCTTTATATATGAAAAAAACACCACAGAGTAGGCAAGATGAATTGAACACTAAGAAAACTGAGTACAAAAGTAAGTGCTGGAAAGTAAATGGGCCAGTATACAAACCCAACTGAATGTACAGTACAACTGACAAAAGTAATACAACACCCACTAAGTCGTCCTCTGGAAACCCCACCTGAATGGTGGGTAGAGATGGTCTCCTTTTCTCCTCGAATCCGTCTGTCAGCACCGTGTACATCCCACCTAATTTTTATCCACCACATACCGTCCCACACCACAAGCCTCAACTACTATCAGCGATGTCCTTTGTCTGCAACCAAAACAACGTAGTGCGGGCTTTGCCCGTGCAGGGGTGAGTATACAATAGTCAGTAGGGAACTGAGACCCCCGAAGGCCTCCCAGAATCCACAATGGAAATAACACAAAGGAAATATACAAACACGAAGTATCAACCGACTCTACTTAGGTATATTCCCATACTTATACCTAAGTAATCAATTCTGGTTTTTCTCTAACTCATGAGCCCAAGTACAACCCAGTCCTCATAATAAAGCATAACCCAATCCACACATGAATGCACATTCCAATCCACACAGGAAGGCAAGTCAATCACATCAATGATAATTATTGAAAGTCCATACTCAGCTCACACAGGTACACTACTCACGAAGAGGGGTGTAGATGATTAGATGTAGACTTTTAATCATCTCCTCTGCCGAACCCACATAGGATCCAAGTACAGATGTCGTCACTGGCGTACCAACGTAGGATCCAAGTACTGTAACCATCGCTGCCGAACCCACGTAGGATCCAAGTACATTTTTCATCGCTTCCAAACCCACTGAGGATCCATGTATAGTTATCATCGCTGCTGAACCCATGGAGGATCCATTTATTGTTTTCCTCGCTACCGAACCCACGTAGGATCCAAGTACAATCGTCGTCGTCGTCACAGTCACAACCACCTCTAGGGTTCCTGCACATAGCATGATCAATTTCCTTGAGGGTCTGCTCCATGAGCTAAGTGGGTCAATACATCAACTGCCACGAAGTCTGGAGTTGATGTATCACAACGTTATGTCTCACCAATAAAAACTCAACACGACAGATTGCGCGTCAATTGGACGATCGGTCTGAGAGTTATTGGCTTTTCAGTGCCAGGGGACCGGTTGGTTTTTAATCTAAACCAACCCAACCGTACTCCATCTGCATCCAAAACTCAAGTGGAGTAATACAAAAGAACCATGTCACTAAGAATAATTCAGCGTAATTTACCGCACATCATTCGGACGTTTGGTTGTTATGTTATAAGCGTTTCTACTCCAAGGGCCCGGTTGGTTTTGGGTTTGACCCAACCCAGCTGTACCCAAACTTTGCCGAAACCTCGAGTGTGATATTCCGAAATGACCATCTCAATTCAAGGATCCCTACGCAACTGACAGTGCATCGATCGGTGGTCTGTATCCCATGATATGGGCGTTTTAACGAACCTGATACGAAAATAGGGGGTCTGGGCCTGGTCCGACCCGGCCCAATACCCCCTGGGTCGGCCCAAACCGGGAAGACCCAACCCTAGTCTGGGTCTGGCCTGATTGGGCATGGCCCGACCTGGCTGGCACGGCCTGGCCCGCATTTGGCGCGGCCTATCCCAGCTGGGAGTGGCACGACCCGCGGCTGGAGCGGCCCGGCCCTGCTGGGCGAGGCCAGCCCAGCCCGTGCGGCCCGGCTCTAAAGTCGGTCGTGGATCAGTGTTGGCCGAGTGGGGCGCAAATGGGGGGGGGGGGTGCCACCCTCTTGTTCCCGAAATGGTGGTCTTGTGGGGTCTGCCCTATGAATCTATTGGGGGGTTACACCCCCCCCCCCCCCCGTTTTTCCGAAACGGCTGGACGTAATGGTCGACCTTGGTGAAAATGCGGGACCCCCTCGGGTCCCGCCTCCAGGTGGCGTTGGGGGCCCGCACAACCGGCTGCCCCTCATAATTCCAGTGCGTCTCCTATTCGATCGGCGTCACGCGTCACGCGACGGCGTCACGCCCCTCCGCTACAGCCCGCTCTTGGCTGCGGCCTCACAGGCACGGTGTGACATCGTCGCGCACCACCGCCAGGACCCACTCTGGCTGCGGTCCTCATTGTCCCTGCGCGGTGCAATGGCACCACACCACCTTCACCACAATCATCAATAAAGGTCAATAAGAAAACGGGGAGGAGAAATCGATCGTGTTTGTGTGGTCTGATCTCCTCCCGTTACGACGATAACATTCGGCCAAAGTATACAAGATACTCAATGAGAAAACAAAGCAGAATTTTAATTCATTAAAATTGAACTTTACCCCTACCTCATCGGAAGTTCGCGGTTGTCATGCACTGCGGATGATGGCGTCATTTCTGTCGTCATCAGTGTCCCCTCCCTTGTCGCGAAGGAACAAGAGGATGGAGAAACCGAGCCACTGAGTCGACGTTCATCGTCAGAGAGTTGGTGTTCTTCGTTGAAGAAGATGTTCTTCAAAAGGAACTAGTGCTCTCTCTTCTAATTCCCAACACAAAAAATCAAACCCACAAATAAAATAAGGGTCCTCTTATTTTAACAAAGCATGCCATGCATTCAAATTACAAATTTTAAAAACTTAATTCAATTAATTGATTAAGTTTGTGTTGGCATGAATTATTGTGGGAGAGTGGGGAGTTACCCATTTAAATATAAAGCGTTTAATGGGAGGATTAAGGGGTTTTAGGGAATGTGAAGGGTTGGGGCTCGTGCGGGCGCCACCTCACGTTTATCCTCACTTGGGTTTTTAGGATGTTAGTGGGTCCCACCCTAACTCCCCCATGTAGGATAAAACAACCTGAGGATTATAAATTAAATTGTACACAATTTTATTCACTTTTTATTTAATCCAGAAATTTTTTAACAAATCCTCCAAAGCAATGATATCTTCAGTTAAGGTCCTCTTAAGAAATTACCAGTGCTGATGTTCCATCGGGGCACTCAGATTTCAATTCCGAGCACCGTTTCAAAAGATAGAAAAACATGCTCCTTCTTTCATTGAATGTACATGAGCTAAAATTCGGAAATTGTTTCCGGGAACACCGGGCCTCAGAATCAGGTGTCGTCAAAAAATATGTACTCGTAAAATCCAACAACATTTAAGAAAAAAACATTACTTGAAATTTATGAGTCTTTAAATTACTCCCACCTCAGGTCTTTACGTCCCCTGTAAAGCAACATCATAAACTAGTTAAATAAAGGAGGGTACGGTGCACGTATCTGAGCCTCCCACTCCCATGTTCTCTCCTAGAGGTTCCCTTGCTGCCACCTAATTGTCACTAGAGGAATCGACCATCCACGTAGGACCCACTCATGTTGATCCTCGATATCTATCAGGACCTATGAAAATTTCTCCACGTCATCGATATGCAGCTTCCCGTGATCAATGATATGCGTCGATTCATGCACGTATCTCCTCAATTAAGATATGTGGAAGACGTCGTGCACCCGATGCAAATGAGGTGGAAGGGTCAGGCGGTAAGCCCCCTCGCCCACCCTGCTGAGGACCTGGAATGGTCTGAGGAAGCATGGAGATAACTTGCCACCCTGACCAAATCTTCGTAATCCACGACAAGGTCAGACCCATAAGAAAATGTGGTCGCCATCCTCTCACTCTAGTGGTCTCAAACTCCTTTTAGTATAAGACTTCTGTCTGCTCTGTGTAGTCCTCAGCTTCTCCCGGATGATCTGCACCTTCTCTATTGTAGCCTGAACCATCTCTGGTCCTACGAGTGCTGACTCCCCAGGGTCAGTCCATCATAGAGGTGATCTGCATGGTCGGTCGTACATTGCCTTGTATGGTGTAATCCTGATGGTGGAGTGGTAGTTGTTGTTGTATGAAAACACCACCAAGGGTTGGTGATCCTCCCAGCTGTGACCAAAGTCAAGGACAGATGGATAGACCATTTCCTCGAGTGTCTAAATGTTCCTATTTTTCTGGACATCTTTCTGAGGAGGAAAGGTAGTGCTCAGGCGTAGCTGCGTCCCAAATGCCTCCTGCAACCCCTTCCAAATTTGAGAAGTAAAGCGAGCATCTCGATCCGAGATGATAGACGATGGATCACCATGACGCTGTATGATCTCTTGAACGTAGAGCGTCCCAATATCTATATTGAGCCCTGCTCAATGATAGGTAAGGAGTGGGCCGACTTGGTGATTCGGTTGACAATCACCCAGATAGAGTCGTTTCCTCTGGAAGTACGTGGAAGCCCCGTCACGAAATCCTGGGATATCCCATCCCACTTCCACTCCGGGATCTCTAAGGGTTGTACCAAGCCTGCTGGTACCTGGTGCTCTACCTTCAACTGTTGGTAGGTGAGGCATCGTGAAATGAATTATGCCACATCCATCTTCATACCTGGCCACCAGTGTTGTCGTCTGAGATCCTGGTACATCATTGCTACTCATGGATGTACCGCCAATGGGGAAGTGTGAAACTCCCTTAGCACTTCCTCCTGTAGTGGAACTAGTTCCATGGTACATCCCCTGAAGAGGATGACATGCTCTCCTCCTTCAGAAATTCCATCAGGCACCTTTCCCGTGGAAAAATGAGCATGTCATGTATCATAGTCAACGTCCCTATAATGCGACTCTCTGACCTGCTGGAGTAGTGGAGGAGTGACTATGAGGGACTATAGAAACTCTTCCCCATCTCTATCCACGAAGGGTATCTGTAAAGAAGATAACTGCTTTGTCACCTCTCCAAGTAGCTGAATGCCCGATATCCTACTGAGAGCATCAGCTACTACGTTACCCTTCCCAGAAGTATAGAATATCTCAAAGTCATTGTCCAGAAGAAAATCTAGCCATCCCCGCTGTCTCAGGTTCAGGTCCTTCTGCGAGAAGATGTACCTGAGACTCTGAAGGTCAGAGTAGACTGTAAAGCGTTCACCCATCAGATAGTTCTTCCACATCATCAAGACGACAACCACTGCTTCTAACTCCATGTCATGGGTAGTGTAGATCTACTCGTTCTGCATTAAATGTCATGAACCATAAACGATCACTTCCTGCTCTTGCATCAGGACACACCCGGGTCTGGTCCCTGATGCATCATAGAAAACCACGTACCCAAGTCCCTCCTCTGGTAGCATCAAGATGAGTGCACTGGTCAAACTCTGTATCATCTCCTGGAAGCTCTACTGACATCTATCTACCCACATGATGGGTTTCCTATTCTTCGTCAGAGATGAAAGTGGTGCTGCAACTTTGGATAAGTCTGGCACAAATCTCCAATAGTACCCAGCTAGACCTAGGAAACTCTGCACCTCCATCATGCTCCTGGGTGGCTCCCAAGCATGTACTGCCTCAATTTTCATAGGATCCAAAACAACTCCCACCTCAGAGATTACGTGCCATATGAAGTGGACCTCTCGAATCTAGAAATAAAACTTCGAGAGCTTACCATAAAGTTGGTTCTCTCGTAGTGTGTCTAGTACAACCTGCAAGTGGTAGGCGTGATCCTCCTCATTAGTCGAGTAAATCAGTTTGTCGCCTATGAAGACTACAAAATAGTGATCGAGGTAAGGCTGGAATATTCTATTCATGAGACTCATGAACACTGATGGTGCATTGGTTACGCTGAAAGGAATAACCAAGAAAACATAGTGTCCATAACGACAGTTGAAGTTCGTCTTTTGTACGTCCTCGTCTCAAACTCCGAGATGATGATTGCCTAACCTGAGGTCTATCTTCGAGAACCATCGTGTTCCCTTGAGCTGATCAAAGAGGTCATCAATCCTCGAGAGTGGATACTTGTTCTTCACAGTCACCTGATTCAGGCGACGGTAGTCGACACATAGTCGTATGATCCCATCCGCCTTCTTGGGGAATAAAATCAGAGAAGCCTTGGGTGAAACATTGGGTCAGATGAATCAATTTCCCTGTAAATCCTCCAGCTGTGCCCGCAGCTCATGAAGCTCGGCGGGAGCCATCTGATATGATCTAGTAGATATCAGTGTTGTCCTGAGGTATAGGTCAATGTAGAATTCTAACTCTCTGTGAGGAGGTAGTCCTGGAAATTCGCCAGGAAATACGTCCGAATAATCTTCCACCACAACAGGAAAACTCGGACACTGCACATCAACCGCTCTTAAGATGAGACAAGCCAACTGATGGGTGATCGACTGCCCCTTCGTCTATGTAAGTCCATCATGCGCTACAAAGGCTCCTTTCTCACCGGTGAAGGTGAACATGCTCCAATCTGTGCAGACACACCGCACATTGCGCCTAATAAAGTCGATCTAATAATGGACTGTAGATAACCAATCCATGCCCAATATGACGTCGTAAGTCCTCAACGCCACTACAAGAAGATCAGAGCCGTAGCTCTCGCCTCCTAGTGTAAGCTCACACTGCCGGCACTAGTGCGTAATCGTCGAGTTTGCTCCCATAGGAGTCTCTAGCCGTAAGGATCGATCCAAAGACTCTGTCGGAATCTCCGAGCTCTAAACAAGGGCAGTGACAATGAAAGAATGACTCACTCCCGTGTCTATAAGAACTGCAGCAAGGGTGGAGTAGACATTGATAGTACCTCGAACTATCTCAAGTGCGACGTGTTCTTATTCCTCCACTTCTTGAAGCTGAGCCCGCCTCTTTCCACCAGCTCCCTGTTGTCGGGGAGGTCATCCTGGTGGTGGTGGTGGTAGAGCCTCAAAGCGTCATCCACCACCTGCTGCTTGGCCAGCTGCTCTGCCTTGTCTGCCTTCTCCCTACGGACCGCCACGGTCGAACCTCTGCCTCTACCTTGGTGGTCCTTCTACTGTCTCCTGCTCCTCTGCATGGCGATTACGGCAGTCACGAGCCATGTGGCCCTGCCCGCCTCATGCATAGCACTGCCTGCCTCTCATATGACTGGCTTTACTGTGTGTTCCCCACACATCTGAACGATTATCCTGAGGTCGCCCACTAGATGGTCTGGTCCTCTTGGACCTCTATGACATCTGTCTACATACGATTGTAGAAGACTCCGCTACATGTCGCTCTGTGGTGGGTCTCACTGCTGGCGTCGGCTCAGCAATAAATATCTCCACAAGAAGGTCTCGCTCCAGTACTCTTGCCAGCATCAGAATGCTGAGGGAGATCATCAAAGCCATGATCTCATGTCTTAGTCCCTGCTTGATGGTCCGAGCCTAGATTAATGGGTCTCGTACAATGTCTGTGGAGTAGTGCAAGAGGTCGGTAAACCTCACCGAGTACTAGGCTACTGTCATGCTGCCCTACTGCAGCTGTAGTAACTCATGGATGCGCCCCACATGTAGGGTTGCTGGAAAAAACTCTGAACAGAAGAGGCTGTAGAAGTCCTTCAAAAGTATTTATGCCTCTTCGTGCACCGGGAGAATCAGGCTCCACCATCTACATGCTGCTGCGTTAAGGAGACTCGCGGAAAGGATCAACATAAGTTCTGTTGGTGTCCCTACCAATATGAAGACTCTGACTTAGCCTCCAGCAAATCCTCGGCTGCCTGAGGATCCTATTCTCCATGGAACCTGGCCACCCTCTGTCATTGAAACTCGTGCAACTCACTCAGGCGTCGTGCAGTCTTCGCTGCTGGAGCTAGTTGTATCGGTGGCCCAGCGGGTAGTGGTACCACTGGTGCGTCCGCTGTAATGGGGCCCTGCACCAAGGCCATGTCGTTCGGTGGGCTTCTGTCATGCATGTAACTAGGAACCATAGATGGCTGCCTTCATGGCGCCATCATGAATGGAAATATGTCTTCCATGGTCAAACAGTTTACCTGGTGAGATGACACAAAGTAATCACAAAGAAAATTTTTGAAACACACATGCAATTAGTTTTTTCGAGCACTAAGTCAAAAATCTGAAGTCAGGGTCCTTGTGTATGGATACATCGGCCACTACACCAATAGTGGACTCCCTAGATTGAAAACCACACTCTATACTCTTAACACTATTGCTTCACAGAGAAGAGATTATCAGAGTTTTGAGTTTCGCGGTAGAACTGACTCCTCTGATACCAATTTGTCACGACCCGTCCTTGGGGCCCATGGCGTGACAACCCCACGCAAGCCTTCCATAGGCCAAGGGCTGGCGACTAGAACCACGGGCGTAAATCCTGATAAAACAGAAGGGATTTCCGTTATTTAAGAAAAAAAACACCATAAAGCACGCAAGCTGAAGAAACACTATGTAAACTGAGTACAAAAGTTAGTGTTGGATAGTAAATGGGATAGTATACAAACCCAACTAAAAGTACAATATAACTGAGAAATTTAAAGCAGCAACCACCAAGTCTTCCTTCGGAAACCCCACCTGAAGGGTGGGTACAGATGGTCTCCTATGCTCCTCGAATCCGTCCATCCGCACTGTGTACGTCTCGCCTGATAGTCCTCCACCAGATACCGTCTCGCACCACATTCCTCAACTACGATCAGTGTTTCCCTTCATCTAAAACCAACACAATGTAGTACAAGCATAGCCCGTGCAGGGGTGAGTATACGATACTCAGTAGGGACCCCGAGACACCTGAAGGCCTCCCAAAATCCACGAAGGATATACGAAAAAAGAAATATATAAACACGAAGTATCAACCAACTCTACTTAGGTATATGCCCATACATATACCTAAGTTATCAATTCCAGTTCTTCTCCAACTCACGATCCCAAGTAAAATCCAGTCCACACAGGAAAGCATAACCCAAAGCACACAGGAAAGCACATTCTAATCCACACAGGAAGGCGAGTAAATCACATCAATGATAATGTTTGAAAGTCAATACTCAGCTCACACCGATACACTACTCACGAAGATGGGTGGAGATGATTAGATGTAGCCTCTGAATAATCTCCTCCGCCGAACCCATGTAGGATCCATGTACAGAAGTCGTCGTTGCCAAAACCACATAGGATCCATGTACAGTAACCATCGCTACCAAACCCACATAGGATCCAAGAATAGTTTTCATCACTTCCGAACCCACAGAGTATCCAAGTACATTCGTCCTCGCTATCGAACCCACATTGGATCCAAGTACAGTCGTCGTCATCGTCATAGTCGCAGCAAGATCTAGGGTTCCCACACACAGGACACTCGATTTTTGGGAGTGTCCGCTCCACGATCCAAGGGGGGTCGATACATAAACTATCACGAAGTCCAGAGTTGATGTATCACAATGTTCCATCTCGCAAATAGTAACTCAACGCGATAGATAGTGCATCAATCGGACGCCCGACCTGAGAGTTATTGGCTTGTCCGTCCGAGGGGCCCGGTTCTTTTTTAATCTAAACCAACCCAACCGTATTCCAGCTGCATCGAAACCTCGAGTGTAGAAATCCAAAATAACCGTCTCACTAAGAGTAATTCAACTAAATTGACGACACATCATTTGGATGTCCGGTCGTTATGTTATAAGCGTTTCCGCTCTAAGGGCCCGGTTGGTTTCATGTTCGATCCCGCCCGACCATACCCAAACTTCGTCGAAACCTCGATTGTAATATACCAAAACGATTGTCTCGATTCGAGGATCCCTGCGTAACTGACAATGCATCAATCCGAGTTCCATAGCCCATGATATGCGCGTTTGAACGAACCTGGTCCGAAAATAGGGGGTCTGGGCCCGGTCCGACCCGGACCAATACCCCCTGGGTCGGCCCGAACCGGGTCGACCCGACCTGGGTCCGGGTCCGACCAGATTGGGAGCGGCCCGGCCCAGCCTGCAGCTGGCATATCCCAGCCCGGCTGGGGGTGGCCGGCCCCAGCTCGGCGCTGGCCGAGCAGGGCACTAGGGGGGGGAGCCTTGTTTCTGAAACGGTTGACCTATGGGCTCTACCCTAAGAATCTATTGGTGGTGTTTCACCAACCCAGTTTTTCCAAACAGTTAGTCGTAATGGACGACCATGGTGCAAACGCGGTACCCCCTCAGGTCCCGCCTCCAGGTGGCGCAGACGGTCGGCAGAGCCTGCCGCCCCTTTAAAGTCTGCCACGGCCTTAGGTCGTGGCTCCTATTCATCTGACGCAGCACGATGGTGCCACATCCCTCCACCGAGGCCCACCCTGGCTGCGGCCCCCTTGAAGCTCCAGCGCGGCGTGAAGGCGTCGCACCCCTCCGTCGCGGCCCGCTCCTGGACGCGACCTCCTTCAGCCTCACCAGCGCGGCGCGACGACACCGCACACCACCACCGCGGACCGCTCCAGCCGCGGTCCTCTTCGTCCATGTGCGGTGCAACGACACCACGCCGCCATCGCCACAATCATCAATGAAGATCAATAAGAAAAATGGAAGGAGAAATCGTCTGTGTTTGTGCGGTCTGATCTCCCCCCGTTAGGACGATAACATTCGGCCAAAGTATACGAGATACTCAACGACAAAACAAAGCACAATTTTAATTCATTAAAATTGAACTAAACCCTTACCTAGACGGATGTTCACAGTTCTGAAGCGCCGTAGAAGAGGGCGCTATTTCCTTCGTCGTCGTTGTCTCCTCCCTTGTCACGGAGGAAGAGGAGGATGGAGAAACTGAGCCGCTGAGTCGATGTTCTTCATCAGAGAGTTGGCGTTCTTCGTTGAAGAATAATTTCTTCAAAAGGAACTAGAGCTCTCTCCTCCAATTCCCAACACAACAATCCTACACACAAATAAAATAAGGGTCCTCTTATTTTATTAAAACATGCCATTCATTCAAATTACAAAATTTAATACCATAATTCAATTAATTGATTAAGTGTGTGTTGGCATGAATTAATGTGGGAGAGTGGCAAGTTACCGAAATAAATACAAGGGGTTTAATGGGGGATTTAAGGGGTATTAGGGAATGTGAAGGGTTGGGACTCGTGCGGGACCCACGTCACATTTATCCTCAGATGGGTAGTTAGGAAGTTAGTGGGTCCACCCTAACTCCCCCATGTAGGATAAAACCACCTTAGTGATATAAATAAAATTGTACGAAATTTTATTCACTTTTTATTTAATCCACACATTTTTTTAACAACTCCTCCAAAGAGAACTCATCTTCGGTAAAGGTTCTATTAAGAAATTACTGGCGTTGTGGTTCCATCGGTGCCCTCAGATTTCAATTCCGAGCACTAATTCCAAAGATATAAAAACACGCTCGTTCATTCACTGAATGTACCTGGGCTAAATTTTAGAAATTGATTTCGGGCACACCGGGCCTCAGGATCAGGTGCCCTCAGAAACTGCGTACTCATAAAATCCCAAAGAATTTATGAAAAGAAATTCCTTGAAATTTACAGTCCTTTAGATTTCATGGCTGAAATTTCTAAAAGGTTTAGGTTTTAATGACCCATACATTTAATAATAAAATTCCATTTCTTTTAATTTCGTATGGATATTGAAAACACATGCAATCAATTTTTATTATTATATCCTGTTAATTTTAAATTTCTATTAAGAATCATTACCGTTTATGATATTTTCGTTGAACAATCATTACATAACAATTTTATATATAAGGTTTTAATAAATCTTTTCCAAATAAAAAATGGATATAATGGAATCAACAAGAAGAATTGGGCCTTATGAAGCTCACTTATCAGATCATATATAGGAAGCAGCATCATCTAACTTCACTCTTGACCAAGCCAAAGATGAGATTCCACATGTTATGCTTTAATGGAATCACATACGGGAGATGTTCAAGGTAAGAGAGATTACTACCCGAGCGATGTTATCTGTGTTTCCCCAAGAGTGTGTCACCATCATAGAACTTACCCTTAGGACTTATATAACAATAATAAGGGGTTATGTAACATGTTATTAGTTACTTATTCTGTAATCATTTTTATAAATAAAATTCTTATCCCCCCATTTCCATTATGAGAATTTCCTTTCTTAAAAAAAATTGTATTTCAAAATTGTATTTTTTAGGTAAAAATGGCACTTTTGATAAATTTATACATTAAAGTTTTTTATTAACAATATTATCAAAACATTTAGTTTTAGTTCTCATTATATAGACTCCTTATTCTTATATTATTATCTAATCAGTTTGATATGAGTTATATTTTTACACGATCAAACTGAAAGTGTAATTTTTAAAAATAAAGAAATTATTTTAAGGAATTATTGAGATTTTTAAATAATTAATATTTCAATAAATTAATATTTACCATTTACTTTTATTTATAAATAAATGAGTATACCATTTCTATAATTTCAAGTGTACTTTTTATTAAGGTCTAAAAAATGTTTTTGTCAAAAATCGACAATTTTCAATAAATATCAATTCTCATATTAATATTAAAAATTCAAATATTTAAAACTTATTTAGATAAAATAAATTTAATTTTTGAAAATAGGATTTCCAAATTATCCAACAATGAATTTATCCCAATTTTCTGAGATACTGTATTTTTGGGTAAAAAATAAATTATATATAAATATATATAGTTTTTATGAAATCAGAAGGACCTAAAAGAGAAGTAATAAATACAATAAAAGGGATATTCCAACATAACATGTGTTATATTTAAAATAATTATATTTTAGATTTATTTTACTTACTTTATACTGGATTAGTGAATCCTCCAATATGTATAAAAAATTATATAATTTTTAATTCATTCCTTTTATGGTGAGACTCGACTCCACATAAGAAAGGATAATATTTTAATGAAATAGGGATTTGGAAATATAAAAAAATGTTTTCCACTCCCCTTTTCTAGAAACCATGGGTAGTTTTGGGGTTTTCAAGATTTTAGTTTGTAGTGTCCAAAACCTAAATAATAGTTATTTCCCCCTATTTTCCTATATAAACCCACTCAAGAATCCATTCTTCTTAACTAAAAATCCTTTAATCTTATCCTCAATATTATATAGATAACCTAGAGTCCCCCAAGGCGTCCCAAGTTCCAAATAATCCTCTCCCAAGCCTTTGGGATCACACATCCCAATAAGGGATCATTTTGTTCCTTCCTTTCTCATTTTTTCAATGTCTCCTTATATAGTAATTCCCTTTTATTTTTCAATTAAAAATAACGGGGTATGTATTTTAACCTTTCCCATACAAACCTTATAATTTTTTAATAATGAGATACCCATTTCACTATCATTAATCCCTCCAATGTACACCTGTTACCATGATGAAATTCTATAAGGGATTTCTCTCTCCTTATTTCCATTAATGAATTTATCTTATATTATACATCTCAAATTCCTTTTCATATGTTGTAATATTATGCTCAATGATCCCCTTAATATCCATTTCATGTCTAAATTCATAGAGACAACTTTTTCTCTCATCATGAAATATTATGAATTCCCATGTGATGTAGTTATGCTGCCGATATTGCACCGCGATTTTCCATGCCAAAATCACCGAGTAGTGAATACAATGCCCATTTTCCTATCATGGGTATTAACCATTATACACATATACATGATGATTATATAATTTCATATATGTATTCCACATTCCATTATTGAGGAATAAATGAAAATGTAGAATAAATTCATGTTATATGTTATATGTGGCACAATTAAGGATGATATTTAAATGTTAATGAAGGGTGCACCCTGATAGAACTCCAATTCATTGGGTAATGTTTTTCATCATGATACATCAAGTTCTGATAAGATTTTACCTGATTCCTTTTTTGAAATTTTTTCACCATGTTGGAACATGGGTTTACTTGATTCCATTATGTTTATGATGTAGTGTTTTAAGTTGTTGCCCCATTTCCTTTTTATGATAATAATTTTATATCATTACTTCGTATTCATGTTTCTATTGTGATCAATTGATATGCCTATTTCTGGTCATATATTTTATTCATAATTTTATGACTTTTTTTCTCCCTTACTGAGCTTTACAACCCAACCTTTTCTTATGGTTGTGCATAGGTTATCCCATATAATGTTAGTACAAATGAATGTTGTGGTCATGTAAAAGGTGTTTTCAATATAGATGTTGTATTTTATTTCGTAATTTATCATGTAATGTTCCTCAACAGAAAAGAAACTATACCACTCAATATTCTGGGTTTTATTAAGTGCATTATTATGTAATATATCATGTTTAAATGTAAAATAAAGACCAGGGTTGTTATATTAATTTTCATCCATATCCATATTCAATAAATTTATTTAAAAATGTTCTTGTATTTAATGTAGTTATTATTTATATTCACTATCAATTGTCTTGTACATTCTATTAAAAATTGTGAAAATGAATATCTCCAATATTTTCTATATAGTATTTTTCGAAATTGTTATCAAAAGATTGAAAATAATATATTTTTAATATTTACAACCATTCTACCTTTTAAAACCATCATTAAATTTATCTATTATCAAGTTTCATTTAAAAAATAAATGGGTTTTTCTTCTTCATTGTTTCCAAATATTTGTTTATTTCTTCTATAAATTTATTTTTCAATTATTATTGACGGTAGATGTACACTAATGATATAATCCACTATATTTCTCTTGATGGGTTATAATGATGCTACAAGGACATCATCATGAATCCCATTTGTTTTTTCATGTTTTTATTATTGTACGAATGAATGATAAATGATATCATGATCTAGTTGCATCCATATATATATTTTATCACTATATGATAGTTGGGTCTGTTATATCCCTCCAATGAATTAGGTTATGATTTATATATCATGATCATAAAGGGTGCATATTAAGTTATCCCATTACAAATATGGAATAGCAGTGGTTATACCTTGTTGGATAAGGTACACTAGTTGTTTTCCGAAACCTAATTTGTAATGAATATTTAGGTGGATATAATTAATGTATTATATATAACCATATGATGATATAATAATTTTACAAAACACTGAGATAATTTATTCATATTCATAGGATATTATTTAATGGATCATGATTATTTTATGTTCCTCACTTTTATATCTAAAGAGTTATTTTTTTATAATTATTTTTTCTATCAGTCATGAATTTTTATTTTTTTTGGTAGGATATTTATATTCCCATAGAATTATGATTATGTAATGAGAACTGATGATCTCCAAATATTATCTCCAATGTTTACTGTTACTATAAATTTTTTATCACCCATTGATATGTTTTAATTTCCCTATGTCAAGAAGAAGGATACAAAATATTATAATTCGAAAAGGGTTCAATGTGAGATAAATTTTTGCGTAAAATATATATTATTTTACATAAATAATTCAGTTATGGATCTAATTTTAAAAGTCACCAAACCTTTAAAATTATTGGATAGTATTATTGTGAAATTTATTCAATATTCAACTAAAGTAAAGTAATATTTTTACATGTTATGCTTGTGTCACCATGTCATTATTATGGTGTATTCCATCTATTGTATCTTTAGAGGTATCTTTTCAAGCTCATTAATTTTTTTTATTTAGAATATTTGTATAATTGGAAGAAATAAATGTTTATAAAATGAAAAATTAATAATAATCATCATCATTGTATAGTGTAATTGGGATAACATTCGTTTGGTGTAGGTCTTATGGATTCATGTTTCTTTACAAGAATATATATGGGAGAGATAACCATATATGTATATTTGGTATTGATAGTTTTATTAAATATTAATCCTATTGTAGGTTTTCTTTATTTATAGGTAAATTAGAGAGTGATATTTCATTCATTATGTCATCATAGTATTTGACAATGACAAGAGTTATATATTTTTCGTATCACATGTTTTATTTATATTTTGAGAAACCATATTCTTTCTTTAGGTTGTGTTTTGATAAATGAAGAAGATTATTATTTTAGAGGAATCTAATGTAAAGGTCTACATTATTTTAATTCAATAAATTTAATTTCAACGGTTTTGGAGATAATTAAAGAGATTTAATTGGTGGATTATGGTTGATAATATGGGTTTTTGATATCTAAATTAAAACACATTATGTTCTATTCCATACTAATAATGGTTGGTCGAGGTTCCCCATGGTGATAAGTCCAAGACATATTTTTGTGGCAATTTTTCTTATGATTAGGTGTCTTGGTTGAAAATGACTGGATTTGTATAAGAGTATTATAACAACCCAAAGATTTTCTATGGAAATTAATTTCTTATAAATATGTAATATAATCTCATTAAATAACATTAAAATAAAATAATAAGTATTATGTGTCCTTAAAACATAATTTTTAACCTTTTGGGATTCATATTTCAAAAATATGACTTTTACGGTAGCGATCAGTAAGATGTTTGGAGTCTAATTAGGCAAACATAATTTTGTGTGAATAGTGGAATACCCTTTATGAATATAAATGTTACCTTTATGAAAAGTTACATAACCCAATGAATATTAACCTTACCATTGATAGTAAATAAATAATATTTAAGTGAATGTATGAGTTACCAAAATTTTGGAATAAGTTAATAAATGATTTAAAACTAGGTTTTTAGATTAAATTATGATTTTAATTAAATTAATCAAATTTTAAATACTATTTTCGAAAAAATGGGTTTCATTTTTAGATTCTACATGCCAAGAATAATTAGAGTGATTTTTTGGGATTTTCCGAAATACGTGAATTTTTTGTGAATAGTAAAATACATTAATTTACCGAATAAATACATTATAATTTAAATCCACTATTTCTAATATCATAAGTGATGTAAGAAACCAAATCTCGAACTCAAACACACTTATAAATATTCATTTTCTTATAATCAACACAATTTCTTGTCTTATGGGAATATAATAAACTAATGATTATAATATTATAAAAACTCTCCTCCCCTGCACTATAAATATCAGACATCCTTACCTCGTAACTTCACTCCAATAAATCCTAGTGAATTTAAAATATTATACCCAAATATCTTCTCCTAATACATCCCCACGTTCAACAGCCCCTATTTACTTGAAAATACCAAATCATCTCCCCTTAAAAAGATGTCAAATTAGGTAAACTCTAGAGGTAATTTCATCATTCCAAAAAATTTATTTATTTTAGATTCTTTTCTTGTTTCTTTATTCACCGCCCTTCACCCAAATGTTATGATAAATCCAGAAACATATATGTACTTGAATTCTATTATTATAATGGGATAATCCATTATCTTTACTCATTTACCCTTGTTTTATTTGAATGAATTGAAAACACTTTTAGAGATGTGTAAATTATGAAAAATCAAGGATGACAGGTTATCAATCTCCATTACAGTCTTTAATTCAGATCAGGTAACCATTTTCATGGGTTAACCGTTCCATTATATATGTATTATTCCCCATATATTGTTTTTTAATTATTTTGTACACATGGTTTTTGTTTATAAAACAAAATGTGTTCTTTGTGGTCAAAAACCGTAGATTAACACAAAAGGATGTCACTAAATTTTTATAAAATGATTCAACTTCACATAAAGTAAAAAATTTAAATTTCCAAACATTTAAAATATTAATCATAAAAAATAAAATATAAATTAAATTCTAAACAACCACCATCATCATACAAAATTATCCGAACATGAAACAATCATTAAAACCACGAAAGCAAACGGACCTGAACAATGAAATTGAACATCTTAACCGATGAAAATGGTTATAAATAGAATTAAAAGGGTTTTAATAAATATATTACATATATAATATTTACTTGAATTACTAATTAATGAACCTAATTTGACTATTCATGTCATTAAGAACAAGGGAAGATCACCACCAGACGGAAGTTAAGGGATCCTCATCATTTTACTTTTATTTAATATTGTCCTGTATGTTATACCCATTTTCTGTAATTACTAGTGATGTTGTATAGTTACGCATCACCCCATAATGTTTTAACTATATATAAAAGATAAAATATGAATTTATTTGTCACCAATTCCTATTATGTACACTAGATACCACGATGACAATCCATAAGAAATTCTAAAGAAATCTAAATTATTCCTTTGGGTTGCTCTATATTTCTTTTAAAAAAATGTAGTTGTGTTTTAGTTTTATGTAAAACATAAGAATTCATTCTGTATTCACTAAACTCATTTTTAAAGATCCATCTGTCATTCTATTTTAGTTATACAAATTCTTTTATGTGATTTCTTCCTCGATACATCCAAATAAGCTAACTCGTTTCAAGGAAACTTCCCAAAATTTTACCCAATTTGAATTGCATTCTATCCTATGATTTAAGACATATTTGTCTTTATAAATTCAGTATTTTATTATTAAAACCTTATTTTTTCAATTCTGGTTTAATATAAAATATTTTTACCCTTTCTATTTAGAAATATCTATAGTATTTTCCTTAAAACATGAAAAAACGTTTTTAATGTTAAAATCTCTAAATACCTTTCATACATGTTATAACCTCTTTTTGACATCAAATACCTTGATATATTCCTAATTTACATTATGAACATCCATTTACGTTCTTATTATTTTCTGTCATGGAAAAATTCATGAATCACCCATTGGTTATGCTTTTTTTCATGATTGTGGTACCCAATTCATTCCATGGGTAACCCTTATGACTATGTATGATTTATTATGTTTGATTAATTATGTGGAAAAATATTCATGAAATTTAATATGGGTGAACCCAAATAGCGATCCAATGAATTTGGTAATGTTTAGTCTCATTATACAATTTTTTGCGATGATCTTGGTGTTTAGCCTTGGCTTGTTTTACTATGTGCAACAGTCTTGGTGGTTAGCCATGGCTTGTGCTACTATGGGAAATGGTCTTAGCGGGTAGCCTTGATGCAAACTAAATTCATGATATATGTATTTTCAACATTTCTATGATTCCATGATTAAATGATCCAATGTTTATATGTTAGGATTTAATATGTTACATGCCTTTCAATATCATCATGTTATGCTTTCAAAACATTGTACTAATGAATTATTCTTATTTATATCACCTTATAAAGATTTTTATCTCATGCCATTGTTCATGTGATCCCCCGGGTACCCTATGCAGATGTAGGTGCACATAGTAAGTTAAGAGTTATTTATAAATTCTAAATAATGAGATGATATATTGAGTTCCATGTTTTCAGTTTTATATACCTAGTCCTCCAAGACACTAGACTTTGCGATCCTAGGATTGTACTCTGATGTGTAATTAATCATAAAATCATTAACTGTCATATATAAATGGTTAGGATCACTATAATTATGTCATATCTTTAAACCATGATATCATTTGTGGGTTTTCTTATTTTTTTTGATTTTGTTTATATGTAGAATTTCGATTGAATCCATATTCACCCTTTGGAGGAGGCTAACACATCTAGTTGTCCAGCATGTTGGAAACATCACACTCTATAGAATATTGATTTGTTATTACATAAATTACAATATAGAAATGGGTCATAGGTTAGATTTACCACATTATGGTTCAATTAAATGAATATTTTATCACAGGAAATAACCATGGATATTTTCAAATATATCCATTTTTATTAATAGTGGTTTTAAGATTGACGTTGAACAGAGTAAAAAATCATGGATTTTTTAATCTCGTATACACATTGGTACCCTAAATTAAAAATATAAGTCTATATTATATCTACCATTTATTTCATTTAGTTATTTTATTGGAAGCCTACGTCCCTATGGGTATCTTCCTTAGTGATTTTTATTCGCATGATTGATTCTAGATTCTATAGTTTATTGTGATTCAGTTTCATAATGTAAGGTACCATTTTTCCATATTCCATATATTTTATTTTAATTATATCATTAAAAATATATATGATAGTGGTGGTTGTATGGACATAGTGGATGATTTATGGGTGGTTAACTGATTATATAATAGTGGAATAATCCTTTTGAGATTCTTGGTATCTGATAATTGGTTCTCTTTTATTCACATTGTGTTTTATATTAAAATCTTTAAAAGTTTCATGATTTGACTCTCTCATTATTTCACCATTTTCCATGTATTTTATCTATTATTTAGCATTTATTTGTGTAATAATTTTTAATTATCCCTGAAAAATTTAAATATTTCAATTGAATAAAGATGGAATTTCCTCTTAATTATTTACATAGTTTTATTATAACTATTTTTTATATTTTTTTATTGTGATAAATAAACTATTTTCACATAAATACACTATCAATATGTGGATCCATGTTTAAATTTGGATTGAAAAATAAATACATTGTAACATGATAAAAAAGTAATAACATAAAATTATTGATTTATTATTTGGGTTAGTATGAAATGGTAAATTGATAAAAAATATTATGAACAAATTAAATAGAATAATTAATTTTGTGGGAAATCTATTTTTAGTGATATTGTAGTGGTAGAAGTAATTTTTATTTTGTTTTTCATGTAGTATTGAAAATGGGTTTGAGTGATTTTTTAAAGAAATTATTTATAGTTTTTTATAGTTTTGGAATTTTAGTTTCTAGAGATCTGAAATAATAATGAAAATTAGGAATGAATTTAATAATATATAATGAACATGTGTTATATTGAATAAATTCAATATTGAATTAATTTCATTAATTGTTTTAAAATAGTATATAATATATAATTAAGAAGAATAAAAAATTTGAAAAAGTATTATGTTATGTGTGATATTTATCGAATTAATTTGGTTAATGAAATTATTATTTGATATTATATTATTGATGTGTAATGAATAATGTTAAATGAAATTGATTGTTGTTTTTTTGATGTGGTGTTGTAATGCTTTATATATTGTGGTGGAAATGTTGTTTATTGTATGTATGAAACAATATGATGATGGAATATGGTCTTATTGGAGTTAGGAAAGTAGTGAACCTCAGTTTGTGATTTTGGTTTATAATATATGTACTTATTTTGTATATTTTGTTTCATAGAGTCAACTACCCAAGGGAAGTTACCGAGCTACTACAAATATGATGTATTAAGGTAAACTTCAATATTACAGATGTGAGTGATATTTATGTTTTGAAGCATCCCCTTTATAAATATTCTTTCTTAATTTTTTGGTTATATTTTGTCTTGGAATTGGTTTTTTTACACTCAAATATTTTTTATATGTCCCTTTTTAAATTCATCCTCTTCAAAAACATACATTGCACCAAACACCCTACTTAAAAAACACCAAAATATTATTATGTTATCATTATAATATTTAATTTATAATATATAGAATTAATAGTATTTCGAAAATTATAAAATATATTATTTTCAAACTCATTATCCAGTTATTACTTAATGAATTGTGAAGAAGTACATAATTTTTAGTAAAATTGTATTATTCGTCAATAAAATATGTATTCTTCAAAAATTTGTTTCCTTCTTCATATGATAAAATATTCTAATAATTTTTTAGATCATATATTAATTTTATTTCATATAAATATTATTAAATTTCATTCATCATAAGAAAAATTATTTTAAGGTATATATTTTGGATTTTTTTGAAATGATTCATTTTAAAATAAATAAAGAAAAATTACAATTTTTTTAAATTGTCTATATTATTTATATTAAAAGGTATCTTTATTATTTGAATTTGATATAAAATATTTATAAGTACAATTTAGTTACAAATAATCTAATTTTTTTCATTATAATCACACATATACCTTATTTTGGAATGACTACATTTCTGGGCATAAATTTTATTTTGTCATGTTTTGTGGGATTAAATTAAAATTAAAATTTGAAAATTATTTGTTTTATATTTTGAAAAAAGGATTACATTTTTGTATTCATAATTTCAATATTTCTTAAATAGGTACCTTTTTTTCTTTTTTTAATTGTATCCTTGGTAATCTTCATTACAATTGTAAAGTGTAAATTGTGTAATATAGAGTAAAAGTAAGATGATAACGAATAAAAATGACCATAACACTTGAAAAAATTATATTTAATGATTCCTCTAAATCTATAATCATTCATTTTATATATATATATATAAATATTCTTTTCTTATAATAATTGATTATGACCATTTTAATAATTTATTTAAATATTCATTAAAGATGTAGCATTCATGATTTTAATAACTATAACATTTTTTATATAGTGTTATATAGAAGATAAATTTTAATATAAATATTAATTTCAAATATAATAGATCAATCTGAATCATGGTTTTTTATTTCATATTTTTCTGGAAGAATTAATTACCATAAATGATTTCACAACACTGATGGAATAATTATATAATTGAAGAAGAAATCTAATAAATGATATTAAAAATAATTAAATAAATATAATTTGAGTGATTTAGATTCATACTCAAATTTTATTGATTAAATTAAATATTTAGGGATATAATTATATAGTTTTATATAATTATAATAGTTAACATTATATTATTAAATTCTATGTATTTAATATTCTGAAAAATTGACATTATGAATATTATTTAATAAATAATATTTTATTAAGAGATATATATTTCCTAAAAATAATACAATCACACATTATATTTGGTTATGGGATACGATGTCATAAATGATCCATTAATGCGTCTTTTATCTCTTTATTGTGACTATATTATACCTCAAAATGTAAAAATACATGGTGTCATTGTAAGAGTTAAAGGGGTTAAATAATGGTTATAACAAAAATATAAATCTATAAATGTAGTAAAAAAATTACTATATTTTATTATATAAGATAATTTAGACCTATAATAATATAATATTTTATATTAATATGTTTGGATACATTATACATTGAAAAGTAATTTATATAAAAATAAGATTTTGTGAAATTCTTAATGTTCCCCTTACAAAAATTATAAAATAGATCCACATACATCACATATTTAAATCACATTGTTCCATATATATCCACCAACCCTACCCATTCACATTAAAAACATCCTTATCCATCTTTTTGAGGTTCTAGTTCTCTCAAAATACCATCCCTAATGTCGCTAAGAGGATATCTAAGGAAAGTTCAACGGATATGAGAAAATCATCTTTAATTACTCTATCTTATTTATTTCATCTTATAATTTATATCCATGTGTAGTTTCCTAAAAAAATAATAAATATATTGTTATATGTGTACATATATTTTATTAAGATTATTAAAAAACCATTTTCCATACTTTTATCCACCCTATCAAAAATGAAAGCATCAAATGTGCATATATACAGATTACGGTCTATGTAGAGGTACAATATTTTCATAATCTCTTTAAAAGGTTTTTATAATGATGTAAATAATTGATATATATGGTAATTTTGACATTATATTGATTCTTTAAAATTAATATATCACTCACTTCCTTACCATTTCACCCATTAATGTATTGATATCGTCGCTCAAAATAATATACGGTCTACCATCTCTACAACACTATGTAATTCACTTTTCATGATAAACATTCATGAATGATTATTAAAAATTTATATAATGAATAAATATGACATTTATGAACTTAATATAATTTTGGACATGATGTAAGTATACCCTATGCACAAGAACCCTAACTTACGTAACAAAACAATCAAATGAAAATGAAGCTGTTAACATGTAGAACAAGGTTCATAACAAATTATTATTAACAAACAGGTTATAAGATGATATAATATGATCATATATGCTATCATTAATATGAATATAATTTCTTTTAAAATTAATATCATGATTTAAACCATTATACAGGGGGATTAATGTGTTTTCAATTAATAGAAAGTAAAATGTAATGGATATCATAACTTAATTATTATTCGATGGGTTATACCTATATTTCATTGATTATGTCATAATAAGGTTATGTTTGAAATGAATTTAATTTTTATTATTTTTAATTTATATGTGTTTTATTTTTTTATATAATATACACAAAATATATTCATTTGATTATTGTAATAATCTTTGTAAGGGGATTTGTCCCAATTTTCATTCATTGAGGCACATTTTGATGTGATAGACCTATCTTATTTTAAGAGGACTATATAACACCACTTTTATATGATATATAATTAATATTTTTATAATAATGATATTTTATGTTTTATAAATATCATTCCTTCATGTGGAATATGATTCAACTAATTAAAAAGTTGGAACAGTTTATTTCAAAATCGCATTATTATTAAAGATTGTTTTTATTTAAGCTGTTGTTGACGAATTTTTATTTTCCATATCAAAATTTTATAAAAATATTTTTAAAAATGAATTTATTATTCTATAAAGATTTTTTGAGATCATTTTTTCAATATTTTATTTTTAAAAATAAATTAATATGAATATTTCAATTGTTTTCCTAATAAGGTAATATATGACTCTTCTTGTGAAAATGGGAGGAGAATGTTATTTAAAATAAACAGCATGAATGATATGTTGGAAGTTTACTCTAATTACACCATTGAATTATTTTCATCTCTATAAACATTATTTGGCAAATCATATGTTGGAATTGTACTCTAATGATATAATTCTCCATATATATTTGGATGATTTATGATAAGTTTGACTGGAGAAGTATTGATATTCTGTAAGACTAGTTATTCCAATAAAGATAATAATTGATTTTATTAGTGAATCATGATTCAATCAAATTATTTATTAATGTGAATAATATAATGAAAAAATTACTTTATGGGTGACGAATTATATATCCCCTCAATGTATTGGTAGGTCTCATGAGAGAAACTAAATTAGGATATGGATGACGTATAATCTATTTATATTCAAATTTCATGGCCAATGCCTCAATATTATGTTCAAAATATCTAAAATTATGTATTTTAAAATTATGAATTTCGTTACTAATATTCAATGTTATTATTTTATTTATATAATATCAATTATTAAGTTTCATTATCATGTGATCATTTATAAGGTATTATTTATCAACATTTACTCATACTATATTGTGCTAATGTTTGATTAAATGGCATAACATATTTATTATGATTATCAAATAATGAAAGTTTCATGGGAATTTATCTCTTACAAATTAAGTGTGCTTACCTTTTATTATCTTCTATTTTTTCCCATGATAATTGGATGTGTTTTTAAATTGTTTATATAGGGTTTTGTTACAAGGATAATGGTGTTATCAATAAAAATACACTGTGTATTTTGTGTTTTAAATATTGTTTTAATTTAATTTATGTATCTAGTAATTGATTAATTCTAAACAATTCACTCCATTGGGTTGTGATTCCTTGAATATTAGGAAAATATAATATTGTAACCACATATTATGGGACAATGGGGTTATTGACTATAGTGTTGGAATCAATTAATGATTAGCATAATCATTTTCATACTGTGTTAGGGAAACACATAATAATTAATGAAAATGTATGATAAAATTTTAAAAAACTCTCAATGAAACCTAGAGTATGAGATATGTTATACTTATGAATTTAAATTACATTATTTTTTCAATATTTTTGAGATTATACATTATATTTGATTACATTATAAACAAATATAAAGTATTACATATTTAAAAATGGATCCAAGAGGAAGAAATTGAAACCATATCGATACACACAATCCATGTATGGGTTTTCTTTGTGGGAAAGATAAGGAATCAATATCTAGAGATGTAGTTGGATAAGAAAAAATATAATTGTATTTAGAAATATGACTCAAGTTATGAGAATTAACCATGATTGTATGGAGAACCATTATGATCCACAACATGGTGTAACAAGGTTATAACACTTTTTTCATTAGCATCAACCATACCTCAACTGAAATATAAATTCTTTTGGTGAGGGAAAAATGATACGTTCCTTTGAAAATAGATTTATCACATTGCGATTTAATGAAATGAATTGGTTCATCATTGATGTTTATATTACCGTTGAGGATGCTGATCAATGATGCTCATAGATTTGAAAAACTAAGGATGTTAAAGACATAAAAAACATGGAATGGATGTGTTTTAATGAACTTTTCATGGTAAAATTATTTCCCTTATAATAATGAGAGAACATGGAGAGACAATACGTGTGTTTGAGAAAAAAGTAGTATGAGAGTATAAAGCCATCTTTACTAGGTTACAATGTAATATTGAGTAATATGTACAAAATATAGAAAAAATGATTGACCTTTTAATCGATGGGATTAATTTGATTTAATGAAGGGAATTGGCCTTCAAAACATTCTCATCAAATAAATATATATTACCAATTCTTATCAAGATAGGGAAATTATTATCCATGTGTTATGACATCAAAAGGAAGCATGAAAATAATAGTATGGAAAAGAAAAACATAGATAGAGAGAATAAGGTAGATAATAATATTCCCAATTGTGATAATTATATATGGAAACACCTTAATTGTTTCTTAATTTTAAATGGTGTCTACTAAAAGTGTGGAAAGAATGGAAACTTGTATCATGATTGAAAGGGAATGAAATAATATATGTAATGTATCTACTATGAGAAATTGGGGAACTACACAAATGAATGTCCCATGTAATAAGATGATATATCTCAGAAAAAATTTAAGCATTCAAGGTCAATCATTTTCTATAACTATAGTCAAAGTGGAATAAATAAAAATTTTGTGTTATTGGAATCAATAATTATGTTGTCAATGATAATATGGTTATAAGAATAATGAGATATACATGCATTTTACTAATATACTTCTTCATTAAGGATTTTTAATAGTAACTGTAATCATTAAGAGACAAAGTGATAATGGTGTCCATATATTTGGTATGTTATAGTAAGAGTTAGAGAATTTTTTGGGGTAAAATCTGATGTCATGTTGTTTTTTGTAAATATAGTGACCCTTATTCTACAATTTGGAAAGAATCATTTTGGATGAGTATTATGGTTAGCTACTTATTTAATGAATTAATTTAAACGTTGGATATTATTTTATGGTGTTATGATATGATTTTTTTTCTAGGATACTATGTTATAACAATTTTTCTATTGCTAAATTTTTAATGTCCCAAGTAATGACATAGGTATATATTGATTAAAAAATTTCATGAATTAAAATTATTATCGAATATCCATATCTGGGTGTATGAAATTAAGTGTAAATAGAAAAAATGTAACACCCTAATACCAAAATCCTAGAAATGGGGTATTATTTGGATATATTGTATTGATTACTAGGAATAAAATCCTAAAGCATGGATCAACTAAATAGTCTTGGAATTCCAGATGAAAAACATGATACCCATAATGCATTGGGATATAGAAAATAAAAAATGATACAAAATAAAATAAGTAAACTACATAATTTTAAGCTTGTTCAAATATTCCTTCTTTATAATTTGGGGAATGGATAAAAATATGGGTGAGAAAAAATTCATAGTAACGATTAGAAAAGTAGAATAAATAATGAACTGATGATAATAAATCAAAATGCCATGGTACATAACTAATAACACATGCCATTAAAATTTCTAGATAAATAAAAATCAAAATGAAAAGGTGAGAAACTGAATCAAATTCCATTTAATAAGTGAACATAGAATGAAATGTATCCACATATATGTCGATGAAAAATAGCGTTGATAAAAATGATTAATGTAATGAAGGAAATGCACTAATTGTTGGACCTCACATCCTTGGAACATAAACCACTATAATATCAAGATAAGATAGTTTAATATATTCTAATTTAGAAATATAATTCATCCCATGAGGCTCCTGATGCATTGATGTTCTTGCATTAACTATCCCCCAAACCATAGGGATTTCCTTAAATGGTCCCCTACATTTTTATTTCATGTCCAGATCATTCTTTTATAATCGAGTTAATTATTTTAATTCGAGAAAAATATTCCTTATCAAAATGAATCCATATTTAAATGATTAAATATATATAATTAATAAGTCATACGTTGATGATAATTGGAAACAAGGGTTTCTAAAGTCGACCAGTGGATGCACCATTGAATTATTATTAAAATATTCTTAAGGAAAATAATCTTTAAACATTCTAATGTGTCATATACCTCTTTGAAAAATTTGAATTATAATACTGATGAATGAAATGATATAAAATGAATCATAAATAAAATTAAAACATAATAATTCATGATAAAATATATAAAATATGTAGTAGACACTACAAAAAAATAACTATTTTGGGAAAATGGCATATTCCCCACAAAAATAAAAGAGAGAAAAAAATCCCTTACCATGAGTATGGCTAGACAAGTGTGTCATTATCTTTTGAAATAATAAACATGTGATAATTAATTAAATTATTAATTAATATTGAATGTTTTTTATTAATATTATATCACTTATTACAATGATATATACAGCTACTTATGAAATTAAATCTATGTCAGGTTCGTTGACAAAATCGGGTTCAAGTGTAAAAAACAACTTTGGTAGGTCAAAACTGGTCAAAGGGACCATTATATAAACATATAAAGTTTAATAATGATAAAATAATTATCATATTTATACATAAATTTTATCTTTAAAATGAATAATTAATTATGTTTATAAAAAATAAACTGACATTAAAATCATGGAGATAGTAGGTCATACATACACATGAGTAACATTCCCATTTTTTCAATGATCATTATCGAAAAAACATATGAATCATTATATATTTATATAATTATAATTATATAATAAATAAAATGTTATCAAATAATATATTCTATATATATATATATATTTGATGCAAAAGGAAACCCATCATGTCGAGGGGACAGTAGTTAGCACATCCACAAACAACTTTATCACCTTTTTCATTGTGTGGGAAGGGTAATACAGAAAATGATATATCATATTTCCAGAATGATAACTATTTCATGAAGATAATACATATTTTATTGATTTCTCATTCATTTTATTAAGTACATTCTTAGTACGTTCGAATGTAGTGTGTCAACGTATCACATCGCTTTGAGGTGCGGTAGTCTATACTTCGAAAAATTATGTTATTATATTTACACAAAATGTAATGTTTAAAAGTATCTGTTAAAATAAAATTATAGAATAATAAATACATAATAAGTATAAAAAATATAATATATAGATATTTTATTCATTATAATTACCAATCATGTAATGTGGTAATGGAAAAATGATCAATGTTGTTTCAGGAGGAGGTAGTTTGTTGTAAACAAAAATGTTATGTTCATTACCCATTTGATGAATGTGAGTGTACGTATAGGTTGAAAAAGTAATATAAAAATCTATATGTATATTTATGATAAAATTTTTATCATATAATCATGGAATACGGATAATTGAAAAAGTGGATAAGATATTAAATAAAAGGCCAGGAGAAAGCATGCAACCTCTTATTCAGATAACACCTTTTGGTTTGCAGCAACTATCTTATTTGGAAATATTTATTCCCATGTTGAGGCTTCTATGATGATTGGATTTATTTTAAGAATATATATTGTCATATATATCTCTATCCATTGTGTCTTGAGCGGTGTGAGGAAGTGGGATTGGTGAGTTCCTTTTTATAGTAGAGAGGAGTGGAAATCTTTTAAATTTTCTGAAAGGGGATTTCACAATCATTTTTCACATGTCATTATTCCCTAATAATGGAAAAAATTAGTTAAGAGTAAGTATAAAGTCCAAATATTTCCATAAAATATATTTTGGATAAGTTAATAGGTAATTTTGGAATTTTGTTTTAAGGTTTAATCCCTTGTCAAGGTTAATTTCACCTTAATCATAATAATTAATTTATTTATATTCACTGATATTTTGTGGTCAAAAACATTATTATCCTTATTAAAAATTTCAAATTATGATGATTCAAAATATGGAATATATTTATTGAGAATCAAATCAATTAAGTGTCAAAAATAAATTTAAATCTAATCCTATATAAAGGATAACATTGTGTGTTTTTAATGTAAAAATGTTCAATCATTTCTTAGGTTTTCATATAAAATGTAATTGTGAAATTGATACCAATGACCTAAATTATATTAATTAATAAAAAACTATCTAATTAAAATTTAAAACAAATTTAAAATATAATATAATATTATAAATAAATTATATGAAAGTTATTTTTGAAATGAAATTTATTATTTTTCCTTATTCATCCAAAAAATGTAATATTTCAAAAAAATAAAAAAAAAGCAGTTTTAACATTATTTTGACATTTAACATTAGATGATGATTTTTTTGGAATATAGAATCTAAAAATTCTGCAAAATTAATATTTCTTTTAGGTGATACATTAAAAGGTGGTAACATTGCCTTTATAAAAATAAAGGTTTTTAATTGTAATATTGGGTTAGTTATTAAATATAATGGATCATTTTAAAAATTATTTTACTGAATATATTACATATACATTAATAATATCTCTCAATATTTTAATTAATTTTATGAATTACGAAAAAATGACACTGTGAAAAAAAATAAAAAAATTCACTATATATTCACTTATTTATTATATTCATTTATAATTAATTTATAACCAATGAGTTAAAATATATATTTTTATAAGTTATATAACAATTTTCATAACCATTAATTTAAATGACAAGTTATATGTTTTTATTTTAAATTGTAAAATTTTTTATAATATATTTTTGTGGGGTAAAACACAACCTTCCATGTTACACAAGACATTTCAGAAAGTCAGTGTTTTGTATAAAGCAAGCTAAAATCTATGTTACATATAGAAAAAGATAAAAAGTATGTGGAATGTAACATAATCATTACGTGGTTTTTTTCTTAAATAATTCTAAGAATATAAATTAATTTTATACTAAATGTGAAATATTGTATAGTCAATGGGTGTTCTAAGAATATAAACCCCTTTGACTTCTACTTTTATTCAAAAGGAATCTTTTCTATACGAATCGTCTTACTCTACGACAAAAATCATGTTTCTTTTTAACATACGTGGTGACAATGACCTTTCGGCCGCCATGAGTATTATTTGATCTTTGGCTTCCTCAATAATCCATAATGTTTTTAAAAGTAAATTAATACCATATACTATTTTATGTATTTTGATATTGAAAATGGTTTTGATAATGGAGTTTTTATGTCAATAAATTTATGTGATATATTTTCATTTAAATGCGGAAATGTTTTCTTTACTTTATAATTGTTTTATGTGGTATGATTTCTTAATGGTACTTGGACATTTGACTGGTGGTTACGTGATATACCATATGACAGGTGGTGTCTTGAATACCAGGACAGGTGGTTACGTTATAACCTCCAATGCATTGGGTATGGAATTCGGACATATGGCTATTCCATTAAGTGATATGTGTGGAAGTCGACCATATGGTTATTCCATTTAAGTATGTTTATGTCCCAAGAAACCTTTATATGTTATGTGTTTTTTATATGGGTTTTACGGTAATCATTTGGTTACAAAATGGTAAATAATGATCTTTTATTCAGTGAAGAGTTTTTTTACTACTTCATAAAGGTTAAAAGTATTACTTTGATAATGTATTCTTGGTTTACTTGTTGTTTTGAAAAACTAACAGTTTTCCTTCTTTGTGTATTCTTTACTGGGCTTTTTATCCTCATCCCTTGTTTTTGAAATGTTTTTCACAGGACTTAAAGATGAATAGGTTCAAGGATGGGATTAGGGAAAGACATGCTATCTAAAACATGGAACTAGAAATGTTTCTTTTTAAGAGTTTTTATTTTATGGAAACTTATTATAAGTAAATACTTTGTAATCTTTTGAGATTTAATAGTTATGACCTAAATCTCTAAAACTCTAAACCTCAATAGATCCTCTATGTGAATTATTCATTTAATTCATGATTATGTAATTTTTTAAGGTCGAGGACTTATAGTTGTTATCCAAGGTCGGTTTAGATAACTTTAGATGTTAGGGTATTCTTTAAGAAAAAGTGACATTACCATAATGTCAAGGATTTCAGAAAGAGTCATAGTTTTTAGATAAAGTGAATGACTAAGTATATATTAGTGTTTATCTTCCTCTTTAGCACATGATGATTTTTTTGATATACTCACACTGACCTTTTTGGTTTTAGTAAATGGATGGATCTAGCAGGCACCAAAGTGACAATGGGTTTGAAGGAAACTGTGGAGGTTCTCTGATTAAGAGACTGGATGAAATGGGGGATTCAATGAGAAATCTCGTGGTTATTCTAAACCAAAAATCAGGAGTCATGATCACCCACTTGAACATTGTTGAGTTCTCTAATGCATCATGTACTAGAGAACCAACTCGATGTGGATGTTCAGGTAATAATTATAAAGGTAACCATTAGGGTTTATATGATCCTTAATTTTTAGGTAATTATGGGTTAGTCTATGATATGATGGAATTTGAGAATAATGAGATAAACTTGAGGTTAAATTATGTTATGGTTATTTTTGAAGATTTTATCACTTTTTGGGGAATGTTATAAAATTGTGTAGTTTTGGAAAAAGACAGCACGTAGATCGTGTGACAACCTGTCGCGTCTGACGATGCTACGGGAATCGAACCCACAACCAAAGTGCGACTATTATTTATCGCCTACCACTGGACTACGTGAAGACCCTGGTTAGTTTGACTAATTATTTTTAGTTATATGATCTTATGAATCTATAATAAGTTGATTTTGGGTTATCTATGGAAATTATTAACCTATCATGGAGGATATGTGATTAGGTTAATTACTTTTCAGTATAAGACTTTATGAGTAACTGATGTTATTTGGAGATAAATGTTAATTTGTACCTTGGAAGACTATGTGATTAAATCCATCAAATATTTTCGTTTCAAACTTAGTTTGGTTTACGTTGAAAATTTTATAGACAAATTGTTTATCAAATTGTCTTCGTTGAACTCTGGGTTTTGTTGGAAAAAGTTTGGAGATTAAGAATAGGTTTTCTTTTTATAAAGGATCATCCTTTTGTGGATTATCTGATCTTGTACTATCAATTTTGGTTTTGGTAAAGACATGGGAAATATATAGTTCTCTTTTGTGGATTAGGTGATTCTCTAGAATTTGATTATTGTATTCATAATGTGAACAAGTCTTCCTAAATACTCATCATTTGGGGAAAGTATGAGTTTTTGTAAGAAATCTAGTAAAAGTTGAAAGCCAACATGACAAGTAAGTATGTTTCCTTAAGATCAAAAATAAATTCCTCAATGAAAAGTAACTTAAAACAAAAATGTTGTCTATTAACTCTTCCCACTGGGGAATCAGATTCCATTTAACCCATCACAAGTTTGTGATTTTCTTGTGGTTAAATTTCTCCTAAACATGTTTTATATCACTCTCCATCAGAACATAACCTTTTCTTTTTCTCCCATATCCATATTTTCCTACATGGAATCCTAGTATGGGTTATCTTTGGTGACCTTTTTACTTCTCATTTTTATTTTAAAGTGATAGTTTTACATACTCTTGTTCCGATGTTGGATTTTCAATGAAGTCTCCAAGCCCAATTTTAAAATTGCGAGGATGCAATTCCCAAAAAGGGGGGAATTATGTAACACCCCAGGTAAATAATGAATATGACATTTTTACATTTATCCATATTTGTGAATAAAATATTAATATTACTTTAAAGTGAAAACTATGCTCGATGGCGTACCCAATACGCAACAACGAGTTTCGTTGAAATCTTACGTTGCGCTCTAATAATAAAATAATATTATTTTAAATGGTAGTTAATGCCTAGACATTGTAATGGAGGGAATGAATGGAACTAACTAAAAAATTATTATATATGTTTGTCAAATATTTTTACTTTTATCCAATAAATGTTAGAGGCTTAAAATGAAAATAAATCCATTTTTAAGCATAAATCTTCTAATATTCTTTAAAAGTTCGATGAACCACATTTTGATGGAGAATCCTTTTTAAAAATAAATTGACAATTTTATATGTTTTGTTTGAGAAAATAAAATCTTTCTTTGGAATCTGGACATCAAAATTTACTTTGTGAAAATTTTTGTTATTTTTCTGATAAAGATCACTTTTAGTGAAAATATTTCATTATAATTCAAAACCTCATTTTAATATGATTTATTTATATGGATTGATTATATTTTTAATTGATATTAAAGTTTATTTTGAATGTATTTTTACCATTTATCCCAATGGTGTTCATTTTAATTAATTTCACTTTGAAATTGGACTTAAACTAGTGTCAATCTTTTAACAGATATTGTTTCTTAAAAACACGCTATTAGTTTTGACAGCGGAAATGAATTATAAAATTAATTAATGAAACTTATATATTTTTAATATTTTTAAAATAGATAACATTTTTGAATTCTGAATATCAAATATAGCTTAAGTTTAATTTTTTGGTGTTTTTCTAAAAAACATCAATTTTTGATGAATAGTGAAACCACTAAGTGGTAGTTAAAGAAACTGATTTTTTATTTAAATGAAACTTTACCACTTCTGTGATTTGATTTTGCAAAATCTTACATACATGGTTTTCATTAGGAATTAAAATGTTGTTTAATGAGATTAAAATAATTTTTTGGTGAATAGTAACTTCTCTGTTTTATTCATCACGATTAAAGGTAATTAGTGTAATTTAAGGTAAAGATAACGTTTTAATTATATGAAATGACCTTGAAGCATGTCCTACACTTATTGGATGAGTTATTTACGACCAATACAATCCATGGGTCATCTTGGGGACCCCATGGAGCCACTATGGTTGGAAAATGACATTAATAACTTTTTATTTAAAGTTAAAATTAAAATGTCACAAACATGTTTTGTTTTACTAAAAAAAAATTTACATGGGGTTATACAAGTCATATTTTTGACTATAAATATTAATTATAAATCTAAAAATATTTCCTACATCATGATATTTTTTAATAATTTTTAGACATTATATAAATTAATTTATTTATGACACCGTGATGATGCAGTGATTACCTCTTAAATGAACGATTTAAATAAAATGATAAGATAGGGTAAAATATAAGTCATTAACTTGTCAAAAACCTGTTGGATGGGTGTATTTAGAAACCTTATCACCTTAGCCTCGAAATATATCCTTTTGGGACCATTAAAATCCGAAAATCATTTTATAATAATGTAATAGTTTATAACATTCCAAGAGTGCCCCTCCCCTTCCCTTATAAAAGGACCCCACCTCTACCACCTTACCCGCACCTCTCAAGCCTTTGGCTCAGCCAACCCCTGACCATTTCATCTCTCCAAATCCCTCTATTCTTCATTAACTAGTAATATGTCTGTGAAAATGCACGAGACTATTCAATTTTCTTTTAAATCATGTGGTTCTATGTCATTCAAAAGGTATTTACATTTTTAAAATTTAATACTGAGTAGTAATTAAAAACATGTTAGAAAGACAAGATAGTGGTAGGTAATATTTAAACATTAAGAGAAACTTCTGAGAAATCATAATAATAGTAGGAAACATATATGACTAAATGAAAAGGAATGAAAATATATTTTATTAGTGGAGAAATAAAAGACATGAAATAATTTACATTTGAAAAAAAGAAAGTTGATTAATGAACATAGAAATATGAGAATTGAAACAGTGAATGTTAACCTATAAGACAAATTGTCAAACCAAGAAAACATAACAATATCTTTACAAAGAAACTTTTCTACCTGAAAAAGAAGTTGTGATATTGAAGTAGTAGATTTTGGGTTTTAATAGTGCCTGTTGTGTTCCTGGGAGAGATACTATCATCATTTATCCATGTTAGTAATATCCCTCATGTAGTTAGTATTTGATGTAGTGGAGCCCCTATCAAGGATGTTGGGTTCATTGTATTGTAGATTCTTATAGCAGAAAATGGAGGTGAGAAAAAATACTGGGAAATTATTTATACATAAGAATGGAATAGTAAATTACCTCAATTGTGTCATCATCTAAATCAAATGATCTACAATGAAAATCACCATCATCTAAAGGAGTATATAATTGAAAAAGATAATGAACTAATATATGTGAAAACATGGACTATGATAGTTTTAGATTATGAGGGATGGAGGTGAGAGGGAAATATAATTCAAACCCCAAACTAAGCCTACAACAGAACTGCACATGATCATCATAGCCATCAAATAGATGGTCATGTGAGTGAAGGAATTGGTGTCAACATGATGAACATGTTAGAAAACATGTTATATTTTTGATTTATGATGGTCCAAATGTTATAGTGTCAAAATAAATGCACATTAGAGAGTGAAAATTGTATATTAGCAAAAATTAACCTCCAACCTGTTTTTTTTTTGGAGTTACCAGAATTTCAGTACTCTTTACCCCCAAACTCTATTCATTACAGCTGACTCCAAATGATCCAGTGTTTGATGTTCCTATAACATAAGGGTAAAATGAAAATTACAATAATGTGGTCTATGTGTTCAATTTAAATTATATGGGTAGTAGTAAATTAACATCCAATTTACAGTAGTAAAATGACATTCAAACAGTAACTTAAACGTGGAATGAATCTAGTTTCATAATTTACAATCAGGTTTATAGAGCATAGAACAGTGATATTACAAATAAGATGTCAATATATGGTGCTGGATCCATGGTGGTGGGTTTGGGCAGGAAGGTGATCACACCCAGAATTTATGTTTCTTTGATTTTCTGCTACTCCAATGGATAACATGTTTCAGACCTTCGTAAAATGTCACCTGTAAAACAGAACATTTTGTGGAGAATAAATGTATGGATGAAAAAATAGTTTCATGAACTAAAATGAAACAGAACACAAAATGCACCCAAGTTGTGAACTAAACTGAAACAGAACCCAACATGGACTCAACAAATGAACTGAACTAAAACAGAGTACAAAACAGACCCAAATCAAAGCCCCAAGTTACAGCTAAGTGGTAGAAATCTTCCAGGGTCATGAAGTGTGAGAATGAAATATTATAATTTATCCTTGATATGAGATTTTCGTTTTTCAATAATACCATAGGAAAATGCTGTGGCATCTCAAAGCTCCAGCATATTTGTAGCATTATCTTCTAAATATATACATAGCTTCTCCTGATGTGCATTAAAAATATCTCTCCTTATTTTGAAATTCCCTACCATGGCTTGTCAATTTTGGATTACCTCTTCACATGCATCCATTAACGCTTCTTCATGGGTCATTATTTGGAAGGAATTTTCATTGAGATGATTATGATACTCTTCCACCTCCTTGGAATAGCTGGCCTCATGTAGAATCGGTGTGCCTCTATGTTCTTCAAATAGGCAATCCCACTTCTCTTTATCCTACAGAAAATTTCCCTCATCTTACCATTATTGCATGATTACCTTCATCATATCATGGATTTTATTGTAACTAATTCAACGATATTGCATCATGGAAATATTGAATGGATGTAAGTGAAGTAGTGATAGAATGTTATGAATAAGTGTCTCCGTGACTATCTTCTATATATCTGTTTAGAATAGTAGACGTCTAGGATGAAAAGCCTCATGCCTTTGTCAATAAATTGTATAGATTTTAGATAACAAAACACAATGGGTAATTGATTTGTAATCTGGAAAAATTACCTACCTACTCAAGAATGTTAAACATGTATGTCAAAAAACACACTAATCAAAAGAAATGTTTACCATTTTTAGATGATAGTAATGTTAAACATGTTTGTCAAAAAATGTACAGATTACAGATAGTAGAAATCACAGTAATCCAAAGTTAACATGAAAAACTTGTTTGCCATCAAATTTTAGAATTGCTGGTTTTTAAGCATATATCACAAATAATACAAATGTACAGATTACATGATAGAGGTTTTCCAACATTGCTTACCAGAGAAGGTGTTAGTGCCATATTTGTGCTTCTTTGTCATGATAAAATAGATAGCACAAATTGAAATATTTATGATAATGCTAATATTTAAATGTACACACTCCTCCAACTGTAGATAATTACAACATGGAAAGAATAGTTGGTTTGAAAGAATTAGAAAACAATTTCTACATTGAATTAATGCACGTGTCTTTATGTTAATGAAATAAATTAGTAGTCATTAAAGATAGTTTTTTGAATACCTGAGTAGTAGACCTATTTGAGGTTGTAGTATCAAATCATGTGACAATGTTTGTAGTCCCTGGAGAAGAGCTATTATTTTGATGCTCCTATCAAAAATTGTTAAAATTAACATAACAGCAATAATAATTTCAATTGTTAATAAAAAAAATTACAGAAGACCTGAGAAATTGTACCTGCATATATTCGATGCCACAACTTGTGAATATGCACTGCTTCGATCTCCCAATTCAATAATGAGGAAAACTTTAGTATTTTGTGTATTTTGGTTTGTAAAGATAAATACCTCCAATACTTTTTATGCCTTTAAATGCATGTTTTCCATCATGATCATCATTCTTTATGGCATTGAGAAGTCAAAAAAAATGTCACAATATTTTCAATGTCCTGAAAATTCAGTGCAATTTTGGCTTAAATGATAAGTTAAAAAATTTCCATTAAATGTTATAAGTATTCATTTTTCCGGTAAGCAAGAGTTGGAGATGTCACGTAAGCAGTATGGGTATTGAGATTCATTTCATATGAGAAAAACACAAAATGATAATAGGTTGAAAGATATTGGTGTTTGTTAAAATTAAAATCCCAATTCAGTCATGACACCAAACACATTCAAATATCTTTTCAGTCATGAACTGAAAATATTTCAATAAACACAGAGTTAAATAGTTAAATAACATCATAAGGAAAAAAAATCAAGGCAGTATAAAAATAATTACCTCCATTACTTTTTTCCTATGATGGTAAGTTTTCAATCATGAACATCATGATTTAGTGATTTGAAAAGATCAAATGAAATGTCAGAATATTTTAAATGTTATTAAAATTCAATGCAATTTGGGATTAAATGATTACTAAAATAAATACCACTAAAGGTTATAAGGATTCACTTTTCAGGTAAGAAAGAGTTGGTGGTGTCATGTATGCAGTATGGGTATTAATCTACATTTCATAGATTGATTCAATAAAAGTTGAAAGGTCAGATAAGCATATGAGAAAAGAAAAAAATGATAATAGGTTGAATGATATTTGAAAACTAACTGTAATACAAATCAGAATATAACCAATAACATGCATGTTTTAGAAAATAATCTGTCAAATTTGGACCCCTTGTAAGAACCATATGGAAACATACATGTCTAAGTTCTATTTAGACAACCCAAATAACATAAATTTTCAAACAGTCTAAACAGAATTTGTAAATCAATATGTGCAGAAATTGTCAATCAACCATCACCTCTTACACCTCTTACAGTGAGGTGTCAAACAATATGAACAGAAATGTGTTTGTTTGTATCATGCCCTTAACTAATTCAGTTGCATACTCGATCCTGGTAAGGTAATGAAAGATGTTAGAAAAGTCTATTATAGTAATTAGGATACCCAAAAAATAGTCAAAAAATACTGACGGAAAATTCAATCTAATACAAAAATAATTATAAAAGAAAACATACCATTTTTGTGCCCTTAAGGTCTTTTTGTTGACCCATTCCTGGAAGTGGTCATAACTTATGTTTCTGAAAACATAAATGATTCTGGAACATCATTGTTGAGGATCCATTATAGGATTATTACATTATATTGGAATCAAGATTTGCACGATCATGTTCACATCGCATGGGTGCATCTCAATATGTACATTCATAAATAAAATAAGATATGATTGCTCTGAAAGCTCATTAAAATGAAAATTAACTATAGATTAATGGATAAGTGATAATATTGAACACAAACTGAATACATTATGTACCCGAATGGGTTGGACTTAGGGTGATAATGATTCAAGTGTCGATGCCATCACAATATCTACATCATTCGTCAAAGCATGCGTGAATAATAAAGAATTTAATGGGTGCATAGTAGTCTTATATATAACCAAAAGTCGTCATTATAATAAATGAGCATTATACTTAATGTAATGATGGATGTCTGAATGATTTGAACCACATGAAATCATATGCATTGTATTATAATATTGAAATTTTGTATGAATATAGTGAAATTAATAACTTAAAAGTGAATAATATCAACACAAAGTATATATGAAAGGAAAATCACCTTAGGAGGGGTGCATCTACAACATGATGAGAGTCAATAAAATCTGAACCATTGGGAATTAATTGATGATGATTCTAATAGACCATGACGCTATAATGGATAATGGATTCTAAATATATCATTCAGAATTTACCCAAATATACTCTATAGATTATTAATGTTCACATAATAATGGGATTTTGAAATGAATAATAAATGAAGATAAAAGGGAAGAAGAGAAGAAAACGCACCAACTGTGGAGAGTTGTGGAAGAAGGTAAGAAATTAGGTTAAGGGTAACTTTATATTTTATATGACCAGCACTTTCAACTTTTGTCAAAATATTCTTCTTAAGCCAATGACGAACTACTAGGTGCACATCCTGAGCCTGCTGCGGTGTGGCAACATAACTCGTTCCAATAGGCCATACTGGATTATATGAAATTCCTATATCAGTAAATCTAGAAAAAACATCTACCAAGTCATAGAGAACATCAATAGACCATCAAAACTGCGTTTTGAAAGCCGGATCATGAATTTTAATAAAGGAAAGATGCAACAATTCTTTTCATGCAAAGGATTTCATCTATAAAGTAATATAATACAACAATAAATGATAAAGAACCATATACAATGAAAGTCACATATATTCAATAAAGATATAAAAAAATTGGATTATGTCAATGTCAGACAGGAAGATGAAGGTATTCATAAAATAAAAGAACAGTGATTAATATTTCTAGTGTAAAATATGAGAAGATCCATATGGGATTGTATGTATTCTACTGGTTGCCAGTGGGTATGATTATGGAAAAGATAAAGCAGATAGAATGAGACATGATAAGATCATTACTAGTTTGTATTTCTTCTCAAGCTTGACTATTCCATTACAAAACACATTGATGCTCTGATCATTGATCTGATGAGAAATGATAATATCTAAAAATGTCTGTATTTCTTCTGAAGCCTACTTTGATGAGGGATCCTTCTTCAAGTCATTTTAGCAGTTTCCAATCATATCCATTAAAAACATTCAATTCTTAAAGAATGCCATTAAAGAGTATCAAAATATTATTTTAATAAGATCTCTGAAAAAAAAAATATGAAGGATAAACAATCTATAATCACTTTTTAATATGAGTAGCAGTATAGTGAAAGAAATTATGTTAATGGTACCTGCAAATATTTTACGACCAGCACATCCAACTTATGTCAAAATATTCTTATTAAGCCAATGAAAAACTATTAGGTAATCAAAAACATGTTATTAAATGCGAACCTGTATCCTGAAATCAATAGAACTCACACATAGGAAACAATAAAATGAAAAAAACACTATTAAGTCATCGTCATCCAATAAACGAATAAAAAAATTATGCGTTTACACATAAAAGAAGTATTAAAGAGAAGAATGTTGTGACAGTACCATCACAATCAGGTACCAACTTCATCATAATTGACCCTTTCCCAAGAGAAAACATGTTCTTCGATGTGAAACCATCTCCTGAAATTAATAGAAGAAACACTGTTCAAAATATACAATGAGAAAATTCTTGTAAGTTTACCTCAAAGAAAAACAGAATTAACAAAATCCATTATAATTGATCCTCTTCCCAGTTAAACACTACCCAAAAAAATAGAAATCAAAACACATTTTTCATAGTCAAATTAGTCCCAATATATTCAAATTAGTGAAGCATACCATCAGGTAAGAAAATATCCCGACAATCCCATACCTCCAACCCAGGTATAAATAAAATCGTTAAGTAATGACACCAATTAGATCCCTACAATCCCATACATTCAAGTCATTTTAGTAATTTCTAATCAGCTCCATCAAAAAAACATAAAATATTCAATTCCTAATGAACTCCATTCAAGATTATCAAAAAAACTATTTTAATAAGTACTCTGAAAATAATTAGATGAAGGTATGCTGAAAATCCATATATAAGCTAATAAAAATGAAATAAAATGTAAATTGACAAGCTAATAAAAATGAAATAAAATGTAGCTTGAAATCACAAATCAATTCACACAATGATAAAAAAACTCTAAGAAAAATAATGAACAATGAAAACAGAGTACTAAAAGTATAATCTAGAAGAAAGTTTTCATAGTCAAATGGGATCTAATAGATTGAAAATTTTAAAACATACCTTCAGGAATGAAATATTTTAAGGGTTAGCAATCTGCATTTAACAAAATTATAAGGAATCAAATGAAAAGGCAGTGAAATGTTGTAGTGGAACAAAATCTTATAGAAAAATGATGTATTTAGGGGTTATTGTCGGTGCATGGAATAGAAATCACGAGATCATGGTGGATTTGCGGTGTGTCTATTCCCCTCTGTTGTAAATGATGTGATACCATAGATACAGGAAAAAAATCATGAGCCGAAGCTATTTTGAAGAGATACGGTAGTAACCGTGAGTCGCATAAAAGAATGTAGTACATGAACACATCTGAAAACCAGTTTGAATGAAGATGGATGGAGAATATTTAGTAGTGAAGATGGATGGAAGACCGTGACTAAATATTGTGAAAACCTGAATTAATCATTGTATTGTGATTGGAATGAATCACAGTTATACCGACATCAAAGAAACATATATAGATTACATAGAAAATCTAAAAAGAAATCTAAAAAATTGTATGTAACATAATGCAGTAAAAGGTAGCCAAATATGGATGGAAGTTTCATAGTGATGTGCGAAATGAGACTACACATAAGTGATAAAATTTACTGTAAGCTGACTCCTTCTGAAATCATATGGTACAATGGATGAGTTTGTACCTCTATTCGACGATGGGAGCTCGCGTAGACAGAAACCAAACCTCCACGATGCAAGACCGGTTGCACAGGGTAACGGGTGAAGACTGTTTCCTTGACCATCGTCGAAACTAACTTGTAGGAAGAAACCCGTATCTGGAGGGAATAGTATAAATCACGTCTGGTACTGAATGGCCTCGCGGGAGGTGCGACATAAAAGAGGAAGACTCTATCGCTGATTTTCGTCGAAGAAAGTCGGAAGCTGGAGACCCTAAATCAGATGGAAGACTGCATATCTCACAGGGAGGAGACCGATTCCCATCGCGGGAGATTCGACATCAAAGAGGAAGGATATAATGAAGTCTGGCCGAAAGATGGTCGGACAGTTGAAACCCTAGAACTGAGGGTAGAGGTCAGAGCGTGCAGGGAGGAGGGGAAATGCGGAGGAAGCGAAAGCTGTATCGGGTTTGAGGTAGGAAAATGGGAGGGATTTTGGGTGGGTGGAGACGTGGAAGCTAGTTTTGCCTACACGTAGAGGAAAAAAACTTTACTTTAGTAGGTATATAGATGCCTCACCTTTTGCAGAATGATCTTCAAGAAACCCTTTTTGTTCAAACCAAGAGGAGTTACCCGATTTAAAGGCAATGTCTTCACTTGTGTTCTTTTATTTCATTTTGCTTCTCCAAAACCATAAACTCTTTTTATTCCATTATTTTGTAACAACACCAGTATATTGAATGTACTAGGATGTTTTTATGTGAAGTATTCTAGCTACACTTACACACACCTCCGTCTAATTGTTAAAGAACATATTGTTTCTGTGGATGGTGAATTACTGCCTCACGAAACGATGATTGTTCAATACTATCTTAACACCTTTCATGGTGGAAATTATGATGTCACTGTATTTTTTATATGATATATATGGTATTTATGTTTCCCATATGCTTCTGTATTTTGTATTTAAAACATACCATTATGCTTTGCATGTTGTGCAATTGCGATAATTTCATACAAGGAAGTGTGGACTACCGCCCCCTCAAGTGATGTGACTCGTTTATGCAATACATGGAATGTATAAAGAATGAAATTAATGAATTTATGTGACCTATATAACATATATATTATACTGTAATTATAATATATATATATCTCTCAATTATTTTTAATTCCATTAATATGAAAATAAAATGAAAGTAGCGTTCATGCGTACGTAAGGCCTACCGTCTCCATGAACGGTGCATTTCATTTTTTTCTCCAAATGTTATTTAATAGTATAAAATGAATATGTAATGGATATATATGATATTAAAATAATTATTAATATTCTGGAGATGATGTAATTATAACCACATGGACAATCAAAATCAAACTAGTTCATTTTTGACTCATGTACCAAACATCGAAAAAAACGTCTGGTATGAACTCACATTATTAACAAATTATTATAGAATTATAATATGTGATATGGACTTAATAATAATCATTAAAAGAGGTCATTAAGAAATTATAAATTTAACAAATTTTATTATTCAGGAATATAATGAAACGAACAAGACAAGTCGGAATTGAGGTAAGGGATCCTACCTCTCTCTTTCTTTTTAAGTACTCTCTTTTATGTCATTCCTTTTAAGCTCATCCTTCTTATTTTGGGGGATGTTATTTTATATCCCACATACTGTATTTGTTATGTTAATATGATGATAGACCCTATTTTATCTCAACAAACCATTTTTGAATGATTTAAGTGGCGTCGTTAGGCTGCCGAATTTATGTAAGGGATTTCTTATCTCACTTTTAATTCTGTGAGATTTCCATTGTTCATAACTTATTTATTGAACGTGGTGTTTTTTTTAATTCCCTTTCATATATATTATCATTATTCTATTTATATTCATGGTATTATGTTATTCATTTGGTTTTTATTACCTTTTGGTCATATGACTCCATTGATTACCACAAGGTAAAGAGTTTTTATCTCACTTTTTGTTCCCGTGAGATTCATGCTACATTTGCCGCTATTTCCTTTTGTGTGGTGTATATACTGCCTATTATTGTATTCATTGTGTAATATACATTAATTTATGGGTATTTACATCATCATTTTATGACCCTTCATTCATGGGGTGTACATTTCGAATGTTACCCATGTCGGTAAGGGAACCTTTCACCCTCCTCTTTTTAAAAGACTTCTTTTGTCGTGTCTTTTAATTCACATAATATTATGTTGGTATATGTTCTTCTATATCATTATTGATGTAAATTTTTGGTCCATGTGATGAGATACCATTTTCTATCTCATCAACTAATCTTCTGAACTTTAAAGGGACGTCGTTAGGCTGTCGAATTTTTGTAAGGGAACTTCTTAACCCGATTTCAATTCATTGGGTTAAAACTCAAATTCTTGATCATGTCGTGATATGTATATGTGTGAATGACCTCTGAATTTTTTACACATAAATTCAAATTATATTGGGTGTATTTATATTTGTCACGCATAATTACATAATTGATTTATCCTTAATCTATGGATACCGTCTTTTATCGGGACTTCGTCTCAATCTCCATTCATTGAGATATATTTTGTTTTACACACAACTTCATTTTATACGGTTTATAAACCCCTATGACTTGTACTTTTATTCAAAAGGAATCTTTTCTATACGAATCGTCTTACTATACGACAAAAATCATGTTTCTTTTTAACGTACGTGGTGACAATGACCTTTCGGCCGCCGTGAGTATTATTTGATCTTTGGCTTCCTCAATAAGCCATAATGTTTTTAAAATTAAATTAATACCATATACTCTTTTATGTATTTTGGTATTGAAAATGGTTTTGATAATGGAGTTGTTATGTCAATATATTTATGTGATATATTGTGATTGAAATGTGGAAATGTTTTATTTCCTTTATAATTGTTTTATGTGATATGATTTTATAATGGTACTTGGACATTTGATGGGTGGTTACGTGATAAACAATATGACAGGTGGTGTCGTGAATACCAGGACGAGTGGTCACGTTAAAACCTCAAATGAATTGGGTATGGAAGTCAGCTGTATGGATATTCCATTAAGTGATATGTGTGGAATTCAACCGTATGGTTATTCCATTTAAGTATGTTTATGTACCAAGATACCTTTATATGTTATGTGTTATTTATATGGTATTATGGTAATATTTTGGTTAAAAAATGATAAGTAATGATCTTTTATTCAAGGTAGATTTTTTTACTACATTATAAAGGTGAAAAGTATTACTTTGATAAAGTATTCTTGGTTTACTTGTTGTTTTGAAAAACTAACTGTTTTCCTTCTTTGTGTATCATTTACTGGGCTTTTTATACTCATCCCATGTTTTTGAAATGTTTTCCACAAGACTTAAAGATGAATAGGGTCAAGGATGGGATCAGGGAAAGACATGCAATCTAAAACATGGAACTAGACATGTTTCTTTTTAGGAGTTTTTATTTTATGGAAACTTAGTAGAAGTGAATAATTTGTAATCTTTTGAGATGTAATAGTTATGACCTAAATCTCTAAAAATCTAAACCTGAAAAGATCCTCTATGTGAATTATGCCTTTAATTCATGATTATGTAATGTTTTAACATTGGGGCCTTATAATTGGCCTACACGATTAGTAAACATGTTAATTTAGAGTACCAAGATAAATGCTAAAATGGGTAACATTGATTAAAAATAAAATGATTTGGACTACAAAATTAACCTAACAGATGTCTCAAATTTTTAGGATAGATTAATTCATACATAATCATTCAAGGTTAAGATATCCTTCCATTTTCATTCATTATAATGTTATTTTAAACATTATAGTATTTTATCTAATGAAAATTCAATGACTTCATATTCAATAATTCAATAACTACAACATTTTTAAGGTGGTTTTATCTTGAAGATTCATTCGACTATAAATATAATTTTGAAGGATAATGGAATTATATTAATCATGATAATATATTTTGTATTTTTTGTGAAGAATATTCTCCATAAATTAGTAGAGAATACTTATAGATCAATAAGTTAATTAATGGAAAAATAGTATAACTGATATAAAAAATATTGAAATGAATATAATTTTAGATAATTAATGTCATAAAAAAATTTATAAATTACATTTACATGTAGGTATGTTAAAAAATATTTTTTCTGAATTATAATATTTCTATTTATATTATTAATGTTAATGTAGTGAATAGTCATTAAAAATAATATTTTAAATATTTTATAATAAATAATATTTAATTAAATTATATAAAATTCATAAAATTATTGAATTTTGTGAATGGATTTGGATATGGTTTAACGTTTCAAACATGATTCATTTATGGGTCATTGTTCATTTTATTTAAACTATATTATCCCTCAAAGAGTTAAAATTATCATAGTAACAGTTAAACTAGTTAAATAAGGGATAAAACGAAACGATATGGGTTCAAATATAGGAAAATCTTTTCAAAATATTATTTTATGTTGGGTTATATAACAATAATAATTTTATTCTACATAATACTAATTTTGGGAAATTTTTTTAATGAAAATTAATTTACATTAAATTTATATTTTATGAAAATTTTAAAGTACCCCACACATCAATTATAATATTAACCCCTTCCTTCACTTCATTACACCTCATTGAAGCATCTATATCCAAAAAACTACCTATTTATCATTAAAAATTATTTATCAATGATCTAGAGGTGATATTATTCTCAAAAGATCAATAATAATGTACCAAATAAGATATGTAAATGGTATTCTCAGAACAGGAGGTAATCGTCTTTATCAACTCTTTGAAGTTTAATTATTACACTAATTCCAAATCATTTGTTATTTACATTCTAAAATAAAAAATCATGTGTAAAATATATACTGATATGTAATAGGATTATAAATCAACCATATTCAATAATTTATCCATCCTATTAATAATGAACAAACCACACGTGTGTACGTATGACGTAACATCTCCACATAGTGATGTAATTCATTTTTCATCGCCACTTTATAAGGATGTGTATAATAATGTAAATGATGGATATATATATATAAATCTTTCTTATCAAAAATTTTTTAGTCTTGGAAATATATATATCACTCACTTACCATTTCACCCATTAATTGAATGATATCGTCACTCATGTGTATGTAGGGTCTATCGTCTCCATGACCTGATGATTAATTTTCCATCTTGGACATTAATTAATGTTTATAAATATTTATATAATAAAAAATTTTATATTTATGACTACAATGTAATTATTTATATTATGGAACTATATCCTATGCACATGAATTGATACCTACATGACAAAACATGTATAGGAAAATGAAGCAGTTAACACCCAAAACAATAGTAATGGAGAATTATTATTTTTAAATGGGTGATATAATGATATTATAATATCATATATGTTGTCATAAATATAAATATTGTACTATTATAAATTAATGACATTTCTCAAACCATTATAAAGTATTATTAATTCTTTTTAAGTTAACAAAAACCACAATGTATGGGATTTCGTAACTCAATTTTAATTCATTCGGTTAAACATATATATCATTGATTATGTCATGCTATGGTTATGTGTGAAATTATACATTATAATAAATTTTTTATATAATCCTTTTTATGTGTGTATACATAAGATAAAATCAATTGATTCGTTTTATTAATCATATGACCTTTGAAAAGGACTTTTTCTCAATTTATTTTCATTAGGTCACATTTCGATGTTAAGGACATATATTTTTTATTTGGTGTATATAAAACCCCACTGACATGTTAGGTCAATAATTTATTAATCTTCATTTTATTTTATCTTTTATTAAATTTTATTAATTCATTGTACATTGGATTAAATTTATTACAAATTGTTAAGTGTTTATTTCATAATCTCATAATTTTTTGAGATTGATTACGATTAAGCCTCATATGACGAATATTTCTCTACAACGGCCATATTTCCTAAAATTATTTTCAATCAATATTTTACAATTCCAAAATGATTTTTTGAAATCATTTTTATCCCTTTTAATATATTTTTATTTAATTTTGTTAAAATATTATTTCTCATGTTTCCAAAATATGGTACTTTATGATATTTCTTATGAAAATAATTAGAGAATATTCTTTTTAACATATAATGCACTAAAATAATTTACCCTGCCCATGTCACATAAAATTTCATTAGCTAAATTTACAAGTTTCAAATTTTATTGTCAACAAATTTTTTTTATTACATGTGATTTTTATAGATTAATAATAATAATTTCCATGTAAAAAAGAAAGTTTTCCACAAGAAATATACCAGTAGAATATTTAACGTATTATAATCAATTAAAAAATTATTTGTAAAATCATATGATGAGAATATAATCTAATGATAACATTATTAATATTTATTTTGATGGTTTATGATATGTTTAACTAGAAAAGTCTTGAATTTGTATGACTAGTTCTTCTAATAATGATATTTTTTATTTTGTTAAGGAATGATGATTAGGTTATATTATTTAATCATGTGAGTAAAGAATTATCCTTATTAAGTTATGGGAAAGGCCTGATATTGACCATCGATGAATTTTTAGGTCTAATGATACTAATTAGATTGGGTTTTGGGGGAGACATTACCTATTTATTTTGATATGTCTTGGCTAATGCCTGGACTATTTTTCTGAGATATCTAACATTATTCACTCTATCATTATGAATCAATTTTTTTATATTTCTTGTGATCATTAAATTTTTATAACATATGTGGTTATGTATTATTCTCTTCCGATTATTTATATGGAATTTTACCATAGGGGCTCATTATTTCAAAATGGGCCCTCTCAAATACAAAATTTATAAAGACTCAAATAAGCTACTCAATTAATTAAAATATAGTATTGGAAATATGATGTTCAAACCCATAGGGATTCTAATATGTTTTACTTATTTTTTATCAAAATATTTGATTTATTTAATTTGAGGAAATTGATCATGAATTAGAAAGATTGATTAATTTGGAGAAGGGATGCATGGGTTTTGTAGCTTTAGGGTTCAAGTGTAATTTTATTTTTTTTAAACAAATTTATTTATCTATGTTTTGAGTTGGTGTTTAGATAAGAGATATCTGATGTTCATGGTATCACTAATATGACAAAAAAATCCTTATTTTTCCTTCACACGTGAAATTTAGGGTTTTATTCCAAATCATGTATTTCTCAATAACATTTTTATTCATAGTCACCCTAAATAAGAAAATCGTCATGACATGAACCATGGTAAAAAATTCCATAATTTATATAGTTTATTTAAAATTAAAATTGCAATTTTCATTTTAAAAGTAAAAAAATTATATTGGAAATTGATTCAATAAACTTGTGATAATCAAAAATACATGAAAAATGAAAAAGGAATAAATCAAATAACACATTCTCCCCTCGACTTCATATCCCTAGAATAAAGTGGTTTGACCCCTTCCTCTTAGTGAATAGAGAATAGAAGGAACAAGATGAATAAAAATAATGAATAATGAAAATAGAGATGATAGGGAGGACCCTGCGCAGCGAAGAATATTGCTCCATGTTTGGTCTGCCATACCTCCTTCACAACAATAAGTTATACCTCTATTTACAGAGTCCAGATGGGATAATAGTCACTGAATTTCATTATAGATTTTTCAAATAGTGGTCATCGGTGGGCCATGAATGTTAAAACATGTAAAACATTGAAATTACAAAAATCTGTCCTTTTTTTATCCCATCTAAACATTTTACACTTCATGTTTTGATTACACCATGTGCACTAAAATCACTACATATATCATTTATGGTCATCTTTAATTTTTTCATCGCATGAAATATGTTTTTCATGATGTGACACATGTCAACTCCAATTATATTTATTTCTTCAACTTCACTCCTAATAAATATTTCATGACTTTCACTTATAAAAAACATATTTTAATTACATGACATCTAAAATCAATTTTTGGGTCCAGAATCCTTGTTTTTAACATGTTCCTTATTTATGTGCCTTAGAATTTCTCCATGATCATCCTAAAAAATCTGGTCTCATGACACTTTTATTTTCCCGTGGTGTGTATTTTATTTTTTTTCTTTTTCAATTGTCTAATTTTTCTTAAAAAAACACACAATTAGTTAAAAAATTCACAAATATGCAAGAATAATAATTTAAATACTTGAATAAATATATAAAAAATTCCTAAAATACATGAATCTAAAAAAAAAATCCCATTACTTGATCATCATTTATTCCTTCTATAAAATGACCAAGTATGAATAAATGTTTTATAATATAGTTTAAACATCACGATTCCAATGGTATTCTACTATATTTAACACTTACTAGGAATTTTAGCCCACCTCATTCTTATGTTAATGCTTCGCTAGGGTACTAGGGTGTGTTTTATGATTATTTATGTTGGGTTGTCTTAAGGGTATAATGGTGTTCTAACTGTATATACTCTCTTTATATTATTTTAGAAATGTAATTTTAATTTTCATGAATATATCCTACTATCTAAGACTTCAAAACTCTTTGGTCCATTAGAATATGATTATTTTTATCTTATTCAAATTTAATAAAATAACCCTCAAATATGGTCTACTAGGGTTAGACTATTTAACTTGTTGTTAGTTGATGTGGTATATAGTTTTGGTAAAAAGATCTTGTATGTTATGGTATTACATATATGTGGTATATAGTACCATGAACTATATCAATTGGAGATGATGCGGAAAATCTCAATAGAGAAGTAAGTGAGAGGTACCAATCCTGATTTAATTTCATCAATTTATATGTAAAAAATTTATTTGGGTTTTGTGAAGAAGTAATCAAAATATGGTCTTCTAGTTTACTCGGGATAGTGAATGAGTCATATTTATTTTTTATTAATTGTATATTTAGTATGATACCTTCATATTTTTATATGAGTTTATGAGGGGGGACATATGGGTTACCCATTTTTCTCAATTGTACATCAATATAATATTTTTAAACATTTTTCATTCTTGGTTCAGTGATTGTATCGGACAGTACTAACTTCTGATGTAGGGATTGGTTGGAAGAAGAAATGATACCTTAGGAGTGGTATTATATCATTTGAAAACATTTTCCATACATTCTTATGAAATTCCATGTATATTATATTATTTTTTGGTAATGGGTTGTTTTATTTAATAGATTTGGTGTTTATTTGATATTGCTATCATTTTTCTTGTACTAAAATATTATATTAACATTGGAATTTTTTATTTCATTCTATTGGGAATGGTCATAACCCTTATCCTATTGAATTCATATTTGGGGGTCACAATCAACATTACTATCAACTTAAAAAAAGATTAAGTAGATACTTTTCATGATATAATAGTTATTTTTTTTAATTAATTAGAAATATCAAAAAAAAAAATTTCATCAATTTTGGTTCGAAAGTCCCCCTGCATATCTATGAGACTAGAATCTATCAAATTTGGCCTTGATACTAGAAATTTTCTAATTTTGATATATAAAATGTTTCATATTTTAATATTTCATTTATTAATGAAACACAAATATAATATTCATTTAAATATATTATTTATATTATGAATATTGTTAGGATTTTGTTTAGTTTTTTTAAAATTAATTCTTATAAATATCATTCCATGTATAAAAGAGTTACATGATTTGCATGACATAAAAATTTAGTTCCCCAAATGATGTTTTAGAATTTTTTTATTGTATATACAATACTAATGGTTTATTATATATATATATATATATATATATATATATATTAATTTTTATAATTAATTAAAATAACAATTATTATTGATAATTTATCTATGGATAGTCAGAAATTGGTCTATTATTCTAAATTTATTAAAATATTGGGACAAAGTGTGTGTGGGGAAGGTGTTGCTGAGCCCCCGAAATTTATTAATAAAAATATTGTACAAGGTGTTATAGAAGAGTTTTGTATAACAGGGTGTCGGAAACCCTGTTCATGTTTACGTCCACTAAGGCACTAAAAAAGATAGGGGTAACCAAGGACCACAATGAGTTCCTCTCTTCAATTGACTTCCTGGATAATATTTATGCCACCATATTTGTATCTCTATATGCATGTGTGATGTTGAGATTAAGGGAATATGAGGTGTTAAGGAATTCTATCCATTGAGGTAGAATCCTCCAAGGTACTAGTCTTGATTTGATTTTGAAGGCCTCCACTACTAAAAGTGATTCAGACCCAATCCAATGGTGATTCCATATGAAGCGATTGACATAGCTTACCACCTTTATTAACACCCACAGTTCCACTAAATAGTCAGTTAAATAACCAATAAAATGAAAAAAATCATATTTTAACCGAGCTTCAATAGGTGAGGAAGACATCGCCGCACCCTGAGGGGCCAGGTGCGCTCGAATCCTCATTGTCTTAATTGACCTTAACCCATGTCGTGATTAGTGGAATCCAGTGGATGAATGTAAATATCATTGGTTTCTTTCAACTACCAGGGATGAAAATTTTCCAATGGATCGAATTGTCATTAGTGTGATTTGACATCTCACCAGTTTGGATGCTAGTGGCGGCATGGATTTCACTATGAATTTACACTGCTCCCTCATATATAGAGCATGCCTGATTTTTGGGCACAACTGCATTATGAGAAACCCAAACATACGAGTGGAGTGACACAGTTTCTGCATGAAAGAGATTAAAGAGTTGTTGGCTCATATCATTGTCAGTTGCTACCTTCAGAAATCCATACAGCCCTTGCTATTTGTTGATGTCGAGGATAACCCAAAAGTTTGTTTGGACATGCTACCAAAGCTCTGTAGTATACATGCATTGAATAAAGATTTGTATTTCATTTTCCACAACCCTTAGTAATATTCTACAAGAATATACAAGTTGATTCCTGATCTTTTTCAAAATACCATTAAGCGGTATAAAACCTTTCCATAATTTCCAGAGAAAAATCTAAATTGAAGGTAGAATAAAAGGTTGAATGAATTTAGACAGCCAAGTTGGCACCACAAAATTCTGTCACATTTATTCCTGTACAACTTTTTTGTGTTTTTTTAACCACACCATTTGGTCTTCCAAACCATGTTGTCGACATAAATGAACATGTACCTTTATATTTCTTTGAGAGAAGAAGTAGGTAGAATTTCACCCATGCCTTCAATTTCTTACACAAGTTCTACAGTTGAAATATTTCTCATGATTGAGGTGGTTGTAAAATCCCATTAAGTGGGTTTTCCATCCACAATGTGGACTAGAAATTGATACATGACCTTGTCAAGACAATCCATTTCACGCAGGAATTCATATCATTGGAGGATAACATGATAGCATGCTATACTAATGAATGAATGTGACTAGAGAAACCATTCAGCAGTTTATGTGTGAAACAACCATTGATAAATTCAAGTATCTCTTCCTTAGAAGTAAGAAAATTCCATGTGAAATTTCCCCATAGCAACCCATTGAATTTCTATATATCTTTATTACCTATTCCCCCCATAACAATAGGTTTGGATAATGTTTTTAGGCCATAATAACAATCTTCATTTCATTGACACAACAAGTCCAAATATTGTTCCTAATTTTTTCCTATAGTCTCTTAAGAAGACTTATTGTCTATATGTATTTCTAGAATTGATGCACACATGTAGAAGTGATTAATGCATTAACTAAGAAAACTCTTCTAGCTAGTGACTTGGATTTATATTTCCAGCTAGCACGCAGACTAATTATTTTGGATGAAATTCTCTCAAGATGTGCAGTCTTGGGTTTTCTACAAAACAAAAAGAGGGACACTAAGGCACATGAATGGTTGTGTGGCCCTTTAAACTCCAAGATGTTTCGCAATTCTGACCTTCCTTGAGTTATATATCCATTTGACGAAGACAATGGATGAATTACCCCATCTGATTGATTTTCCCACCACATCCTCATAATGGTAAAAAAGTTTCCTAATTGAGTTAAATGTTCTCCTATTAGTATGTACGAAAATAAGTATATCCTTAGAAGAGACGAGATGTGTTGGAACATAAATATCATTTCTCTATTTACTTGGAATGAAGAAGCTAGAGTGAACAAAACCAATAATGCATAGGCTCATGTAGTCTTCAGTAATGTAAAAATGAAGGCGAGAGAGGGGGTATTCTTTCCAGACTCCATGGGAGCATTGAAAGAAACTTTTTGGGGATCCATTAACCATAAAAAACATCCAAGAAATACTTTCGAATGAGTGAGTAATTTTTATGATGGTAGGAGAGAAACCATACCTGGATGTATAGAAAAATGGAAGATCCATTTGATGGTGTCAAAGGAATTTTAGATTTCCACCATAAGGGAAAAGGTCCCATTCTTGTACTCCTTACTCGTGATATGTATTCCTTCTGAGGCCATGTATAATAAACTCTGAATATTTCTGTCTCAGATAAACCAAAACTGATTTGTGGTGATAATCTCATGCACAATCCTTCCAAAAATGATAGTAATGATCTTGATGATAATTTTTTGTATAGTATTCCCAACTGAAACCGGGTGGAACCCCTTGATATTGATTGCGTTATACATATTTGAGATATGAACAATGATATTAGAGTTGGCACCATGTGGAATTGAGGCATAATGAAATAATTACCTATTGGAATTTGATACTTCAGTGTGCATAATATCCCTATAGAACATGAAAAACTTGTGGTTGAATCCATTAGGGATCACTGAAATGTCCATGTTGAGGGATAAAATAGCAGATTTAATCTCTTCTTCAGATGGGGACAATATCCATATCAGGTTCTATTTGTCATTAAGAAATGTTGAAATTGAATCAACTAGTTGAGTGTTTGAAGTGCTACTAGTATTAGTGTAAATTAGTTTAAAATAATACACCACCTCTTTTGTGATTTCATCCTCCACTGTGACGAGGGATCCATTTTCATGAATTGCATTCAGTCCCTTCTTTTAAATTTTCTCTCTATTAAGAACATGAATAAATTTGGTATTTTTGTCTCCTTACTTGAGCCAGGTGATAGAGAATAGATTTAGTGGCAATTTATTCTTTATTGTCATGAGGTCATCCAGCATGGAGTGTAGCTGTAACTCCTCCCAAGATGGTAAATTATTTTGTTGATTGAAAATTTGAAAATGGGAAATCAGCGATTCTGCCTCCTTAATGTCATCATATAGCTTGGAGATGGAGAATTTTCTTTATTCCCTCATCATGGCCTTGATGCACATAAGCTTAGATGTGAGAATAAAAAAGTGTTTGCAAAGAATTGAACTATTCCAGCCACTAATGAAAATTTCCCAATATATTAGAATGCTAAACCACATGTTATTAAACATGAATGGAAATTGGGATGACTGTGTGGAGCCTTCCAGAATCATGATGAAAAGAATATTTTCATCCTAGTGGAACTTTGGAAGTGTATGTCCAGAAATTTCAATGATAGTGAAACTATAATTAATCCGGAATAAGATCTTATCAAGCCTACATTATTGTCTTCCATTTCTGGTGAACCATCCCCATGTAAATTTATCCCCAACAAATTGCACCTCTATCATATTGCATCTATCCTAGAAGATTGTAAATTCATCTGCAGATTTACGAGAAAAATGAGGACCCAACTTCTCATCCGACCTTAAGACTATATTAAACCCCACCCATAATTTCCCAATTATTTACTATTTGGTCATTAATTCATTCCATATGTAACGCCCCGACCCCAGTTACAGAAAGTCGGTGCTTTATTTTAATACATTTTCATGATTACAGGGAATCAAGTCCCGAAGGACCGATCGGTTTAACAGTCTTTGAATATAGATTACATACATGAATGTTACATTACACTTTATATCCTAAAAAACAACATAAATAATCCTTTATGAATGCCATTATTCCATTGGCTTAACCCTTCATATCAATCAGATTACACTTCTAAGAATCCTGGTAAAAATAAAACATTAAAGGGGGTGAGCTCAGATGATCATTAAAGTTAAAAATATAGCGAAAACTTTCATAAATAAACATAAACATTTAAGGAAATGTATAACTAAAAAAAGACATTTAAACTTGAACTTCAGCATAATATGGAAAAAATAAAATGAAATAATTCCATTTACTTATTCTCATAAATATTCTTCTAGTCAAATAATCACATGCAATATCAGTAACCACTTTTATAATGATGGAATGCATAAATCCAGACAATCATAACCACATAGCAAAGGCCTCGTGCCAAGACTACAAATATGATTTTGTAAAGGCCTCATTCCAAGACACTAGATTGTCTCATGAGACCTACCGATGCATCGAGGAGATATAGCAGGCTCCCCTCATCACTTCTTAAGTCCATTGCATTCATCATATGAACAGGTTTAAACCTAACATAAACATTCGTATTAAAACAAGCATACAAAATGTCAATAATTTCTCCATAAACCATGAATGGTAAAATATTACACATCCACAGTCAAACATATCACAAAATATTCAATACAATATGGAAGTTTTGTATCATAATAAATCAACTTCAAATAAGATTAAAATCCATCAATGTATGTTGACATAGATGAAATCAAATCTTTTTGAGAGAAATATCTTTTTTTTAAATCATCGAAAACTCATACCTTTATAAAGGAATTAATTTAAATGAGATTTTGGAATCAAAGTGTCTCATACCACTTTAAAACATATGAAAATAATTATCATTTCAAAACATTCATGTCCATATAAATAAATCCATAAAATCATTTTGAAAATATGGACATTAATTATTAAGATTTAGAAAGATAAATCTTTAAAACATTTAAAATTCTGATAATGATAAATAGTAACTTTCAAAAAATCATTAAAATATTCATTTTGAAATCATTTTTATGAAAAATGGATATGGATGATAAAAATGTACTAGTAAATACTTACACATAAACAATATTGGATAATAATGAGATTGAGGAATTCATCCTTACCAATTTGGTAACATATGAAACATACAACCCATGAAACAGGAAGCATACAATGAATATGTAAATACACATAAATTAATATTTATTACACAAATAATACAATTATGGGCAGTACATACACCACACAAAAGGTAATGGTGGCAATATGACATGAATCTCACTGGAATAAAGAGTGAGATGAAAATCCCTTACCTTGTACTTTTCTTTGGTTGAGGGTAGGCTAACCTCCTGTATAATAGTTAAATCATTATTATTAAATTATAAAAGATTCATATACATAAATATGATATCATATATGATCTTTTAATATTTATTTGTTAATAATATTTTAGTATTATCGTCATTTCGAGTGTTAACGTACTCTTTTTCCAATATATATTTTGTTACATAATATGTGTTTTTTAGGGATAGGTTGTATCTTATTAATATCCAGAATGATATCATGTTATTAAACATTACTTTTAATCATAAAATGAGAATTATTCCTGAATGGATATGATGGGGAAATGAATCTCATCGCGTTTGTGGAGAAGGTAGTCCGTACGTACCCACAAACGCTACTTCTATTTCATTTTTTATTTTAAAAGGAATCAAAACCAAATGATAAATAATTATATTATTATTCCAGTATAATATAATATTTTATATGTGTTACTTAATTTCATTAACACCTTCATTTATATGTTCCATGTATGGTATGAACGAGTCATATCACATTGATGAGGGCGCGGTAGTCCCACTTCCCCAAATGAAATTATCGTATATATATACAACATGAAACGAATAATGTTATAATATAAAATGGAATTACAGAAGAATATATATAAAATAAATATCATAAATATCATATTTAATTATGGTTCTATCATAATGGCCATCATGAGATGTGGTTGGTGATAATTGAACAATCATCGTTTCACGATGCGTTTGGTTGCCATCCACAGAAACATTATGTTCTTCACCCATTAGAAGGAGGTGTGTGTAAGTGTAGTTAAAATACTTCTCAGAAAAATATACTATTATATTGATTATACTGGTGGTGTTATAAATGAAAATAATAAGAAGTGTTTAAGGGTTGGAGAAGTAAAACAAAATAAAAGAAGCTAAGAGAAATTATTACCTTTAATTTGGGTAACTCCATTTGGTTTAAACCAAAAAAGGAGTCTTGAAGTGCTTTCGGCCTAAGGTAAGGCTTCTAGGAGGAGGAGCGGGATTTTTGGAGCTTAATTGGTTAGATTTTGGACGAGCCAAAAGGCTTGAGAGGTGTGAGGTATTGGTTAGAAGTGGTGTCCTTTTATAAGGGGGAGGAGGGGCTCTTTAGTAAAAACATAATGTATTATTTTATAATAAATTCATATTCGGTTTATAATTCATCCAAACTAGATTATTTAAATTATAAGGTGTAGATGGGTCGCAAAACCACTCAACCAATAGGTTTTAGGCAACTTTGGGTCACTATTTTACCATTATCTTTTAGATTTAACTCTTAGTTAAACAGTTTGACATTTACCATGTCTCTTTTTATTTTTATATGATATGGTTAATAAACATACCATAAAATTCCACAAGAACCCCAAGTTGATCATTAATAACATACTTATCATCATATAAGTCATTTTTCTGAACCTTATATTTTTGAAAATATTATATCAATTAATAATATAATATTTTTTTTAAAAACTTCTTTATGTCAAATATGACACTATTTAATAATTGATTTTTGTTAAAGTCCTAATAACTTTATTAATTAGAAATAAATTCATTTCATAAATCATAACAGGTCATATTAACTAATAAAATTCTTTGATGGCATCGAAACTTTAAAAATATATTTATTTTAACATTTATAATACTAATTATTTGATTCATTCATTAATAAGGAAAATACTTCATCATTATTGTGTCATAAATAAATTTAAGTATTAAATATATAAAAATTATAAATAAATTACTATTATGTAATAAATCCTTTTATCATTCTAATTAATATTTATAGCTGAATATATAACATATATAACCCTATGTAAAAAAAATTTCCTAAAAGATATATGCTTATGTCATTTTTGTATTTACTTTACCTTAATTAATATAAAGTGTCATTATCACTAAAAGTTGATCTATGGGGTCCCAAAATCTACTCAAAGATGCCAATGGTCAGAAATGTATCAACCAATATGATTTTAACACATTTTAGGTTAAATTAATATTACTATAATATTATTTGTTTATTCTTGTTTACCGGATTTACCCTTTATCCATGGTAAATAAAATATTTACCGAAATAATTTTTCAAAATGTCTAAAAATAAGAGTTACCTATTTACAAAATTTGGACATCCTGATTACAAATATGGAATCCATTTTTCCAAATTCAAAATACAAAAGTGGCAGAAATTAATTTAAAATTAATTCCTGCTGTCAAAACAAAAAGTGTGTTTTTAAGAAATAATAACTATCAAAAGATTGACACTTGTTTATGTCCGATTTAATTGTGAAATTATGTACAATGACCAAAGTTTTATTAAATGGAAAAAATATATTCTAAATATACTTTAAAACTAATCAAATTCATAATTTATCACTATTAATTATTTCGATTAAAAATGTTTTTTTTAATTAAAATTTAGTAATTTTCACTATTCATCACAATATAAAGGTTATCCAAAAAGAATCAAAATTTCTCCCTATGATAATTTAGATATTCTGAAACCAAAAAAGAAGTCTATTTTACCAAATTAAAAACCTAGAAGTTGAATTTATTAATTTAAAATTAATTCTCATTGTCAAAACCAAAAGCCGTATAAGAAACAATATAAATCTAAAGATTAACACTTGTTTATGTCCAATATCAAAGTGAAATTACATAAAATGACCAGCATTGGATTAAATTTTAAAAATATAATATATTTATACTTCAAAATCATTAAAATTTAAAATTTAACACTATAAATTATTTTGATTAAAAATGATGTTTTCAGTTAAAATATAGTATTTTTCACTATTCACCCAAATATGAGAGTTATCAGAAAAACACCAAAAAATTATTGAAACTAAATTCTTATGTCCCAAATCTAAAAAAGAAGTTTATTTTTTCAAATTGAATATATTCATGTTTCAAATATTATATTTGAAAAGGATTCTTCATTAAACGGTGGTAAAATTTCATTTTTTGAAAACTACTTTTTTATCTGAAGAAAAATGTATTTGTTATTACATTATGACTTAGAAACTAATATTATTGATTCTAAAATTTTAAGGATTATATAAAGTTCAAAATTCAGTTAATACTATTCATAACCGCTTTTGAACGGCTTGTTTGGTATGTCTTGGGGCGCTAGAACTCAGTGTTGCGTGTAGTTAAAGTTATTGAATTAATTTGATGAAAAAATGTTCTATGAAATCTTGGGGTGTTACATTCTTCCATCCTTCAATAAATTGAGTCCTCGCAATTTGAAATTATTTTCCAAAAGTAAAAGTTTAAAAATAGAAAATACCTTTGGGAAAACCCACATCGGAAAATGGGTTATAAAAATTTAGTCTTAATATGAGGAAAAGGTCAATTAAAGTGTCCCCACCAAATTATGATCTTCATTAGGAGAACATTAGTGGACATTAGAGACATATAATTAGAGGGAAATGTAAATATTTATAGGTAGTGATTGAGGTCAACAATCACAATCAATTGTAAAATTGAGGGCCTTAAATTCATCAATCTATGATGATTTAAAATACCATCAGTTCAGCAAAACATATGGTATTTGGATAACACATTTTTTGTTTTAAGATCCCCTTCACTAAAGTATAAGAATTAATTTCTTCATTGAATAAGAGAAGAAGATAAATATATACTTGACATGTAGAGTCTCATCCTTTAACTAACTTCTACCACAAACTCATCTTTCTCCTTAAAAGATAATAGAACGTAAAATTAATATTCTATTTATCCTATTTGTATAGGGTTAAAAAATGAATTTATAATTCATCTAGAAGAACCATTAAAAAAAATACATTATTCAATCCAAGACATCACGTGGGTCAGTGGTAGGTGATACACCATTTTCTCCCTTCGGTTGTGGGTTCAAGTCTCGTGGTCTTGCCGGACGCGATGGGTTGCCGCCCGACCTCCAGGTTGTCCTTTTTATGGAAATCCATCAAAAAACTCAAACTAGACATATCCAAAATACTTCTGTCCAAACACATAGTTGAAAATTTATAAGGTAGGTAAACAAAATGAAGATCAGTTTTTTCCACGTAACAGCATGTGAACACCTTCATCATGTATTTTTTTAAAACACTACAACATCTTGAAATACCATAAAACCTTATTGATTACATTCATGATCCCTTATTACTTATAGAATGCTGGATATACTCCTTATATCCAAAAATATTGTAAACTCAATCAATGATGGAATATACAAATCATTAATCAGTTTCAAGGTAATCAAGAATATCCAATATAATTTATCCAAATCAATCATGTATTATTCCAAAATCACTATCTCAGTATCATAACCATTTTATGGTTTATCTTTCTCTCAACCATATATTTTCAGAAAATTTAATCTTCTATTGAGTCACATTTCTTGGTTCCACACAATCTCAAGTCCTTAATGGAATTGTACTGCATTACAATCCTTATATACTCCATAATTATTATAACCAGTACATTGTTCATACAACACTAAAATGACATAATTCACTAATAACAACAAAAGAACTCTAATCATTCCTCTGCATCTGTGGTAGTATCATAACTTGATTAATATATAATAGAATCATTTGGGGAATACTCTGATGATTTGGACATCGGTTCGTGTAGTGTCCCAACTGTATGAAGATGAAGCATTGTTCATTTGAAACCTCTTTCTTACCCCTGCAGTCACGTACATGGTGTCCTTTTTCTCCACACTTATAAACAACTTCCATTCCCTTCAAGAATTTTACAAGGTGTTTCTTCCACAGTTATAACATTTTGAAAAATTCTTCATTTCCATGTTCCCTTTATCCATCATTACCTCTTCCATCCTTTTTTTCTCTAGATTCCTTTCAAATCTATAGGACTCCGAGAACTCTATACTTATCTTATCCACACAGGATACTATTTCCACATTTGATGATAATACATGGGATATTATTTCCCTTCTAAATTCTGGCTTAAGTCCATAAAAGATATGATCCTTCTTACTCTTTGGATCATGTGTATTTCTGGAGTTCCAATTCCTTCTACTAGGCACCATTTCTAAACTATGGCATACACTAGATTAGTTTATGAATAGAAATACCTAATCCTAAACTTGTAAAACACTTAACATAAATTAAACAGTTTATGGATATAATTTATAATCATAAAAATGTTTTCTTTGAGTATGTATATACTCATAAACCCTTCATAATGGTTTGTAAAGAAAATGAGAATTATCCTAAGTATATCCCCCGGGAGTGTCGTAACCAAGAGTGTAGTAAGTCCTGTTTTCGTGCACCATTTCCCATTTGAGTCTAGCTCAAAGTGGTGTTTCCTAGTTTTACCCCTAGGTACATCTATTCCAAAGCCGCCTCTACTTGCTTGTATCCAGATAGGGATGTATTTCATGGAAAACTCACAAAATCTCTACAATATCAATATTTTAGGAAGTTCTTCTCTATTAATCCTCAAATCATATTTAAGGGATATGTGCTCTAATCAGAGTTTATCTAAATCTAGCTTCCATGGTTATTTCTAAATTTCCTCTGATAATAACTCTAATTCCCCGACCCCAGTTACCCAGAGTCGGTGCATTATTCTAATACGTTGGCATGATTACAAGGAATCAAGTCCCGAAGGACCGATCAGTTTAGTAGTCTTGGAAGATATATTATATACCTGAATGTTACATTACACTTTATAACATACAAAACAACATAAATAATCCTTTATGAATGCCATTATTCCCTTGGCATAACCCAACATATCAATCACCATACACTTTTTGGAATCCTGGGAAAATAAGATATTGAAAGGGGTGAGCTCAAATGCTCAGTTAGGTTAACAATATAGTGGAAACATTCAGAAATAAACATAAACATTTAAGGAAATGTATAACTAAAACAAAAGCCTTATACACATTAACTTCAGCATAATATGGAAAAAATAAAATGAAATAATGTCATTTAATTATTCAAATGGATAGTCTACAAGTTGAATAATCACATGCAATATCAATGACCACTTTCATAATGATTGAATGCATAATTCCACACTATCTTAACCACGTATCCATGGCCTCGAGCCAAGACTACAAATAAGAATTTGTCAAGGCCTCATGCCAGGACACTATTTTGTATCATGAGACCTACTGATGCATCGAGGATCTATAGCAAGCTCCACCCGTCACATATTAAGTCCAATGCATTCCTCATATGAAGATATTTAAACATAACATAAATATTCATATTAAAACTATCATACAAAATGTCATTACTTTCTCCATAAACCATGAATTGTATAAAAGTAACACATCCACAGTAAAACAAATCACAACAACTTCAACACGATATGGATTTTTTGTATCATAATAAATCAACTTCAAATAAGATTAAAATCCATCAAAGGATACTGACATAGATGAAATCAAAACTTTTTGAGAGAAATAACTCATTTTTTTTGAAATCAATGAAAAGTCACACATTTATAAAGGAATTAATTTTAATGAAATTTTGGAATCAAAGTCTCCCATACAACTTTGAATCTCTTGAAAATAATTATCATTTCAAAATATTAATGTCCATATAAATAAATCCATAAAATCATTTTGAAAATATGGACATTAATTAAAAAGATTTAGAAAGATAAATATTTAAAACATTTTAAATTCCTAACATGATAAAGAGTAACATTAAAAAATCCTTAAAATATTCATTTTCAAATCATTTTTATGAAATATGGACATAGATGATAAAAATCTCCAAGTAAATACTTACACATAAACAATCTCGGATAATAATGAGATTGAGGAATTAACCCTTACCAATTAGGTTACTTATGAAAAATACACCCCATGAAAGAGGAAGCATATAATGAATATGTAAATACCCATTAATTAAAGTGTATTACACAAAGAATACAATTATGGGTAGTACATACACCACACAAAAGGTAATAGTGGCAATATGGCATGAATCTCACTGGAATAAGGAGTGAGATGAAAACCCCTTACCTTTTACTTTTCCTTGGTTGAAGGGAGAGTAACCTCATGTATAATAGTTAAATAATTTTTATTAAATTATAAAAGAATCATATACATAAATATTATATCATAAATGATCTGCTAATATTTCCTTGTTAGTAATATTTTTGTATTATCGTCGTTTCGAGTGTTAACTTACTCATTTAATTTTATATATTTTGTTACACAAGACGTGTTTGTTGTGTATAGTTTGTATTTTATTCATATACAAAATGATATAAAGTCCTTAAACATTAAATTTAATAATCAAACAAGAATTATTCTTGAATGGATATGATGGGGAAATGAATCTCATCGCGTTTGTGGAGAAGGTAGTCCGTACGTACGCACAAACGCTACTTCCATTTCATTTTTAATTTTAAAAGGAATCCAAACCAAATGATACATACATATATTATTATTCCATTATAATATAAAATTTTATATGTGTTACTTATGTTAATTAACACCTTCATTTATACGTTCCATGTATGGTATGAACGGGTCATATCATTTTGAGAGGTAGGTAGTCCGCACTTCCTCAAATGAAATTATCGTATATATATACAACATGAAACGAATAATGTTATGCTATAAAATGGAATTAAAGAATATTATATATGATATAAATATCATTAATATCATATTTAATTATATTTCTATCATAATTTCCACCATGATAGGTTGTAGGAGATAATTGGACAATCATCGTTTCGTGAGGCGTTTGGTTGCCATCCACAGAAACATTATGTTCTTCACCCATTAGATGGAGGTGTGTGTAAGTTTAGTTCGAATACTTATCATAAACATATCCTAGTATATTAAGTATACTGTTGGTGTTACAAAAAAAATAATAAGAAGAGTTTAGGGGTTGAATAAGTAAAATAAAAGAAAATAAGCTAAGAGAAATTGTTACCTTTAATTTGGGTAACTCCCTTTGGTTTGAACCAGAAAGGACTCTTGAAGTGCCTTCTCCCTAAGGTAAGGCTTCTAGGAGGAGGAGAGGGATTTATGAACCCTAATTGGGTAGAGGTTGGATTAGAAAAATGGTTTGAGATGTGTGAGGAATTGGTTAGAAGTGGTGTCCTTTTATAAGGGGGAGGAGGGGCTCTTTAGGGAAAACAAAAGTATTATTTTATAATAAATTCATATTAGGCTTATAATGTCTCCAAACTGGATTATTTAAATTCTAAGGTGGGGATGGGTCGCAAAACACTCTACTAATAGGTTTTAGACAAGTTTGGGTCACTACTTTACCATTATCATTTAGATTGAACTCTTAGTTAAATATTTTGACATTTATCATTCTCTTTGTATATTCATATTATATCATTAATAAACATACTATAAGCTGCCAAGAGAACCAAAAGTGGTTAATTAATAACATACCTATCATCATATAAGTCATTTGGATGATCCTTATATTTTTAGGAATATTATATCAATTAATAATATAATATTTATTTTAAAAGCTCCTTTATGACAATTTTGACACTATTAAATAATTGATTTTTTTTAAAGTCTTGATAACATTATTAATTCGAAATAAATAAATTTTAGAAATCTTAACAGGTCATATTAACTAATAGAATTATTTTATGGCATCAAAACATTCAAATTATATTTATTTTTACATTTATAATACTAATTATTTGATTCATTCATTAATAAGGAAAATACTACATCATTATTGTGTCATAAATAAATTTAATTATTAAATGTCTAAAAATTATAAATAAAATACCATTATGTAATAAATTCTTTTATCTTTCTAATGAATATTTATAGTCGTAAATATAACATATATAACCCTATGTTAAAATATATTTTCTAAAAGATATATGCTTATGTCAATTTTGTATTTTTTTTAACTTAATTAATATAAAGTTTCATTATCACTTACTAGTGGATCCATGGGGTCCCAAAATCGACCCAAAGATTCCCATGGTTGGACATGTATCACCCAATAAGGTTAGGACAAATTTTAGGATAAACTAATATCATTATAGTATTAATTGTTTACCCTTATTTACCGGATTTACCCTTCAACCATGGTAAATAAAATATTTACCGAAGTAATTATTCAAAATGTCTAAAAAATAGAGTTATCAATTTACACAATATGTACATCCTGATTCCAAATATGGAATCCATTTTTCCAAATTCAAAACACATAAGTGGCAAAAATTAATTTAAAATTAATTCCTGTTGTCAAAACAAAAAGAGTGTTTTTATGAAATAATAACTATTAAAAGATTGACACTTTTGTATGTCCGGTTTAATTGTGAAATGATGTCAAATAACCAACATTGTATTAAATGGTAAAAATATATTCTAAATATAATTTCAAACCACTCAAATTCATAATTTATCACTATTAATTATTTCGATTAAAAATGTTGTTTTTAATTAAAATTTAGTAATTTTCACTATACATCAAAATATAAAAGTTATCCGAAAACATTCAAAATTTCTCCCTAATCTAATTTGGAAATTCTGAAACAAAAAATGAAGTGAATTTTACCAAATTAATAACCTAGAAGTTTAATTTATTAATTTAAAATTAATTCCCGTTGTCAAAACCAAAAGGCGTATAAGAAACAATATCTATCTAATGATTAACACTTGTTTATGTCCAATCTAATGGTGAAATTACGTAAAATGACCTGAATTGGATTAAATTGTAAAAATATAATATATTTATAATTCAAAATCATTAAAATTTATAATTTAACACTATAAATTATTTTTATTAATTATGTTGTTTTCAATAAAAATATAGTATTTTTCACTATTCACCCAAATATGAAAGTTATCAGAAAAAACACCCAAAATTTATTGAAACTAAATTCTTATGTCCCGATTCTAAAGAAGAAGTTTATTTTTTCATATTAAATTTATAAAAGTTTAAAATATTGCATTTAAAAAGCCTTCTCCTTTAAAAGGTGGTAAAATTTCATTTTCTGAAAAATACTTCATTTATCTGAAAAAATGTATTTGTTCTTACATTATGTATAAAAAACTAATAATACGGATTATAAAATTATATGGATTATATGAAGTTCAAAATTCAGTTAGTACTATTCATAACCACTTTTGAACGGCTTGTTTGGTATGTCATGGTGCGCTATATCTCTGTGTTGCATGTAGTGAATGCAATTGAATTACTTTGAAGACATAAGGTACTATGAAATCTTGGGGTGTTACAACATATCCCACCAAATATATATTCTCCTCATGTAGGCACATTATGCATATACTAATTAAAAGGTGGTTACATAACCACCTAGAACAGTAGAGATAGTGATGACTTGAGACAAATTTCAGAAGAGGTAATCTGAATATCATCATGCTTGATAAACCATAAGGTTTTAGAGCCATTAAAATCTCAATTGCGTGTAACAAATTAGTATTTAAAATAATTACAACTAACCCCTTTCCATTTTTCTATGGTCATATTGGGTTCAGCAAATGCAACTAGCATCAGCCTATTCTGTGAAAGAAAATGTTGAGGGCAGCGGTCATGGGAGAATTCCCAATCCCTTGACAGTTCCAAAAAGGGTCTTCATTAATGAAGATTATTTCGTTTACCTTTCCCACCCTTCTTCTTGGGTGGTCGACCAATGGGTTTTTATCATGCTTTGATTTTCTTATAATATCATCATCCACCTACTCTTGATTTTTCAACACCATCATATGCCCAGTATTTACCAGAGAGTGGTGAGAATTTGTTCAGAATGCATTTATCATACTTTTGGGGAATTCCATCAGGAGTCCTTTTTGTGAAGTTATGATCCAACATGGTGGTGAACTCAGTTGGAAGGTCTTTAGGTGTTCCAGACTCCTAGGATGAGTGATTTGAGGTCACTGCCAAGTGGGAGCCCACTATGACACCTTGAGGTTCGAGGTCTCTGATCTAAATTGGAGGGACACCCAGTATTTATGTCGGTGTTTTTTAAAAAAAAATTAATTCGGGAAGCAGAAACCAATATTGGGAAAGGAGTCTTATTAGTACAAGTGTCAAGAGTCGTTGCATCAGTCTATTGCGTAACAGGTTGTTGATTGCTGGCAACCTACATAACCTTATCAATGAAGGGTGAAACGGTGTTCGAAATTTCATGTCATGCATGGGGAGTATGTTTCAAAGTAGTGGTAGCTTGTTCTATATCATCCTCTTGCTTCTTGTCAATACCATATCCCCCTCCATATAAGGCATGTGTCGAGTTAGTTGAAGGTGAAACCAGAGAATGTTCTTGGAAGTCTCGTTCCTTTAGTGAATTGCAGGAGTGTGGGAGAATTTTAATTCTTTAAGAGAATTGTGTAATTATATCCCCCTAACCAGTCATTTTCCTGTGAAAGTGGTAATAGTTGAGAGAATTTTGGTGCCTCTATTAGCTGATGCAGAGCCGTCCTTGTTAGCCTCCAAGAGATTGGCCTGGTCTGAACCAGTGCCAATATCTAAGTCAAGATATCATCCCCCTACGACAAGAGCTGTTGTAGACATAAGACCTGAGTGATCATCCTGGGAGGATGTGGTGGCCACCTCATTATAAGTTTTCCCAGTATGGGCAAGCAATGTCATAGCCATGCGTGACATGTTAGGGTGCTGCTTCTTAGAGGGTGGATGATATAATTTCTCTTTTCACTACCCCTCACCCTCTGGAAGTTTCCATCAAGAAAACCCAGATGATTACACCTATCACATGTTGTTAATATTCTGCATTCATCAATTTAATGACCATTAATGATACAATTCCCACAGAACATGGGCATTCACTCATATAGAATTTCTAGATTTAGAATGTCCTCAATAGTGGTGAGCAACACCTCTTCAACGAAAATTCTTTCCAGGTTAAGCTCGACGAGGAATCTTGCACAGTTTCCATATCATGGGATATCTGTTTCCTTGTCAATTTGAATAGGGAAACCAAATGCAAAGTAATATACCATAGTATTATAGGAATTCGGTAAGGCCAATTAATCGATCAAATGAAAATCCACACATGTGTGAAGAGGTTTCCCTCACACGATGGATAAAAATTGAGGTCCCATTCTTGAATACAGAGGATCCCCTACTTGAGAGCATTTGATTCAAAGCTCCTGGCCTTCCTTTTCAACTTACCTAAGGGGAACACCACAAGGTAAAAACCATTCCACATAGTAGTTATCCTCCATTCAGGGAACCACTAGATATCAAAAATACGTCTTGCTAGATCTCCAAATTTCTAGAGCTTCTCACCCTTAGGAACTATGACCCCGCTATAAAAGAAACCTGGAACAGTATTACCATTTCATCAAAGGCTTCCATGTTTGCTACAACATGGGAAATACACACATTCTTAATCACCCTACCAGGTTAAGGGGTCCCGATGTTAGTGAAGTACGTCGATGTAGATATCTTAAAACCTCTGTGAAGTCCCTCTTCACTTCAGAATCATGCAAACCCTAGGGGGGGGTTCAGATTTGACACCAAAGGGTTACACATTCTGAAAATCACATTCTGACCAGCTGGTTAAGAGGTATTGTTGGTTGCATCCACATTGGAAGCCCAGGGAATAGATCTTGATTCTTCTCATGAGTCACGGGTGCTCCATATATTATATATTAAGTATTTTGGATTCATATGATTTTAATCCGTTAGTAGACAGATTTTTAGGTACACTATATGGGGAATACATTTGAATAAAATAGGATATATTTTTATTTTATTCAGGGGTAAGTAAAAAATCAGGATTTGTATAAGGATTTAAAAATTAAATTTTTTTTAGCATATTAATTTCTTTGAAAGAATAATATTAAAAAGATAAATTTTAGAGTAATGAGTATATATATATATATGGATTCCATAATAAAAAATGGTTTTATGAAATTTAATAGTATAATATTATATGTAAAAGATATATATTTGAATAGTGGGACTATGGAAACACTATAAAATTGTAATTAAGATATTTTATATAATGTAAACACATGTTGGGACATCAATGGTTCAATACAGGCAGCCTAATCTATATAAATCCATTAATTGTTATGTGTATATCAATTATATTACAAGACACCTTAACTATAAGGACCATATATCTTATGTAAACCTTTGGTAACATTTCTTTATGTTCCCCTAATGATTAGATTCCTATAGGAATGGAGTTAGAAAAATTTTTATGATTATTTGGGTAATATATTTCTCAGATGACTATCTAGGAGTCATATGTTATATGATTATTATGATATCTTACAAGATATAGTAATAGATTAAGTAGTGATCGTAGATAGAGTATGTAATGATGAAATTGGATCATGTGTCACTAATGCATAATATGCCAGAGGTAATTTTTTCATGGGAATTAATTCAATGAAATTCCTTTTCACAATGATATATTCCAGGATACTCACCCCAAGATATGTATTTTTATAGATTATTTCATGAATTAATAATATCAATTGGAGATTTGTTTTAGGTGGTCCTAGGGTTTAATTGACAAGTATCTGAGGTTAAGATTTTTTTAAGGGAACTTATTCTGATCATAATGATGTTAATTTAATGGAAATAAATTTCTATAATTATTATTTTTTGAATTGGAAACTAGATCTAAACCAAAACATTTCAATATAGAGATAATAGTCAAAAATAGTAGATAATTAATTAATGGATAAATATATTTATTTTTTGGAAAGTGATTTGGAGTGATTATTTTTGTGTTAAGATCATAAATATAAATCTATTTCATGGATATATTGTAAAACATGGAAGATATAAATTTATTTTGTCCTGAAATAGAATTTATTTTATATATCTTTCTTAGAAAGGATGAAATTTTTTCATGATAAAGAAAGGTGTTGGTCTATTTAAATGTTTTTAGGCATTATGAATATAGTGAATGGTTAAAATATTTTAAAAAGGGTTAATATGATATCTATTATTTAGGATTATTTGATAAAATTTTAATTTTACACAATTAATATCTAAAACGGCTTCCATGGGAATATAGATGATAAATAACTTCAAATACTTCATTGAGATAGATTATTGAAATCATTAAATATAAATCATAAAAAAATATATGAATTTTTTTAAATGATTATAGAATATTTTAGTGGACAATCAAAAAGAAAAAGTCAACTATTTCAACTACTACAATGTCATGTTTGTAGAACAGTGTAAACATGATGGAACAATATTAGATAGAATTCATATGTGTCTTCAATGAGTTTTTCTATCAATTTCCTGTTAATGTAATTATATAAAAGATATATGTTAGGTAAATTTATGAGTATCTATACATTATAGAAGATAAATGTTTTCTATTTTTTCTCATGGAAATGTATATGAATAAATTATTATTAATAGCTAGTTGTACATATTCCATAGACCAATGCATCAAATTATTATGGGAGTTGGTATGTATGTATATGAATTATTCTACCTTAGAATAAGAAACACATACTTATAAACTAAATGTAGTAAAATATAAAATAAGATCTATTCACTAAACATGAAATTGGGAAGCTTATATTAATGTTATTTAAATGATCTAAATAAGATTAAAGTGTTGAAGAATAATGGATAGACTATGATAATCCATCAAAGGGATATTAAACACGATTGTTATGACAATTAATTAGAAAATAAGCTAGGATGATGTTTTCATAATTGAAAGTTGTTATTTAATGTGGTCCTAAGAGTATTGAATATATTTTATAAATTATAAGTAACATGCTAGAAAAATGGATACATTTGGAGAGCATTAGAGTGATCAAGACTCAATGAATGTGGGAATAATGATCAACATCTGTTTGTTTCCCTTCATTGTAGATTTAAATACTTTCATCATAGGTGTGAATGATTTCCATTGTATGTTTCATAGATAAAAAACATGGAAATATAACAAAGTCATATGAGTATATGTGTCTCCAAATTATGCATATGTCTCATTTTCCATACCATATTTGGAATATCACTAAGTGTATGTGTAATGGGATAATAATAGGTAAATAATGGCTCAATGTATGTTTCATTAGATATGAGATTACATGTTATTTGACAAAAATAGAAAATATAAGAATGTTGAAAATTAAATTTTTTGAAATTTCTAAATTTAAAAATCAAAATAAGAAAATTATATGGGTTGATTCTTGGGCTATTATTTAAATATTTTAATATCAAAACACCCATATGGTTTTTATGTGGAATAATTAATGATTCCATATATCAATTTTCAAATAAAAGATAGAGAAGAACAAATTAGTCAAATAAATAGAGATAATTGTCTATGTAAAGGAATCCTAAGAATAATATAAAAATAAAATAAAGAGTATGAATGATATAATGGGTTGAAATGTGAATTACATGAATTTTATAAGGGTACCATAATAATTTTATTAGATATAGAAAGGTAAACATGAACCTTATTTATGGGTAATTTTGTAATATAATGATCTATATAGAACACAATCTGGACCATTATAGTGGTCTATAATAAACCAACCCAGGTCAACCTGACACGACACTAATGTTACACAACCAATAATCCTGAGGTGTGTTCCTAATCACTATAGCCTAAAAACAAAAACCATCATATTAAAAGTTAACAAATGGAAACAATTTCATCATCATTAAAACTATGATAAATATTTCATATAACTAGGAACCAGGAACATGGTTTAAATTCTTTTGAAGACCATTCCATGTTATAAAATTATATATAAAAATAAATTCCATACAAACATAGTAAAGGATAATGAATAAACAAAAAAGATTCAAAATTATTTTCATATGAATTAAAATATTATATGAAAATATTTAACAGTATGTAATGGATGAAAAAAATAAAATCTAAGCAAGAGATCCGAGAGGTTGATACCACAAAGTACCAAAAATGTTCATAACAAACTAGGATAGAAAACCCAAATTCATCAATATGGGACTCTCTTATCTCTACCATGAACTCAACAAAACTAACATATCAATGATGATTTCTATGAAACTAGCCTACATTACATAGCATGAGAACCATCAGAAAATATATCGACTACATACCCACCAACATGAGTATGTATAGTGTGATCCAAATTATGGTAAGATACCACCATGATCCCATTATATACCTTTTATAATAAAACAATGTCCTCTTAATTTATTGTAAATGAAAAATAATTTTTCATCTCATTTTTATATAAAATTTAAATGAATAATCTATACATTATTTCATTTTTTTAAAGACCACCACATATAAAACCTTCTTAAAGGAGTACTTACCAATTTAATTTCATTTAAAAAAAACTATTATGTTTTAAAAAAAATTATTTACATAGAAAAAAATCTAAACCCTATATTTTTATTTCAACAAATAAAATTCAAAAAACTATAATTTTACTTCAAATGTGTTCAAAATAAGTATCCCTCAAGGATGTAATTTAAATCAAACACCTATTTTTATTTTATAGTACATAAAACACAGACACACTCACTCAACATTAGTATTAAAAAGTAAAAACATAATAATATTGAAAGCCATGAGGAGTAATAAAAAATCATAAAGATAACATAAACAATTCCTTAAATTATTATGGACACTCCATAATAAACAACCCATACATTAATGTAGACTCAAAATTATTATAGGAAACTCCTAGGATAATAAAAATTAAATAGGAATAATATATGATATATATCATAAGGCAACACAACTGTGACTAATTGGAAATTTACTAGATGCATAAAAGTGGAACAAACTAAAAAATGATAATTATCACCTATCCTATTACCCAAATCATTCCGAACTAGTCTTATCAGTTTCACCCCCTTACCTTGTTATAAAATTCAACTAGGGTGTATTTGTAAGTTTGAAAATCTCAACTATACTATGTATCAACCTTAAACTCTCTATTTAGTGTCCTTTGGTTCCTCATGTCAAAGCTAATGGATATGGGAATATATTAAAATGATGTCAATTTCATGAATATCATATATCCCAAATGAAAAAAACACACACAAATCATATGTATAACACCCCTAACACACCTCCTTCAAAATGATCCCCAGCCCAAAATTAATAAACATGAATTCTCATTCTTAGATATAACAACATGAAGTATAAACAACTAGTGATAAAAATATCTAGAAGCGTATAAACAAACAATAAATCAAAGGACATCATACGGGGTTCCAACGAAACCATTTCTTTATAAATATTTTATATTCTTTAATAAAACCTTTAAAAACCCTTTAGAACCCAAAGAAATTTCCATGGTAAATAACACAAAACCTCAAATGAAAATGAAAGTAAATTTTTTTTGGTAAACCTCTTTCAAAATCACCTAGAAAAGGTTAATTCAAAATAAAAAGTAAAATATATCACATAATCACCATTTTAAATCAAACAAAGGATTCATCCAAAAAACAAAAATCAATAGGAAACTAACACACATTTTTTAAAACATGAAATTCCATTAAAATATGCAACCCCACATTATCCAAACATGGAAAAACCTTATAAAAACCGAATGATTATTTTTAGAATAAATGGAACACCTCTTAAAATAATGAAACCCATTTTAATGAAAGAATGACCCAATTTATAAATATTAATTATCCAAAATCACAATGAAAAAAAACATTTTTCTTATATATAACCATCAATGGAATTTTATCAAACAACTTATATATTTAAAATACCATTTGAAAACCAATTTCCCTTTTAAATAAATAATTTAAACATTTCCTTCCAAGGAAAAACAATAAAACATGGATAACATTTTATAAGAGTGAACTAGGATTCATATAAATCATTAAATTAGTACAAAAACTCATTAATAGAATCAGAAATCTAGGGACCTCCTTAAGATGTTAATATAATATAACCCACTAATTCACCATGTAAGTCCACATCGTCTTCCATGGAAACCCAAAGAATCAGTCTCCTGGGAAATGATAGAACCATTAAAAAAATACATAAATAGGAAAAATTATAGTTAGGGAAATAGGATAACTATAACCATTATGATCTAAGAGAGTGATGTAAAAGGGAAGGGTACTATGTATAAAAATGAGGGATACATTAACATGAAATCCAGGTCATGAAAGATCAAGAAATGATCAAAAATAAAACATAGAGGGTATGTGGTAGAAGGGAAATGCACCCTAGAGGTTCATAGGTTGAGGCCGATTGCATGGTGAGGCTTAGATGGGAGGCCTTAGTGAAAAATTATTCAAAATGATACAACATACTAAATTTTTTTTGAGGTTTCATCAATCATTTTAGTGATCCATTTGTAGACCATTCAATCGCCACTATCCAAAAATGCATAGGTCATATAGTTTCCACAATGATGTTCCAAAAACAATGTTCCATAGCCCTGAACTACTATAAAAGATTAAAATACTACAAAATTTGACCCATGTACACACTAATATCATGAGATAAATAATCCATAAAAAGATAAGCATGAAAATGAAATTTTAGGATTTCAATATCCTCCTCATTATGTCACTTTCTACCTGCAAAAAATTGCTCCACAAAAAAGCTAAAGGAAAGTTATGACAAAATAGAGGACCCAACCATCAAACAATATCTATTGACTTTATTTCAAAAAATTGAGACATGAGTATCCCAATCATAGTAAAAACTATTCAAAATGATTTAATATATCCCATACATAAAATGAAGTACATATCATTATAAATTTATTCCAAAAAAGACTTTATGAAAAATATCCCTAGTCTATCTTAAAAATAGTAAATCTAAAAAAACACCAATCAAAACATAGAAGTACTTTTGATGTCTTGAAAAAAACCAATGTATAGAAACACTAACACTTATAAAAAATATGAGTTCGCAAGAGATACAAAAAAGGAAAACACTAACCCAAACATCCAAAAGTTTAACAACCATGAAAAAGGGAAACACATGGAGTCTTGCTAGTGGTCCACAGATATATAAAATAAATCCAAAATAGTGAAACAATAGATAGTTTCAACCAATATAACGATCATTATCTAAGTAAGTGTCCCTTTAAAAGTTTCTAGAGAGAGAGACGAGATCCCTTTTGAGGTGAACCAAGAATAAAATAAAAATATATGTCATCATTATTAGTGAATATGTAAGGTAGAAAAAATTATAAAATCCAAATTACCATACCGGTATATTCTCTTGGATATTATTAATATAAAATTATTATTACATAAAGGATCTTAAATACCTCCCCCAATGATCATCATATTAAAACACTTCTTGACATATCAACCTCAGAACATTCCACCAAACCGATAGGAATGATAAAATAATAACGGGTTAGCTCAAATACTCGGTAGGGGTAACCATTGAATATATCAATCAATGATCAGACATGATCATTAGGGTATGACAATTGGATAGTGAAATAAAAAATTCAGTCATAATAAAATAAATATTTTTATTCATGAATCATGGAATAAGGATTTATGAAAATACAAGAAAAAATTAAAAATGACGAGGAATTATAAATAATCAACCATGATCCATAAGAACATATAATAATAAAATTAATGTCTAAAAATAATAATTTATAACATTGCGAACTTGTATAAAAAGTAACACATTTACTGATTATTTTAAAGAAAAGAAAATAGGTCCCCATATAAACTAATGGACACTAAATGGGGTCTATACTAACTTATGTACATTAATGATACTCTACATATCAACTTGTGGCCAAGAAACTCGGACCAAACATTATATTGTGAACATTAAATCAAGCTCAAACATAAAAAATTTATGTCATGACATATCCATATGTATCCATTTTATTGTTGGGGAATATCAATCAAGGCCCTCTAATCACATAATAATAAAAATAATTTTTTTACAAGATTATACATACATTCATTAACTCATCATATCATAGCCTATCGAATTTAATTTTGTTTTGTAATGATGCCATCATAATTGATATAATGCATGGAAAAGAATCATGTATCATAAAATCATGCATGAATCATCAACAACATAATCCTTCAATGGAATGAATGTTTATGATATCATAAGATCATATGTCCATTGTATCCTATACATCATTAATGGATAATTTGATAAATTGAAAATCCTTGAAAATATCATTTTAACCTTTATTTGTAAACGTGAGTAAAATATCCTAATCTATGGATGATATTTTTATCTAAAATATCTAATAATGATGAGAATATACATTTTTTTAATATAAACATTGAAAAATATAAATGAATCATTGATATAAATAATCATTATAGTTATTATTGTAAAATAGTTTCATTTTGAATTCTTGAATATAAAAGTTTATGTTTACACATTTGGGAAAAATATAAAAATGACATCATCTGAAAACTCTTATATAAACGAGCACATTTTCCAAAATATTTAATAAATTAAAATGTAATGTAAATAAAAATTTTAAATTATTTTTTTAAATGTATGAAAACATGAAAAGTTTTTTTCCAAGAGTATCAACATGGATAAAACATTCGGCTACCAAACGGTAAATAAGGTTACATTTTCCTTAAAAACATTTATTAGTCATTTTAAGTAGTAGGGACAAGAAATATATACTAATAAATAAAAAATACATGAATTAACAATTTATAAGAAAATATTTGGTTCTTAAATTATATTATTCACATAATTTCCCTCAAAAAAATTTACAAAGTAAACCCCCTACATAAAATGAGATTGTAACAAAAACCTCTTACATCAAGTCTCTTGTGGCTTTATATGAGGTAGAATATCCATTATAATTAATATTTATTAATTTTAAATATCCTATATAACTATATTTATTCAAAAATATATATATTCGTAACTTTTCTATAATTTACAGCTATCTTTTTATAATAGTTTCTTCATTAAAATGATCATTCAGGTAAAAACCGGTTCATTTTTTTTGTAATGATTTGGTTCGATGTTTCTAGTATTTTCACATTTATCTAGTTTTAATAATTTTAAAAAATAAAAATCATGATATATATATATAAATTTTATTCCTAATATACTTTATAATAATCACTAATATAAATTATTATGAAAGATAATTTATATCACGTAATGGAGAATGCATTTCGCACGTATGCATGAATGATGTTTCCAGTTTTCGATGGATTGAATGAAACAATGTTAATAATAATTACCCATTCCGAAATTATAATTATATGATAAATATTATTCTTTATTCATTAAATATATCCTTCTTACAATCATGAAAATAGAAAACTAAAATACAAAACACATCTCTTCGTGAAGGTGGTAGTCCACACATACGCATGGGAATCATTATTGTTTTCCAATGTATAGAAATATAGAAATGTAAGTAAGATATTATATTTTAAAAATTATATTTTAAAAATATAATATATAATCATTAGATCCCTAATAATAACAATTTATTAATGATTTTTATTTGAAAACACAATATATTTCTCTATGAGATAGTAGTATGCACGTATTTAGAAATAATGATTTTATTTCCTATATGATTGAGAAGTATAGGAATAAACATTTAAACATCAACACAATAACATACTGATAAATTTATTATACTATATTTATAATATTATTATAGATTAAATCTTTTTAGAGATTCTGTTAGAAGAAATAAATGTGAAAGTACTTGGTTAAATGTTTTACCTCTTTCTTGAGAATCCGCTTTTCGCATTGTAACATCCCGAGATTTTAAGAAATATTTTATTTGAAAATAATTTAAATTATTTGATATCTTTTTTACATGAAATTAAATACCTATATTATTTTTTATAAAAAACAAATTAGTCTTTCATTGGACATATCATTTAATTTCATCGATAACTTATGTTACACGCACAACCAAGTCTAAACAGACAATAATATACGATTAATATTAGTTATTTAAAATAATAGTTGTTATATATATATTGTAATATTTGGAATGAATATTACAAAATAAATTATTAATATATGGTATAAAAATGTTTTTGTAATTAATCTTTTAATTTAAAATTAATTATAAATTAAAATAAAAAACCAATTGAATATAAAGAAAGTGTTTCTATAAAAAAACATTTTTTATGATCACAAAAGAATTTTAATGTAATAAATTATATTAAGCACAATTATTAAATGATATTAATAAAAAGTTTATGTATTGAGTTTAATAAAATGTTTTTTAATTAATCATACATGTTTTTTAGGCATAAAGTAATAACAAATCCAATATATGAAGTAAAATGAAGCATTTTTTTAAAACGTGATTTTGGAACCTTTTATTGGAAAACCTTATTTAAAAATAGTTTTAGACTAATTTTTAAATGTTATTGTAAAAACTAAACATATTTTTTGAAATTAGTATATCAAAATTTACATTGGATTATTTTTTGTAGTTGATTCTGAGAACATTCATATTTTGAGAAATAGTGAATGACAAAGAATTTTAATTGAAATCATCTTTTCTGTATAAATTATCTATAGAGTTAAATTATATTTTAAAAAATTTTATAGTGTAATTAGATATATTTTTTATCATTTAAAATCTTTTAGAATATTTTGAAAAATTCTTAATTGAATTTATATATAAAATCTTAGCAATCATTTCAACATAATCACTTCAAAAAACCAACACTGTCTACCCATCTGTTGGATTATTTTTAAATTAATTTATGCCATATCTATGATTAGAATTTGGAAAATTGGATTCCATATTTTTAATAATCATAATTTAAAATATCTAATCATATGAACATAGTTTTTGACAAAAACTATTTGTGGATGTAATTAAAATTAATTACTGTGATTAAGGTAAAATTATGTTCACACAGTGGTTATATTATAATATTAATGGGCCAAATGACCTAGAAATAATTCCAAAATTAGTTTCCTATCCATTATTATACCATATAACCTATTATATCAAATTTTGATAATTATTTATGAACATTATATAAGGTATTACTCCAAATAGTTATTATCTTTTCATATTTAGAATAATGACACTTTCTCTCCACTATTATATGGCACTCGCGCTCCAAAATTATTCCCACCTATAATGACCATTTTCTCATAAAAACATTACCAGAATAGGATCCCAATATCCCTATTTTAATAATATTATCCTAAAGTTGTGTAGATGTAAATCAAATGTGATTCTTTGGTGTAAATGAAATGAGTAACTCAAAAAAAGTGGTTACAATAATCAAAGATCACTTTTTTTATTTAATTATCAAACCAATTAAATTAATATAAATCTATGATTCTATAAAAAATTAGAATAATAAATATAATAATATTTTTTTGTGTTTATCCCACACCTACACACACTTCAATAATGTGGGTAACGAAATAACTGTTTCTATTTACGATGATCTTCTCCCATCATGAAATGATGCCATTCCTTTTATCCTTAACCACCTCTTATAGTTTGGAAATATGATAGAAAAATTGTTTTTATAGGATATATATTGATATTTATAATGTCTTATCACTTCTTGAATTATTATATAACACATACCTTTATGCTTTACATTTTTTGGAATATGATAATATCATTTTTGGTCGTTTGGACTACCACCTCTTCAAAGCGTTTTGATATGTTCACCCATTACATGGAATGTATTAAATATGGGATAAATAAAAATATATCATATAAAATAAATATTTAATATATTCAAAAAAAAATTACTTATCTATAAATATAATATATTATATTATTATTTCAATTTCACAAGCTAAAAAAGATATAACGTCATTTGTGTACATGTGGACTACTGTCTCCTTGACGAAATGTGATCCTTCCATTTTCATCACAAAATCACAATAATGATAAATATAAGTATATATAATTAAATCATTTTTTATTTGTTATATAATTTTAATTATGGAAAGATAAACATTAATTACCTTCTTTCAATAATAATTAATAAAAAATGGAACATTACTCATGCGTACGTACGACCTACCATCTCCATGATCGTAACATTGGATAATTTTCTATTACCATAATTCATGTATGATTTTAAAATTATAATTGATATAAATATATTAAAAAATATTGTTTTTTATTAATCTATATACTATTAAATAATGAACACATAAAACATAGTTCGCCACAGAAAATCATTTTTGAAACATAAAACAAATAAAGTCAAAACACGCGATGTAAAAATAATAAATTAAATAATTATATATTTGTCTTTATTATAGGTGAATAGATGAAAAAAATGTATAATGTTCTAAATATATTAAAAAATTATAAAATCAATTTTATTTATAATAATTAAGTATGAGCACAATGAATCGGACTCAATGTAATGAATCTCTTAACTCAATATCTATTCATTATGTTAAAATTATATGTGATTATTTAAGTTATTCAAATGATATGTTTAAAATAACTGATTAAACTATTATTATTTATTTCAAATTTTATATTTTGGATTTAAAATTTCCACACATAATTATTTAATTAATTAAAACTCACTCTAATGATATGATCTTTATAAGGTCTTTTATCTCACATTTATTTTGTGAGATATATTCTATATTATCCAATTATGTTTGTTGTGTTGGGTATATAATTCACATGATTTTATTTTATGATTCATAACCATATAGGTATTGTGTTTTTCATATAATCTTGATGATATCACTTTCATGGGATTATGATGTCAATGTTACCAAATTAGTAATGGATATTTGTGACAAATTTCCTTCTATGAGACGTTTGTTATGTTATACACATGTCTTATTTTATAAGGATTATATACATTTCCATCGGCATTCAATATAATGAATATCCATACTCTCATGATATTATAAGTTTCAATTTATTTTATTTCATTTGTGGGGTTAATGATTCAAAATATTCAAAGTTGTGTGGGACCCTTTGGAATGTTTAAGGACGATTTTCCTCTCCAAAATTTTAATGCAATTTTAATTGAATTTCTACAAAACATAATAAAAATACTATTATATTGTATTTATCATCTCTTGGGGATATTTTACATTTCTTCCATACTAATTATGTCCTGGATAGATTAATATTGATTCAAAGAGAATGTTTTGGGAAACTATTTCTTTTGTATAGGTTATCCATTTTTCAAAAGGATTGTTATGGAGGCAATTTATTATACATGGGTTAATCAGGTTCAAATGAGATTATTTTAGAAAAAAAATTATTGTTCTTTTGAAAACCATGTTTTAATGAAAATTATATAGAAATGTTTTATTCTGCATTGTTTAATGTGGTATCAATTAGATTGTTATGAAACTCATTTACTTTCGATGGTTTAATTAGTTCTTAAAGAGCCTATTATGGAACCCACTTATTTTCCATGGTTTAATCGTGTCTCAATGATATTTCAAAGAAATGATTTTATTTTCCATTGGTTGATTCTGTATTAAAGATATTTCTATGTAACCCAATTAACTTCCACTGGTTTACCATGATTCAAAGAGAATTTTGTTTAACATGTTTCATTTCTACTGGTTAATCATGTTCTGAAAAGAATAATTGTTACTTCAAATAATTTATGATGAAATTAACTATCTATGTGATTTATTATTTATTTCATTCATGGAAATTATAAATGAAGTGTATGACCAGATATCACCAAGAAATCATATTATAATGTAACATGATGAGATCAGGATAATGATGGGAATCCCTATTGCAGCTTAAAATTGGGTGGTCTAGATAGTTCCAAGTGAGCTCATTATAGCTCCACAATTCATTAAGTGGTGATAATTTTTTAAGTAAGAAATTAGGTTATTCCAATTTATAAGGGTTATTAAAGGGTCAAATAAGGTTTCTATAATGTTTTAGTGATAATATTTTCCAATATAAATTTTTTTTAAAATATGCTTGATATGATTTAATAATGATCCTGATTATCTTAATTGATATCTAATAGATATTGAATATTGGATTAAGTGACTCCTTAATTTTCATTGTTTTCACAATTTATGATCTAGGTTTTGATGGGTTCATGTTCATTTATGACATTATCATGCAGTTTTATTATGTCCTCATACAATTATTAACTCTTATTATCATTAATTACATTCAAATGTTAATGCTTATGTTTACATATATTGAGAATCTGAGTGAGTCCATATTTTTTATTATTTCCCCACGATATAAATAATTATGATTACTTATTTATGCCTATAATTTATTTCAAATGGATGATGATGATATCTTACTATGAAAAGTAAAATTATTTTTAAGTTTGAGAAATTCCCTTTTAATGTCATGTGAATTGTTTTTCTAGGAGTTTTTCCTAATTATCTAACACACTAAACCTCAAAGTTAGTTATTTATTCAAGTGATCCATGAATTATTTTTTATGTTTTTATTTTTTGATTAAAAATTTTGGTCCTAATTATCAGAATCAAAGACAACAATTTAATGTTATGGATTTCAGCGTTGGATCTTTTAGTGTGGGTTCTAGGATGTTATAGTTAGTATCAAAAGGATGTTAGGATAACATTAGATATTATGATGTTTTATTGTGATGTTATCTTTAGAGTTATGGATACCTTCATAGGTATATAATATAATTTCTCAATACTTTAACACATAATATTACATTATTTTAAACATAATTAACCATCAAACAGAAACTAGGGATTGTAATGTCTAGTGTCTTTGGAAGATTAGGTTTGTGGGTTAGAATATATAACATGTAGACATAAATAGTAATAGAATAAGAATAATCATATAGAAGAATAATATATATAAAATAGATTAATATGAACAGGGAAAATTTGTAATTTGGTTGCAATATATATCATGACATAAACATGAGTCTAGGATAACTTCTAATACTATATCATATGTTTGACAGTGCCTCATAAATGATTCATGTTTACTCTCTATCCCAAGATGATGTCTCATTAGACTAAGAATTACCCAATGAAATGGGATGATATCTTGGTGAACCCATCAAAACATGTTTATGCATTTGGGTGCCACTTGATGAATCAAACCTAAGGAATAAACATATAGGTTACCCAATGAATGAAATGGGTTTCATAACCTTAAAACAAGGAATAACCAAAGAGAATATCATAATTATTTCCGTGAATGAATGGATTTAAATAATTTATGAAAATCTATAAGGGAAAATACATATTAATAATGATAAATGTTGTCCAATAGAATGGAAGACGTGTATAGATAGTATTTAAGAATATTTTTAAATGATTTTCATTAGTGATGTTTATGGGAAGATATTAAAGAAATAGTAAGGAAAAAAGGAATAATTTTGTTTTAAAACCAAAAATTTACTGAGATAGATTTTCATGTGAAAAATAATTACTTTATAAAAACACGGATAGATAAAAATAGATTGTGGATTTTACTAGAATGTGAGTAAAAAATTCTGATGTTCTCTATATTAAAGCTTGATTATTGGGAAGAATTGAAAAGGTAGCTTATAAAACTTGTATTTACCCACCAATGAAATAATAATTCATCTTCTTTAATATTTTTGGAACACACACTTAAAATTTAGGAGCATCATATAAGATTAATTATGAATTACATTGTGGTAAAGAGAGAGAAAGTGTTACCCGAAGGAAATACTGGTGATTTAGAGAGAATACCATACATTAAGTTTGAAACTGTTCTAAAAATATTCTTAATGTCTGGGATGATCAAATTATATACATTAGTCATTCAATTCATAACATATTATAAATTTATTTTAATTATTATAATTTTATTATGTTCATTTATGGCCTCTTTTGTAGAGTTTTAATATTCAATTTCATTGTTCTCGGAGCATTCATTCCATGATTAAATGACTGGTTCCCATGAGTTTAATTATGTTGCATCATTTCAAAATGATGAAAAAATTCAGAAGTGGAATTATGTATTATTGATTTACCTCTATATATTTAAATTATCCCATGTATCTTTTTTTAGATTTGAGAATTATTCATTATATAAAAATTTGATGATCAATATTAAATTATTTTGGTGAATTTTATATTATTACTAACTAATTTTGTTTCAGAATTTAATATTATGTATATATATTAGTTCCAAAACATAAAACAAGATTTTATGAAAAAATTGTAATCTATTTTCACCATAAAATAATTTTATTACAAGCCTTGGAGGATGTATTTGACATTGAAAAATCATCATCTGTGAAGGTGGTGAATCGACACATCACATAAGATGTATTAATTTTTATGAGAAATAAGAGAAGAGAAGAGATTAGATGTTGAATATACCATACCATAACAAAATTTCAATATATTTATGATACAAGACATATCATGTTACTTTGTATAGTGTATTTTGGAGATGCATAATAAAATAAAGGAAATAAAAAAAGAAAGAGGGATGATTTTACTTTTTCAGTGTCGTCTACTTGAGAACCTCATTTAGAAACATGGAAATAGTATTTTGTTGCAAACAATAATACCATAATGTTGGGAAGAATATTGGGAGAGTAATTAGGAATAATTTATTCAAGCTATAAATATTATAATGTGTGAGGAGAATAAGTGGTTAGGGGTGTTATTTATAATGGGAGGTGAGGGCGATTTGTTGATTTTATTCATTTGTTTATTATTTTTGGTTCAAAAATATCAACCATATTGATTATTGTGACTAATAATAGTTATTAGAGAATGTTTATTTGTGATAATGGATATATATAGAATCCCTGGTTTAATAATGACTTAAAAATTCAATCATTTAATTATAATGTCAAATAACATATATTATAGTATATCAGTATTCATGAAAATTCTACAGTTTTAATGAAATCAAAAAAATAAACCCCAAACACTATGTGACATATAGAATTCAAAAATGGACTCAATTTTATAAAAATAGTTTCATAAATTTGATAAATTTAATTTTTAATTAGAATCCTCATTCACAGAAAAATATCTAGTGTAATGTTATATCTGATTTTATGACACATTAAAAATTTAATTAAGGTAACATAATATTATTTTATAATAATAAAAAATATAAATATAAATATATGAATTTATTTTTCATTAGAACAATTACTTTAAATCATTATATAATGAATAAAATTGAAATTACACAATTATGTTTAAAAGAAATACCAACAATAAATTTTTCATTTTAAAACATTTATTTACATATACCATGATATAAATATTTCATATTTTAATTTATAAAATGCCTAAATATTATTTATAATTTAATTATTGAGCTTATTATTCTATTGGCTAGATTACTATTAATAGAAGCCACTTTACTGTTCTAATGGTTTAGTTCCTATTCCATAGGTATATGTCCCTTAATATTTATAAATTTTACTAATTCCATTCTTTATTTATGAAATTGATGTTGTTATTAGGATCAATATTTTATGATTGGATTTTCAAAATATAAGAAGCGAAATTAAATTGATAGAATTTTTGGGTTGTAACATTCTTCCACCTTTTGAAATTTTAGGCCAAAAATGTTTTCTATATTATATGTTGAAAATAGGTGGGGCTATGTCTCAATCATTTCTACCTCCAGTTCCCATGACTCCTCCTCATACTTATAGTTCTTACATATTACATTAATGAGGTGAGTATTCTTATTTCATAGAACATTATCACTATGGTAAAAGATCTTCTCCAGATTCTCTTCATACAAGAGAGTATTCTCCAATATTACCACCTATGGATTCAATACATGTGATGTAACATGTCTGTAATTCCTAATTAGGGGAACATTGAATTCATCATGAACTAGAGACATGGTAGGTGAATGTTCTAGTCAATAGGCCACATCTCTGACACAATCCAGACTCTTGTAGGAGGCGATGCTCCTGGGACTCAACATTACTTTCCTCCCAAATCCCATTATCCTCTAACCCAGAGATATTTGAAGGAGCACCAAATATGAAAAAGTAATATCTAGTCCCCTTCGTTGATTGTAATCAGTGAACTAATGTAGATTTTTGGATACATTGATGTGTTTCTTAATAGTTTTAAATTTTCAATCATTTCATTAATAGTTTCATTCCCTAGTAGATTATGTTCACCAGAATTATCCCATCATGCTGGTGTTCTACATATTTTATCATAAAGGTAATCATATGGATCCATTTTGATTCTTTATTGGAAACTATTGTAGTTTAAGTACCATCAAGTGGTAGATGTTGGTTCCATCCTCCATTTAATTACATAGAACATTCTCTCAATATGTCATCCAGTGTGAGAATAGTCATATAATGTTGGCCATATATTTGATGTTGATTGATCCTAATGATGTTCAGATCAATGTTTAGAGCATATTGGAAACATTTTCATGACACGGTTGTAAATATCCTATCTTAATAGGATAAAACTGATGGTTTTAATCCATGTAGCATCGCCACATCATTGATGTATATCTATTAATGACGGTTGAGTGATATTTACTCTCAAATTATAAAAACGCGTTCTATATTTGTATAATGATCCATAACAACCCATATAGATTTTTCCCTTGGATTTATTTAGAATTATAGAGACAATTTCCATAGTTAGGTTTTCCTATTTTCATTTTAGTATGGGTAGTGGATTCATAACTACCCTGTAAAATTTTATTAAATCATTCACTTGAAAAAATACCAAGAACATTGTTGTATATTTCGGGATCTTATTATTCTTATTGTTCCACAAATATTTCTCTCAAAGATCATGTTACATCATTTTCTCCCAATATGAATATAGAAGGTTGAACTATATTTTCCATTTTAAAACACTTTATTTATCTGAAGATTAGATGGTACACATAATTTTTACCCAAATATTATGATTCCTTCATCCCTAATTTTGAACACTAAGATTTTCCCATTTTGGATAACATCTATTTAGTTCATAATTTCTACATAATTTCTTTGACCTTCCATTATTTTCTCCATGAGGGTTGGTTGAACAATTATCTATGAATGTACTTAAGTTATTCATTCATTAATGATCCCATTTCTATCCCTTGAAAATATATGAAAATTGTATCATCCTAAATTATCATAATTGATAATTTTGTAGTTGCATTTATACTTAGATCATCTTCCACATTATTCTCCTTACCTAGATGGTAGTGGATGAGTACTCATAATCATCGATGAGCTTAGTACTTCTTAACTTTTTTATATTATGATTCTTCTATATGAATATATATTTTAGGTTGTTATGATCCATATATTTCTCACACTAATCCCCATGTGTATAATGTAATAAGATTTTTAATGCATGTATTATAGCTGATAACTGAAGATCATTAGTGGAATTGTTTTTATCATGAATTATCAATTTCCTTAAGGTATATTATATCACATTATCATTTTATATTAGTACACAGCTGGATCCTTTCTTGTAATAATCCTTGTATACAAAAAATTGTTCCCCACTTGGTGGAATTATGTCTATTGGTTCAGAGATTAGACACTTGTTCAACTCATTCATGTATTATTCACATTAACATGTTCAGAATGACTTTACATCCTTCCGACCTTGCTTGGTTAATGGGTTTTAAAATCAGGTGAAGTTCTAAAGAAATCATCCTTAATGCCCAAGTAGTCTAAGAAAACTATTTATCTCTATTATAGATGTTTCCTTGAGACACTCTTCAATTACCTTTATCTTGGAAGGGTCCACATATATTACTTTTCTGGTGATAACATTCCCAAAGAATGATACATATTCTATCCATAACTCACATTTATATACTTTGAATAAAGTTTCTCCATCCACAAAGTCATTAGAAAGGTATTCAAAGGAATTACATGATCATAATTGCTTTTATAGTGTATCAGAATATCATCGATGGAGAATAACACAAATTTATTGAGGTAATATTTAAAGACTATATTCAATTATTTAATGAACATTTCTAGATAAATAGTGTGTCTTAATGGAATCACTATGTACACATAGAGTCTATACCTTTTTGGAAAGTGAATATTGGTAATATCTTGTATTTTCACCTTTAATTGTGGATATCCCTACTGATGGTACACCACAGTAAAATACATATCCACATGTAGTTGATAAAATAATTCATCTATCCCTGGAAGGGGATATTTTTTATTGTGTGTTTTTTGAGTTAAAAATAATCAATTAAGAGGTCCATCGTTCCATATTTCTTCTTGATAAATAGGATTGGAACACCCCATACAAAAGAACTCTTGTATATAAAACCATTGTCCTGATTCTATTGTAACTGCATCTTTATTTCCTCTAACTCAATGGTGGAAATTATATAATGTTTCCTTTATATTAGTAGATATCTAGTAATTAGTTCAATTTAGTACACCACCTCATGGTTAGGAGGATGACCGTGAAATTCTATAGGGAAAACAACAATGTAATCCACTATGATGTAATCTCTTAAATCATGATTCTATCATTTTCTCAATAATTTAAGATAGATATGCTGGACCATGTGGAAATAATATCCATAGTTGACATGATTCCTCGGAAGGAGATTCATCCTCCTCCTTACACATTTAAATAATTTGATGGTGCCTTCGGATGTAGAGAGTGATCTTTCTTTGTTGATATTTTATGTTAGATTTATTTAACGTCATCCAATCCAAGTGACATATAGAATAAAACACTACCATATGAAGTATGAAAAGAATTGATGGGGCATTTAGTCAACAAGCCTTAATCTGGGAGAAGTAATATACTTTGGATGCAATAAATTCACATTTTTTTATTCTCATTGATAACTCAACCTCTATATATTTTGTTGGGGTTTGAATAGTTCTTCTAAAATTGCATGATATGAAAGAATGAATATAACCAGAATCAAATAGTATGATTACTTTTCATGAATGAACAATTACTGTATCTGTCAACATATTATTTTTGGGTTCCACCTCAAAAGATTTGATAGTATATGCCCTTCATTTATTGCTTACAGTTTTTTTGTTGATTTCCTCCAACAACCCTTTCCATAAGGAAATGGATCGCCTCATGCCCTGGTTCATTAAAATAGAAACGATGCACTACAGGTTGAATGTTGATTTGAACCTTCCATTCTTTCTCTACATTTGTGGGATTCATAAAATCCCTTCATAAATTATTATCTACATTATCCTCTCTTCCAAATTTTAAGTAGCTACATGTACCCCTTAATTAGTTTCTTGGATTATTTTTCCAAAACTTTTTACACATGGGATATTTTGTTTTATTTTGATCATATGATTTGTCGGTTTATCCTTCCATATAAAACTCTAATTTGTACTTTGTGTCTCTAGGGCCATAAGGCCATTGAGTCACTCTAAGCTCCACTTCAACCATAAGTGGAAAATAGAAAATATCCACATAAATTTTCCCTTTCATGAATCTCTAAGGATTTTCCAAGAACAATCTTTAGTCTACTAATGAAGCAATCCTCTTTACATTAGGTTTTCATGACAAATCCAGATGTGTTTCATCTGTACCTTCTAATTTTTCCCTCACCCACCAGAATAAAATCATTTTATTTTTTCTTAAATATAAAGAAATAAATTTATATATTATTTTATTTAGTTCCTTGAAAATACTTATTGAATAATATTTTCTTGAAATCATTCTATTCCAATGAATCAATTTCCACCATGGACAGTGTGTTTTTTTCAGTGTTCAGTGCTAATCAATATCCCTATCAAAACGATAGACTCATACTAAAACATTATCTTCTTATGAAAATTGAAGGGAAGATAATATCTTCTTGATGGAGTAAATAAACTAATCTACTATGAAGGGATGAAGAAGATACATGAAATATGGGAGTTCTTTGATGTATTAAGGAATAATACATAACATTCTCATTCACTGAAGAAGGTGGGTGTCCCACATGATTTAATTTATTATTAACAACTTGATCCTTTTTTTCTACTACTATCATGATGTATTAATCACCCTTTCTCATCAAATTTTTTATTTTAATATGGATGTTTTGACATTGCCTATCACATTGATTTTTGTAATGTGTTCAATTATTTATCACCATTACCTTATAAAAATAAATCACAATGGAAGGGGATTCAATTCTAATATATTAATAATATAAAACGAAGTATATTAACAAGAAGGATAAAGTTATATATGGAATTTATAACATAACATGTGATTCCAAAATATTTAATCCTGGTTATCTGTGGTGATTGAATTATCCCCAGGGTTCATTGTACTATTTTTCAAATCATAATCCATAAAAATAACTAAACTATCATATGATACCAAATATAATGTTCCAATCCTTTTACACATATTATTAAATGTTTTAATGAATAATTAATCATCCAATACAAACTAAGGATCCTAAACTATAATATATCTATAAGATTAGGTTTTTAAAACTGAAAACATAGAATTAGAATTAATATTATTTATAATAATCATCCATAATGACATCATAAATTCTTTTGATCTCTTAAATTATAATAGGAAGTCATGGGGAATAAATATATTATTGGATTTGATAAAAAAAAGTGAAGGGATACACATATAAATAAATATTAACACATGGGTTAGAAGGTGTATCATTAATGAAAGAAAAAGGAATTAAACATGAATAATCATATAGAGTTATAACATATAGAATATCGGAACATGTGATCATGGAATCATTGGAATATGTCATCAAAAAATAGCATGAATTAAATATAAATGAATAATAACTCCCAATATTATATCACAAACTGGAAAAAGTCCCATAAAATTAATTAGGTTTACTCCCTACCCCAATTGGACATCTCATGAGACTAATCATTAACCAATGGTATGGATAGCTATCTAGGTTTACACATAAAAACATATCTGAGAACATGTGTTCCACATGAATAGTCAAATATCAAGAATAAAAATAAGTATCACCCATGGAAATAAATTGGTTTTATAACAATGTTACTAATAATAATCAAAGGTATTATCTTTATGGTGTCTTTGAAATAATGGATTTAAATAATAAATATATTTCTATAAGGGAAAATAAGAGTAAACCATGATAATTTATTTCCAAATTAACTACATAAGTGTAAAAATAGTGTTCAATATTCTATAGAAATGATTGAATTCAGTTTGTTTTATGGAAAAATATTAGAGAATCCAAAAAAAGAAAAAAAGAAATAATTTTAATATCATATTAGAAATTAAATTTAATAGATTTTGATTATAACAATAGTAAATTAATAAAAAATATTGGTGTATTAAAAAATATTTTGGAGTGTACATGAAAATGAGATAGACGTTGGGAATTTCCCTTTAATGAGGTCTGCTTATCGGGATGAATTGAAAAGGGAACCCTTTAAATTATGTATTTCTCCACCAATAAAATAATAATTGAGATTGATACATATATATATGGAATATACACAAATAATTTAGAATTATTAAATAAAAACAAATAGGAATTAAATTTATGTAAAGGGAGATAAACTAAAACCTTATGGAAAAAATGGGGGTTTATAGAGAATCAACAACATTATGTCTTAAAAGGTTCTTCCCTTGTACATAATTTCCAAGATAATAAAATCAGATCCAATAATTAATTAATTCAAAACCTCTTATACATGTCGTTTATTTATAATTTCTTTATAAAGTATATTTATGTAATATTTGGATGATTTATAAGATTGAAATTTGTCATTACTATAGCATTTGGATCATTATTTTATGATTTGTTCCCTTTATTTTAACTTTTATAGTTCTTATCAAATGGAAGAGAAAAATCCTAAAGTGTAATTATATGTAATTTTTTGACCCCTTAAATTTTAAATAGTCCCATATATTATGCATTCATATATGATAATGATTAATTTGATAAAACGTTTTTGCTGAATGTTAGTTTATTTTGGTGATTTTTTAATTATCACAAACTACTTTAGTGTATTATTTAATATTATGTACATATATTATTAATATAAAAAATTTAATACACATATTATTATCTATTTTATGTTTAGAAATTGTTGTATGACTATACTAAAATGTGGTAATAGAAAATTAACAATTATCATCTAAGAAGGTGGTGAATCGATACATCCCAGATGAGGATTTGGTTTATTAAAAAAAATAGGAAGATAAGATATTAGATTATGGTTATACATTAGTCATAATATAATTCTAGTTTATTTAAGATTATATAGTTATCATGTTAATTAGGAAAGAGAATTTTATGGATGGATAATAAAAGAATGAAAATTAAAAGAGAAAGAGGGACAGTTTTTCCACTTTAGTGTTGTCTCCTTGAGAACCTCTAGAATGTTAATAGAAATGGTCATTTAGTGATACTAGAAGGGCCAAAATTGGGGAATTGTATTGGGAGAGTAATTATACATAATATTATCAATCTAAAATTCTTAAAAGTATTGATTATAAGAGGACATGATAGGTGTTTTTTTAATACGTTATTCATTTGTTTATTATTTTTGCTCAAGAATTTCAATAGTATTAACTCATGGGACTAATTATAGTAACTAGAGAATTTTATTTCGATATAATGGCCAACTATATCATCTATCACCCAACAATGACTCATAATTCATTTATTTAATTATAATGTTAAATACCATAAATTATTATATTTCATTAGTCCCCCAAAAAATTAACTATTTTTGAAAAATCCAAAAATTTCACCCAAAATGTTTTTACATGTATATTAAAAAATGAACTGAATTTTATGAAACTAATTATATAAATATGGGATATTAAATTTTTAATCAAAATAATCATTTATTTGAAAAAAAAATTATAATATTATAACAGACGTTATGAAACTTTCAAAAATTAATAATGGTCTCAAAAATATATATTGAATCCTAAGAAATATTATATTAATTTATAGAACAATTTTTGGAAAAGTAAATATTATTTCAATTCATTATATTAATTATAAAATTTTAAATAATAATTTGTCCTTTTAAAAAATATGAACACATAATTAGTCATTTTTAAAACATTTATTTAATAATATCATGATATAAATATATGTTATTTTCTTATATAACATGCCTAATTTTTATTTATAATTTTATAGGTGAGGTTACTACTATATTTTTCATATTACTATTCTGATTTGTCACACTACTATTCAAATGGTCAAGTTACTATCACATAATATAGATTCCTTAATTTTTTATACATAATACTTATTCTATTCTTGATTTATGGAAATACTATTTTTATTGTTAATTGTGATATAATTGTTTTATAAATAAGACTAGAAATTATAATGATAGTGATTTGATTGGTACATATCTAAATAAGCATAATAATAATTTCAAAATATTGGAATCCCCATTGAGGATTAATGTGATGAGATCACAAAGTTCTTTTTGGAGATGTTTGTATTGGATGAGGTATTTTTAACCCCTATGATCAAAATGACGTGCTTTAGAAAGAATAAGTTTTCATGTTTAATGAGAAAAATGACACCCAGTAAGCTCAATAAAAACTCGTCTCATCTAGCTTTGCGAAGGGACTTTAAACCATGCCCAATTAACAATAAGGGTTTCACACATACCACATGTCTACGTGATATACTATTTAGTAAAACATTCTAACATTTTAATATTATTTTTATTTCGTAATCCTATGGGATTTTATTTGATTAATAATGTTTGATTTATCTTGGAAGGATATATAATCAAATCCTTCTCATTGTTGGGTTTTGAACATTGTAAGGAAATGTTCAAAGAGTTTTAATGATATTAATTTATGGAATAATTTTTTTGATCATTTGGTATGAATAATGAATTTTTAATAATATGGTATAATCTTCTATATTATTCATTTTTTTTATTTTCATTCCATGTTATATCAAATTTGGTTTTGGTTAATGTCAAAAGATAGGTTGAATAGCTTGAATACCCATTTCATGGCTATGTGGTCATTAAATGTTGAATTTAATTATTCAATAATTTAAAATTCATCGTTAGTAATCATCATTTAGAGAAAATGATTATATTTATGTGAAAATTTATTAAATTATGAAATTAAACTAATCATGTAAGTATTTTTCATTTTTCTTTTTCAATTGATCTGTATGGAGAGATATTTTTATTACTCTATGAAAAGAATCCTGAAAAAATATTGTTATCCCAGTAACTTCAGTTCTGATGAGATAATGATCTTTTAATCATCGCATATTTTTATTTTTGAGCCTCTTAAATTTCTATCTATCATTCACTAGTTTATGATCAATAAACTAAATCAAACTCTATAATTATTCACGCATTCCCTCCATTCTCACCTATGATCCCCAATATAGAATCTGATTTATTTGAAACTTCTAGTGACCATTATCTTTCCAACGTTACATTTTTAAGTGGATATGTTGTTAATACGTTTTACGATGTGGGTTTTGAAAATGTAATTCTAGATATGTCGAACCGTTGACAACCACAATTAATTTAAAAGACTAAAGAGATTTTATATATTGTAGGATAAAATTTTTATATATTTAAATAAATACATAATTAAATTTTAATTTAAATTCTTTGATTTTTTTTGTTACATACAATTAATAGTTTATCTTTCACTGTAGGTTAAACCATCTTTATCTTTTTTTCACATAACTTTCATTTTCGTTGATAACATTTGTTACATGCAAAGATGATTCTTACTATAGAACAATATACTAATAATATTATTTTTGAAACATAATATTTATCACCTATCCATTTGAAAGAAAGGAATGAACGTAATTATCTAGATGATTAAAATATGGTTAACACATATTTATATAATGAATCTTTTGGGGACCAATTTATTTGAAATGAATATAAAATCCAATTGATTATAAATAATGTGTTTCTATAAAAATTTATTATTATGTCCATAAATGAGTTTTATCTTAGTAAATTAAATTTATCACTATTAGTGAATTATATTAATAATATTTATATTTTATATATTTAATATTATTTTTTAAAATTCATCTAATATGTTTTATAGGAATAATATATGAATATGTCCAATTATATTCATAAAAAAGATGAATTTATTTATCTAAAAGGCATTTTTACCTCCTTTTAATCGCAGACATCCCTTAAAACTATTGTATGACCAATTTTAAAAGAATTTATTTTCCAAATTTTTTTTAAAAAAAGTAATATAAAATTTTTTTGATGGTGAATTTTTTTATTTTTGTGATAAATTACATATTCTAACAAATAGTGAATGGCATCAAATTTTAATTGAAAACTTATATTTATTCAATATAATTTATTTTGAAAAATTATATTATTAATTGGTTTTAATGTATAATTACATAAATTTTATGTCATTTAAAAAATAATATTTTTATAATCAACATGACATTAAATTTAGATTTAAAAACTTATTAAATGTTTGATTATATTCACATCAAAAACCAACATTGTAATGTCTTTTGCATGATAAATTTTAAAATATTTTCTAAAAAATATTTGATTGAAATTTGAAAAATATATTCCAAATATGGAATAATAATAATTTTTAATGTATAATAATTTGAAGATATTTTTGTACCTAAAATATTTGTGATGGTACTTTAAATTAACTATTGTGGTTATAAAAAATGAGTTTACTTAAGGGTTGAATTTTAATATTAAGGGGAACAATTGCCTAGAAACATGTCAAAAACAAATTATCTAGAAATTATTCGACCCTAACTTATCTTGTATTGAATATTTATCATTATTGGTTGAGAAAGATTTAAGGAAGACCCCCAAAGAGTCTTTACCTTTTTATATTTATACGAGTTCCACTCCCCCACAATTATAGGATGACACTCACCTACCCACTTATTCAGACCAATTAATCACTTTACCCATTCAAAACATAGAGTAATTAATGTCACAAAATATATAATCTCATCCTATAAGCCTCAGTTTTGGAAAAAATAAATCCATTGATGTTCTTTGCGGTAAATTAAAAGGAGTTACTTGAAAAAGTGGTAACATTCTTCAATGATTCGTTTTTTATTTATTTTTCATACCACTCCAATTATTTTTATTAAATGATTATATAATAATATAATTATATTAAAAATAATAATGTTTTTTATTACATGTTTGACTTACACCTATACTACACCCATCAACTAGGATAGAAAATCACCATTCATGGGTTTGTTAAACTACTACCTCAAGAAACGATATCGTTCGGTTTTCATTTAATGCTTGGTTTGGTTTGGAAAGATGATTTAAAAAAAATTTTTATGTGATATATATATTTATATGATATTTATAATTCCTTAATACATTTTTTTGTTATTATGTAACACATACCTTCATGATTTATATTTTTTTGGAATACGATAACATTGTTTTGTGGGCATATGGTCTACCACCTCCTCAAAGTGATGTGTCATGTTCAACCTTAAAATATAATTTTTTATGTATGCTTATAATAAATAAATATGGAATAATAAAATATTTATTATATTAGTTTAATAATTATGTATATGTACATATAATATATTATTTTTTTCATTCCATTTCATGCATTGAAAGGTGATAATGTCGTTCTTCGATGTGTAGACTATTGCCTTCTCAAAGCGATGTGATTATTCCATTTTCATCACCCCCTCACAATAATGATATATATAAGTATATATAATTCTATAATATGATATTTATGATATAATTTCCATTGTATAATGATATAAATTACTTACATTATTTCCATAAAGATCAATGAAAAATAGTTGTGTTACTCATTCGTACGTGCAGCCTACTGTCTCCATGATCGTAATGTATGTTATTTTTTATAATAATATTTCATAGATTATTTAAATGGTATAATTTATATAAAAATTTTATAATGATTTCATGTTTATTAATTTTTATATTTTTAAATAATGAACTCATTGACCATAATCGACTTATCAAATTTGTTTTTTGATAGATATACTGAATATGGTCAAAATACCGGATATAAGATAAATGAATTATGTAATTGTGTATATATTGTTCATAACAGAAATAAAAGTAATAATAATCTTGAAAATTTTATCAGGAAAGTAAATTAATTAATATAATCTTATTATTCAAGAAGATATATAAAAATAATGTTGGATCTAACTCAATGTAACTAATTTCTTAACCAAGATTCCATTTATTAGGTTAAACTTCTATGTCATTGATTGCTCATTCCAAGAATATGTGTGAAAGGATAAATTATTATATAATTTTATATTTACTCTATTATTTTATGTAATTAAAATTTTTACACATAAATATTTCATTTACTTATTCTCACTCCAATGATACGATCTTTGTAATAATTTTTCTCATTTAGTATTTATTTGAGTGTCCTATATTCCATATTAACCACTTAGTTTTGTTGTGGGTTTTATATATTTCCCATGAATTAATTTTTTATTCTTATAATTAAATTTAAATGGTTTCAAATATCCTTTTATTTGTCTCACATTCATGGGGTTTATTGTTTCAATGTTACCAAAGAGATAATATTTTTTCCCAATTTTTCTTTTTTGATGTTTTCCTGTTAAAAAAATATCTTATTTTTAAGGTATATATACCGATCCATTGAAAATTAATATCAAGAATAATTTAATTCAAATGTTATTCTAATTTTCATTTATTTTTATTCCATCCATGTTGTTATTGATTAAAATGTTTCAATTTGGTATGGGATGCTATGGAATGTTTGATGATTATTTTCCTCATGAATGTTTTAATGATATCTTAATCATATTTACATTAAAAAATAAACAAATCATGATATTACATATCCTAATCATGAAAAATATTGAGTTTATACTATCATCATTCATTTACGAATTGATTTAGATTATTTCCAAAATATTATTTTTGGAACTCGTTTCTTTTCCACGGGATAACCATGTTTTAGGGGATTATTATGGATCCCATTTTTCCATGGGTTAATCTTTTTTCAATGATATATTAATATAACCAGATTCATTTAATTTGGATAACCATGTTTTAATGAGTTGTTTTTGAACATGTTTCTTCTCCATGGGTTAATCATGTTTCAATAGGATTGTTATAAATCTCGTTTCTTTTCCATTGGTTAATTATCTATTAAGGATATTTTTATAGAACCCAGTTATTTTAAAAGGTTTATTCTTGTTTAACATATAATTTGAAGAAAAAAAAATTTCTTCTATAGTTTTATTATTTCTTAAAGATATCTTTATGTTACTCTCATCATTTACACCAGTTAACCATGTTTTATTGAGATTGATGTAGAATTCATTTCCCTTCCATAGGTTAATCACATATACAAAAGAGTAATGGTTGTTTCATTGAGTGGTTATGAATTGAATTATATGTGATATTTTTTTATTTATTAACGTATTAGTCATTATAAATGATAAGTGAAACCAGATAGCACTAGAAAACCCATTATAGCTTAGCATTGGGTGGCCCAGATAGCAATAGGATAACCCATTACAACCTTACACGGGGTGGCCCAGATAGCATTGGGCGAGCCTGTTATATTTCTAAAATTCATTGGGTAATGATAATTTGGGATATTGGTTATATATTTATTGAAATTTTATGGTTTCTTGAAGAGTTATTTATGGGTTATTTAAGGGTTAAATGAGATGGAATTCCATGATACCAATATGTATTCCTTATGTTTGCTATGAGTATATAATGATTAAAATGAATAATATTTTTATCACATGGAATTTTATTATTGAGTATAATGACTTTCATTTTCCATGAGTTCAAATTTTATGATACAAGTATTTATGATTTTTATTTATTTTATGACTCACTCATTCACTTTTATTATGTCAACATTCACTTATGAACTCTTATTCTCATTGACGACATTTAATTGTTGATGATTATGTTTACCCTTATATAGCATGTAATATCACCCTTATTATGTTTAATTTTTCCCATGTTTTAATGAATTGTGATTAATGAGTTATCTCTTGATTGATTTTACATATATGATGTTGATGTCATAATTTAAAAAATATAAGATAGGATACTTGTGAGAAATTTTCATTTAATGTCTCTGGAATATTTTATATTTGTGGTTGTCCAAATTAACTAAAACAATAAACCGAAATGGATCTATAGTATGAAAGCGATATAGCTTTCTATTTTTACTTTTTATGGTTCATATTAAAAAATTTTGTCACAATTATGGACATCATTTATGGGATTGTAATTTTGGGGATTTTGGCACATAATCTAGGAGTACATGTTTTGGGCTGTTATAGGTTTACACCTAATGCCTTGAAATGATTTTTTTTTTGAAAAAATATCTACCTCTAAAATTTGTAGAGGTATTATTGAAAGGTAATATTGTATGTAATTTTCAAGATATACGGTTCTTGAATTGCGAGGAAGTGGGAGAGATTGTATCCTTTTATAAAGTAGGGAGAGGACAAACTTGGAATTTTTCAATTGATTAAAATATATTGATGTATTAGTCATATAAAGTGGTTCCAAAAATTAAAATAATATATAAATTATATGTACAAATTACATTTAATAAATAATAGTAATTATTTTTTTTGGTGAAATTTGAAAACTTATATGTTATGTTAAAGCCATATCCCAATAAACCCATTTTAACAATAACCATGTTATCAAATATTTCACTTTTTTAAATATTAATTATAAATACTTATTAATATTACATTATTTAATAATATTAATTATGATTATTTAAAATATAGAATCAATATTACAATATTTATTTACTATAAGATATAGAAATCCAATTTAAAAACATTACCAAAATGTATAAAAAAATTATTTTTTACGATTTCATTTACCCTACTTAATTATTTTGTAAAATCAATTTCGCAGTTTCCAAAAAAATTTATTGAATTTATATTATATATTTTTCTTCAAATTAATTTATTAATAGTTATTAATTTAATTTATTTAAACAAAAACACATTTGACATATGGAATTAGTTTATTTGGAAAAACAACATTCTACTATATTCACATATAATTCTATTATTCTATAACCAATTGATTTCCAATGAATTCATTATATATAAATATAAAAAAATATTTTTTATAATTTTGTTTTCCGTATTAATTACTAGGAATTTTATAGCTTAGAAAATAAATATTATATTAATTAATAATCATTTAATTATTATATCATGGTGCATTTAATAATGGCGTTCCATACAATTATAACTATCAAATAAGATAAATTTAATAAAAGATAATTATATAAAAAATATTGGTGTTCTAAATTCTACCAATTTTATAGAAAGGTATCTCATATAGTTCCATCACTCTAATATAACCAAATAAGGATACTTCTTTCTCATCACATCATCGAGTTACACATATATTCTTTAAATTTATTGTTTTTACACAAAACATCGACCAAGATACAGTTCCTATTTCAAAAACATTTCTCTCATCAATCTAGAATATAAATATTCTTTTCTTCATATGAGACGTCCTTCTATAGTTTTATATCCTCTGAGTTTAGTTAATTTGATGTATTAGGTATATTATTCATTAGGAGAGATATATGGAACACATTGTGAACATGTGTTAAATTCGGTGGAATGATTAAATAAAAATCAACCATTTTGATATGATCAAAAAATTTTACGGACCTATAATATCTAGGTCTAAAATTTTCCTTGATTCAGAATATCATACCCTTATTCCAAGGATATATTCATTACAATACTTTCTCACAAATTTAGAATTCCTAATCATGTATCTAATTGTCAGTATAAATATTATGTTTACTATGAGCTATCCAGGCATGATTTTTAATGGATCTATCCTTATCAAGAATTTAAATACCTCTCTCAATTCCAAAAATATTTAATTATCAATAAACATCCTAACACATCATTTTTCTACACATTCTTCCATATATAACTTTATTAGGAGCCATTTTAATGTACGAGTGAAGACTTTTGTTGTTTGAAAAATGAACCATAGAAATAGATTTATCCTAAACACAATTAAAAACCCTAAAGAATAATCTTATACAATTTTTATGGGTATGAATAGTATTCTCTGACAGACCATTTGTATGGGGATGAAATGTAGTACTAAAACTCATGTATGTATCCAGAGTTTGCTGGAGACTTCTCTAAACCATTGAGGTAAACTTAAGAACATGATCAAATACAATATAATTTTACACTCTATGATACATTTTCAACTACATTTTCATATCATATAAATATAATTAAAAGATAAATTTTATAAAATTGAAATAAAAAGTTTCCATTTCATATCTTGATCGGCTTCATCCTGAATAAAATTATAACGATTAATAGTTTTGGGGTGGCTTTCAATGAAATTCAGGGTAGTGATTTCCAATTTCCATTCTTGTATTGTTAATGTTTATAAAATCCCATTATAATTTTGTTTCTCTAAGAAAAACTTTCCACATTCCAATTATCAATATACATACTCTAGAATATCAATATTCATCTTATACCATAGGAAATACTCTTTTATAACTCATTATATCTTCATTCATCTAGAATAAATAAAGAATGATAAACTATAGGTCTAATAAAAAAAACTTATTCTCCAAATATGTAATTTATGTGAGATATAATATATTCCTGAACCTTATTATTCATTCACAGTCACTGTTGAACTCGGAAACCATTATCCCTAGCATATTTTGTTTATATCCGACTAATGTTATTTAATAATAATCACATGGATTGATAGTTATACATTCATATGGGAAAGATATGATCTATACCCTTTCTTCTAGAATTCATGAAATATCATCTCTAAATCCACATATATTGGATTTATTTCAGTCCTCATCATAGTTATACTATCTTGGTCATTCAAAATCAAACCATCACACTAATATTTCACCTTCAAAGGGTGATAGTGTGTTTGAGCTGACTCTATGTATAATTAATTCAATGAATCCATTCTAGAATATATTCAAATATCTCTTGTAGAATCTATAATTGATGTAATTAAGATAAATATACATATTCAACAATTACTATAATTGTAAGTCCTCAAATTTTTAATGAAAAAATGGCAGCTCCACTAAATCATTAGTCATGTAATTTTTCTCATAACCATTTAGTTGGAATGTGGAATAATCTTTAATTATATCACTATGTTTGAGGATTCATCTATGTATATGATGCTTTATGTTTTTATAAAATATTATTTTTGAAAAACAAATTAATTTCTTTTAAAGAATGTATTATATGAAACACTAAGTTGTGATAAACTCTAATATATTATTAAAAATATTATTTTATCAATATGAGTGTTATAACATAGTAATTCTATTTTTTATATTGAATAATATATCCTAATTTTGAAAATTACATATTAAGTATTTATATTAATAATATATATTGAGTAATATGTCCTAACAATTTTGATGTCTTTATATGTATTTAAAATACATTTTTCTCAAAAATTTATTTTATTCTTTTTGTGAACAATTTTTAAAATAATTTTACCAGATTTTATGAAATTTATTTTAAAAAATTACCATCATTTTTGAAATCAACATTTCAAAATTGTATTAGAGTAAATTTTTTGGAATTTTCATAAAAGATTAATTATTCTATGATTAGGGAAAATGTCGATTTTTATTGAAACATCCATTTCATTTAAGGAGGTTACATAGTTATGTATGGTTTTAAAAAATAGAATAAAAATAAGTTCACTTATATTATCAATAATAAAATTTAGGTTACATGAAGAAATTTTATATTGAATTCTAATATTAAAACATTCAATATGTATAAATACATTTTATTTTAACAATATTCTATTTTTCACATCTACTAGTTTAATTTTATATTAAATTCATATACTTTTGTGAATTGATTTTTTTATAATTTATTCCATTTTTTGAATTAGATTAATTAATATTATATAATAAGTCTAACTTAAATATCAATCATAATGAGTTGTAAACATAGAATAAATTAATTATCACAGTTATTGTTAAATTGTGTTTATCGGGGGTCAAAATAAACCGAAAATAGGTAATATTATCTCTAAAGATGACCAATTCCTATTTAATGGAAATATTAAGATATTATCTCAATTATAGAATTATATTTATCAATTTTTTAGCCTATTATTCCATGTAAATAATCGATATATCATTACATTGTAAAAATTTCTTAGTGTCTTTTCCCCCACGTATAAATGGACACCCGCTATCCTATAATATACACACTTCCAATGCCTTTTGTTTCAGAAAATACCATTAAAAATTCATTCCTTATTTCACTAAATATTTCAATGAGGAATTGTTCTAATTCTAAAACCCACTTATGAAGGATTATGCTTCTAACCTAAGGAGTTTGTTTGAAGAACATATGTAATCCTTAAGAGAGAATGTTTATGTTATTTATTCTTAGAACTCATTAAAATAAATTAAAAAATATGATGATAAAATGAAATAAATAAGAAACATATACCGATGTATTATTGTTTTAATTTAATAAACTATTTCTTTCTATGCTTTAATCGAATGGGTATTGAAACTATTGATCTTGTGTATAGTTACTTATCACCTCCCAAACTGATGTAATTCAGTTTCCATCACCACCTCTTAATGGTGGATAAATTGATTAATTAAATGTATATATATATGGTATTTATTAAATATTTTTACTAATCGGTCATAATATCATTTCTACATTTTACATTTCAAACTGTTAAAAAATAGTAACATCATTTGTGTGTATATGTGAATTACCACCTCCATGAAGCGATGTGATATATTTTTCATGTTATTTTCACATTTACGTTAATAAAAATGTATTTAATGATTATATAGGAATATATGACATAAAAATTAATATTTAAAACTTAATTAATATGTTACTTTATTCCATTCCATCTGTGAGAAGTTATAAAAACATTCTTGCATTTATTCGACCTACTATCTCCATGAGTGGTATAATTCATTTTTCTAACTATATATTTTAGGGATGAGTATAAATATGAATATAATGAATTTATATTTTATTTATATCATTATTATAGTTTTTTTAGATGATGAAACTATTTTCACTTTATAAGGACCAAAACTACCAAGAAAAAATTTACATGAAAAATGAACCATTTATCACCCAAAATAATGATATTAATAAAGAATTTTAAGTAAATATGCAGCAAAAGGATAAAATTAAATCATATATGTTATGATATAAATGAATATTTTTATTTAATATATATCAAATAAACCTGTATATATTATATATGATATTTTAATGTGTTCAAAGGATGTTGATACATAAGGAAATGGATATCTTGGCCCACTTCTATATTTGGGACAGTTATGCCGAACTCACCACCATTTTGATTAGTATAGTGTATATACATCCAATTTGACCTTTGATGACTTCAAATGATTTATTTTCTTGATATTTAATGTTTCAATTGTTTTTAATCATCCACGGGGATAACGATTCAACGATTACAATAGTTATAAGGGATTTTATTTCATTTATATTTCCATGGGACACATACCATATTCACCACTTTTTTCATATTTGTGGGGTATATAATTCCCATTAATTTATTTTATAATTATTACTATGAAAATTATTTTATATTCATATGAAAATAGGTTTATTTATTTCATGGAGCTTACAATTGAAATTTTTTTAATGTTGTAAGTGATTACTTTAATATATCATTATTTATTAGTATTTTTTATAATTACTGTTATTATGATGAAAAAATATGATAATTATCTCGAGGATAAAATTTATTTTCTTATCCTATCGTTATTTCTGGAAAATTAATTTTTTTAATTCATTTTACTCTATTTAAGAACATAGAACTCTATATGAATGTTTATTTAATGAAAACAGACTTTATTTATTTTGTTAGTGGAAAATCGTTTTTATTTCAAATCCATGAATTAAATGAATGTTTTAAGGAATGTTTTTAATATTTTAAAATTATATTTCATTTTATTTGTACACATTCGTTTAATTATATTAAATTGATTGAAATGATACTTTTGTGGTTTTTTAAATGTTGTTATTTTAAATTTATAATAAATATTTGAAAGGAATCTATGTTAAATTGTATGTGAAAATAATTTTATTTTCACCTATCTTGAGATCTAAATGATTTTAATCCTCCATTTACATATATATAAGATTAATTTAAAAAAATTACTTCATAACTTTATATATTTTGGATATTTTTTTAATGTGGAATGTAAATTTACCCCCCAAAATTATCCAGGTGATCTTTAAAAAAACCTTTTCCCACTAAGATAACAATATTTTATGATACATACCATATAATAGGGATGTTATTAAATTATATAATTCTTATTATTTCACTAGATGGTTTAATATTTTAATGAAATGATTTTTATGAAAATCATTCATCCTTCGTGGGTTATTCTTTGAAGAATATCTGAAATGATTATAAAATCAATTTCTTCTCCATAGTTATTCTATGATTAAGTTTTTATTAGACCTATTTTCTTTTTATGTTTTATGATATTATGAATTATTTTTTGATCATGAGGAACACATATGTATGATATTATTTATGTAATGGGTTAGACCAATATCTGTCTCCAATGCATTGGATAAATATGGATATCTCATTAGATAAAATTCACTGGAATGGGGAGTAGACCCAACTAAATAAAAAACACTATCAACTATGAGAATATAGTGATTGAACCATTAAAAATAAAATGCTTTGTATAAGAAACCCAATTCACTATTATACCCTTGTAAATGATACAATTTGAATAAGAATGCGATATCATATGCATCTTTGTAAGCCAACATTCTATATTTATCCAAATGTTATGATCTCATGAATCATATTCTTCGATACCTTGATTATTAATTTCTTATAGACTGCTCTAATTTATTCCATGAAAAAAAAATTATGATCTACATTATATAGGATGTGGTCATTAAATTTTATACCCATGTTCTCATACCATTATTCAAATGTTATGCATATATGAAAATTGATATCTCCCTTTTTTAACATTAATAAGATTGCATGCTCACCCATTCATAGGATTCCTTGCAAAATGTTTTTAACAAAGGTATTAATTATGATATTTCTTTTAAGGGTTCTAGTTATGTTTAATTTAGTGGGAGATTATGTAGTTTACTTATGAAACAATATTTATGTATCTATATTTCCAAGGACACTAATCTGTTAAGGTCCAGATACTGGTTTTTGAAAAATGAACTTATTATTAATATATTAAAATTTAATATATAAATATATATATATATATATTTATAATGTTTTAGTCGCAATATTTGGTATCATAAGGCAATTTTAATTAACCATTGTAACCTGGATAAGAAACCATAATTGATAACTGCTTGTCTAAGTATAAGGATAAGCTGAAGATTAGGAAAATATCATTGAATTGTGTTGAATGAATGATTAAGTGGTCTCCATGAAATTAAATCCATGTATGGATATTATATTTGAATGTAGATTGGGTGTAATTTTACATAGGATTATTATCCCCAAAAGGTAACATTAAGATTTGTCTCAATCGACACATGGTGTATAACAATTGGCCTTATTTCCCACAAGTTTGGAGACTCCTAAGAGATATTTTTTAATAATTCTAAAAACCTTTATGAACCCTCTGGATAGATTTCAATATATGATGATCATTTTTAAACATAAGGATTCATAAAATGTAAATAAAGTGTCGGGATTAATACATATTATAAATTATTTTTCATGATTATGTAATTTATTTATAGTATTTTCATTTCCCACATAATTATTTTTAGTTTCAATCAATGACTAGAACCAGAATGAACTATGTTTAAACTGACCATGATTGAAAATGTGATGATGACAAAAAATGATATTACTATTGTAGTGAAATATATTGTGATTTTACCGAATAATTTATCACAATATATTATTAACATCATAAAATTTTACTAACTATTGGAATCAACAATAAAGGGAAGGATAGTCAATGTGGGGGATGGGATCTCTCTAAGCGCTATCCAACGGGCAACTGGAAACCCTAAAATTATTTACTGATTCTCCTTGAGAATCACTGATGGCCAACGTTGATCTGGCGTGAGAACTCATCCCTCCTGCTCTTGCATCTTATGATCCCAGTTCTTCAAAAATCGAAGAGGGAAATCTTGAAGTCCCCCTTCGTACCTTACCTATCTCCTTCTGCGATGCGTTGCAAGGAATTGATATTAGTAGGTTGAAGGATTGAAAACAGCCTCTCTTCATAAAGCTTGAATATGGTGGTACCATGGTTGATGCAGATCCGGAAGCCTTGAAGCAAAGAGAGAAGCTGTGAAAATACTCAGTTCTTGGCCAAGTTTCATACAACACAGGTGACCGGCCCTGGCCTCTATTGGATCTAAAGAACAAGATTACTAACGGCTAGGGATCGTCAAAATAGAAGATGATTCCCATAGGTAAGGGCTATTATAATATACTCTTTAGCTCTCAAGGTGAGATTGATCTTGTATGGAAACTCGGGAACTTGCAGCTTAAACTAGGCTTTCTTAGATTTTTGGATTGGGATGCTGCATTTAACCCATACACACACAAAAACTATATGGAACATGTTTGGGTTAGAATTCATGGACTCAATTGGTTCTATTATCATCCGAAGATACTTAATGACATTTATTTTAGCATAAGGACCCCCAATAAAATTGATAACAGGGCATTGATTGGAGATCTTGGCCTATATGCTAAAATAATGGTTGAGTTTAATCTAGCCAGAGAAATCCCATCTAACATAGGATTCAATGCTCCTGATTATAGAATCTATCTTATAATTGAATATGTAAAAAACCACCCTTTTGTGAGGTGTGCTAAATTTATTGGGCACAACCTCTCCAATTGTAGGGTGGTTAGGAAACAAATGGATCCCCCAATCACTAATGATTGGAAAGAAGTAAAACATGGTAAAAAGGGGTTGAAAATTAAAGACAAACCGGATCTCCAAAAAAACAAGATATTTGGGTTAAAAAATCCAATGTCTTTACATCCCTAGAAGGTAAATCTTGGGGATATTTGGTTGAGGAAGAAGAGGCTCTTCAAAATAATGATAACATTGTCACTACCATAGAAAAAATAGTGGCTGAAGGTAATGGAAATAATCTAGAAAGGAGAAATCCTTCCACTACTTCTAATCCAGCAAATATTGCTTCTACCTCTGGTATATAAACTTCTAATGATCATGTTTATAGGGACTTGGAGAAATCTACCTCGGTTCCTATGGATCTGAATGGTACCTCTGATGCTTCTAATAAGACACAAGGTGATATGGAAAAAACATCAGAACCAGGTATTTTTGTGCAACCCATATCTGCTGATAAAATTATTACTCATGTTCCTAAAATTGTTTTTCTGGTCACTCATGCCGCTAATGTTGACACTACTGCTACTAATATTGCAAACAACATTTCACACACCCCTGTTTCTGTGTTTGTTTCACACTCTGAGTCTACCCAAACTACTGATATCTGTCCTATTAACAAGGTGGTGTTCATCCCTCCTGTTGGCAAATAGAATTCTGATTTTTTACAGCATCATTCAGCAAATTATATTCCCACATATGCTGAAAAAGTTATTATTTCTATTTCTGAAATTGCTACACATGCTGCTAAGGTTAACACTGCTGCTACTTTTATTGCACACAACATTTCACACAACCCCCAGGATTGTATTGTCCTGCCACCTGACTCCACAAATGTTTCCCCTACTGCCCAATCCATTATCCTAGATCAGTTCTCACCAAAGTCTAAAGATACTCTGGTTAGAATTGAGAATCCTCCTCCAATAGAACAGAACCTTGTTCATGTAGCTGTGAAGGATCATTCTCTAGACAGTACTTACATTTTAGGTACTCTAATTTCTGACCCTAATTCAAATTCTACATTGAAAATAGATGATTCTCCAAGTTCTGAATCTTATGAGAGAAAACAAAAACTTTCTTCCTCCCATATGTTTATGTGATCCCAAAGGAAGAAAGGATCAGTAAAATCTAAAAAAAGATGCTTTCTAACCCAAAACAAAAATAGAAATGAATTTTACCTATTGAAATTTCTAAGGCATGGCCAACAAAGATACCTTCACAACAATTAGGAGGTTTTTAAACACTCATAAGACTCATCTCTTTTCCATTTCAGAACCTAAAGTCAACTTCAATATGAACATCATGAGATTCGGTTATCTTAATTACAATTTTCTAAGCTCTTGTAAAAATGGTCCTCAAACTGACTCTATCTGGCTATTTTATCACAATACCCTAAAAAATATGAACATCTTTAAAAATAATGAGCAGCAAATTACCTGTGATTTCTTTTGGAATGGTCTTCATAACTTTTTCACTATGGTTTATGCCAATAATAGATATCAAGATAGAAGAGTTTTATGTCATGATCCTTTTGATATGGCCAACTCCATTCAGGATCCTTCGGTTGTTATGGGAGACATCAATGTCATTCTTAACTCTTGTGAAAATATTGGTTCCTCACATCATTCTATATCCTCAAGGGAATTCAGGTCTACTATTTAAGACTGTATCATTTTTGAAGTCACTCTTACTGGTGCCAAATATACTTGGTACATAAAACACTAAAACAAAATTGTTGCCAGTAATCTTGACATGCCTTTTGTTAACATGAAGGCTTTGGATATTTTGGATAATATATCTAGTGTAACTCTACCTAGACTTAACGCTGACCATCATCATATCCAAGTTATCATCTTTATGAATGATCTTAAGCATGTTATTCCTTTTAAATTTAATAATGCTTTGACTTCAAATCCGGATTGTGTCACATTTATTCATAACACTTGGAACTCTATGATACACCATAAGGATTCCTTTTCCTGTTTGTACCAGTTAAAAATCCTAAAATAGGCCCTTAAAGGATGGTGTAAAACTAAAAATTCTCAAATAGACCTAGATTTTTCCTCTCTTGAAAATGAACATAGTTGCGTCCAGACACAAAGCACTAATTCATATTCTAATATGGATCCTCAATTGGAAGAAAATATATCCCTTAAAATTAATTACTTTCTCACATTTAAGGATACTATTCGTAAGCAATGTTTAAGACTAAATGGATTCCAGATGGTGATCTTAATACTAAATTTTATAATTCTATTCAAAGAATCAGAATGTCCAATCATCCTCTTTATAATCTTATTCATAATGATTTGATCATTGATTATAAAGAGTCCATAATGGATCATGTAATCTAATACTTCTATAACATCTTTAATGGTCCAGAGATAAATATTGATCTCAGATGTGATATTATTTCCTTAATGGTGGATGAAAGAGAAAATGAGTCTCTTTTAAGCACTCCACTTGATCATGAAATTAAAGATACAATTTTTTGCCTTAATCCAGATAGTGCGCCAGGTCCGGATAAGTTAAATAAGGGTTTTTACCAAAATCAATGGGATATAATTCACAATGATGTTTGTAATCCTATTAAGACCTTTTTTATTCATGGATCTCTTCCTCATGGAATCAATGCTCAATTTCTAACTTTAATTCTTAAGGTTGAAAATGACTCACATATCCATCAATTCAGACCTATTTCTCAGATTAACACACTTTATAATATCATTACCAAAATTATTGTGAATATAATTGCATCTATTTTCAATAAAATAGTCTCATGGAATTAGTTTGGTTTTATTAAAGGAAGGTCCATCCAAGACTGTATTTCTCTTGCCTCCGAATGTACCAATAGTTTAAATAAAAACACTAGAGGGGGATGTGTGGCCATCAAAATTGATATCAGAAAGGGTTTTGACACCATAGACATGAATTTGATTTTAAAAGTCTTAAAAAACTTTGGATTTCATGATTCATTCATTAGAAGAATTAAAAATTTATTTTAGTCATCTTTTATTTCTATTCTGATTAATGGCACCCCTAAATGTTTTTTCAAATGATCTAAAGGTTTCAGGTAGGGAGACCCTATTTCTGCCATCCACATTGTTATTGATGAGGATTACATAAGTAGACTTCTCAATAATCTGGTTGTTCAATGTAAGCTTAAGCCTATAAAAGTTTCCAGAAACCTAAATACCCCTACCCACCTTTTATATGCAGATGATATCATCCTGTTTCTCAAAGGGGATCAAACAAATATTCATGTCCTCAAGAAATCTCTTAATCACAATGAGGAAGTCTTTAGACAAGTGATTTCCTAGAATAAATCGTATATTTTTTTTGGAAAGAGCCTTCCTGTCAGAAGGAAATATAGCATTACCACTTATCTTGGAATTAAAGAAGGCCTCTTACCTTTCACATATTTGGGTGTCCTAATATTTTTGGGTTATCCTAAAGAAATCTACATTGCTAATATCATTGATCAAATCCTAAACCAACTCTCTAGATTGAAATGGAAATCTCTCTCCATGGCTGGAAGAATATGTTTGGTCAAATCGACCATTGTCTCTAAAATGGTCTACTCTCTAATGATTTATAAATGGCATGTCGGCATCTTCATAAAAATTAATACTTATATTAAAAACATCATTTGTATGGGAAGTATTTTTTAAAATAAACTTGTCACTATCCCTTGAAAATCCTTTTTTAAACCCCTTGATAATGGTGGAATTGGTATAAAAAAATTAAAGATGTTCAATAATGCTCTTCAAGCCCGTCTTACTTGGTGTATTATTAATTTTACTTCTAATGATTCCGAATTCCTGGCACATAGATTCATATTTAAACTCTTTAATGGGAATTTTAATTTCATCAACACTTCGATCTGGCCTTTTATTAGGGACTCGTAGCACACGATCATGGAAAATTCTAGATGGATGGTTAGTGCAGATTCTTCCATTAATTTTTGGTGTGAAAAATGGTGTGGTAACCCCCTGATATCATTGTTACCTCCTAATATTATTCCTAAATATACTAGTCATTCTATAAAGGATGTCATACAATTTCATATACAAGACCTCCCTGAAAATATTGCGTAGATCTTTGGTAATTAACCTTTTTCTTCTAATAGTGACTTCCTTGTTTGGGAACCTGCATCAAATGGCATCCTAGACACTAAAAACTTATATAAGCATAACTTTTCTAGAAATGAATCTAATTATGAATGGGTGAGTCAATTTAACAAGACTTTGATCAAACATTCTAAGCTCACCATTATTTGGCGCATTGCTCATAATAGATTTCCTATTGAAGCTGGTCTACATTCTTTTGGCATACAACTCTGCTCTAAATGTCACTTGTGCAATCAGCACAGGGAGGATGTTGATCATCATTTTTTTCCATGCGAGACAGCCTCTTCTTTATGGAATTATGGTCTTGAATTACTTAGTTGCAAATGGCCCTTATCTGACTCTAGTTTTTTGTTTTTAAAAGTATACATTAGATATGAAGCCTCTCTACAGGTTAAAAATATTTTTCTTGCGGCGGTGGTGGAACTCTTGTATGAGATCTGGTACATTATAAATGGTCTTATTCACAATAAATACTCATTTAGTCTCAATGCAGGAAACTCTCGTATTCTTATTGCGATTCCTTAAGCTATTTCAAATCAAAAATATTGTTTCAACGACTCGGTTGGTTACTTTGAGATCCTTCGTCATCTCTGTGTGCCTGGAATATACCCAAAGCCCAAACGTTCCTTTGATGTATTCTGGCAATCACTGATGCTGGGATGGATCAATGTGAACGTTAATGGTGATTTTAAAGCCAATCCAGGCCCTGCCTGTTGTGGTTCCATCTTCCGAGACTCAGTTGGCCAGTGTCACGGTTTCTTCTATGTTAGATGTGGACATTATTCATCTCTGGAGGCTGAAATGCTAGGGGACATCCTTGCAGTTGATTTTGCGCATCAACGAGGTCGGAGAAAGCTTTGGATTGAAATTTATTCTACCACTATCATTCATTCCATCTGGAAAGGGAACATTCATCTTTCCTGGTTGCTTACCACACTTTGGATGAATTGTCTGAACTCGCTCCATGAGATTGATTACATAGCTACTCATGCCAACCGTAAAGGAATGATGTTGCAGATTCTCTTGCTAGCAAAGGAGTCCATCAAAGCATGACTTTGTTCGACACTCTGCTAGTTGACTTATTATTTTTGTTTGATAGAGATTGTAAAAAAAGAACGTCCTTCCAACTTTTGTAATCTTTTTTCTTATCAATAAATTGTGCTTTGGTCTTTGACCAAAGCATTACCTTTTAAAAAATGAAGGGAAGGATAGTGTTTGATGATATCTCGGGTAGTACCAACTACTGAGGGGAATGTTCTAGATATTATTAATCTCTAAAATTTGTAAAGAGACACCCAGGTAAATCTATCAATGTATGGGAATTTTTTTTATTTGTAAATAAATTATATTGTGAAATATATATTTAAAGAGTTTAATGTCTTGGGTGTGGGGGACCTAAGAAATATCTATGTCAATGATCTCTTTTAGCAGTTAACTCCTTGACTAATGAAGGGCCTATGTTTTTAAAATTATTTTTGAAAAATATATGATTAATTCTTGTATAGGGATCAAATAATTAAGTTCATTAATAATTTTTTCAATGTTATTCTTATTATTATAATCATGAGACTTCTATGGATTATGTTAATTTTTTTGAAATAATATATTTCTTCATGTGAGAGTAACTAAAGATTTAAAAATACCATGATTGGTGTATATGTTTATGGTTGATCATATGATCAATGATTATATAACCTATATTCATGGTTTATGTGGTGGGATTTCATGGTGATTTATGATATTTTAAGTGATGTTTTATTGGGATTATGTATATGTGACCCTTAGGATTAATGTAAGTAATTATTTCATAAGAATGTTACATTTATAGAGATATAAGAATAAGGTTATGTGATATCCATTGAGGTTAAAAATTATTTACTTATTATTTTCTTATATTTGAAGGTTAATGTGATTTAGAATAATATGGGTACTTACTTTTCAATGATCATTTTCATTTTAATATGAGAGAATTAATTATTTTAAATTATTTTTTTCTAAACATGTTAATTATTTTTTATATCAAGAGAATGTAAAATTAATCTCACATAACATTATTATCCCATCATGGTGATTGGATCATCATAGTCATTGGAAAATAATGTTCAAATGAATTCGATTTCATTTTGAAAATTATAATCACCTACAAGAAACTATTTTATCTTTCATGAAGCATTTCATTTCGGAAAAATTTATTTGGACCATGGTTTCTCTTTTATTTTATTTAAAAATATCAACACAACTATCTCATTTATCTATGGAAATAACACAATGTACATGACTATTTTTTCTCCTGATATGCAATTTATATTGGAACATAATAGGTATATCAACAACATTAAAGAATAATGTGATTTTTAGATTTACGTTATGAATTATTTTTTTATTCTATATATGAAACATGGTTGATATGACATTGATGAATCCTAAGGACATATTTTATATCTTTTATTTTTAGGAATAATGTATCATTTATTAAGTGAAACGGTCATAGTTAATTGTTTAAAAAGGATATTAAATGAATTATTTGGTTATGAATGATATTATTATATATTATAAATATTATATTAATCATTAAACACCATAGGATTATTTTGTAGTATATTTTGTTATCAAAATTTGGAAAAATATGGTAGAGTCTATACCATTTATAAGTAAACTGTCAAAAATGTGGAACTTTTAGAGAGTCGTATTTTGAGTCTTAAGATATTTTTGAGGCATATATAAACCCTAAGATATAAATTTCATTAATTAGAGGACATTCGAGAGATAATGAATTTACATTTTAGGGATATACGTGTAAACATATTGAGAAACTTTTGGGTTTATATGAGATTTATTTTTGAGGTAATTTGATGTTATTAGAATTTTGGTACATATGTTTATTTTAATGATCACCATGGGGATGAAATGTTATTTTTTTAATTAGGTGATTAATGTTATTTTAGAATAAATCCCAAATTTTTGGAACCATATATAATTATGATACGAAAAATATTATGGAAATTTATTTAAGGAATAATGGTAGAAATATTTTTGGTAACATATATGATTTTGTTGTGTCTTGATAGATTATAGGGTTATTTGTGGAAATAATTATAAACTATTGGATATTATATGATTAAGGGTTTTACATTTTTTGTATATGAATTTATGATTGAATAATATTCATTGGAAAAATATTAAATTATTCTTAAACAAATATATAGTCAAATCCTTCTAATTGTTCGTTTTTAACATGATTGTGACAATTATAATTAATTTTGATCTTAGGTCGTTATAAAATGAGAAATATTTAAATTTGGATGTTATTATTGAGGCTTTGGAGATTAATGTTGTATTTATTCAAATAATGTTATTTTCATTTTTAGATTTAGTATACCTTATGCTAGTAATTATTTGTTCCCATTAATGAATAAATGCAGGTTGAAGATCATGATGCTGTTTTGTGGAATCATTATTTGGAGGTTGAATTGTGGTGGGAGGATTTTTGAGAAAGAGTCTTTGTGTGATAGAAGAAGGAAGCTCCTTCTTCGTTGAAGAACGTCCTCCTCTCCGTGAAGAACGGTTCTTCTCCGATGAAGAACATCGATCCCTCAACTTAGAACGACTCGGTGTTCACGGTTCTTCATCCTCTTTTTCCTCCACGACAAGGGAGAAGACACCGACGTAGGGAACTCTCCAACGACAACGCGCCTTCCTTCTTCATCTCCGTAACAGGTGAGGAGACGTCGTTTCCTCGTCGGACGTACCCCAACATCCATCGAATCGACGTCCGATCTCCGTGACACCGTTCTCCACGACGTCGTTCTCCGCGACGCCTGACGTACGATGTCAAATATCCAAGTAGGGGTATGTTGTTGCTTTATTTCTTTATTTTCCGTTCTTGGTTCTAGCATGACAAACTTGAGGATGAACGATTAAGTGTTATCGTCTAACGAGAGGGGGACCGGACCGCACAAACACAGCCGAACCCCCCCCCCTCCTTTGTTCTTGAATGTTTCTTTCGGATGAAACGAGATAGCGTGGTTCCGTCGCACCACGCGGGAATCACACGGAAATTATTGCGCGGCGCCGTCGCGTCGCGCCGTGGAATGAATTATCATGAACGCGACATCGTTGCGCCGCGTCGAAGGAAACCGAAGACGCCGCGGCCGGAGCGGGGCCGCGGCGGAGGGGCGCGGTGCCGTCGCACCGCGCCGGATGACGAAGGCTGCGGCCGGTTCCGGGTCGTGGCGGATCGTGATGACTGGCGGCCAGCCGGGCCGCCGGTGCCGGAAGACGGAAGAAGACCGGCCCTTGCCGGTCCTGTTGACAAGAAGTCGGCCAGCCAGGTCGGGCCGGCCGGGTTGGTGGAAACCGGGGGAATTTAATTCCCCCGAGCAGTTATTTTGCCCCCCATTATGAGGGGGGCCGGTTTCACAAAGGGGGGGGGGGAGGCGGCCCCCCGTTTCCAGCGAGCTCGGCCTTAGGCCGAGCTGGCAGCGCGCTGCCTTGCGCCGAACCGGCGTGCCTGGCCGGTTCGCCGGGCCGGGCCGGGCTTTGTCGGGCCGGGTTGACCCGGTTCGGGCCATCCGGGGGGTCTCGGACCGGGACGGCCCGGACCCGAAGCCCCCGTTACCGAGTGGTTTGGTCAAATGCCCGTATCTTGGGCTACGGGCCTCCAAACGACTCGCCGTCAGCGGCAACACGATCCTTGAATCGAGACGGTTGTTTCGGTATACTATACTCAAAGTGAACCTTCCTTTTCGGGAGCCTACGTGGTTAAAACTCCATAGTTAAGCGTGCTTGGCCTAGAGTAGTGATCAGGATGGGTGACCTCTTGGGAAGTTTCCCAGGGTGGGTGTGAGACGGAAAGACCAATAAATAACAGACCAGGCGTCCGATTGATGCGCCGTCTATTTCGTTGAATTCCTCTAAGTGAGATGGATCTTTTGGCTTACTCCGCTCGAGGTTTGGATGCCGACAGAGTGCGGTCGGGTTGGATCGCACTGAAATCCAACCGGGCCCCTAGAACAAAAAAGCCAATAACTCTCAGACCGGGCATCCGATTGACGCGCCGTCTGTTGCGTTGAGTTCCTGTTGACGATACGGAACTTTTGGCATCCTCCGCCCGAGTTTTGGATGCAGATGGATAGTGTCCGGGTTAGATCGCACCGAAATCCAACCGGGCCCCTGGAACGGAAAAGCTGATATCTTTCTGAAAGAACGTCCGTTTGACGAACCGTCAGCGGCGTTGGTGATAGCGTTGAGAAGCGGTCCCTATGAGTTTACCCTATGAGAGTTCAGGGTACAGTTGAGATAAAGCCGGGTTTGGTTCGCTCACGAAACCAACCGGGCCCCTGGGACGAAAAGGCTAATAACTCACAGACCAGGCGTCTGATTGACGCACTGTCTGTTGCGTTGAGACCCCTATGACGTGGAGGTCCTTTGAGATAGTTTTTCTTGGGACTTTGAGATACTTGGAGTATCGACCTGTAGCTCGTGGAGCGGACCCTCCCAGTGACGAGCATGCGGAGTACGGAGACCGTGTAGCTGGATGAGACCCAATGACTGCTGATCGAACGACTCGGTGTGTTACAGAGGTGCGCTTGGTTGTAGCGACACATGGGAGCACTTGGTTGTAGCGGCAGACCCACGACAGAGGTGCGCTTGGTTGTAGCGGCACATGGGTGCGCTTGGTTGTAGCGGCAGACCCACGACAGAGGTGCGCTTGGTTGTAGCGGCACATGGGAGCGCTTGGTTGTAGCGGAAGACCCACGACAGAGGTGCGCTTGGTTGTAGCGGCACATGAGAGCGCTTGGTTGTAGCGGCAGACCCACGACAGAGGTGCGCTTGGTTGTAACGGCACATGGGAGCGCTTGGTTGTAGCGGCAGACCCACGACAGAGGTGCTCTTGGTTGTAGCGGCACATGGGAGCGCTTGGTTGTAGCAGCTGGCCCGCAGTACTCGATGGGTGGAGTTCTTCAGCAGTCTTAGGTTAGTGAGCAGTACCACGGAGTCGTGACAGGACCACTGTACACTCCAGAGACGGAGCTCTTCAGCAGTTACTGTTTCGATAATGAAAATCCTGGTTTGAGCTGAGACTTTTGACCTTGTTTTTACCTCATGATTGATATGGGTCACTTGCTAACTTAGGTATATGTATGGGCATATACCTGGGTAGTAGTTATCCGTTGATTTCACAATACTTGTGTTTCCTCATGATTGAGATGGGTTACTTGATAACTTAGGTATATGTATGGGCATATACCTAAGTAGAGGTTATCTGTTGAGATCTTCTATGTGGTTATCCTTGTTGGTTTTAGTGAGACCTTGAGGGTCTCGGGGTCCCTACTGATTATCGTTATACTCACCCCTGCACGGGCTATGCCCGCACCTCGTTGTGTTGGTTGCAGACGACGGCCAGTACTGACAGAGGCCGAGTGTTCGAGGACTGGACGGTACCTGGAGGTGGACTGTACGAAGAGATGGTACCCGAAGGAGGACCTCACGACGAGACGGTACCCAGAAGTGGACGTGACGACGAGGCGGTACCCAGAGGTGGACCACTGGGCGAGACATACTTGGAGCGGATGGCGGGACCTGAGGAGCAGAGGAGCTATCTGTACCCACCCTTCAGGTGGGATTTCCAGTGGACAGCTTGGCGTAGCAGCTTTACTTTTCAGTTGCTGTTTTCCCTTTCGAGTTGTGCATTACAGTTGGGCTTGTATTTCCGGCCCCTTTTTACTTTCTGCACTTACTGTTGTACTCAGTTTTTACTTAGTGTTTACTTCTTCCGCTTGTACTCTGTGGTGCTTGTTTTCTTTTATAAAGGCAATGCCTTCCCAGTTATCGGGATATTACGCCTTTGGTGCTAGTCGCCAGCCCCTGGCCTATGGAAGGCGGGCTTGGAGTAGTCACAGCACGGGCCCCGAGGATGGGTCGTGACAAATTGGTATCAGAGGAGTTCGGTTCTACCGCAGAACTTATAACTCTGATGTTTCTTTATGTGAAGCAATAGTGTTAAGGGTACCGAGTGTGGTTTTTAGATCAGGGAGTCCAGTGTTGGTGCGGGCAGCTGACGTATCCATACACTAGGACCCTGACAACTGATTTCCGACTTTGTGCACGAAAACATTGATTGTGTGGGTGTTTCCATATGTTTTTAAATGTCATCTCAAACCAGGTCAGCTCACTAGGTATAAACGTTTGACCGTGTCACGATGTTTCCTTCAGGATGACTTTTCTCGGATGACCAGCTAGAGCCCAGAGGGATGTGTGTGCTGACAGCCTGTCGAGCGACGAGGCTACGGTACAGGGCCTCTTGCAGTTGAGGCACCAGTGGAGGCACCAACGGTACTACTACCCGTTGGGCCACTGATTCCACCAGCCCCGGCAGTAGGCGATGCACGATGCTTGAGCGCGCTGCACGAGTTCCAGCGCCAGAGGCCACCCAGGTTCCGGGGAGAGACGGACCCGTAGGCAGCTGAGGATTGGCTGGAGGCTGTGGTGGGAGTCTTCAGGCTAGTGGGGACGCCGGTAGACATCATGGTGATCTTTGCTGCCAGCCTCCTTCAGGCAGCAGGCAGGCAGGTGGTGGAGCCACTTGTTTCAGTTTTGCGACGGGATGACCTTTGCATGGGAAGACTTCGAGACCTTCTTCAGGGTGAAGTTTGTGCCAGTAGCTCTACACCCCGAGCGTGTACAAGAGCTTCTGCCTTTTCCGCGTGTTTTTCGATCAGTAGCCAAGTCATATGTGGGCAGTAGACAGATGATGCAGTGGTCCAGGAGGACCGGACTAGTAGTTGGACGATCTCGGGTTTTAGGACCGGTGGTGCGGGGCACCCGAGGTGGGGTCAGAGCCAGGCGTACCAGAAACGGACAATGTTACTCTTGAAGTGGTAAGTGTCACCTGGCACGTGACTGTCTGACTCCTCGTACGATTGATCAGCGGGTGTTGGAGGAGCCACCGAGACAGAAGCAGCGGCGAGTGCTTGAGCAACAGCCGAGCAGTGGACAAGGCAGTAGAGCTCTGAGATCAGGTGGGCAGGAGAGGAACTAGTGGATACGTCCTTTGTACTTCTAGTTCCATGTTTCTTTTGTATTCGTGTCTTTGTACTATGAGCTTCAATAATAAAAAGACACTTATCTTTGTTTGCCTTCCTGTCCTTTTGTTTGGTTGATGTTGAGTGGTCCCAGTTAAAACTGTTGAGTCTACCCTCACTTTTGAGATTTCGACTAGAGGGGACCTAGTGACCTCACACTGATGCCGACAGTGTGACTCGACCCTTGGAGGTGAGAGTGAGAGTTGAATCTCTTGGTAGTTACGTCGAGGCCTTACGACGTCATCCATGGCATGAATGCATCATTCATGTTGGAATTGATTGTATTAGGCAACGAATGTGGTTCATCCAGGGGATGAGACCGGGTTTCTCTTATCGGCAATGAGGAAATCATAGCTTCTCTTGTGAGACTAAAGGAGGTCCAGGACATCCAAGAGAGGATGAAGACTGCACAGTGCAGTAAGAAACAGGAAACCGGTGCCAGTCTTAGAGACTCGGGCGTGTTAAAGAAGAGGAAGCTTAAAGGAGAGATGAGTCTAAGAAGCAGTAGACGTGGAGGGAGAGCTAGGAGAGCAGCATGAGGTGGTGTACATCCTAACATGGTACAACCTCCTGCATTAGTTATTCCTGCCAAGCTCAGGGAGCTGGAGGGCGGAGGAAGAATGTGGCTACTTGCTGTCAAGGAGTGTGACCCAATGGCTCTAGAAATGATTCAAGGGACAGTCTGTGTCCACTACTAGTTGTTGTAGTAACGGACGTCGATGTGAATCATTCCTTGCTTTCACAAATCTTGTTCCAGACCTAGAGTTTCCGGTAAGCCGTGGACTTGACCCTCACATCTGGAGATACCTTGGGAGGAGACTCGATAATCACACTTACGCCGATGGTGTGGTCAGACCCTCGAGGCGAGAGTTTCGGTTGGAATCTCTTGGTGGCAGCGTCGAGGCCTTATGACGTTAGTTTGAGTATGGAATGGGCAATAACTGTTCATACTCAAAATGACAGTTTTAGGCAAACGTCGTAATGGGTTTTCCTTGGTCGGCTGAAAAGGAAACCCCAGACAGTGCAGGGTAACTCTTTCACAGGAGGGTGCGACCGATCACTCTTGAGTCGGTCAACCTTACCCTCGTGACAGCAGCCTTTTGAGTTCCAGTTCTAACAGAAAATGGAGACATCTGGAGTTCGAGGATGACGATCACGTCCTTATACGGGTCTCACCTCGACGAGGTTTACGGAGATGTGGCCAAGGCGTCAAGTTATCTCAGGGGTTCAGCGGACCTTCTTAGGTCCCCAGCTGGGTAGGCGGGGTGGTTTACTGCTTGACCCATTCACCGCAGTTGCACTAGGTGCACGACGACTTCCACGTATCTCAACTGGGGAGATACGTGCTCGACCCTTCACATACCATCGACCATGAGGAGCTGGACGATGGCGATGGGGTGTCTTTCACGGAGATTCCAATGGGGATCGAGGATCGACAGGAGCAGATCCTAGGAGGACGATCGATTCCTTGGGTGCACATTCCTTGGCAGTACGAAACCACCAGGTTATCACATAGGAGTGGAAGGCTCAGATTCATGATCGGTACCGCTTTTGTGACCCTAGTTTGTGTTGAAGCTTTACGGGGATGTAAAGCCCTGAGGTGGGAGTAATGTAAGGATCCGGAAATTTCAAGGAAATTTTTTTTTTCTTAATTTTCTTTGGAATTTTACAAGAACGCAGTTTCTGACGGCGCCTGATTCCGAGGCCCAGTGTTCCCGGAATTAATTTCTGATGTTTGGCTCGGGTACGTTCAGTGAACGAGCGAGCGGGAATTTCTATCTTTTGAACCGGTGCCCGGAATCGAATTCGGAGGGCACTGATGGAACCGAAGCGCCGATAATTTCTTATGAACACCATTTCTGGAGTTGCGTTTATCCGAGAGAAGATGATAAAAATTGTGGATGTTTAATTTATAACTTATCTACAATTTTTATTTTCTTGTTAAGTAGATTAAGTGTTATGTTACAACACTTGACCCTCTCTTAAGTGGTTTTAACCTATGTAATGGAGTTAGGGGTGGGACCCACTTGGAGTTAACCACCCATGGAAGGATTTAATGTGAGGTGGGGCCCACACGAACCCCACCCCTTCACTGTTCCCATAACCCCCTAACTCCCTCTTTATATGGAAACTCCTCACCTCCCTCTTTATTTTGAAACTCCTTAACTCCCTCTTTATTTTGAAACTCCTTCTCTCCCTCTCTCCCTCATAACTCATGCCAACTAGCACTTAAATTAAGTTATTCAAACTCTTAATCAATTAAGTGTTTGAATTTTGAACTTACAATGCATGGCATGATTTAAATAAAATAAGGGGAAACCTTCTTTTATTGGGAGGTTGAATTGTGGTGGGAGGATTTTTGAGAAAGAGCCTTTGTGTGATAGAAGAAGGAAGCTCCTTCTTTGTTGAAGAACGTCCTCCTCTCCGTGAAGAACGGTTCTTCTCCGATGAAGAACATCGATCCCTCAACTTAGAATGACTCGGTGATCACAGTTCTTCATCCTCTTTTTCCTCCACGGCAAGGGAGAAGACACCGACGTAGGGAACTCTCCAACGACAATGCGCCTTCCTTCTTCATCTCCGCAACAAGTGAGGAGACGTCGTTTCCTCCTCGGACGTACCCCAACATCCATGGAATCGACGTCCGATCTCCGCGACACTGTTCTCCGCGACGCCGTTCTCCGCGACGCCCGATGTGCGACGTCAAATATCCTAGTAGGGGTTTGTTGTTGCTTTATTTCATTATTTTTCCGTTCTTGGTTCTAGCATGACAAACTTGAGGATGAACGATTAAGTGTTATCGTCTAACGAGAGGGGGACCGGACCACACAAACACAGCCGAACCACCCCTCCTTTGTTCTTGAATGTTTCTTGCGGATGAAACGAGATAGCGTGGTGCCGTCGCACCACACGGGAGTCACATAGAAATTATTGCGCGGCGTCGTCGCGCCGCACCGTGGAAAGAATTATCATGAACGCGACGTCGTCGCGCCGCGTCGAAGGAAACCGAAGACGCCGCGGCCGGAGCGGGGCCGCGGCGGAGGGGCGCGGTGTCGTCGCACCGCGCCGGATGACGAAGGCTGCGGCCGGTTCCGGGCCACGGCGGATCGTGATGACCGGCGTCCAGCCGGGCCGCCGGTGCCGGAAGACGGAAGAAGACCGGCCCTTGCCGGTCCTGTTGACAAGAAGCCGACCAGCCAGGTCGGGCCGGCCGGGTTGGTGGAAACCGGGGGAATTTAATTCCCCTGGGCAGTTATTTGGCCCCCCATTATGAGGGGTGCCGGTTTCACAAAGGGGGGGGGCAGGCGGCCCCCCGTTTCCAGCGAGCTCGGCCTTCGGCCGAGCTGGCAGCGCGCCCAGCGCGCTGCCTTGCGCGGGACTGGCCCGCCTGGCCGGTTCGCCGGGCCGGGCCGGGCCGGGCTGTGTCGGGTCGGGTCGACCCCGTCCGGGGCGGGTCGACCCGGTTCGGGCCATCCGGGGGGTCTCGGGCCGGGACGGCCTGGGCCCGAAACCCCCGTTACCGAGCGGTTTGGTCAAATGCCCGTATCTTGGGCTACGGGCCTCCAAACGACTCGCCGTCAGCGTCAACGTGATCCTTGGATCGAGACGGTCGTTTCGGTATACTATACTCAAGGTGCACCTTCTTTTTCGGGAGCCTACATGGTTAAAACTCCATAGTTAAGCGTGCTTGGCCTAGAGTAGTGATCAGGATGGGTGACCTCCTGGAAAGTTTCCCAGGGTGGGTGTGAGACGGAAAGGCCAATAAATAACAGACCAGGCGTCCTATTGACACTCCGTCTGTTTCGTTGAATTCCTCTAAGTGAGATGGATCTTTTGGCTTACTCCGCTCTAGTTTTGGATGCCGACGGAATGTGGTCGGGTTGGATCGCACCGAAATACAACCGGGCCCCTGGAACGAAAAAGCCAATAACTCTCAGACTGGGTATCCGATTGACGCGCCGTCTGTAGCGTTGAGTTACTGTTGACGATACGGAACTTTTGGCATCCTCCGCCCGAGTTTTGGATGCAGATGGATAGTGTCCGGGTTGGATCGCACCAAAATCCAACCGGGCCCCTGGAACGGAAAAGCTGATATCTTTCTGACAGAACGTCCGTTTGACGAACCATCAGCGGCGTTGGTGATCACGTTGAGAAATGGTCCCTATGAGGTTACCCTATTAGAGTTCGGGGTACAGTTGAGATACAGCCGGGTTTGGTTCTCTCACGAAACCAACCGGGCCCCTGGGACGAAAAGGCTAATAACTCACAGACCGGGCGTCCGATTGACGCCCCGTCTGTTGCATTGAGACCCCTATGACGTGGCGGTCCTTTGAGATACTTTGAGATACTTCTTCGTGGGACTTTGAGATACTTGGAGTATCGACCTGTAGCTCGTGGAACGGACCCTCCCAGTGACGAGCGTGCGGAGTACAGAGACCGTGTTGCTAGCTGAGACCCAACGACTGCTGATCGAATGACTCGGTGTGTTACATAGGTGCGCTTGGTTGTAGCGGCACATGGGAGCGCTTGGTTGTAGCGGCAGACCCACGAAAGAGGTGCGCTTGGTTGTAGCGGCACATGGGAGCGCTTGGTTGTAGCGGCAGACCCACGACAGAGGTGCGCTTGGTTGTAGCGGCACATGGGAGCGCTTGGTTGTAGCAACTGGCCCGCAGTACTCGATGGGTGGAGTTCTTCAGCAGTCTTAGGTTAGTGAGCAGTACCTGAGAGTCGTGACAGGACCACTGTACACTCCAGAGACGGAGCTCTTCAGCAGTTACTGTTTCGATAATGAAAATCCTGGTTTGAGCTGAGACTTTTGACCTTGTGTTTACCTCGTGATTGAGATGGGTCACTTGCTAACTTAGGTATATGTATGTGCATATACCTGGGTAGTAGTTATCCGTTGATTTCACAATCCTTGTGTTTCCTCATGATTGAGATGGGTTACTTGATAACTTAGGTATATGTATGGGCATATACCTATGTAGAGGTTATCTGTTGAGATCTTCTATGTGGTTATCCTTGTTGGTTTTAATGATACCTTGAGGGTCTCGGGGTCCCTACTGACTATCGTTATACTCACCCCTGCATGGGCTATGATCGCACCTCGTTGTGTTGGTTGGAGACGACGGCCAGTACTAACAGAAGCCGAGTGTTCAAGGACTGGACAGTACCTGGAGGTGGACTATATGAAGAGATGGTACCCGGAGGAGTACCTCATGACGAGACGATACCCAGAAGTGGACGTGACGACGAGGCGGTACCAGGAGGTGGACCACTGGGCGAGACATACTCGGAGCGGACAGCGTGACCTGAGGAGTAGAGGAGCTATCTGTACCCACCCTTCAGGTGGGATTTCCAGTGGACAGCTCGGCGTAGCAGCTTTACTTTTCAGTTGCTGTTTTCCCTTTCGAGTTGTACTTTACAGTTGGGCATGTATTTCCGGCCCCTTTTTACTTTCTGCACTTACTGTTGTACTCAGTTTTTACTTAGTGTTTACTTCTTCCGCTTGTACTCTGTGGTGCTTGTTTTCTTTTATAAAGGCAATGCCTTCCCAGTTATCGGGATTTTACGCCTTTGGTGCTAGTCGCCAGCCCCTGGCCTATGGAAGGCGGATTTGGGGTAGTCACGGCACGGGCCCCGAGAACGGGTCGTGACACATGTGATCTGTAAGAATATAATTTTAGATCATTATCCCTGGAACATTCATCTAAAATATTTATATATTGGAGAAAGAAAATACTAATAATTAAATTATGATTGCTAATAAAATAATTCTCCAATTTTAGGAAAGGTATTTTGAAATAATATTTTATATTTTAACATTTATTTCAATTATTCAATGGTCATTCCACGATACAATATTTAAGGTTTTGTGGTCATTATCATTCACTTGACAGGGATTTATATCACTTTTTATTATTTTTTGGGATTTAGTTTTATTCCATTTGTCAATATTTTCATTTTCTATTAATTTTTTCTTATTTCGAACTATAGGTTTTTGTTATTTCAGATGATCTTCATAATAACTTTTCCTTTTTTATAAAAAGACATTTTATTATCCAATTTTTATGTGAGATTTATAAAAAATATATTTTAAAATCTCAAATCCACTGAACTAATTTTCAAATTGGGAGGTTTAAATTTGTTTGAATGGGGTAGAATCTAACTAACTGAGTTTTTTTGAAAAATATCTTTTCAAATATATTTAATTTCAATAACAGCTTTCAGGACACCCAAACTGAGGAATGACGATCCATAATATGATATTAAAATTATTATTATTTAAACATGAATATTATAACCTATTATTTATATTTTGTTATATAAATATGATGATTTTTTTAAAAAAACATTATTTATTAAGGCTTTAGATAATAAAAATCTGTTGATAAATAGTACATATTTACTGTTAAATTCTTTATTTACTTTGAAAATACATTTTTCTAAATAATGATTCTTCTTATCTGTTGTAAAATATATTAAAAATATATCTCCCACATTTTGAAAAGTTATTTTATATATATGAAAATAGTTTTTGAAATAAAACACATCAAAATTACATTTTGGTTAATTTTTTAGAACTTTTTTTAAAAAAATATTATATAAATAAATAATAAAAATATTGGTTTTATTGAAAAATTCAATTTTTTAAAGAATTTAAAAATGATAAATATTTTTTTCTAATAATTTAAAATTATAATTATATAAATGATATTATCAATAATATATATTATTTCATTTTCAATATTTTCATATTGTATTTTCATATTAAAATATTTTCTGCCTATAAAAACCATTTCTTTCGAAACAAAATTTTCACCATGTTTATGGGTTTAATTTTAAAATATTTTCTATTATATGTATAATTGAATTTTTAAAAGTGGATTAAATATTTAAAATAATAATAATTTATCTTTTATAAAAAATAGAATTTAATTTTCATTTATAATGAATTGTAAAAACAATAAATATTAATCATTATAGATATGGTTAAAACGGGTTAACCAGGGGTTAGTCTTAAATGATAAGGGTACATATTACATAAAAACTATTCCAATTTATATTTTCATGATAAATTTAAATCTTAATTTATTTTTGTCTCATTAATTTGCCATTTCTTATCATTTTCAGGTGTTTAAAATGTGGGTATATCTTTTACTTTTAGAAAGTTACACATGTATCCTCTCAACCACTTATAAAACAACTCCCTTAGTCATCTTCTATTTACACTTGAAAATTTTTTGGGGTCAGAAAATACCAACCCAAATTATTAATTTAATTCCCTACACACATCCCATATTCCATATATTTCTTAGTGAAACCTTCTATGAATGATTTTTTTGTTAACTTAAGGATGTTATCTGAAGAAGAGTTATCGTTCTTAAATGATAATTTTTATTTTATTTCAAATCAAAACTCCATAAAATATTCTCCTAATATACTGAATAATTTACATAAATATAATTAAAACATAGTGAAACAAAATTTTAATGTAATAACCTATATCCATCTCAACTTCTATCAAATTGGATATGAAACTGTCAATCGTGTGTTTGGAAGACTACTTCCACCCAAACTAATGAAATTGTTTTTCCATGATCATCTCTCACAAATGGATAGAATGATGAATTTAAAGTATATATATGATTTTTGTTATTCTATTGTTATTATAATAACACATATACCTTCTAACCTTGCAATCTATGTGAAATCATAACTTCCCTCGTGTTTATGTGTGGAATACCACCTCTATAAAGCTATATAATTTGTTTTTCAATTTATTTTGTCATGTATAATAATATTTAAATATTTAATGAATACATGTGTATATGTGATATAATAATTCTTCTTTAATTGTGAATTAATTTTTACCTTTCTTTCGTTTCATCTGTCAGAAAATGAAACAATATTTGTGCATACATATGACATAAAATCTGCATAAACTGTGTAATTGATATTTTTATATATTATATTTATGGATGACTACAAGTATGTATATAATGGGTTAATATGATATTTCGGTAATTTTTAACAATATGGATATTCTATAACATTTATAAATGTTCGAGAATGAAAATTACCCAACCAAAATGTACATGAAAATTGAAGTAGTTATCACACGAAATAATTATTTTAATAAATAATTTTTAATAATATACTGAAAAAAGGAAATATGTAAATAATATATGATATCATATTTATGAGTATATTTCTGTAATAGTTGTTTAATAAATATATATTTATTACGTGGGTTGTTCAAACAAGTAAAAAATATATTGATACTAAAGATATGAGATTTTTAATCTCAATTTTATTTCTGGGATACATATACTGAATTAACTACTTGTATCTTTTATGTAGTGTATACAATAACAATATCACATGTTTTATCATGATATTTTTTCTTCATGAGATTTTTTGTTTTATTATATGTTATTATTTCATTGGAATTATGATTCAAATTTTACTATAATAGTATGGTATTTTCATCTTAGTTTTTTTCTATTAGTCACATTTCACATTAACCACGTGTTTCTTTTGTGTTGTTTAATTACTACCGCTAATAATATTTTATGATTATTAATATAGACCTTATATGAAATAAATATTAATAAAATTTTATTTCATTCATGGGTATTATAATTCAAAATTTAACAATGTGGTTAAGATTTTACTTTTAAATATCAATGTTTATTTGGATTGTTTAGGATAATGTTTCTTATTATGGAATATTATCATCTATATCTCAAGTAAAACAAAAAAATTTGTATCATCTAATTACTTATGGAAATTAATAAAAATCCATTAATTTTAGCATATTTATTTACTCAAAAAAACCAAATAAATTTTCATTATTACTGTAAAAATTATTCTTTATTAAATAAGAGATTTAAATTTGAACAGGACAATTTGAATATGAAATATTCCAAGATATCATTAAAAATTATTTTCATTATAATAAAAAATATTTTTATATAAATTGTTATTTACTTGGTATATGATCCAATGATATGATACTAATTATATACCTTAACAGTTTATGATTGTGATGAATTTTTTATGAAAAATTGTTTCTTATTCATGGGTTATGCTATAATGAATTTATTAATTGATTCATATACCCATTCATTTTACCTTGTTTATTATACAATGAAATAAATATTAAACCCATTTCCTTAACAAGGATTATTAAGGGTTGAATGTTTTATAGAGAAATGGAACACATATATATGATTTTCATTATGTGACTGGTGGGACATGTATCTCCATACAATACATTAGGAAAAGAATAATATCTATTGAGATATAAAAATATAGATTGCGAAGTAATCCCAGATCAGTTAGGGAATCTACCCCCTATGATTATCAAGGGTCTAAATAATTACTACATTTTTTATGGAGTGAATCCAATTCTCTCTCTTATCCTTGGAAATTAACCTTGACAATTAAAGAAATGGTTTTCTTAGTTTATGTGTATGATACTAATATATGATTTTTAATAATGTTTTATTATCATGGATCATGATAATTGATTAGATTATTATTTATAGAATGTGATCTACCAGGGAATATTCCATTACTCATTATTATGATCTATGTTATATGGGGTATCATTTTAAAATGTCATTCTCATGTTAACATTATCTTATTCTCATGTTAAGGTTATGTGATTATTGATATCTCCCATGTTTACCATTACCAAGCATCTGAGACCATCCTTGATTATATACAGTGTCCCCATGTAAGGAATAATGTTTTTAATTATGATATTTATAATAAGGGTTATTCTTATGAAAAACATTGTGAAAGATGATACAGTTCACCTATGAACCCAATATTATTTACCAATGTTTCAAAAAGAAAAATAACATTACTAACCAGTTGTGTGTTTTTTAAAAATAATTAAATATCCACCCATAAAACTATCATGTCTATTTATTAAATTTTTGGTTCTCCATAATTTCTCATTTTATATACTCCATTATAGATCAAAACACAATCTATACTATTAGATAGTATAAACACATGTTGACTGACCAACCTTATTTTCGGTTGAATGACCTTTTTCTCATAATAGTCATTCTAAATGAACGTGAGTATATTTTGATTTAACATGATATTTTTATTAAATATAAATTATAAATTTTAACACCATAAGTTTTTTTGAATTATTTTAATAATAAATTACATATCTTTGAGATCGTTCATTATATGAAACACCATGTTTTAAATAATCCCAACAATGTATTTATATTATTTTAAAAATAATACCTTTAATACCTAGTTGATAATCATATCAGAATGAGTATAAATGAAAATATTTTTAATATTAAGAATAATAGTTTCATTAAAATAACATATTGATAAAAATTACTTACATTTTAGTAATTTCATTACATGTATCGAGACTACAATTTTCTCAAAAAAATTATTTTTTTTGTGATCAATATTAAAATTAATTTTTGAGACTTTAATATAATTAATTTGGAAAAAATATTTTTTGAAATAATAATGTCAAAATTAACATAGAGTGAATTTTTTGGATTTTATTAACAATTATTTCTTCGATGAATAGTTAAAATACTAGTTTTTATTTAAAATGTCAATTTTATTTAATGAATTTATTAATTTCATTTTTTAAAAAAATTTGAATAAATGAAAAAAAATTATATTATAAATAAATTAGACCAGTGTTCTTTATTGAAATCATTTCTATATAGATTTTTCATATAAAATTTTCAAACTTTTGAACATTTTCTCTTCCAAAATGCTTTTTCTTTTATCGTCTGCAAATTAAATTTTAAATTTATATATTATAATTATTTTAATTGAATTTTAAGAAATGAATTAAATATCTTAAATAATTTTAATTTAAATTATCTCATATTCTCAACTTAATTTTTGTCCATAATGAATTGTAAAAACAGTAAAGAATATTTACAGTGGTTATGTAAAAAATCAGATTAATAGGGGTTAAACTAAAAATATTTGGGATACATACGACCAAAATATAGAAAAAAAATACTTTCATAACCATATATTGGCCTTATAATATTTATTTATTTATAATGGTTCATTTTGCATCATTTGTTCATGTGAAATATATGGGTACACCATTTACATTTCAAAAAAATACAATTGTGCAACTAAACTCACTTATAAAATGCCACCACATCTCATATCCACATCACATTTCAAAAAAAAAATCACACCTTAACTTCAAATATATCTTAATTAATTCCATAATCATATCCTAGAGTACTTATTTAGGTAATAAATCCAACATAGTGACGATTTTATTACAAACATGTTGAGGTTACCCGAATAAGAGGTAACGTTCATTAGTTTTTGTTTTTATTTTATATTGTTCATGACATACATAAAATCTCTTTAAATCACATTTATAAAATAAATTATATATGATACATACTTTAGATATTTTTTAATTTTAATTTCATGAAAAATAACCATCTCAAATTCTATAAAATGAGATAAAAAATCATCATTCATGTATAAGGAAGTCTACCGTCTCATGAAGTGATGTTTTTCATTTTCCATCACCGCCTATCACTGTTAGATATATTGATGGTTTAAATTTTTATATATTATATTTAAATTAATTCTTGAATTAATATATCACACATTCCATCTTACATTCTATTTTCTAATACGATAACGTCGGTCATGTGTATGGGCAACAACTACCACATGAAGTGATGTGATTCACTCATGCATTAAATTGAAGGTAATAAGAATTATTTTAATGAACATAAGTGATCTATATATAAAAAAAATATTTTTTAATTGTAATTTATTATTTTACATTCTCTCCATCAATCAATTTAAAAAATGGAAACAACATTCATTCATATATATGGCCATTCATCTCCAAGAATGATGAATTTCATTTTCTATCATTCTCTATTATGATTGACTATAAATACATATATAATTAAAATATATCATATTAATAACGTTGTAAACATTATGGAAATTATTGAACTAGGATCAAATTAACCGGACCATTAAATAATAAATCCCAACATAGTGAAAAAATTTGTAATTACCCATAACATGACATTAACAAGGAATTGTAAATAATCCTCCAATGAAAGGTCATAATAAAATAATATATGGTGTGATATATATATATATATATATTGTTCTATAATTTATTTAAAATTGGATTATATTAACTGTACATGTGTTTTGAACATTTATGAAGGATGCCGAGAATTAAGGTAAGAGATTGTTGGCCTTACTTTCCATTCTTCGAGAAATATGTAATGTGATGAACCTATATTGTAATATGTGGTGTATATACATCGCTTTTTTACATGTAATATCCTTAAATTATTTTTCCTAATGATTTTTTATGTTTTATTTAACATTACTCATTCATGGGGATTATGATTCAAAGATACCAAAGTTGAATGGGTTTTATGTTATAATAACATCATTTATTAGGATTGATAAATATTTTACATAAAATTATAAAATCATATTATCTATCTCGAAAAAATCATTTATTTTAAGATGCTATTGTTATTTATAGATATTACATATTTTCCATTAATTTTTCTATCTTTATGTACACAATACTTCCAAATAGTTTTTTTATAAAAATCATCTTTATTTCAATCTTACATCATTAAACATTTTTCTTCAAAAAACAATGTTTTCTAGTGATGTTTTTAGAAAATATTTTCACATTATCCAAATTAATTACTAAAAAATATTTACCAATTTTATAAATTTTTCCGAATTTTTTGGAAATTAGTCTTGATTTCCTTTTCCAAACAATGTTCGTTTGGTTTTCACTAAAAACATGAAAGGAATATTTATTAATGTGTACAACAAGAACATAAATTTAGTTATATCAAAAACAATATTTTTTTATGTTTAAATTATAATAATTTATTTTATTTCAATGAAACAAATGTCCATGGTACTTTTATAATTTTTAATTTAAAAAAAACATTTTCAGTTAAATGATATTATCCTTATGAAATGTCCCAATTGATTTTTCATTCAAATATAATTTTTCTTCTACTATTACATTCATTGATGTTACTTTTTATTTATTATGGATAAAATATATTTATCCTATTCATATCCATTTTATTAATGCTTTATGTTTATTATGACAATCTATTATAAAAAATATTTCTCTTCCATAAGATATACTATGTTAAAATAATAATGAAAATAAATACTTTCTTTATGGGTTATTCATTCATGAAATGATAAAACTATTATGGAACACATTTCTTTTCAATATGATATGTTATAATGAAAGTTTTATGAGGTTCATTTCATTTAATTTGTTCTAATATGATTAATTTCTATGATCTTGTGGAATAGATATATGTGATTATTATTATGTGATTGCTGGGAACAATATCACCCTTTAATTAATTAGGTAAAAATTGATACCTCGTGATATAAATAGGAATATAATGGGGAGTAAACCATATTCATTAATATACTTTATCAACTATGATAGTCTTGAATGTGATCCTTGAAAATTATAACGGTTAGGGGAGTCAACAGAATCTACTCTGATCGTCTAGTAAATGATCCTTGAAGTAATAATGAAATAATTTTACATGGTTATGTTTATTCCAAAGATCGGTGAAAATTTTACGGTCTCATAGTTCTTATTATTTGGTGTCATTGTGATTAATGTCTTATGAACATAAATTATTTATTCATGAACCATGTTTATTATTTATGCAATAAATGGTATGTATTTAAATTGTTATCATCATTTTCACACAACATAATGCTCACGGTCTTTTGATAAATAACTTATTTGCATTCATTGGTCATCTGATCTCACCTTTTCATATGTTTATATCACTAGGATATGTTGAATGTTATTAAATATGGAATGAATATTGGTGGTTCTAGTTATGAAACACTTATTGAGAAATTATGTAGATCACTTATGGACTGTTTGTTTACATTTCCATGATTCGAAAGGTATTATATCATTATGATTTATAGTTTTGTGGTTCTGTATTATAATGAATACTCTTATCAAAATAGGTAATATCTATGTATGATATGTTTGAGTATTTATAGTAGGTAAATATGGATATTTTATGTCAATCATTAAATTCATGGATGTTAAAACATTAGAGAGAATACTAATTATATCACTAAGGACAATATCAAGGAAGAGTAAAAGTATAGTATCATGTCTAATAAATTATGATATGTTTAGAGAAAGTGGAATCCAATAAATTACATCCATTTATGGATACAACATATTTCTATGTGTCTCTAACATAAAGGTACTTATTATTAACAAATCTAACAATGGTGCATTGAGTTGTACTCGATCTTTACCTAGTGCATGACAATGAGGCTTCTTACTTACATAGTTTGACAATACCAGGAGATATTCTATGGGAATTAAAGACTATTTTTAATCCATCATTGAAGATTTAAATTTATTATGACAATGAATAACCTTGTATAAAACTATGGGTTCTTATATTAAAAATATTGTTCCAATATTTATACATCATATAAGGGAATTTTCATGATTAATTGGTTCGTCTATTTGAGTGTTGTTTCTTATACTGTGTTTTTTTCTTTCAGTCATCGGATAGAACCTAAATGATCCTTGTTAATACTGGTTATTGATATAAAATAAAATGATTTTCCTCCCAACAAGACAAGATTTATGGGATTTGGAATGCAAAAACTCATTTATATGCTCATAAAACATTCTATAACCTTTAATCAATCTAAAATTCCAAATGAAAAATGGAGGGAACCAGATTTTTTGAGTCCATCAAGATAAAATGTTAACCTAACATCAGTGGGTCCATTGATCATCTAGTTTTTGAACTGTGTATTAGTACCAATGAAATGATATGTTTCATCTTATAGTGTTATGAAACTTAAAAGGACAATTTGGTTGTCTATCATTGGTAATGTGAAGTGTCTCAATGGTGGAACGTCGTCAACTGTACATTGAAACATGGGGAAATTGACTCTATATAGTGGGATGAGATTATGATATTATTTTTCAACAATTAAATCCCTCATACCCTTCATACAAAAATAGACTGTTAATTATTTTTGTTAAAATTGACAGATGCTGAATTTTTTAGGGAATATGAGAATATTTTACATGAATTGTGATGTATTATTCCAGAATTAACATCCATCTTGAATTTATGTTTAATCAGTTTTTTATTAGTGGTAAAACTAAGTCTTTTAAGGGCATTAACCATGTGGGGATTTAGTATCAATGAATAAATTGATTTGGGTGATCTCAAGGTGGGAATGGAGATATGTGTAACCAGTAAATATAATAGTTTTAAAATAAAAGGAATATGGATTTTATCAAAATCACTAAAAACCATGGAGAAAAGAATATGGGATTTCCATCATTCTAAAAGTGTAGAAAGAAAATTGGTTGAAATTTTCTTAATGGGGCTAGTAAATTTTTTAGTTGTTGAACAGAAGGTCAATGTGATACTAATTTCCAAATTGATGGGAATATTTTAGATAATGATGTGAATTGAGGGAAATATGTATATAATTCACCACCCATACTCCAGTTTTTTAAATTTAAGGAGCATGGGAAATATGTTAAACAATGCTCAAATTTAAAATGTAATGATGATGATGGATAAAACCAACCTATTAAGATAAGGGAAAAGGATAAATATCATATGATAACTATTTAAAAAAATGGTTGTGTTAAGAATGTGGGTATAGGTACACCTACCATCCACATTATAACTTCTATATTCTTATTATACTCTAGATCTACTAATTTGTTCATATCTAGAGAATTTTATAAGGGGATCAAGTTGACACACAATTTATTAGATATAGAATTGGTTGTGAATAACAATAAATGTATATTGATAACACAACATGTATATGATACCACTATGCTATAATATTTTGTGAATTTACTAATTAAAAATCATTAAATACTTCCACTAATTGAATATGATGTTATCATAGGAATTGATCAAATTTCTCTACATAAATCTTATATAAATTTTCAATGAAGGGAACTCATGTTTGACATTCCAATAAAAATAGGTAAATATCAATTAAAATCTGATGTAGAACACATCAAATTTTTTTATCATGATTCATATTTTGAGTGCGTGATTATCTAAGATGGATGGGGAGAAACTCGACATAAATGATATTCTTATTGTGAAAAAATATAATTTTTTATTTATGAATGTCACAATAATCCATAAAATCCTGAATTTGTGTTTTCAATAGAAATAATACCAAGTTCAACATGAATTTCAATTATTTCTAATAGAATCGACTTGATTGAGTTGAAGGGATTGAATAAGAAACTCCAACCAAACCTTCAAAAAGGGTTCAGTTAACCATGTGTGTCCCCTTGTGGTACACAAATCTTTTTGTTGAAATGAAATATGTATTTATGTGACTCTTCATTTACTATCTAGATATTAACTTGACCAAAATTAAGAACTAGAATCCTCAACCCCATATTGATTACTTTTTTGATAAACTGTGTATACCTAAATAATTTTCCAAGATCGACCTTATTTCATGATATAATTAGGTGGGTGTTATGAAGGAGGATATACTAATGAAAGTATTCTCTACAATGTATGGGGACTATGAATATATAATGACTTAATTTGGTCTTACAAATTACCCTACTATCTTTGTGGATTTAATGAATAGATTCTTCATATATTGTCTTGATTAATTTGTGATGGTATTTATATATGATATTGTTATCAATATGAAGATAATGGAATAAAATTAAATTCAGTTCATAAGTATCATAAATAAACAAAAAATTAAAAACCAATATGAAAAATTAAAAAATGTAAACTGTTCATCAAAAGGATTCATTTTTTAAATAATATCAAAAGACTATATATTGATAGAATCGTCAATTGTTATGTCTATAGAATGTCATCCTAGACATCCATGGTGACTGGGATTCAAATTTCTTCTACTTTGGTAAGATATTATTGTTGGTATGTTGAAAATTTATCATGAATATATATTCTAATCACAATGTATACATTAAAGGGAGCCATGTTTCTCTAGAAAGATGAATGTGAAGATAATTTTAAGGAAGTAAAGTGAAGATTACTCAGCCCAAATATTCATATATTACACAGTACTGGAGAAGTGATTTCATTATAATTTATATCTTCCTAGAATATATTGGAATTTTTTCTTCCATAGAATTAAATTTCCATTGCTTATGTCTCACAAAAATTGATTCATTATGAGTAGAATTACCTAACTATTGATTTAGAGTTAATTGTAGTAATTTTTTCATTAATGACATAGATGAAATCTCTTTATAGATAATAGTGTTATATTTATAAAAATTATTAAATTTTAATGAATATATTATCACATAAAGAGTCGCATATGAACTATATAATATAGAAAGAGATAATTAAGGATTATCATTTCTCAATTAATTAATGTTGTGGTAAAAATAATAGGGTGGGTGATATGTTGAATCGAAAGGATCATTCTAGTTTATCCATGATGAGGATAAAAAAATATCCAATATTTAGTTATCTATAATGGATGGATATATTAATCGTTGAGGAAGGGATGAAAAGTTATCTTTCTCAATTTAATGTTCAACCATATACGAATGTGAATAAAGATGTGTTTAAAGAAGATGTGGAGATAAAAAGTTACTTTAGAAATTTTCTATAATTTAAACATGACCATGAGTGAATGATAAGGTTCATGAATCATATGTGTTATATCCATACCAAATATTAAGGTGTTAATAGAAGAATTTAGTAGTTCATCATTCTCTATTCACCATCAATTTATAAAGATGTACAAGGATTTGAAAGAGTAATAACAGTGGGATGGAATGAAGGAAGATGACACAAAGATTGTATCTTAGTGATTTTATGTCAACATGTTTAAGACAGGATAAAAAATTATAAGGGGTTGTTACATCCATTTTTTCATACCAAAATCGAAATGGGAATACATCACTATGTATTTTTTCATTGGACTTCCCAAAATGACAAATGGTAATAATGGTACATTGGGTATTGTCTCTCATCATACAATGTTAGTAGACATCATCTCTATCAAAGATTATTTCACCTTAAGGCTGACTTATAGTAAATAAATTAGGGATGTGGTATGTTTTCAAAGAGAACCACATTCAATTTTATTTGATAATGATCTAAGTATAATTGTAATATTCTCTCGAAGTATTTTGAAATATCTTGATATAGAGTTGAGTTTCAATACTACATATCATCCCCAAATAGATTTCCAGTTTGAATGAAAAATTCAAACCCAGTTGGATATTCTAATATATTATTCTCTTGATTTTAATGGGGGCTTGATCCACATCATCTTCTAGTTGTGTTTTCATAAAAATTTATTTTCATTTGAGCATTCAGATTTTCCCATATGAATCCCTCTTGGGAAAGAAGTGTAGATCTCCAACGTGATAGAATGAAGTTAGATAATGATATATATTGGGGCCTGAAATAACTGAAGAAATGGTATATAATTTTAGATCCATTCAACAATACTTAAGGGAGCTAAAAATTTGATATAATATTAATTCTTATAATCATAAATGATATTTGAAAACAGATGTTTATGAAAAGGTTATTCTATGAATTTCTCAATGGTAGATGTTAATGAGATTTGGTAATAAGGTAAATATAAACTAAAGTTATATCGATCCCTCTGAAATTATTGATCAGATTTTGATGGTAGCTTATCATTTGGAGAATCCAGAAAACGTATCTCAAAATCATGATGTGTTCCATGTATATCTCTAAATATGTACATACTTGACCATTCACATATACCAAACTAAGAGGTGATACTATTGGAGGAACAACATTCTTTAGAGTAGAAAACATTAGTGATGAAATATTGAATAGATAATGCTATATGAAAGAAGACTGCTCTGTTGGTCATGGTTGTGTGATGAGACCACTAGTTTGAGGAAGCTATATACGGAATTGAGGATAAAATGATGGTTAAGTATCCTTATATTTTTATTTCCATGTGACATATATTATGTGGAGAAGTTCAATTTATAGGGGCATAATTTAAAACAAATGTTTTTATAAATTACTATTATTTTTAAAAAATTAAATTTATTTTATATCTTCTGTTATACACAACACTAAGATTAAATGAACCACGATAAACTATTAAGATTATTATTTAAATTTGATCGTTATAACCCAAATCGTAAACATGGGGAAAGAATATTAGTAAACACGTTTTAAATATTAATTATAATTGTTTTAAATAAATAAAAATTATTGATAAAAATTAGTTACCCCATGGTAAATTTTATATGTTTTAAATATAAAATTTTATCAAAAATGAATTATCTATTTTTGTGAAATATAATAAAATTAATTTTTTAATATTTTATAAAATAAATTTGAAAAAATAAACATCAATTTTGAAATCCTCATTTCTGAATTATCATAGAGTATATTTTTTTTATTTTTAGACCAGATTGGTTTTACAATTAATAGACAAAACATCCTGATTTTTTTGAAAAATAAGTCTCCATTTAATGAATTTAAAAAATTGGATGCTCAGAGTCAGACAATCAAGAATGGAGAAATGAGTTCCAATAAAAATTTATATTGAAAAGCATACTTAAAAGGATTCCCTAAATTAACATAAAATAGGCCAGTTAACCAAGCTACTTAATGTATAATAGTTTAATTGTCCAAATAGTTTCTCAAATGATTGATTAATTCTCATTTATAGCCATATTAGATATTTATACAATTTTTAAAACTACCCTAATAAGGAAAAATATTTATAACTACTGTCCAAGACAAACTATCAATGTAAAATTTAGTTTTCTGAAATAAGAGTTTAAATAGAGAAAGACTAAATTGAAAGACATAGTAGATAAAAAAAGTATTTTATCCAAAACCTTGATTAGGGTTATTAATAGTAAATTGGATTGACTAGCTCACAAGACCACTTCCATTTTTATACATAGGAAAACAGGAATCAAGGTCACACATGGCCTACTTCCTAGTTATACATGGGTGAGACAATGAGTAAATGATATTTAATTGAGGATATCTTGTATCCTTCGATTTATTGTAAGATATTGTGTGTGATTTAATACAGATACACACACTACTCTAAAAGTTATAAAATGTACATAATATATCAAAAATGACAAAAAATTGTTAGAAATTCTTTGAGAGTACTTCTATGATACTCTAGGCGTACAGGTTGTGCTAGATGTGATTTTTGAGTCCTCTTGTGAAAACAGAGTATCATGAGTCTCTTGTTGTGTTTTACATCTTGATGAGATGTTATTTATAGATCTTGTTCTTTGTTTGAGTTGATTCTAGAAGAATGTTTCAGGTTCGAATCTAAGATAGTTTAGCCGCTGGGAGTCGAGAATTCTTCATGTGTTCTTTAGTGTATGTTTGTGCATTCATTCAATTCTTATTTTCACTTTTTCCTATAATGCCACAAATTTCATTTATATTTTGGGTGCATGTATTGGAGACGATATGATGCACTATCTCCAAACCTCGTACCAAGTACCATCGGCTGACAAGAATTTAAAATAACATTAATTATATCATTATCATTAAATAACTCAAATATTACGATTAGAATTATCTTTTAAATTTTATTGAAATTTATTTAAAAATAGTTAAGTATAGAAACTAGTAACTTTTTGTTTCTTGAAATGGTGTCACATTGAATGGTGTCTTCTCATTTTACTTTTATTGGTGAGGAAACCATGGTTCCATAGTTTCATTTAGATCTAAAATAGGTAGCATGCGATAATGGTAGCAAGATTGTAGTAGCAGATCCTTTTAGAGATTTGAAATTGATATCATGGTCAGGGTATCTAGCACTTTTCTAAATCAGTAAATTGTGTCAAGTCCATTTTCAAAATTCTAAACGGTTTATTGTTACAGAATTTTGGAAAAGGTAGCATGGAGATGGTGTCACTCGCTTTGCGAAATTTGGAACTGGTTCCGGTGTCTGAGTCATCATGTATGGGTTACGATGTCAAAGTTACAATGTCAGTGTTATGATGTCAGTGTTATGGTGTCATAGGATTTTCCCAAATCCGGAACAAGAGGCAAACATATCGTTTCTCAGAATTATCCAAATATCTATAAACTATCTTAAGAATTAAAGTACACATAATGGATTAGGTTAAACATAATCATACTAAATCATAATAGAACACGATTAACAAAACATTACATGATTCGTACGTGATTTTTTTATGTTAAACATGATATGTGAGCATTAAAACATGATTCATGATTTTTGATCATAAAAACATGAGGATTCCAACAATCTTTCCCTTTTTGATGATCACAAATATTGGCATTAATAAGCCCCATATTTTAAATATGAAAAGATACCGAACATATAATAAGATGTATAAGAATGTTTCTTCACCCATGTAGATATTTTAACCATAGATGCTTCCATGTCTCCAAATTTTTTGGATTATAAAAAAGGAAAGACATAAAAAGAATCATAGATTAAAGACATGTAAGATAAAAAACAACAAAAGTTCACATTGAATTAAATAAAATGACGTAGTTCAGAACAAGCATAATGAAAAATATAATACATCCCTATCAGAAAGTTAATCCATCACTTATCTTCAGGGACATCAGTCTTTTCTATTCCCTTGGAAGATACATCAGGAGGAGCCCGAGAAGCATAAGAATAAGTGGTAGATGGGATTGATCCGATGGTGGGAGAAGGAAAATTCACTCCTTCAATGAGAGAGGCTGCAAGAGATGGTTTGGTGGAATTCTGAGGAATGTGTTGTTCAATTATGACAAGTCTGATCTGTCTTAGATCCAGATATATAGATATTATAGATAGAGAAAAGGTAGTGGAGCATAAAAGTGTTTAACCAAGCCACAATGGGGAATCATCAAGAGCCACAATGGTAGTACTTTTCACTTGCAGATATGGATTCATCAACTAAATGAAATCAGTAATTATCTCACCTACATACTGAATATCCTTCTCAAAGTATTGATTGGGTTCCAAAAACCTTTCCAACCGAGTTGTGATGTATTTTAGATTTTAAACATGATTCTTGAATTTATGAGTGATTGGAGTAATTTCGAAATTATCAACAAGATATTTTCAGGGATTATTCAGATCATTCATATATTAAATTCTATTGAAGTTGATGTCCACCTTCATATAAATTTATTCTTGACAATCAATGGAAATCCATGAATGGATTATCACTGAATCAGGAATATTTCACAATTGTTAATGACATCATAAATTTTTTTATCATCACCACTCAATGCTGGTTGAAGATCTTCTTTGAAAACTATTCTGATTAAATCAGTGTTCGTAGGATGATATGGATTTCTAGAGGTAGATGAAGTTGTAATATCTGATTTTGGAGACTTCAGACGATTTTGAACGTTTTGTAATCATCCTTTATATTCATCGACCAGCATGTTAAGTCAAACAAAAATTGCACACATCTCATTGAATATCATGGGTTTTCCCAGAACCACATTTTCAAATGTGGAGAGTAGGATTGGTTGAATCATAGATTTTACCTTTTGGTGGATTTTAACACTAACATCCTCAATATGATGAATAAGAGGAGCTTCTTCAGTTTGTAACACATTCTCTATATCATCAACAACAGATTTTAGATACTTTAACTTGACATTTAACTTTTTGTTATCAATCCTAACTTCTTGAATTTCATGAGAATATTTGGTTTAATCTTCCATGTTATTTTCTCTAATAGCAAGGTTGCATCTCATTCACTGATATTAATAATATGGGAAGGTTGTGACTTCACGATATTTTAAATCCTAGAAAACAAAGCGTCTCCAAAATCATTCAGATCACTATGACTAAAAAAATCAAGATGATTCTTGAGTAGGATCGGGAAAAAGAACTTATACAGGTTCATGCTACTTAGAATAGGATACTTTTATTTTAGAAATTGGTTTTAATTGAAACAGAGTTGGATGATCTATGCCTTTCACTGAGTCCTCTTGGGTATTATCAACATCAAAATAACTGGTAAACTAATATCAAGTATCCATGGAGATTTGGTCCAAATAAATTTGAACAATACACTTTATAAAATGGGGTGTGGCTCCCCCTCAATAGAATAATATCTTCTAAGACTAAGAGACAGAATCCCTTGACCCATTTCCAAATCTTCACCTATATCAGGCTCACCAATTTAATTGTAGCTAGCAAAAAATCCAGTTCCATTATTTCATCTATAGATAGGATAACATTAGTTTTAACCTACTCTTCAGACCATTCTATAGATGAATCCTCTTCCTTATTATCTAGTTATTCATCTACAATATGCTCCTCTTCAATAGTAACACTTCCTTTAGTATAATATACAACTTTTACAACTACTTTTTGTGGAATAGGTAGGCCACTGTCTTCTTTGTCCAAGATAGTTCCTTCATCAGGTGTAGCTACATCACATTCAACCTCTTCATCTAAATATTTAACAACTTCATCAGGTTCCAGACCAGGGTCATATATACTCTTAGGTCTTGATAGTTTTTCAACTAAGATGACCTTTTCCAAAATTTGTTCATTATCTTGCACCCAAGAGTTTTTCCATAGGATCAATCTGATTTTAATCCTCCTAACTATATAATTTGGGATAAAAAAATAATATTAGACTAATTAATATTTCAAACCAACTATTCCCATGGAAAAAAACATTGCATTAATTTTAATTGATTAATATAGAGATGTTTATTTTGAAGTTGTCTTGAATATTTCACACATTCGAAGTATAATATACTTACACATATTCACCTTGTGCCCATTCTTCATAAGATATAGCAATTATACATCATGATACTTAAGGGTTGATAAATATATTTTCCTTGGACAAATAAGATTTTGAATAAACTTAAAAAAATCCTTCTCTCACATCATACATAACACCAATTGATGTTCTCTTCTTTTTGATTCCAATTAAACATCCAAGAGCCTATTATAGGAAAAACACATCATTTGGTGGTGGAGGATCTCATTAGAAATCTACAAATTTTATTTCATGAGATATTAATTGGAAGCCAGCCTATAAACTCGAAGAAAAGGTATAAAATTGACCATTATCCCAACTTATGAGTATGAATTCATATTTATAATTGAATGCGAACTTGGAATACATATAAAACTCATATAATAGATTAGAATAAATGGGTATTAACTCTTTTTCGAACCACATAAATTATTTGTGGTCATTAAAAACATTAAATCAATCGAATTACTTGTCAGTAGCCACTTCAGACAAACTTATTTCTCTAGAACTACTATTCGATTAGCAAGGCCTAGATTCACTGGTCCCTCATACATTAAATTTACAGCCTTTTTCATTTTCTTTAGAGAGTTGTGCTTCTCAGGAGTTGATGAAGATGGATTCTTCATTATGGGCATCAAATGTGGGTTCTAGAAATATGGGAGTATGAATTAGGCTAACCGTTTGAGAGAGAAGTATTTCAGTTTTAAGATGAGAAAACTTGAGTGAAGAGTGGATTGAAAATCCAAGGTTTTCATCATTTAGGGATTTCAAATATCATAAACAAAAATTTGAGCCATAAAATCAATAAAATAATCAATACAATTATATGCGAAATAACTTTCTATAAATTGTATAATGAATCATAACCGTGAGAAATGAACTAGTATTCACACTGTCGGCATTACGATGAGACACCTAACAGTGAAACCATATCATTGAGATAGCATGTATGAGACTGTAATCAAGAGACAGTGACTATGAGATTGTATGTTTGAGATAGTAACTAGAAGATAGTAACTTCTGAATCTTTGAATCATGAAACTATAAACTCTGAAATAGTAAACTATTTACTTTATAATTATCATTCCTAATTTATTTATGATATATTTTATTATTTCAGAATAGAAGTGCTTAGTGAGTATATCGGTAGTTTGATGTATACTTCCATTGAATTCCAAAGTGATATCACTTTTTTGATAATTATCACTCAAAAATTGATGTCTTACATCAATATTCTTTGTTCTAGAATGTGAAATAGGATTCATTAAAATATTAATAGCACTTGAATTGTCAAAATTTATACATACATGTCAAAATTGATATCTATAATTCTTTAAAGTGTGTTTCATCGAAACAATTTTTGAACAACAACTACTAGAAGTTATGTATTCAGTCTTGGTAGTTAATAATGAAACAAAATTTTGTATTTTACTACACCATGATACTAGAGAGATTCCTAAAATGTGACATGTTCTTGAGGTTCTTTTTTATCTAACATACAACCACAAAAATCAGCATACGTGTATCTAAATATGTCAAATGATTTCCTTGTAACATAAAATAGTCTTAAATTGTTTGTATGTTTAAATTATTTGAAAATAATTTTAACTGAATTTAAATGACATTCATTTGGGTTTTCAAGAAAATGATCACAAATGAAAACACAAAACATAATATCAGTCTGAATAGTAGTTAATTAGGGTAAACATCCAATTATTCTATTATATGTGGATTGATTAACAGATTTACAATTATCTTCAAGATCTGACTTAAATGTATTGCTCATAAGAGTATCACAACATTCAGTTCTATCAAATCCAAAATGTTTTTGAAGATGTTGAGTATAGTTACATTAATTTAAAATTAATCCTTCCTTATTTGGAAAATTTTGAAATACAATAATGTATTTTTACTTCACCCATTAAACCCATTTTAAATTCATTTTTTCATCATGTTTAAAAATTTTATACATAAATAGGTTTTTAATATCCAAAAATTATATCATCATCATATAATTGAACAACTCACACATCTTTAGAAAAAAAAATTTTATAAAAACATTTGGATTAGCAGTACATTTTGTAAAACCTTTGGAAATAAGAAAATAACAAAATCAGTCATTCAAAGATCATGGAGATTTCTTTTAACCATATAGAGATTTTGTTAATTTAGAAAAATGATTTGGAAAGTGAGGGTTTGTAAAACTAGGGGTTATTCAATAAAAACATTCTCAAATATATAACCATTTAGGAATTCACTATTGGAATCTATTTGACATAGTTTGAAATTGATTTGTGACACATATTAAATAAATATTCTAATGGATTCATTTCTATCTAATGGTGAAAAGGATTCTTCATTGTCAATTCCATATACGTGACTATAACCTTGTGCCACCAATCTAGATTTGTTTCCAAATATGTTACCAGCTTCATCTACATTGTTCTTGAACACCCATTTAGTGCTTATGGTAACAATGTCTTTGGGTCTATCCACAAGTTTCCATCCATTATTCAAATAAAACTGATTTAGCACCTTTTGTATAGACATCACCCAAAATTCATCATTGATACCCTCATTGTTGTTTTTAGGCTCATGACTCAATAGAAATGATTTATGTTCAACCTGATTTCTTATAGAATCTAGAGCTTGTGTTACTTTATCTAAGTATTGAACAATAATATCCAAAGTATGGTTCATATGAATTCAAAGAGATCCTGAAAAAAATGGGATAGTTATTTCAGGTTCTTCAATTAGTTCATGTTCATTATGCCTTAAATCAAGATAATTTCTTGAACCACTATTTTTAACATATTACTTTAGAAGATGGTAATAATATTTAGTATTAGGATCAATATTTGATATATGATCCTCTTGATTATCTAAAGAGGTATTTGATTCATTTTATCGGTCTCATAAAATGTTACATGTACGGATTCTTCAACAAATATTATTCTTTCTTAAAGACTCTAGAGGATTTTATAGAGATTTAATAACCTAAAAATATTTCATCCTCACTCTTGGGGGGAAAATGTTTCCAGATTATCCTTAGTTTTATGGATATAGACATTACAACCAAAAATAATGAAGTAATTAACATTAGGATTTCTATTATTCCACAACTCATAAAGTGTTTTTCTATAATTTGTCTAATTAATGCATTGTTTATAAAATAGCATGTTGTATTGACATCTTCCCCCCAAAAGTAAATAGGTTGGTCGCATTCATTAATAATTGTTCTGGAAATATGTTGTAAGGTTTTATTCCATCCTTCTATAACATTATTTTTTTTATGTTTTCTAGGGGAATAGATGTTATGAATGTAGAAATATTGTGAGAAAAATGATTCAAAATCATGGTTTTAAAAATCAAGGTCATGTTCACTTCTTGGGGATTTTATTATAAGAACACATAGATTTTCTACAGTCATAGAATACATGGTAAAATGAGACTAGGCTTCACATTTTTGAGCCAAACAGTAAGTCCAAGTATACATACAACAAGCTTATACAAGAACATAGACATAGATCTTCCCATTAATAGTTGAGACACTATAAGGTATAAAAATAATCCATATTAATTAACAAGATAGGATTATATGTTGATTCTTCTTTCATTGGTTTCAAAAATACTAAGTGATGTTTAACCGTTTGACATGGATTATAGAATTTTTCATTCGAAAACTCATGTTTGGATAGGTCCTTGACAAAATCTTTTCTAGTAATATTTCTATGTGAGGGTATATTGTACTCTCATAATCATCAATTCCACATCCACGACTCATTGTGAAATACATATAAGCATGAAACATTTTGAGAGTATGAATAATATATTTTAATAGAATAAATAGATTCAATTATAAAAGTAGAAAATACTAATTCATTCTTAGAATTAAAAACATTTCATGAATTATTTGAAAATTTAACTTCAAAACCATCATAAGAAATTTTTTAAATAATAATAAGATTATATATTAATCAATAAAAAGTACTTTAGAAATTAAAATTGATTTAGAGTTATCAATCAGTCCAAGGCCAATTATTTTTTCATTAGGATTGTAAACAAAAGTGACATTCCCGCCATCAATATTTATAAAATTATTGATGTATGGGTAATATTTTTCCATGTGTATTGAAAATAAACATTCCAATTACCATAAGAATTTACAGGAGCTCTTTATGAAGCATTCCTACAAAATATCCTAACAAAATGTGATTTGGGAAACAAGATTTGTTTGGGTCCAGTAACATTAGTAATCAGTGCTTTATGAACCCACATCTACATCATGGTTTTACTATATGAATTATGTAACATATTTTAAAAATAAACGTTATTTGGTCCTAAAAATTAGGGGTAGTAAAATATTTTCCAGAACTAGAACTTGAAATAGAATTTTCATTTTGAGGTAGGAAAATAGATTATTCTTATTTAGTTACATGTTTTTTTTGGGATATATTTCTTTTCCTAGGTTGGTATCCTATATCAATCATGTATCTAGTAGAAATATTTTTACCAAGATTCCATGTTAGAGTCATTTCTATTGGTAAAATTATCTAGGTACTTTTTCTATAGCTCATTAGATAACATAAGTTCATTGTTCTACATGAGTAATTTCAAACATTTCTCTTTATCTTACCAAGTTAATATTAGACAGTTATCATTATGGCATGTTGTTTGTTTAAATTTTTTTATTTATCTTTTAGTTCATTAAATGTGTCTTCAAGAATATTACAATATTCAAATAATTCAATAGAAGTCGCATTTTCAGAATCAGTTTCATCAACAACATAATAGGAGTTTTTAAAAGATATCCTTGTGAATCCTCATTTGTGTTTTTTATAAAACACATATTTTCATTATCAGACATTTCGTAATGGTAAGGCTCTGATCTATTTCATTTACACTCTAAATCAATTCATTTTTCTTTCATGGCGTTTTAATAATTTCTATCATTTTCTTCATAATTCTTCTTAGATTTTAGCTTAGTACAATCAACATATACAAATACTTTTCTTTTACATTCATAACATACTATTTTATTATATTTTTCACTTCTTTTCTATTCCTTCATCTATTTTCCCTTGTGACCTTATCTTCTTTTTATTTTAGCACTTCTGAATATTTTATTTTATCAATAAACCCTCTTAAATTTTTTGGCAAATTGACCCATTTATTCATCATTGTTTGGGGATGATTTTTCACTGCTGTAACTTTCTTCAGGTGCTTTTAATTTCTTCTTTCCCTTGTTATTAGAGGTAGTAGCCTTTAATTCCACATATTTACTTTCTGGTTCATCCTCCTCTACTTTATTGTCTTTTAATTATTCCTAATACATCATCAACATTCCTATTATCTCCTTGAATGGAAGCTTACCAATATCATAATATTATCTAATTGAGATAGAGGTCCCTCTATATATATCCGGTAGGCATATGATATTCTCATTATTTTCTCCATGTCTTTATCATCTCTTCCCAGAGAGATTATTGTATTCAATATTTCATTAATCTTGAGATATGTGTCGGAAATAGGCTAATTGGGATTCATATTAAATTTATCATATTTAATATTATATGCATTGTCTATCATTTCTTTAATAGTAGAGGTTCCTTTATGTGAAATAGATAATGTATCCCAAATTTCATGGGTAGTTTTACATGTTGAAATTTGGTTAAAATCTTCATCTACTAAATGTAATTATAAGGATTTCATGGCATAATTATTATTATTTTAAGCTGCCTTAGTTGTGTCGTCTAGTGTATGTCAATCTGGAGAAGAAATATTTTACTAATTTATAATTGAAGACCAAATTACACAACCCAAACTTTATAAGTACATTTTCATTTTAGTTTTCAAGTGTGCTTAATTATTTCCATTAAATAATGAAATTCTATTGTTAGTAGTATCTTTTAATATATTATCAATGATAAAGAAAACTTATTTTATAGAAATATAATATTATAATGACTAAAAATTTAATGATCTTTAAAAAACTACAATCAAAATGTATAAAAATATTAAACTTCATTAGAAATTTCAATTTAGAAATTGGGGATATTAAAAACCCTTCTTATAAAAACTTTTGTTCAGAGTAAGACAGTCAATAGGGGTGAATTTAGTTCCTATAAAAAAATTACTTTATAAGGATTCCCCCAATTAAAATAAAACAGGTCAGTTAACCAAGTCAGTAAAATTATTATAGTTTGATAATTCAAATAGATTCTATAAATATTGATTACTTATCGATTGTAAAAATAATAGATATTGATACAACTTATCAAACTACTCTAATAAGTAAAAAAAGTATAACTACAATCAAAGAATAAATATTAATGTAAAATTTAGTTTTTTGAAATATGATTTAAAACAGTAATAGACTAAATTGAAAGATACAGAATATATGACAATTGGATCAGTCTCAAGTCGATACCCAATCCACTCCCCTTAGTGATCACCTTCTACAAATATATATATATATATATATATATATATATATATAAACAGCATTGATCTACACCCTGGATCGAGGTTAACAATAGTACATATGACTTTACAGGTCCCATGACCTCTTACACTATTCCTAATGGGAAAATAAACAAGTAGGTCACACCTTACCTATTATATAGTTATACATGGGTGATAAAAAGAGTAAAAGATATTTGAGCGAGGATATCTATTACCCTTTATTATAATGTAGGAGAAAATGTGTGTTTTAATATAGATTCATACATTTCGTGAAAAGTAATAAAAACTATACACAATAGACCATAGATGATGAGAAAGGGTTAGAAATGGTATGAGTGTTTTTCTGAGTAGCTTGGGACATTTGGGTTGTAGAAGGTGTGAATTTTGAGTCCTCTTGTGAAAGCAGATTGTCACGAGTCTCAAGTTCTAGTTTTCAGTTTATTAATATGTACTTTGTTTCTCCTTTTCTTCATAGAGATGTTTATACGAGAATGTTTGTGGTTTTGATCTACAAAAGTTTAACCACAATGAATCAAGATTTCTTCGTGTGTTCGTCAGTGTATGTTCTTCAAGAATTTACTTCTCACTTTGTCTGATTTCTTTTATTAAATGCTATTCACTTTATTTCGGATTCTTGTGTTGGTGCCTATAAGATTCAATATCTCTAGACAACGCACCTCATACTATCTACTAATATTATTGTAAGATAACATTAATTTTATCAGTTTCATTAAATGACTCAAATACGATCATTCAAAAAAATTAAAATTTAATTGAAAATGATATAAAAATGGTTATGTATGGAATAGTATCACTAGTTGTGTCTTGAAATGATATCACCTAGAACAGTGTATTCCCCTTTTCCTTTGATCAGTGAGACATTCATGGTGAGATAGTCACTATGTTATTTTTTCAATTTGATCTGGAACCAGTATCATGTGTTAATGGTTGCAATATTGAGTTATCAGATCCTTTGTGAAATTTGTAATAGAAAGGACCGTAGCTATGTTTTGTCATTTTCTAAATTTGGAAACGGTGTCACGTCCTTGGTAAAAATTAAGAATCTTGTTTGTTACGATTTATCGGAAACAATATCAAGTAAATGGTGTCATAGACATTGTGAAATCTGGAACTCATTATAGTGTACGTGATATGGTGTCATGGTTACGGTGTTAGGGTTCCAATTTCAGGGTTACGGTGTCAGGGACTTTAGAAAAATCTGTAACTAGTGGAAAACTTATGGTTTCTCAGAACTAGAAAAATATTTATAAAATTTCACAATAAGTAATATAAACCAAATGAATTAAGATTAAACATATTAATACTATAACATAATAGATCATGATTAACCTTTTTCTGCATGATACATTCATGATCTCGGATATGCTAAACCTGATATATTAGCATTAACACAGGATACATGATATGTGAGAATTAAAACATTAGTATTCCAACATCATTCATTTTAAAAACCGATTTAAATGTAAAATTACATCAATTATATATAAATTAATCAAATTCATGTCATTAGAAATATTACCATCCAATACCATTATTTTTAATAAACAACCTTTATGGTTGAGTGGATACCAAAAAAATTACTACATACAAAAATAAAAAAACCAAAAACATCCCCAAAAATAAAAACCAATCGATTGCATTAAAATATAACCTAAAATTAAAATTAATATCTAGTATCATCAACACATACTTCAAACCACCTCCAGCTGCACACCCAGGCTCACTAGTCAACATCATCATCACCCAAACCTGAGTGCATGTGAGTACCCAATAGAAGCTCATCGACATCACTATACATAATCCCGAAAATAAAAAAACCTTAAAATCCACACTAAAAACATCCACTATAAAACACTATCAATTTTTTTTACTAAAAAAATAATTACATCTACATAGCCATCAATGATCACCATCAGTATTGAATTATCCCTGAAAATTGTTATGAATTACAACTTCATGGGCGAATCACTGGATCCCCTAGTCTAAGACCGACATGAACAATATTCTCAAGGTAACATATAATAAAATGAATACTACCACTTAAAATCACAATAAAAAATCATCATGAACTATATCACCTGACCGAACATTCTTTGGGTGGATTAATATGAGGCAGGAGAAGTGTCTTGAGTGGGAAGATCTTAATAATTGGTGGTGACCTTTGAAAGGACCTCCCACCACATTCTTCGAAACACCCAATATGAACATAGAAATAATTAGTAAAAACACAACAAAATATGGATTTATGGAACCACATCACTTATTATAAAAGTAATCACCATTTTTTCTACATTGATGAAGCATCAAGAAAGGTAATGAACTAGTAGAAAACATCATCGATGATGATTGAAACCCACATCATGGTAAGACCATTTGATTCAGCCAAAAAATTATGTGATGAATTATGCCAACCAAAAAGAACCACTGACACCAAATGCAGCCCCGAACAATATCCCATTCCACCAAAAATACCGTCATATTGACTTGATAAGTTGTCTCATACAACAACATGGGTAGTAAGGGAAGAAGAGGATGAATGGATTAATTAAGAAGATCAACCAAGTGAAGCTAAAAAAAATAGAAAACACTTATGATCCTGTATTAGAATACACATGGTGTTTTATCCAAAATATTATGGAATCAATAGTGTGGGTAGTAGTGTTCATAGGCCTATTAATGATAGGAAATGTCAAACGGTAACGGATCTTGTATAACTAAACAAACATAAGAAATTTCAAGATAGAAAATGATAAAAAATTATAGAAACATGTACAACCCCACTTATCTTACAATATTTATACCCTATCATGTATAATGGTCAGTTCTGGTCTATTTTGGATGTTAAAAATGAGGTTACACTTTTTTCATTTCAAAACATTACATACATTCCACTCACATTAATTATAAAAGGCCACTCAACCTCTCTTATTCCAACATAAAAATCTATTTTTATGGGCTAATAACTATACAAATCGCATCCTTAATTTCCTCCTATAATCTAATAATCTTTATTATATTCCAAATTTTAACCTATGATGGATTTTGGTGAAAACATAAAGAGATTATCCGAAAACGATGGAACATTCTTCAACTAGCATTTTTATTTTATTTTTTCATCAACCTTGTGAAATTATTATTATACCATGCTTGTATAATAAACCTATTATATTTTATAAAATAATATTTTTTTTATTTTTAAGAAATTACCTAAAAAATACCTACTTCCATTAAATGAGACACAAAATCATCAGTCATGAGTACATTGGAAAACCACCTAAAAAACATGTGTTTTTTGTTTTCCAACACAACATCGCATGACTAGATATGATACTGGTCTAAATTATTACATATCAAATTTTTTATAATATTGAACTTATAGAATGTTTATAACACATTGACCTTTTTCATTCCATTCTGTGAGAGTATTATAATGTCGCTCATATATACTACAGACTACCAACTCGCTAATCAATGTGACTTATTTGTGCTTTAAATTAAATGTGATAAGGATGTTTTTATTTATCATGTGTGATATATATTCCTTAATAATGAAAATATAATTGTAATATTTAATTTACCATAATTTTATTCAATCAGTCATGAAAATGGAAAGAACATTCATCCGTAAAAATGGCCAACCATCTTCATGAACGATGTATTTCATTTTTTATCTCTAACTATTATAGAATTCAATAAATCCATATATACTGAACATATAATATATTTATATCATTCATAAAAATATTTATATTATTTAACTATGATAATATTATGATGACCAAAAAATTAACATATCAAAACCTATAAAAAACCAGGAATCCATTTATTGAAACAAGACATTAACTTAGAATTGTAAATAAAGGGGAAATAAAAGTTCATAGGTAAAAAATATGTTATGAAAAATATATATTCATTTTTATTTAACATAACTATAATAAAAATATATTTATTATATTGGAATTTTGAATGTGCATTAAGCTGGTCGAGACATTACATAATAAATATTTTACTCCATTTTCCATATTTAATAAATATATTATGTTATGCACCAATGTTTTTTAATGAGGTGAATATAAAAACTTTGAGGTGAAATATAATGAACTAATTTCTTATAATTATATTAATTTTTTCATTTAACTTTATTCATTCATGAGGCATATAATTCAGTGTGGCTAATGTGGTAAGGGTTTTATGATATAATCTCATCGTTTGAGAAGATTTCTCATGATTAAGAATATAATGATGCATTAATATATGATCTATATCTCTTGAAATATATAAATTTTTCATCATATTCCTATTAATAAGGAGTAAAATATTTTACTTCATTTTCCTCTCATTATTTTCTCTTGAAATCAAAAATTATTTTAATAAAATCTGTCTTTATCTAACAATTCAATCAAAAAAACATTTTTTTTCTTATATTTTTTTTTCTAAAATTAATTTTAGAAAATGTTTTTATCATTTTACTGATGTTTCATTAAATAAATTTCTATAATTTATTGAATAATTACTAAATATTTTGAATGGAATCATCTTTATATTTTCTAAAAAAGGCATATTTGGCCTCTACTGAAAATATGAAAGGAATATTTTTTTAACATGTATTACATAAACAAAAATTTCCCTACATTATGACCATTATTTTCATTGAATATTTCATTATAAATTTTCCATGGTTATTTTCAAATAAAGATATTTCCACAATATTTTATAAGTTTTTAATTTTCTATTAAAATTTATTTTCAATGAATGGATATTTTCATCAAGAAACATTCCATGTATTTTTTCTTAAAAAATCATATTCTATATAACATGATATCTATTCATGTAACTTATTCTTTAATAGGGAAATGTTCAATAAATTAAATTATTATTATTTTAATTATTTTTTTATGATGAAAATATGTTTTTAAATCATTATTCTCTTTTGTGGGTCATATCATGAAAAAATTCTTATGAACCCTAATTCTTTTTCCATTGGATTGATTTGATGAAATGATGAAATTATTATGAAGCCTATGTACTTTACATATGATGCATTTTGATGATATTTTAAAGAAACGGATTTTATTTCTTGTGTTCATATATGATCAATGTTTAATGTTATTATGGCACCAATATATTTGATTTTAATTATGTGTTCGGTGGGACCAATATCTTCATCCAATGTACTTAGAAATGATTGATATTTCATGAGATAAATATTAAATGAATGTGGAGTGAAACTAGCTCCTAAAGAGAATCTATAAACTATGATAGTCTCGAGAGAGAATTATTTCTACTACAATTGTTTAGGGTGTGATCCTAATCATCTTAATTTTACCAATGTTTCTTGAACTATTATAGAAATTATTTTCTATGCTTTTGTATATGACACAAATCCATTATAATATTACTCCCTCATGGTTCATATTCTTTGATTCCCTTAAAATTCATATATTATTAGCTGACATGAATTATTCCATGACTGAAGATTATGATAAATGGTATGTAAGATATGGTTTTAAAATTTTTTCCTAATTTTCTCAAACAATTATGCCCATGATATATTGATATCTTTGTCGTTTTCCATTAGATAGAATCTAATCTAACCCATTATTTTTCCTCCATTCCCAATCTTATGTATAAATGTATTATGTATGACATGTCTATAAAGGGTTCTAGTTATGAATAACATAGTGGGATATTTTGTACCTCACTTAAGGACCAGTGGTTTATGTGACCATGTTTCCAAAGGAACTATACCTTTATGATCATCATGAGTATGTGTGTGTGACATATTGAATATCATTATAAAAAAGATGTTATATATATGTATGAGAATTTCACGTCTATATATAAATTCTCTTAATTATTTAAATAATATCCATAAAAACAATCAAAACTATGAATCTCAGTCAAATTAGTTGATCTAGGTCAATATTCAATAACTTATTTCTTTGAGGATAAATTGATATTTTATTATTTGAGAATATATGTCCCAATAATGAAACATTATATAACCAAAATTCACTCATGGAAATTTTTTCATTCAACTTATCCATACATTCAATATATTTCTCAAGTGATCATAATGATCATTTATTCTCTTGTAAAATATGTTAATATTAATATAATGATCATACATTTTCTTACACAACTATTTAATCATTTTGATGATAAACTACATAATAGTGTTACACAACCTGGATCAATAGGTCTAGTGTCGTGGGAAAATTTGGACCATATATAAAATTTATATAATAAAACATAATCATTAATTTTATTCATTATTATCGATAATATTATTTCCAATCATGTATTCTTTAGAATATTAAATCACATTTAGATGTAAATTAATGAAATGGGTTGGTTAAAATCCACGTAGGAGGATAGATAAGAAAAATAATATTTATAACATGGGTTGAGAATAATCAACAAAATCTTAATATAAGCATATGAACATCATCATAATCATGGTATGATACATTGTATTAAGTCATAGATTATAGGAATGTATAAAAATGGAACATCATGTCCTAGTTTTCAACCACCACACATAGTTTTGAACAATGCTATCATCATTTTCACACATAACATACATGCATCATCATAATATCATCATTGTGAATAAATATAGCATATTGATCATTCATATGTCACATTATCTCTTGAGATACATCACATTACCCAATGAATTGGAATGAAGTATAATTTTGGGTGTATCCATCATACCATAACATTTATATATTCATGCAAACCACAGAAAACGTATATCAAAATTATATAACAAATAACCCATGAAAAGGAATAGGTTTAATTTAATAAATAATACATTCCTGATTAAAAAATGGTGAATGAAAAGTGGAATAACATTTTTGTTATAGTAATCATAAATATTTAGTTAAGAATAATCAATATTAAGGGAAGAAAATGGTTTTTTTAGAAAGAAGTGTTATTTTGGAAAATCATTGTGTTTGTAACAAAATAATTTTAGGAACATGTATATACTATAAGATAAAACTGGAGAACAAATATATTATGTTCTTGGTGTATTAAAATAACATCCACACTAATAACTATAATGAAATAAGAATAACCCAATTAAAAAGATATGGATTTGAGAAAATCCTTTACCTTAAACCCCTCTTAATAACGTTGCATTTGAACCTCATGAATAAAAAAATTGAATTTATTAGAATATTTATACATAAGTTAATTATATTAATTTATAAAAATATATATTAATTATATTCATTGGATTATATTTCCAATTTTTTTGTCGAAATTTAATCATTTTGATATAATGTTTTACTTAAAAAATTTCTTTCTCATCGAATATTCTATTTTGTAAAATGTAAATTATACATTAGTATAATTAAATATAAAATTTTAGAATAAATTTAATTACATATTATTATATTATATATAATCTATACATTCCATCAATGAATGTGGTTTTAATAATCATTTTTGGAAATTAGAAAAAGGTGGTTAACCCACCTTCAATCTGAAATTATCAAAAGAGTGGGAAAAGGGAGTAAGATAATTGTATATATCATGTATATGATACATAAAGTAGGTCAAAATAGTTAATATTATTTTTACATAAAATTTAATTAATTTCAGATTAAATTTATTTTAATATAATTAATGAAATAAAAAGTACTAGAAGAAAAGAGGGATGAGTTAATAGAGACCAATAATTTCCTCAGTGTGGCTTCTCTATTACAAAACTATAACTCCCATGGTGATTTAAGTTGGATGGTTCCAGAACGTCAATATATATAATAAAAGTATTTAGAGAGAGTATTTAGTAATATATTTTTCTTTGTAATGGGTGGTATTAGTTTTTTAATAGTGGAAGTGAGCGGGGTTATTTATACTTGAAGGGTGGAGTATTTTTAGAATAAAATATTAAATAAAATATAATATCAATGGATAGACATGTAATAGTGGTTTTGTGATAATATAAATATTATATTAATCAAATTAAATGATTTTATTAATTTAAAACAATTTTATAATTTGAATTAATTAATAAATTAAAAAAGAACTCAGAAACAAAATGAAATTAATATTTTTAGGAGTCAGATTTGACTTTAGCTTTTGGAAATTTCTTTTTAGGATTGAAAATTGAAAATATTTTATTTTAATGAAGAATTTAGGAAATTATAAAATCCTTGTAGGAACATAAACTTATATAAAATATTATACCACCATTACATTGTGAATGATGTAATTTAAGATACACTTATAATGAGAAAAAGTGGATTGTTACTGTTCACCCTGAAAATTGATGTATTTCCAAAAATTTCGAAAAAAAACCCTAAGATAATTTGTAAGATATTATTTTATTAATGTACTCCATTTTATCAAAATAATTTACTAATCATGATAAAATAAATTTTTAAATACAGAAATCAATTATTTGAATAATACTGATTTTAAAATAATAATTGATTTTATGACTCTTTTAAAAATTAATTGTGGTATCTTAAAATTATCTAATAATCATAAGAAAACAAAATATTAGTTTATCAATATATTTTAAAGAAATAATTTTTTTAAATCATTATATCAATTATAATATTATAAATAAATAATTTTTTTAAAAATACCAACACTTAATTTATCATTTTAAAACATTTATTTACTTATACTGTGATATAATTATATAATTGTTTTCTTTATAATATTACAGAATTTTACTCATACTTTCAAATGTGGGTTTACAATTCGATTTTCTAAATTACTATTCATAATGGCCATATTACTATTCTAATGGTAAAGTTATTACTCCCATTGTATTGGATCATTAATATCTAAATATGATTTTTATTTAATTAATTATTCATTTATAAGGATTTTATTTTGAAATATATGTTATTTTATATAGTTTATGATTATATTAAAAGAATTTATTTTCAATTGATATAATATTCAGTTGTTACATTCATCCCCCATTTTGAAATTTAAACCATAAAATATCATTCTATATAGAATGGTGAGGGTATTTTTCAGTCATTATAACATTCAGTAGACAAGTCACTTCATTATACCTATGGTCCCTCCCACAACACATTGACATGTTGAGTTGTATTTTTTCATAGAACATTAACCCTCCAGTCTATAATCATTACTGGTTTCTCCTTATAAGAGAGATCATCTTCCATATATTCCACTTCAGAGTTCAGTACATGTAACACCTTGGGATTTTATTACATATAATCTCTTAAACTCTTTGATATCGTGTTTTGTATACTAATCCATGATTATAATCTTCTATATTCAACAATGTATTATCATACAATATTCGCAAAAATATTCTTGGCATTGGTTGGACACAATTTCAAGTACTATTGAAGGAATCCATTTCATGCAGCACTAATTATTGATTTTGATCAATGTATAAATGAACTAATTGTTCAATATGTTTTATAAATCACCAAAGGAAGCTTTAACTACATGAAACACTGACCTAGCTTGCGTTAAATGCAAGAGCAACCTTCCTCGATAGCTTTTGTTTTACGGGATACCGAGTTTCACTAGATAATGATATATTATTACAATATTTTTATCTAAAAGGGTATTAACTAGACGTTATAAATTTAATTAACCACATTTTTTATTTTATAACATTATCATTCATCTTACACATTTTCTATAACATGATATGAAAAGAAAGTATTTTTTCCGGAAAAAATAATTATTTTCAAAAAATTGTAGTTTTACCAAATTTTGAGGTGGAATCCATTTTAAATCTAGTTTTTTAGAAATTTTAAAAGTTAAATTTGAAAAAATAAACTTTTAATTTTGAATAGGCACATAACAATTTAATTTTTTTTGAATTTTTAGTACTTTTCTTTAAAAATTAAAATTTAAATGATTATTGAAAAATACTGCATTTTAATTAAAACTACATTTTCATCTAATTTATTTATATATTTATAATATCATTTTAATTTGTTTTTAATGTGTAATTGGATTATAGTTTTATCATTTAAACTATTTTTGGTCATTGAATTAATTTACATGGATATTGGGCATAAACACATTTCAATCTTTTTTTAGTTATAATTTCTTAAAACTCTACTTTTTGGTTTTGACAATGAGAAATAATTTTAAATTAATTACTGAAACTGATGTGTTATGAATTTGTAAAAATTTATTCCATATTTGGAATCATAAGTTTGATATATTGTGAATATGTACCTTTTTTGACATTATGAATAGTAACTTTAACAATTATTTTATTTACCATGGTTAAATGGTGAATCTATTAAACGAGGGTAAAATCTGATATTATAATATAATTGAAATACCATAAAAATCCAATTATATTAAATATTTATTAACATGGGAATCCTTGGGTCGATTTTGGAACCCCATGGATCCACATGGATGTGAAAATTACATTTTAGAAAAATTAATTTAAAGTAAACAGAAATATGCCATAAATGTGTAATTTCATAATAATAATGTTTTAAGATGTGGTTATTCATAAGATAAATTTGACTATAAATAGTAATTTTAAAGATTAAAATATTTCATGCATCATGATATTTTATTTATTATTTTTAGATACCAAATAAATAAATTTATTTATGACACAATGAATGTGTAATGATTACCTTATTAATGAATTATTTAAATAAATGAGATTATAAATATTAGAATAATTTATTAAAACATTCTATGAAAACAATGAAATTTATGGATTATTATTACTTTTTATCAATGAATTAATGATTTTTTTTTCGAAACAATCATGTTGTTTCATTTTTTTAAAAAGTCATGATATGAATAGTATAAAAATTGAAGAAAATGAGTTTTCAACACAACTACTATTTTATTAAATGATATAATAGAAATAAAAATCTAATATTATAGTAAATGAATTAGATAATGTTGAACATGTCATTAATGAATATACAAGAAGACATTCAAAGAATTAAAATAGATAACTAATGGTTAAAGCTAGAAGATAATGTTTAATTTGATACCAAAACTTGTGTAAAACATAATTGTTGGGAGGATTTTCAAAAATAATTATCTTATAATCGAATTAAATGACGTGTGGACCTTTTACCGAAGAAAATAATTTTATGATAAAATAATATTTCAATACCTTCTTAATGTGCCCCACCTCCTATCTTTTAAAAAGGAATCTCCTCACACATTTCCTCACACCACCTTAAGCCTTCTAGATCAACCAACCCCTACACAATTCTCATAACAACATTCTTATTTAACTTTTTTAGGTCCTGGTTTTCCAAAACATCCTTCCATATTGAACATAAGAAGTGATCCAGTGGAAGCCCAATAAAGAAGAAGTAATTGCTCTACCAATTCATTTCAATGTATTTTCTCCTTCTACTTCCTCTTTCTGTGTTGATTTCATACTAAATTAATAAATCTAGTATATTATAAATGCTGATATGTTGTTATAATTATGTTAAAACCTTATAATACATTATATCCATCAAAAAAATAACAACATCACCATTTGTGTGTACTTACGGCTTACTGTCATCACATTGTGGGGTAATTTGTTATTAAAAAATTCCATACTAGGACGGGAATAATGATGAGTATAATGGTTTAAATAATGAATATACAATGATAAATGATTCTGTATAATTAATATATGGTCTAATTACAGACCATTTAACCATTCATATAATGATACTGTCACTCATGCTTACGTATGGCCTACCATCTCCACAACGCGGTGAGAGTAATTATCCATGTTAAAAATGTAGAATTATTATAAAATTTATATAAAAGTGAAAATAATTATTTTGATGATAATTTTAGGAATAAAATACATCCTATGTATAATGAACATGACATAAATTGAATAATTTGAATGGAAATATGAGTCATTTAACAGCTGAAATAATTTTTATATTGAAATACTATTAACAAAATTATATAATACACTCATATATGATATCATGAATATAGATACGGTCCATGTAAAATTTAATAACATGATTTAAACATTATAAAGTTGGTTTCCAATCCGTCAACTAATTAAAAGTACAAGGTAATGTATAATTTTAAAAATATCATTTTTTATCTGAAATTGTTTATACATAAGTATTTACTGGGTTATATTTATCTTCCACATCAATCTTTTCTAAAAGTGTTTTCATAAAATGTTAAATATTCTTCAATGTATGTTTAAATTAAACTTTACTCATTTATTACTTTTACTATAAGGTATGGAAGGAATCATTTTTTTAAAATACGAGAAACTTTTTGACTTTTCTGAAAAATATATGAGGAGAATGATTTTTTAACATATACAACATAAAAAGATTTTTACATATTCATAATTCCATATTTCAATGAAGCTTCCACTATTCATATTCAAGATTATTTTCAAATAATTATTTTCTTTTAGAATTGCATGACATTTTGAAAAAAGAAAATGTTTTTGAGGAAGAAAATATATTTTTCCTATGAAATAAGTTCAAGTGTTTTATCATATTTATTTTCCTTCTAATATTACAATATTAAATTGGGTTATGTTCTGGTACGTATTATTAATATGATTTGATAATGTTAATGATGGAATGATCTTTTATATGTATTATTTTATGATAGAATGATGTTTAAGAACCCCATTTTATTTCATTGGTCATTCTATGGTGATTTTTTTTATGTTTTGTGGAACACGTAAGAATGATTTCATAATCAGATTGGTGGGAACTATATCTCCCTCCAATGTAATGGGTAATGATTTGTATATAATGAGATAGAGTTGAATTGAACGACAAGTAAATCTGGATTATTAATACATCACCAGAACGAAAAGTAAATCTGGCTTAGTAATACATGGATGGAATGAAAAGCTAACCCAGTTCATTAATGGTCTTTTCCCACTGTGATGGTCTTAGAAACTATGCCATGGCTACTATAGAAATTTTAATATGTGCTTATTATTTTTTCACAATTACAAGTTTTATACAAATGAAATACTATCATGGTTAATTTCCCTTTTTGATAAATTCCTTATCTAATTCCATGATTTATTTTCGGATTAAAAATTTTGATGTTTAAACATTATATTCATGTTTCTAATTTCTTATGTTTATAGTTTGTTTTATGTTCCCCATGTTTACCATAACTAAGAATTTTTGCTAACATTTTTATGTTTTATTTTTCCAAAGATATTAAGAATGGTTTTCGATAAGAAAACAATGAGAAGATTCTTTATGGGAGATGTTGAAAATCATTCACTAAGATACAAGATTATGCCCCTGGTTTCCAAAGACACTAATATAATATGGTCATTGGGGGGATTTTTGTGTTCTATACTAAGTATTCCAAAAAAATTATGTAATTCCTTTTTACATAAATCTTGGGTCATTAGAGTTGGTTTCATAATGATGGTTGAGTAAATCATTAGAAACTAGGATGTTATAACTTTAGTGAGATCCCTGAAGATATTTCTAATGTATGTCTAGGTATGTCCTTATGGTTAAGTATAATTATAGGATACAGTCCTAGAATTATGATTACAATCATGAATTACCTATTATTAAACCATAGATGTTAGAGATTTAATGTACTCCCACTTGATTATGGTGTTTTCCAAGTATTATTTTTTATTCTCACACTATACTTTTTGGTCTTCCAACGATATCTAGAACCCAATGAAACTATGTTAATGAAAAATTAATTGGGAAATGCAATGATTTACCTCTTCAAAAACAAAATGTTATGGGAGATGGAATGAAAAATCATATGTCTATACTTAAAAAAGCTATCAATCATTATATACATACAAATGAGCTGAAAAGGGAAAAACATTTTATTGATTCCTTAATCACGTAACGCCCACATTCTTTCAGTGGGTTTAATTATCCACTTTTTGATGAAAAATGGATCACTACCATTGAAAATATATTTTCCATCCATCACTGTTCAAAACCTGAAAAAGTAATTTTGGTGTTTTATCATTTAGAAGGAGAAGAATCACAATGGTGAAATCTAATTAAGAATACAAGGAAGATAGAAGAAATTGATTCCATGGAATGGGATGAGTTCAAGAACATGTTTTTAATAAGTACTTCACTTGTATTCTTTGAAGAAAATGGGAAACGGGTTCCTTGAGCTTTAGAAAAAGTATGGTGTATCTATTGGTACATACAAGGAAATTGTACAAGACTTAGAATTTCTTCTTCTAGATTTATCATCCAACATAAAATAAAGTTGAACTATTCATCAGTGGAATAAAACCAATAATTCAAAGGGCATTAGATAAAAGAGAATTTATTAGCTATGATGAGATTGTATGTTGTTCTATCAAGGTAAAATTGATGTTTGAGCTACAATTCAATCTCATGGTTTTGAAATGAAATAAAAGATGGTGTTCAAGGTAAAATATCAAAACTATGGTGAAAAGAAGATAAATATTTCCTTCTGCTCAAATTGTGCAAAGAAGCATGGTGGAGATTGTCTTAAAGGGACTAGAAACATTTTCATGTATGAAAAATAAGATCATCGACTATTTTAGTGTCGAATTAGTGGGACAAATGTTCTTAATTATGTGAATAGAGAAAAGACTACAAAGAATGCACCACTAACACTTCAATGATACAAGTGAAATGAAATGGTGTATTATGCTATTTAGTGTCCTAATCCAAGTGTTAATGATGATCGACCTCTGAAACCTCTTACGTCAAATGAAAAATAGAAGTCACATGCAATAAATATAGGTGTTGTTGAGTATGAAAACGAAGTGGTGGAATTATTAAGTGTTTATATAATTGGATTCCAAAATAGTGTTGTGGAATCTCATTTATAGAACTATCGAATATTAGAATATCTACATAACATACTATTATGGTTTTCTATAAATATATGTAATCTATAACCATGAACAATGGTTGAAATATTTTTGTAAAGCACATGATATGCACAAAATGACAAGATCAAAAGATAATGATATTTTTTATAGTAATAATGAAAACATGACAATTACATGGAAAAGTGATATCGTGGTTTGATTATAAATAATTTTTGGTATTTTTGGTGTTTGGGAAGAGTTAATTTTGATAGAATTTACATTTTCACTGTGATTGTATGGTAATTCATGTGATTATCATTTTTTCACCGAATACACGATTATGGTATTCACTTGTTTTGAATGTGACAATAAGGAACTACCAAATGAGATATGGGAGTTAAATGTTAAGTTAATTTATTTAACATAATTCTATTGTTTTATATTTCCAGTTTTAGACGGATTGAAAATTAATCCAGTTACAAATATTATAAGTTATATTTTGATTGATTTTTGTTAGATTAAATTATTATCTCAGAATATGTGGAATTATACATATTTGATAACCTTTTCTAACCTTTTTTGAGACAGAATGAATGACCTATCATTCATTCGCATGATCTACTAGAACATCAAGAATGATAATTTTAACTTCATTTATTTAAATAAGAGATGATTTGGAAATAGGTTAAGGAATGACCAATAGTTAATTTTAGTGAAATCATGTAATTATTTATCCTCTTGTAAAAATTAAACATCTTTAGGAAGAATATCAAGAAATGAAAAATGTTATTCTACTACTTTATTATCCAATGATTCATATGGTCCCATTATTTATCACAGAATTATGGTTTTCCAGTAGTTAACTTTCGCCAAACCTTATTCTCTGTCAATATCCATCAGAACATGATAGTTAGATTTCTCTTTCATATCCAGGATTCAATTCCTATCTGTGTTCTCTTATGTAGAAACACAGTGATGAGTTACTTTAGTTAACCATTATTATTCTTATTTTTCTTTCTAAAAACTATTTTGATTATTCCTTTTTTCTATGTGGGTTTCTATGAATGAAAATTTTAATTTGTAAACCATTTAAAACCCCGATGAATTTCTAGGGCTTAATTCATTTTAAGGGGATAGACTATAACACCCAAATATTTTATGAGATGGATTATTTTAATTTCGTTTATTTTTTTTCTATAAACTACATCAAAATTACCTCACACTATACACAACACTGTATTAGATTGCCCTATATGCAGTAATATTCTTGGCTTGTGTTGCACACAATTTCAAGTTCAATTTGATAGAATTTATTTCGCACAAAACTGAGTATAGATTTTGTTCAATGTATAAATGAACTATGTTTAGATTATGATATATGAAACACCAAATTATACTTTCACTACATGAAACACTAAACTATATAGTCTTATGTGCAATAGTGACCTTCCTCGAAAGCTGTCATTGTACGCAATATCGATTTTCACTAAATAATGATATATTATTAAAATTGTATTATTTAGTGATATATAAACTACCTGTTATGAATATTTTTTACCACATTATCAATTTTAGAACATTATCATTTATCCTACACATTTTCTATAACATTATATGATAAAAAAATAAATTTTTTGAATAAAAGATGTATTTTTTTTAAATTAAAATTGCAGTTTTACTGCCTTTTGATAGTGCGACCATTTTAAATCTTGTTTTTAACAGTTTTTTAATTTAAATTTGACAAAAAATAATTTTTATTTGGAATTGGGACATGAAAATTTATATTTGATGACTTTTTTTTGTTTTTATGAGAAAATTCAAATAGTAGTTACTAATGAAAAATACTACATTTTAATTCGAAACTGCCTTTTTATCTAATTTATTTTTATAGTTGGATTATATTTTTAATTTGTTTTAAAGTGTATTTGGATTATATTTTTATATTTTAATACAATTATTTTCATTTAATGTAATTCAATTTTAAATTGAATATTAACACATGTCAATATTTTTATAGTTATTACTTCATAAAAAAACCCAATTTTTTGTTTTGACAAAGTGAATTAATTTTAAGTTAATTACTAAAATTTTGTGTTTTGATTTATAAAAAATGTATTTCATATTTTGAATTAGAAGGTCGATTTTTTGAATATGTACCTTTTATTTTTTTTTGACATTACGAATAGTAACATCCGTAATTATTTTATTTACCACTGCTAATGGGTAAATCTATTAAATAAGGGTTGAAAATAACAGTATAATAATTTTTAACTACCATAACACATTTCTTAATCCTATTGGATGAAATATTTATGACCCTGTGAATCCTTGGGAAAATTTTGGGACCCCATAGAACCACTAGGATGTGAAAATGACAATTTCTAAAAATTAATTTAATGTAAAGTGAAATATGACATAAACTTTTATCTTATTAATAAACGAATTTTAATATGGGGATATAAAAAATATAAATTTGACTATAAATTTTAATTAGATATATAAAAATATTTCCTACATCATTTTTTTTTATAATTTTTAGAAATGAAATAATTAAATTTATGTATGACACAATGATGATGCAGTGATTACCATATAAATGAATGATTTAAATAAATAAGATTATAAATATTAAATTAAATTTTTTATGAAACTTTTTTATTCCATCCACAAATTTAATGTATGTGTATGACTATTTATATTTGAATTAATGAATTTTTTTCGAATGAATCATAAAATTATGGATATTTAAAATTTCTAGATATGAATAGTATAAAAATTGACATAAATTAGTTTAAAAAAAATAAAATTTCATTAAATGATATAATTTATTTAAAAATATAATATTATTCTAATTGAAATAGATAATGTTGAAATTGTAATTAATGAACCACTTTGAGGTTCTATTTACTTTTTATAGTTACTATATTAACTATATTCTATAAATATACAAGAAGACATTGTAAGAGGTAAATTAGTTAACTAATGGTTAAAGCTAAAAGATAAGGATAAATTTGAGACCTAAACTTGTCTAATACTTATTTATATAAATTTTTTAAAACAATAATCATCATATATTTAAATTATAGGATTTGGGGAACTTTTAGAAACAAAAAATCATTTTATAACAAAATAATATATGTATTCCTTCTTAAAGTTCCCCTCCTCCTCTCATAAAAAATGGAATCTCCTCCCACATTTCTTTATACCACCATGAGCCTTCTAGATCTACCAAACCCTACCCAAAACTCCTATAAAAAATATTATTTAACTTATGGAGGTCCATGTTTTCCAAAAAGGTCATCCCTAGTGCCACTAAGAAGAGTTCTAAATGAAGTCCAATGAAGAAGAGGAAATTTCTTTATGAATTAAAATCAATTACTTTTCTTCTTCTACATAAACTTTCTATGTTTATTCAATTATAAAGTAATAAATCAAATATATTCTACCTTCTAAGATGTTTTTATAATTATGGGACAACATTATACCTATGTTTATCCATCCTAAAAATAACAATATCTACATGCTTGCGTACATATGGCGTACCATCTCCACGTAGCGGTGTAAATTTTTATTAAAAAGTATTTTATTAGGATGAGTATAATGATGATTATAATGGATTAAAAAAATGAATATGACATGATAAATTATTATTTATAATTAATATACCATCCAATTACATACTATTTAACCATCAAGATAATGATATCATCGTTTGTGCGTGCATACAATCTACCATCTCCTTGATGCGGTTAGATTAGTTCTCTACATTAACAATGCATGAATGATTATAATATTTATATAATGAGTGAAAATAATAATTATGAAAATAATTTCCTGAATAAAGTACATCCTATTTATAAATAAGAAGACTAATATGCCATCACAGAAATGGGAAAATGATGTAGTTAACACCATAAATAATTGTAATATAGAAATAATATTAACAAAATTATATAACAGACTCATATATGATATCATAAATAGGTATATGGACCTATAATAATTTAATAACATTATTTATCCATTCTATAGGTGGTGGGCATACCCATAACTAATTAAAATTACTAGGTAAGGGATAAATGTACAAATCACATTTTTATTTAAGATTCATTATATGCATGTATTTACTGGAGCTATATTTATCATCCATTTCCATGTTTTCTAAAAATGTTTTCATAAAATGTTTACTATTCTTATATTTATGTTTATAGTCATTTTTACCCATTTTTAACATTTTCTACATCATGTGGATGGAATATTTCTTTTCAATACCATACGAGGTACTTTTTGACTTTTTCCAAAAAATATATGAGGAGACTGTTTTTTAAAACATACACACATGAATGGATTTTTACATCTCTATAACATATTATTTTTATTAAGCATCATCTACAATTCTTGATGACTATTTTCAACTAAAATATTTTCTTTTAAAATTGAACGACATTTTAAGAAAATAAAATGTCTTTGAAGAAGAAATGATATTTTCCCCAAAAATTATGTTCAAGTGTTTTATCCATATTATTTTCCATCTAATCAGTAGTGCATAATTTTTTTTACAGTGGTTATTTATTAGTTTTTATGTCTTAAATTCATTGAAATTATTACAGAAGATGATATAAATATTGTCTCTTACATCGGTTATTTTAAAACCGACGTAAAAGAAAACCAAAGCATTTTCACGTCGGTTACTCAAAAACCAACATTGAAAACACTTCTTAGTCCTGATGTATTACACCAGTTATTTAAAAACCATCATTTTATATACATTATCATGTTATATATTATATAAATAACGTCTTAAATCATTCCTCCAAAACATTTATCACGTTGGTTATTAAAGTAACTGACGTGATAAAAGAGTTTGCCAAGCATTTTTCCGCTTCGGTTAAATAATAACCGACGTGAGAACATATCTACTAAGTCGGTTTTAAAATAACCGATGAAAAAACTATATTTTTTTAATTAAACTGGTCAAAAACAATTATGTCCAGAAAAAAAATACATGAAACAAAATAAAAACAGACCACCCCCCACCCTACAAGGACACCCCTAGAAACCCCCCCACCCCAACCCCACTGGACACCCCCAAACCCTTGGCTTGATCCCCCACCCAACCTCCTAGATAGCCCCCCACACCCCTGGACACACCTGGACACCCCTCACCCCCCACACCCCTGGAAACCCCCACCTCACTGGGAACCCCCACACCCTGGACTTCCCCCCACCACACCTAGAAACCCCCACCCCATTGGACACCCCCACACCCCTGGACTACCCCCCCCCCCCCACCCTCCTAGACATCCCGCACACCCCTAGAGACAGCTGGACACCCCCCCCCCCCCCCACTATTGATAACCCACCCCCACACTAGACACCCACCACACCCCTGGACTACCCCACCCTCCTAGAAATCCCCCCACACCCCTGGACACACCTCGACATCCCCCCCACCCCTAGACTACCCCCACCCTCTTAGACATCCCCCACACTTATGAACATCCCCCAAGACAATTACCATCCAAAATAATACCTGAAATAGATCAACAATAGACCAAAGACCATCCCTCCCCCACCAACCCCACTTGGATAGACCCCCCCCCCCACAACTATGAACATCCAAAAGAATACATGAAACTGAACAAAAATAGAACAACCCCCCCCCCCCACACCTGAACTTGCCCCTCCCCCATCCCTGACCCCCCCCCACCCAGTCCACTAGAATGCCCCCCGCCCTCCAAGATATCCCCACACACCCCTATCCACCCCCACAACTATTCCTAGTTAAAAGAATACCTGAAACAGAACAAAAACATACCACCCCCCACCCCACTAGACACCCCCCCCCCCACAGACACACTTAGATGACCCGCCACCCTCCTAGATATCCCCACACACCCCTGTACCCCCCCCCCCCACAACTCTGCCCAGTCTACAGAATACCTGAAACAGAACAAAAACATACCAACCCTCACACCACCCCACTGGACTGCCCTCCCCCACCCCCTGGACATCCCTCCACACACCTGCCCCCACACTAAATAACCTTCCCACAACCCTAGACACCCCACCCTCTTGGACAGCCCCCACCCCATGGACAGCCCTCCTACCCTCCTAACAACCCCCACCCAAATGGACACCCTGGACACCCCCACACCCCCGGAATCCCTTCCCACACCCCTAGACCCCCCCCCCCCTCACTGGATAGCCCTCCCACGTCCCATGGACATCCCCCACCCCACTAGACATCCCTCCCCACACCCCCTGGACAGCCCTCTCACACCCCTATAACCACCCCCCCCCCCCCCCGCCACACCCTTGGACAGCCCTCCCAACCTCTGGGACACCCCACCCCCATGGACACCATAGACACCCCCCCACACACACACCTATGGACACCCGTACCACGACCCTAGAAACCCCCACACCCTTGGACACCCCTTGGACAACCCCCCCCCCCCCCCCACCCTCATGGACACTCTGGAAACCCTCCTCCCCACCCCACTGGACATCCCTCCCACACCCCATGAAATCCTCCACCCCACTGGACAACCCTCCCCACACCCCTAGATAGCCCTCCCACCCTCCTGGACACCCTCCCACCCCATTTTACAACCATTCTCCACCCCTAGACAACCCTCCCACACCCTAGAAACCCCCCACCCCACTAAACAGTCATCCCACAACCCTTGATGCCCCGCCCTCCGGGACAGTCTCCATCCCCCATAGATAGCCTTACCACCCTCCTAGAAACCCCCACCCCCACCCCCACGGACACCCTGGACACCCACCACACCCTTGGACACCCCTACCACACCCCTAGAAACTTCCCACACCCCTGGACATCCCCCCACCCTCGTGGACACCCTGGACCCCCCCCCCCACTGGACATCCCTCCCACACCCCTGGAGATCCCCCACCCTACTGGTCCCCCGTCCCTACACCCCTTGAAATCCCTCCCACACCCCTAGAAACCCCCTAGAACCCTGCACACCCCTGGACATCCCTCCCACCTTCATGGACCCCCCCAAAACAAGACATCCCTCCCCACCCCCTAGAAAACTATCCCACACCCCTAGAACCCCCCCCCCCATCACAATAAACATCCTGCTCACAAAACTGGGCACCTCCCCACCCTCCTGGATAACCCCCACCGCCCATGGACTGCCCGCTCAACCTCCGGGACAACCCCACCCCCATGGACACCCTGGAAACCCCCACACCCATGGACACACCTCTCACGCCCCTAGAACCCCTCCCCACCCCTGGACACCCCTTGGACTATCCCCCACCCTCATGGACACCCCCAACCCACTAGACTGCCATCCCACACTCCTGGAATGCCCCCAACCCACTAGAAATCCCTCCCCACACCCAAGGAAACCCTCCCACACCATAGACCCCCCCCCCCCCCCAAACACACCTGGACACCCCCTGGACTGCCCCCACCCTCATGGACACCCTGGACCCCCATGGACACCCCCAGCCCCATAGACTGCCCTCTCATACCCCTTGGAGCTGGGCACCCCCACACCCCTGGACACTGCCTGGACAGCCCTCCCACCCTCCTAGACACCCCCCCCCCACTCCACTAAACTGGATTTCCCTCCCCCACCCCACTGGACACCTCCCCACACCCCTAGAACACCCCCAGACCAAAATCCATACCATACAAACCATCTAAACTAGAAAAAAACAAGAAGTAGTGAAAAATTAAACAGTCACATATATAATATTCATAACTTACAATTTCACAAAATAAATCTAAATCAAACCTAAACAACTACCAAATACACAGTTATAATGAAAATATTCAAAATTAAATTTTACACTACAAATAAACTAAAATCCAATCAAACCTGTAAAATAATTTGACCATTCCACATGTAAGTGGTTGACCTCTTTATAACTATAGGATTGAGGGTATTCAAATAGATACAAATTAAAAGTATAGTAGTTAACATGTACAATTAATAAATAAAATGAAATATTATGGAAATGTTTAAATGGAAATCGTACAATGTCAATGATTAAAAGGAAATCATACCATATCAAAGTTTTCCAGTGTTCCAAATGTAATTATTTCATACATAAATATTAATATATAATTTCTACATTTGACGATGCCTTATTGTTCATGAAAATTCTGATAGAATGATTTTAAATTCAAAATACTATTTTTATGTAGTACATCAAAAATTAAAAATTATAAATGGATATTTACCTTTACATATACATATTCGATCATGGAACTCCTTTTCATTGTGTTTTTTCGAAAGTAGACCAATCCCCTGTCGAAAAATAATATGAATAAAATAAATTTATAATTTGATATAATATATACAACAATTAATAAATTGAAACTTACTTTTCTAACATATTCTTCAAACATTCCCGCACATCTCCATGGACATAGCATATCCAATAATGTGTTTTCTCCCTTGGGGAAAAACACCTAACATCCAATGATCACCGATAAAAGATAATATAGGGTTATTGTTTTTTATGTTAAAATATAATGTATTATATTCCAGAGATATGTTTTATACCTCTTCCAAAAAGGCCTCATCCAACACTACTTGATTATATTCTGTTCAAATCTTTCAGAAATATAAATTATTCTTTGTTCCTCATCCAATGCATGTGCTTCAGGGGAAATAAAATGAAGGCCCACGAATCCATATACATATGTCCGCTCATTCATTTCACACAAGTTATAAATATTCCTAATACAAAAACGACATAAGTATACATTTTTAATAAATATAATGCAGGGAAATGGTGTGAAAACATACATGGCAAAAAATCAACTTGTTGATGCCCAACATATCTCCAGTAACAAGCTCCATGATATCAGTTTTCACAATCCCCGCAGTTATTTCACGTTCACAAACATGAGCTTCCATTGGAAACTAATAATGATCCCCCAACAGATTTGAATATCATTACAATCTATCAAGACTACGAGAATCTGTATCTGATGTCATAGCCATTTGTCTTTGTTGTTGTCTATATAGTATTTATTTACTTTTGATGTATTCCTGTAAAAATAAATAGAAATATAAAGTAGTTTTCAAATGATAAAAAAACTTTAATAAAAAATTCAAGATATAACATACATACCTCTATGGTAATGAGTTGCAAAAGTCTAGATGGGTAAATTAAAAAATGGCCAATACTATGTTCAACTGTAGTTGCCTCATCTATAGGTAATGGTACTCAAGATGATCTATATATAATATCCTGTATAGTGACCCTATGATGCTCTGCCTCTATCTATTTATGATGAACTGTATCTTTTGTACAATATACTATCCCATATTCAACAATATGATGTTGAGGATCATCAACATACAAATCGCAATAAGTATGAAGTTGCGGCAGAGGAGTAGGATAAGAAATGGGGTCTGCAGGCTGAGGCGGGGAATTGGGAACTAATGGCGGAGGTGGAGGATAGATAATGGATTTTGTAGTGGGTGGTGGAGCAGTGGGAGGTTTTGTATGTAATTGTATTTGCATGTCTAAAAACATAAACTATACTGACTCTCTAATATTTTCCTCCATCATTGCATTAATATTAATAACTTCAGCCTCCAAAGATTATATTTTTTTATAAACACCCTCAATAGAATAATTAGAAGAATGTGGAAACACTTTTTGTACCGATACACCCATAAGATTTCTTCATATACAACAAGGATGATTGGGATTTACCTATGTTGTAGATAAAATATATTACCTCCTAGTATCTTTAAATACCCCCTCTTATCTCTGATCCTCAAGAGAATAATGTATTAATTAATTGATAATTTTTGTAACGATTCAAATTATATAAAGAATATTGTTAACTTAAATAAATAAAATAAATATCTTACAATCCTCTCAGCTACGATTGTCAAATCATTTGAAATATATTGCCCCTTTTTTCCCATTTGATATCTCTTACATTTTTCATGTCTAGATGGAGGGGGTGGAGGGGAAACCTCTCCAGAGCATGAAGACTCATCTCTCAGCTCTTGTATTTTTTCCTCCATAATTTGTTATTCCAATAATATATACCATCTTCAAGATAAACTATGAGGGTATACATTTTTATATTGGATCTCTTGATGATATTTCCTTGTTTAATATAATTTCATAATAATAAATCATTAAAAAACATTAATTATATCATTTATATAAGAACTCTTATAAAATTTTACATTTCCCGGACCAAAAATGAATATTCTCTTCTACTTCAACATAATGTCTCCATATGTCTTCATCTATGAAACGATATATATGACATGGATTGTCATGAATCCTATGACCAAAAATGAATTCAGATGTGAGGGTTGATTTGAAATCCCTCCATCTCCTAGAATCCATCGATAAACATTTCATTCTAACTTCTCTAGTGTCAGAAATATCAAATAGCTTATGATAAAGAAGAGGTAAAAAATATTATACTAGAAACATTTAAATAAAAGGCACACAATATCAGAAGAACTTACAAAAATCATCTCCCACAACTAAGATATTACCGCATTTTCCACACTTCTCCAATCATAATAAAAAATTCTTACTTTTCTCTTACCCTGACTAGATACGAAAATCATAAAATTATTTTCATTTGGACCTCTAGGAATATCATTTTCATCAAACTCAATGAGTATCCTCCAGTCCTACGTACAGAAATGTTATAATTTTGGTGAACGTGTGCACCCACGTTTACCAACTCTTGAAGACTTTGTCATTATGGGAGCACGTGAGGAAGATTGGGGAACATCAAGAGGAGCTTGTGAATATTCCTCCCTAGAGGTATGGTCATTATGCTCATCTCTAGAGTCATGTGGTTGATCGACTGTTTGATCTATCATTATCCTAAAAATAAAAAAACATTAGTTCAAAAATATACAAATTCAAATATTACAACACTAATGTAAACAAAAAATGGAAAATTAAACTATGTTAGGCAATAGTAGACATGGTTAATATGGTAACCTTGATTAACAATGGTAATGATGGTAAACCTAATAAACATGGTAGTGTAATTTTAATTCCACACAATCAATAAATATATAAATTTCTTAAAGGTAAACTATGGTAAACAATGGTAAACTATGATAAACATAGTAAACTAAAATACAAAATTATAATAAAAAAATTATTCTACTTATTTCTTTTAATATTTGTTTTAATAAAGGAAAAAATACAATATCTAACATTTTATGAAAATAATAAATGTAAACATAAAATAAAAATATGTTACCAGTAATATTATGAATGTAAAAATTGATTGGTTTCCCAAATTACTTCATCATGATCATTCCTTGCGGCATAAACCATGTATTCAACATGCTCATCATCATGTTCTTCAAATCGTTCCATGGAAGTAGGGATCTCACATAAATCAACATCATCATCAAGTTGATCCTCACCAACAAACTGTTTTTTCCCTTATAAAACAGCAGACCACTGCATATCTAATTGATCAACTATATAGAAAATGTGTTTTGAATGTGTTTTAATTATAAAAGAATCAGGTGCGTCTTCCAATCTATTCAGACGAACAACTATCATTCAACGTTCATCGTGTCTGACACTATTGTTACCGATAAACCATTTAAAGTTAAAAATAAGAACTTTAATTTTAAGGTAATCAACCTCCCATATTTCTTCAATAAATCCATATTATTCACTTCATGTAGAAATTGGGTTTTTGTCCTTATAACTCGATAAATGCATTTCTTCTTCAAACACCAATATACCACTATTCTGAAATGCACTTATGTTGTCCTAATAATTTGTATAAAATGTATATCCATTAATGTCATAAATGCACCATGTTATCACATTTAATCATGGACCACCCACTATCCATCCTAATATCACTGATACATCTGATCTACCACGAATGGTCTTTTAATCAATGACAAAAATGTTTTTTTGTGCTCATTCAAAATCAATATTTTTTTCTTCTTTGGATGACATTGTTTCAACTCATTAATATGCAATGTGATATACGATTGAGCATCATCTGTGTTATTCAAGATGTATAATTATAACTTCTTCATCTTTTTAGCTGACAATGATTTTAATTTCAAGCCATGAGTCCCCATTAACTAATTATTAACTCATTTATGGGGAGATGGAGGCAAACCTTTGTGCTCTGTCGTAGCCATGTAGCTTATACAAAACTCCACAACCTCCCTAGAAATACACTTTTCAACAATGGTGGATTCATGTCGATATGGATTCTTAACATAAGCCATCAATATTTTGATATTCCTTTCCAAATGATACATCCAAAGATGACATATAGGTCCACTAAGCATTATTTCTTGAACCAGGTGAATCATTAAATGCAGCATTATATCAACAAAATTGGACCAAAATATTTTTCCAATTGAGAAAGTATAGAAATTTCTTCCTTTTCCAAAATGTTAAAAGTATTCACATCAATAACCTTATTAAAAATTGAATTTAAAAAATAACATAGCTTCATTATAGTCTATCTGACATGGATGGTCAATATTACATGCAATGCAACTGGTAGAAGTTGTTGCATCATGATGTGACAATCAAGAGATTCCATACCTATCAACATCAATTTTTTCAATGAGACAAAAAAATTTGCATTTGAAGAATAACCTTGAGGCACTTTGATATCATGTAGACACTGAAAAAAGATAATTTTCTACCTCTTGGATAATGTATGACAAGCTGGGAGAATAAATGTTCATCTTCCATTAAGGGTGGGAGTTAACTCTAAACGTATTCCCATTGATAGTAAGTCTAATCTTGCATTCAACTCATATTTTGTCTTTCCTTTAAAATCTAACAATTCTCCAATCAAACTATCACATATATTCTTCTCCACATTCATGATAATAATATTATGTTTTACTTCATAATATTTCCAATATAGTAGCTCAAAAAATATTGACCTTTTCTTTCAAATAATTATATCATTACCAGATTTATGTTTCTTTCCCAATGTCACATCAAGGTTTTCCACCCTCTCAAAATACACATCAGGGGATAATGGTTTTGGAGAAATATCAAATTTGTGTGAGCCATTAAATTCCTTTATTAGTCTTCTATAAGAGTGAACCATAGGCAAATAATTTTGATCAACCTTGTACATTGTTTTCCACCCATGATGCAATTGGCAATATGAAGACGTTTGTTCCCAAATTGTACATGCTTTATTCCCCTTAACACTGTATCTAGACAAATTTCCATATGCTAGGAAGTCATTTATAGTGAACTTAAGCACTACATGTAGCTGAAAATATTCCATTTTTTATGAATCATACACCCTAATACCATCCTCCCATAAAAGATTCAAATCATCAATCAATGGTGACAAGAAAATATCATTATCATTTATGGATTGCTTTAGAGTAAAGATCATTATACTCAACATGACATATTTGTGCTTCATACAAACTTCAAGAGAGAGGTTATAAATTACCAATAAAACAGTCCATGAACTGTGTGTGCTACTCAGGGTTCATTATGGATTCATTCCATCTGTGCACAACCCTAGTATGAGATTTCTAATTTCATATGAAAATTTAGGATACTTCTCATCTATTTTCTACCATTGAGCACAATCTTTTGGATGAAATATTTTTCCATCAAATATCCACTCATCATTATGACATATTAACCTTTTTTCATCATGTGAATTAGCAAATAAACGTTTCAAACATTGAATTATTGTAAGATACCAAAATACCTTAGAAGGGATCTTTGTAATCCCTACATCGTCTTGTTATTTTTCGTTCAACTTATACCATTATGTCCCACATTTTGGACACTCTGACAGAAATTCAAATTCCTTCCTACATATCATAGTGTCATTCAGACAGGCATGAATTTTTTTGTATCCCAATCACATTGGGGATAATACTTTCATGGCCTTATAATGTGAATATGGAAGATCAATATCTTTTGGAAGAATTTCTTTCATTAATTGTAGTAGCTCTGTAAAACTTCGGTCACTCCATCCATGTTTCACCTTCAAGTTGATCAATCATAGCACTGTTGACAAAACTGTAAAATCCATACTACCAGGATACAATAGCTTTTCAGCATCACCATATAGATGTGAAACTGTCAGTTCTATGTCAATTACATCTACTACAATATCACGAATCATTTCTTCAATTCCATCCGAGTTACCATCTTGCAAATCATCATCGTCATTTGATCTGACATTATGTCTAGTTTCACCATGACAAATCCAAGGGTTATAACTCATATTAAAACCATGACAAATCAGATGATCTTTTATCTCTTTACTTTTCATCTTGTTCATATTCAAACATTTTATGCACGGATAGAAACAAATGACACTGCTTGGAACATTTTGTTTAGAAAATTCCAAAAAGGCATCAACACAATCCTCATATTCATTACTCATTCTATGTGACATAATCCAACATCGACTCATTGTTAACCTATAAAAAATATAGAAATTATACATTTTTTTAAGATAAGACAAATATATATTTATATTAGAAATATCAAATTTTTAATGTAAAAACATATTTGAAATATAATAAAAATCTATGTGTATTTGAAAAACAGTATACAAGAAAATACTTTTAAAAAGAAAATATAGTTAGATATAACAGTTTTAAATTCATCTTGGATCCTTTCTTCTTAAGGTACACAAAGAATACATCCTGTTGCAACTAAATACAAAATTCACCCTTCCGTAAAAAAGAAATATTATGAATAAATATTAAAATATGTATACATTCACTTCTAAAAATTATATATATCCAAACTATTTGAAACCATTGGGATAACCCCTAAAACTATTGGGGTACCCAACGGTTTTACACATCGTTGGCATGATGGTCGTTGAAATAGCCCTATACCAACAATTCTACTGCAATCGTTGGTATAGAATACCTGAAGTTAAAATATTCCAATGGTTTCAATGAAACTGTTTATATATATATATATATAGAGAGAGAGATAGATAGTGTCCAAGGTGATTGGGGGTTGTCCAAGGGGGGTTGTCCATAGGGGTAGGGGCTGTCCAGGGTGTCCAGGGGGTGGGGAGTCTAGGGGGTGGGTGCCTGTCCAGGGGGTGCGGGTTGTCCATGGGGATGGGTGGTGTCAGGGTGGTGGGGGAGTGGTGTCTAGGGGGTGAGGGGGGTGTCCAACCCCCTTCCCCATTGGATACTACACCCACCCCCGTGGACACCACCTGGACACCCCCACCCTCAGGACAACCCCCCAAAACCAAAATAGCACCCCACCCCTCTGGACAGCCGCCACTCTATTAGACATCCCACTCACCCCCCTTGAGACCACCCCCACCCCCTGGACACCCCTACCCCCTTGGACAGCCCCCACACCCCCTCGACATCCCACCCCCACTCCGTTGGACACCCCAACCCATGTGGAAAGCCCCCGCTACGCCTGGACACCACCACTACCCCCTATGACACCCCGTAGACACCCCCACCCCTCTGAACAGCCCCCCCCCCCCACCTGGAGAGCCACCCACCCCACTAGACCCCCCTGGACATCCATCCCCCTACACACCCCCTACCCCCTTGGACAGCCCACTCACTCCCATGGACACCCCCACCCCCACCCCCTAGGACACCACCTACCCCTAGAACAACCCACTCACCCCCTGGATACCCCTACCCCCTTGGACATCCCCTTTACCCCCTAGACACCACCCCCCACCCCCTTAGACACCCCCAACCCCTTGGACAGCCCCCACACCCCCTGGAAAACACCCCACCCCCTTAGACACCACCAACCACCTAGGAAATCCCACACACCCCCTGGACACCACCCCACCCCCTTTGACGCCCCCTAAAAACCCCCACCCCTCTTGATAGCCCCCCCTGGATTGCCCCCAACACTTTAGACACCCCAACGCTCCCTGGACAACCCCCATCCCCTAGACACCCCCTACCCCCTTGGATAGCCCACTCACCCCCCTAGACACCACCCCAACCCCCTGGATGGACCCACCGCTCTAGATAGCCCCCCACCCAAGGATACCCCCTACATCATTGAACAACCCACTCACCCCCTGGACACCACCCCCACCCCTGGACACCCCTACCCCCTTTGATATCCACATAACCCCCTGGACACCCCCACCCCCTTGGACACCCCAACCCCCTTGGACTACCCACACACCTCCCCTGGACACGACCCCCACCCCTCTGACACCCCCTGGACACCCCCACAACTCTGGTCAGCCCCCCCCCCTGTGGAGAGCCCCCACCCCTTTAGACAGCCCTGACCCCCCCCCCCCCCCCCCCGGACACCCCCCAGACACCCCCTACCCCTTGGATATCCCACTCACCCCCTGAACACCACCCATACATCCTGGACACCCCGACCCCCTAGCACAACCCCCTCACCCGCCTGGACACCACCCCCACCCCCGTGGACACCCAAACCCCCATGGACATCCCATACACCCCCCTAGAAACCACCCACACCCCCTTTGACACTCCATAGACACCCCCTCCCCCTTGTACCTCCCCCCTGGACAACCCCCACCCCTCTAGATAGCCCCAGCACCCCCTTAAACACCCCCTGTATGTGCACACTCACATGATGGAACACTCAATAAGCATAAAGTTTCATGATATCACTTCTATGGATTCTTTTACCAGAAAATAATTGAACACATTACAAATAAACACTATAAAACTTACCATGATAGCAAGAACAAATATAAAAAAATAATATCTCAAAAAATTATTTTAGGGCATCGCGAAAAATAAAAATTGTAATCGAGCTGTGTGAATATTACTTGAGTGTTTTGATTCGACCTGATAGATCTGGTGGTAATAAATACAATGAATGATGTTGGAAAAATTTGGTTGGGGTCAGGACATTGAAGAATCATTTCTAGGTTTTCCTCACTGGAGAGACGAGTCGTAGGTTTCCAGATCGATGAAAACAAAATGACTGAATACGAATTGGTAAATCATTAAAAGGTTTATCACATCGGTTATTTTATAACCGTGGTGATAAACAGTTTTTTTATGTTTATAACGTCGTTAATTTAATAGCTCACATAGAAAATAATTTATCACATTAGGGATTTTATTACTAAAATGATAAATGGTTCTTTATCACATCGATTCATTTTATAATTGTCCTAATAAATTGTAGATATTTTCCTTTCTCACGTCAGTTATTTTATAATAGACTTGATAAAGCACCCAGATTGGATTTTCACAGAGGTTATAAAAAAACCAACGTGATAAAACTAATCTCAATATTTTTTATGTCGGTTATTTTATAAACAACATAAAAAATGGACTCCAATAGATTTATCACATAGGTTATAAAACAACCGACATGATATATCTATTTTTACACCTTTTCACATCAGTTATATTGAACTGACGAGAAAATTGCCAACGTGTTTAATGTTATTCCACTAGTGAATATGACAATGTTAAATAGGGTTTTTCTTATATTCATATTATTAATATTATTTTACTTTGTTAATGATGTAATAATATTTTATAGGGATTATTTTATTATGTAATGTTGTTTAAAACCCCATTTTATTTCAGGGGTTATGCAATGGTGAATGTTTTTTTATGTTTTGTGGAACATGTAACAATGTTTTCATTACGACATGAGTGGGACCTAAATATCCATTCAATTCATTTGGTAAAGATTTATATATCCTGATATTTACATTACTAGAACTACAAATAAATCAAGTTCAGTAACAAATAATGGAATGAAAAGTAAATTTAGTTCAATAAAAAATGGTTGGAATGACAAGTAAAACCTCTTCAGTAATGGACTTTGTCCCCCATGATGGTCTTTACAGCAGTGCCTTGGCTAAAATAGAAATAATGTTATGTGCTTATTAGATTGCCACAATTATATGTTTTATTTCAATTCTATTCTATCATGTTAATTTTCTATTATGATATATTTTTAAATTACTACCATGATTTATTTCATGATTCAAGATTTTGACGTTTAAACATTATGTTCATGCTTTTACATTTTTATGTTTCTGGTTTGTAATATGTTCCCCAAGATTACCCTTAAAGAGAATTTGATATCACCCTTTTTGTGTTTTATTTTCACCAGGTTATAAATAAAGGTTAATGGTAGGAAAACAAAAGGGGAAAATCCTTATTGGATATTCTGATGATCTTTAAAAACTATATGTTTATGTTCCGTGATTTCAATGACACTAAACTAATACACCCTTTGAGAGTCATTTTGTGTCTTCTATTATATATTCTACAAAAGTAATGTAATTTCCAAATACATCAAGCTGGGTTTATTCGATTTGGTATCAGATTGAAGGTTTAGTCAACATGTGGAATATAGGATATGGAAAATTTACTATGATCCATACAGTTATTTCTACGGTATGTATAGGGATGTCAATAAGGTTATGTATAAGAATAAGTTATTGTCTTAGAATTATGATAACGATCTTGAATAACCTTGGATGAAATCTAAAATGTTAGATATTGAAAGTACTCCCCCCTTGATTATGTTGTTTTCCTAGTCTGCTTTTTTTCACTCACGTTATTCTTTTTGGGCTTTAGACGATGGATAGAACCCGATGGAACCATTTTAATGATCAATGCCATGGGAAATGAAATTATTGTCCTCCTGACCAACAAAATGTTATGTGAGATGGAATGAAAAATCTAATTTCCATAATTACAGAAGCTATGGATCATTATGGGCGTCTAAATGAGCATAAAAAAGAACAAAATTCTATTGAGTCCTTCATGAGGCAATAAAAACATTCTTTCAATGGGTTGTCTGATCCACTTGTTGTTGAATAATGGACAAGTACTATTGAAAATATATTTTCAATCCTGCATTGTTCGGAACATGGAAAATTAATTTTGGTTGTTTATCATTTTGATGTTGAAGCATACCATTTGTGTACTCTAATTAAGAATACAAGGTAGCAAGATGAAACCGAATCCATGGAATGGGATGAGTTCAATAACTTGTTTTTCCAATAAGTACTTCCCCCGTATGCTTCAAACAATGATGGAAAAGGAGTTCCTTGAGCTTAATAAAAATGATTATTAATTTTTTGGTATATAATAGGTAAATTTTACAAGACATGAAAAGAATTTTTCTAGCTTTTGCATCCAATGGGAAAGTAAATTTTATCGATTCTTCAGTGTCTTAAAACCAATTATTTGAAGGGAATTTTTTAAAAGAGACATTATTATCTATGACGAAATTATGTGTTCTCTGATCCAGTTATAAATGGAAGTTGGTGATACATATCCATCTCATGGTTTTGATATGAAAAAAATATGTAGTTCAAGGTAAAATCTAAAGATAATGATGAAAAGAAGATAATGATTTCCTTATGGTCAAAGTGTGGAAAGAAGCATGATGGAGATTGTTTTAAAGGTACTATAAAATTTTTCATGTGTATAAAATAAGGTAATCCATATTTTGAGTGTCGATGTAATGGGAAAAATGTTTCTAATAATGTGAAAAGATTATAGACTACATTGAATGCACCACTAACACTTCAATTCTATAGGTGCATGGAAATGAGGCATTTTTCTAACCAATTTCATATACCAAGGGTTAATGATGACTGAGGCCAGCAACCTCTTAAGTCAAAATACCGAGTTACGTCACATGAGATCACTATTGGTGATGTTCAGTTTGAAAATGATGTGGAAAAATGATCATGTTTTTATGTAATAGAATCCCAAAATTGTGTTTTGTAATCCCATTTATTCTATTATGGAATATTATAATATCTATGTATTGGAATATTGTGGTTTTCCATAATTAAATGGTACTGATATCCATGAAAAGTGGTAGAAGTATTTTTGGAAGGCACATGATATGAAATTAATCATGGGATAAGTATATAATGATATAATTGATAGTATTAGTGATCCCATGAATAATTCTAGGACAAAGTTATGTCGTGGTTTGAGTCTATATAATTTTTGGTATTTTTGTTGTGTGTAAAGATATAATTTTGATAGAATTAATGTTTTCGATAATGTTATATGATAATTTATGTAATTATCATGTTTCAATAGAATATATGATTAAAGTAATAGCTTGTTCGGAATGTGACAACTGGGAACTGCCAAATGATATATGGGAGAAAATGTTTTGTCTATTTAGTTCACCTCATTTTAATGTTTTATATAATTTTTTTGGACAGATTTTAATGTTATCCATATAGGGATAATATAAGTTATATTCTGATTTAAATTTGTAAGATTAATGTATTATTTCACTATCAGTGGCCTAATACATATTTGATAACATGTTCTAACATTTATTTTTGAGACAAATGGATTGACCAATCATTCTATCACATGATATGATAACACTTCAAGAATGAAAAATTAATCTACATATCGTTAAATAAAAGATGATATGGAAATTGTATAGGGAACAACCAATGGTCAGATTCTATTGAAATCATGTAAGTATTTCTCCACATGAAAACATTCATTAAATTTAGGAAAATGATCTTCAAACCAAAAATGTTATACAGTTACCTTCTTATCTGATGAATCATAGAGTCTCTTAAATCGTCATAGATTTATTTCTTTCTCATAGTAAACAATCTACATGCCTTATTCTCTAACACTATCCATCAGAACATGATTGTTAAATTTCTATTACATATCCATGATTCACTTCCCACAAATACACCCATATGTGGAGACCCGATGATATATTTTTTGGGTAAACGTTATGTTTATAATTATCCATTTTAAAATGAAGTATTAGTATTCCTTTTTATGAAATGTGTTTCCATAAATAAACCGTTCAAGTAGTAAACAATTTATAACCCCGTTGAATTTCAAAGAGAAATTAATTTATAATGGGGGAAAATGTAACACCCCAATATTTTATGAGATAGATTATTTTAATTTCTATTCTATAATGTTTTTTAACTACGCCATGTTTAGCTTCCATTGTACACAACACCATATTATCTTGCAGTATACGCAACAATATTTGTGGCTGGTGTTGCCCACAATTTCATGTTCTTCTGATATATTTCATTTCATGCAACACTGAGTAAAGATTTTGTTCAATGTATAAATGAACTATTTTTGGATTATGATATATGAAACACCAAAGTAGTCTTTCACTACACACAACACTGATCTATCTTGTATTACACACAACAAATATCTCCTCGATAGCTTCTGTTGTATACGATACCGAGTTTCACCAAACAATAATATATTATGAAAATATTATTATTTAATGGGATATAAACTACATTTTATTAATATTATTAACCAAATATTGAATTTTATCACATTGTAATTGATATTTTAAATTTTATGGAAGTTGATATGAGGACAAAATCAATTTTTATAATAGAAGAAGTATTATTCAAAAAAATATGTTTTATAGACTTTTGATGGGGATCCAATTTTAAATATAGGTTTTGAAACATTTATAAGAGAAATTTGAAAAAAATCATTTCCTAGGAAGAGAGACATAACAATTTACTTCTTTTTTATTTTTTCTATTTTTTTATAAAATTCAAATTTTAATGAATGGTGATAATACAACATTTTAATTTGAAATAGTCTTTTCATGTAGTTTATTTATATAGTTATATTAAATTTTTAATTGGGATTAAAGTGTAATTAAATCATATTTTTATCAATCAATCCAGGTTTGGTCATTGTACGTTATTTCCCTTTTAAATTTGACATAAAAAATTGTCAATCTTTTGATTGTAATTACATATAGAACCCCTCATTTTGATTTTGACCATGGGGATTAATTCTAAATTAATTACAGAATATACTATCTTTTGAATTTGGAAAAATGTATTCCATATTTAGAACCAAAATTTACAAATTTGGTGAATAAATAACATTTAATTTTTTTGATATTAATAATAGTAACTTCAGTAATTATTTTATTTACCATGGCTAAAGTGTAAATCTGGTGAATAAGGGTAAAACATAATGTTACAATAATATTAAACTACCCTAAAACATGTCCTAATACTATTGGATAAAATATGTCTGACCATGGGAATCTTTGGGAGAGTTTTGGGACCCCATTGAAGAACTTAGATGTGAAAATGATATTTTCTAAGAATTAATTTAATGTAAAGAAAAATATAACATAAAGTTGTATCTTCTTTAATAAAAAATTTAAATATGGGGTTATACATATGATAAAGTTGATTATAATTAGTTATTGGAATGATAAAACGATTTCCAACCTCATGATATTTTATTTATAAATTTTTAGTCACCAAATATATAAATTTATTTATGACATAATGATGATGTACTTATTTCATTTTTAATGATTGATTTCAATAAATGATATTATTAATTTTAAAATAAATTTATTTTGAAACTTTTATTCCATAAAATAATTCTATGAATTATTATGACGTGTATTTTTGAATTAATGATATTTATTTTCAAATAATCATATTTTTATGGAATTTTAAAACCACATGATATAAATTGAATAAAAATTCACATAAATGATTTTATCAAACTAATACTATTTTATTAAATGATATAATATTATTAAAAATATCAAATTCATAAGAATTACGTATATAATGTTTAAAATGTCATTAATTCACCACTTTAGGTTCTACTGTCATTTTATAGTAACTATATTATCCATATAGTATGGATATACAAGAAGACATGGTAAGAGTTAACATGTTAACAAAGGGTTAAAGCTAAACGTTAAAGTTAAAATTGAGACCTAAACATGTATACAACTTATTGGATGAGTGGATTTAGAACAATACTCATATTATATTAGAATTATATGTGTTTTTGACGTTTTGAAACTGAAAAAATATTATAATAAAATAATATTTCCATTCCATCCTAATGTGCCCCACCTCTTCTCTTGTAAAAAAAGCATCTCCTCCCATATTTCCTCACACAACCATTAGCATTATGCTTAGACCAAACCCTCTACAATTATCTTATAAACATTCTTAGATAACATCTATATTTCTTTGTTTTAAAAAAGTCCATCACTAGTTTCCCTATGAAAATCTCCAAAGGAAGTCCAACGAAGAAGAGGTAATTGCTTTACCCATTCAATTCAATATATTTTCTTCCTATACAACCTATTTCTATGTTGATTCCATACTAAAGGAAAAAATACATTATATTTTTCTTTCTTAGGAGTTATTATAATTTTCGGGAAACCTTATACCTATTTTTATACATCCTACAAATAATAGTATCACCATTTGTGAATACATACAACTTACCCTCTCCATAATGTGGTGTAATTTGTTATTCAAAAATACGTTATTAGGATGGGTATAATGATTATTTTAATGGATTTAAATATTTAATATGTCATGTTTAATGATTATTTATAATTTATATACCATCCAATTGTATACCATTTAACCATCAAGAGATTGATATTGTCACTCTTTTGTACGTACAAACTACCGTCTCCATGACGTGCTGAGATTCATTCTCCGCGTTAAAAATTCATGAATAATTAAAAAATGTATATAATTACTGAATATAATACGTATCAACATAATTTAATGAATAAAATTCATCCTATTCAAAATTAGCAATACTTAAATAGAAAAACAAGAATGAGAAAACAAAGCAGTTAACACCCGAAATAATGGTAATTTAACCATTAAAAATTATGTTACCATATACTCATATAATAAGAAGAAAAATGTATGGGATAATTTTTCAAATCTCATTTTTAACTGGGATTGATTACATTTATGTATTTACTGGGGGTATATTTATCATCCATATCCATGTTTTCTAAATTTGTTTTCATAAAATGTTTAATATTATTCAATGTATATTTAGATTCATTTTTACCCATTTTGGACTTTTACTACATGGTTTCTAAGGAATCTTTTTTTATTTTACTATATAAGGTACGTTTTGACTTTTATGACAAAAGTACGAGGAGAATATTTATTAACTTTCAAAACATGGATGGATTTTTACATCTTCATAATGCATTATTTCCATGAATATTACTCTATATTTCTTCAATATTATTTTCAAATCAATTATTTTCTTTAAAAATTTCACAGTATTATGATAAATCAAATCATTGTTTAAGATGAAAGGGTATTTTCACATTAAATTAATTTCAAGTTTTTTATCATGATTATATTCAATATAATATGATACTTTTAAATAGGGTTATGTTTTTATCCATATTATTAATATTATTTTATTGTTTTAATGATGTAATGATCTTGTACATGGATTATCTTATTATGGAATGATGTTTAAGAAACCCATTTTATTTCATAAGTTATTCTATGTTGAATGTTTTTTTATTATTTATGTTGAACAAGTAAAAATGATTTCATTATGATATGGGTGATACCTATATCTCCATCAAATTAATTGGGTAATAATTTATATCTCATGATATATTCATGAATGGAATAAAAAATATATCCAATTAAGTGATACATGACTAGATTGACAAGTAAATATGGTTCATCAATACATGGATGGAATAACAAGTTAACCGGATTCAGTAATGGAATTTGTACACTATAATGGTCTTGGAATCAATGCCTTGGATACAATGGAAATAATATTAGGGGATTATTTGTTTTCTACAATTACTTGTTTTATTCCAATTTTATTCAACCATGGATAATGTTCTGTTATGATCTATTCCTTAAGTAATGAGGTGAATTATTTCCTCACTCAAGAATTGGATGTTTAAATTATATGTTCTTGTTTTCAATTTATCATTTTTATGTTTTTTTATGTTCTACATGTTTAACCTTACTAATAATTTTATCTCACCATTTTTTTTCATTTCCCCAGGATATTAATAATGGTTTTAGTTCTAAAAAAAAAGGAGAAGATATTTATGGGATATTTTGAATATCATTCACAATGATAGAAGTATATGTTACATGTTTTCAAAGACACTAAACTAATATGGTTATTAGGCACCTTTTTTGACTTATATTAATTATTCTGAAAGATTAATGTAATGTCTAAGTATGTCATGATTGTTTCCTTAGAGATGGTATAAGAGCCAAGGTTTAGTCAACATTTGGAAACAAGGATGTGAAAACTTTTGTGAAAGATATAGATATATTTCTATGGTTTTTATAGGGATGTCACTAAGGATAGGTATAATTATAGGTTACAGTCCGATAATTATGACAATGATCACGAATAACATTGGACTAAGCATAAGATTTTAGATATTGAATGTACTCCCCCTAGATTATGTTGTTTTCTTAGTATGATTTTTTCCTTTCAGACTATTGTTTTTGGGAATTATATGATGGTTGGAACTTGAAGGAATTATGTTAATTATCATTTCAATGGGAAATGCAATGATTTTTCTCTGGACAAACCTATTGTTATGGGAGATAGAATAAAAAATATTATTTCAAAACTTTTACATCCTAAGAATCATTATGGACATCTAAATAAGAAGAGAAGGGAACAATATTCGATTGAGACCCCCATGAGGCAGCATCCCCATTATTTCCGGGGGTCTTAAAATCCACTCGTTTTTGAATAATGGATCAGTACCATTGAAAATATTTTTTCCATTCATCACTATTCAAAACATGAAAAATTTATTTTGGTTGTTTATCATTTAGATGGTGAAGTGGACTACTGGTGTTCTCTAATTAAGAATATAAGGTAGTAAAATGAAATTAAATCCATGGAATGGGAAATGTTTAATAACATATTTTTCAATAATTATTTCCCTTGTATTCCTCATAAAAAATAAGTAAAAGGTTTTTGTAGAGATTAAGATAAATGATGATGAATATGTTGGTATATATGAGGCGTATTTTACAAGACTTGTAATGTATGTTTCTAGATTTATCTTCTAACCAAATATTATAGTTGATATATTTTTCAGTGTCTTAAAACTAATTCATATAAAGGAATTATCTATACGATACCTTTGTAGCTATGAAGTGATTGAGCATTGTGATATCAAGGTAAAAATAGATTTTGTTGTTGTATATCCATCTCATGGTTTTGATAAGAATCCAAAGATGTAGTTCAAGGGAAAGTCTCAAAATAATGGTTAAAAAAGATAAATGATTCTTTATTCTCAATGTATGGATGTAAACATGGATGTTATTATCTTAAATGGACTATCCAATGTTTCAAGTGTAGAAATGAATGTCATAGATCAGTTGAGTGCTGAAGTAATATGAAAAAGGTTGCTAATGATTTGAATGGAGAAAAGACTATAGAGAATGAACCACCAACACTTCAATTCTACAAGTTCAAGGAAATAGGGAATTATGCTAATCAATGTTCAAATCCAAGGGTTAATGATGATCAATGAAAACAACCTCTGATGTCAAAAGACAAAATGAGTCACATGCAATCTCTATTGGAGATGTTCAGTTTGGAAATGATGTGGTGGAATGATTAAGTGTTTATGTAATGGGATTCCAAAATATTATTGTGGAATCTCATTTATAGTATTATGGAATATAGGAATATCAATGTATTTGATTATTGTGGTTTTCATTAATTATATGGTACAAATAGCCATGAAAATTGGTTGATATATTTTTTGAAAGCACATGACCTGAACATAATGATTGGATAAGGAAATAATGATATGTTTGATAGTATTAATGTGTTCATGACTAATATAAGTACAATGTGATATTGGGTTTCGTGTATATATAATTTTTTGGTATTTTTGGTGTGTGGAAAGAGTTAATTTTGATAGAATGAATGTTTTCACCAAGGTTCTATAGTAATTCATGTTATTATCTTTCTTCAAGAGAATGCATGATTAAGTTATACAAATGTCTGTAATGTGACAACCAATAACTGAAAAATGATATATGGGATACAATTATTATGTTGATTTAGTAACCCTCCTTCAAATGTATTGAATTTTCAGTTTTTTGAAGGATTGTAATGTTACCCATTTAAGGAAATTAATAGGTATATTTGGATAGATTTTTATTATATAAATGTATTATCTCACCATAGTTGGACTTATACATATTTGATCACATGTTCTAACCTTTTTGTTAAGATAGATGAAATGACTTATCACTTTATTTTATGATCTGCTAAAACATCATGAATGAAAACCTCAACATAATATCTGCAAATATAATATGAAGTGGAAATTGTTCAGGGAATGACCAATTGTGAGATTGTATTGAAATCATGTCAGTATTTCTATTCATGTAAAAATAAATCAACTATAGGTAAAATATCTTGAAACTAAACATGTTATCCTACTACCTTCTTATCTGACGAATCATATAGACCCTAAAATCATTATACATTTATGAATTTCTAGTAGTTAACTTTCTTCATACCTTATTCTATATCATTATCCCAAATAACATGATGGTTAGATTTATCTTCCTTATCCATGTTTTACTTACCACCTATGTTCTCCTCTATGGATTCCCATGGATGAGTTACTTCTGGTAACTATTGTGTTTCTAAATTTCCTTTTTAAAATGATGTTTCTGTATTCCTTTTTACAATGTGGGTTTCCATGTAAAAAAAATTCAAGTAGTAAACCATTTATAACCCCATTGAATTTTGATGGAAAAAATAATTGTAAGGACGTTTAATTTAACTCCCAAATATTTAATTTTTTATATTCTTTTGATTTCATTGATGTTGTATGTTGTACAATATACCAATATTATCTTGTTTTATACACAAAACCATACCAGCATTCATTATACATAATAATATTCTTGGATTATATTACACACATTTTCATTTCCTTTTTATTTAATTCATTTCAATAAACAATAAGTGTAGATTTTGTTCAATGTAAAAGAGAACTATTTTTGGATTATGTTATACACAAAACCAAAATAAACTTGCACTTCACGCAACACTGACCTGGCTTGCATTAAATGCATGAAAGACTATCGTGACATGCCTTATCCAAGATGAGGGAAAAGATGGAAAGGAAACCTATCTATTCTTATTAAAGGTGAAAGAGAGATAATGAAACTTGATTCCGGCCTTCAGTTAGCCCCAGAGTGGTGACTAGAACCAAAGGTATAGAATCTCACAAAAATTTAAGGCATTACCCTTTTTATAAAGAACGATCGGGAGATCAGATGGTAAATCCAAACAACACCGAGGAATAAAGATAGAATTAAATCTCATAATACATTTCAAAATGAATTTATAAATTAAACTGATTCATGTACCAGATTATCATCAATGAATGTACCAAAGGAATAGAAAAGAAGAAATGGAAACTGTCCCAAAGTATGATTTAGTAAGGTCTTCCACAGTCCTAAAAGTCCAACTGGAAACCTGAAAGAAGTGTTATACACGTATAGTGATTATAAATATATACTCTATAGGGAAACCAAATTCTCCCATTAATAACTGGGGAGAAAATATAATGCCCCATGGGATAACAGGTAACCAAAACACCTAGAAAGGAAAACTACCCCATCCATCCTCACCAAGGCACACTCTCCAAATAACACAGGTCAAGTAATGTAATATTAATTGCACATCGACATTTGGGTACCCTTCACAGCTTTCCCACTAGTTATTTAGAACATAAATTGCATCTGACTTCCTTTACAAGTCCCACTACAGTCCCACTAACACCCCAAAAACAACTCCATGGGCCATCCCAACTGCACGTTCAAACTGTTCTCAAACACCTGGGCCACCATAACAATTCATAACCACACCCACAGAAACATGCACCATAATAACCACACATAACCATGCTCGTAGACAACTGGTCCCCAACGACCACTGAACTCCTAAAGTCAAATGGTCAAGAACAACTACTTCCATGCCTGAAGCCACCTGGGCCTCATCCGGAAGATCCTTGGGAAACAAACCTTCCCCGTACACACTTTGTCTAAACGTCCACAACATATCATAGACTAATTTTCTTGGTCCATAATGAACTTAAAGACATAAAATCCTAACCTAAGATTATTTGGTCTACCTGGGAGAGGGAGTAGAATGGAGATAATAACCAACCACTTATAAGAATTTTGGAAAAAAGACCCTCCACATGAAAAAGTTGTGTTCGACACGAAGTGCTCAACATGGGTGGGATGTGTATAAAAAACAAAAGAACTAAATTTTATACATATAGGTAATTAATCACTCATCCCAATCTAAGGGTCACAAAACCAACAACTAGCTCGTACACAGCCACACCTGGTGATATACCTACATGCACAAGTACACAACTACAACTTCCAGAGAACAAACCATATCCACAAAATAGTTCCCCATTGTACCGGCTCTTATTATCATGTTTATGTTATTATATTTAAAAATTCCATCACTACTAGACATCTAACTATCATAACCACAAGACAATACAATAGGTGAAAGATAATATCAAGTGGTTGTTTAATCATAAACACCTAGTTCTATTGTAAGTAACTACATCAAAATGGGATCTGTGAGATCCCTCGATGTACTAAAACAAAACCATGCCCCAACTAACTAGCTCCACACATCCTCAGATTCACAAACTAACAACCTCTCAACAAGGGATTCCATTCCCATCCATATCACCATACAAACATTGAACCGAAAAAACATTTCATTTCACTAAAGTAGAGAAATGATGTTTTTATATTAAGACAACAACATTCATTAAGACCCTTATTTATGTTTAGTTAACCATGGTGATCATGAAAGGTTTCTTATTTATTGGGAATACATTTAATCAACCATTTTTATGTGATTAATCATTTTCCATGTTACATTCATTTAATTAGAATATTGTCTAGAAAACATAGCTTCCTTAGTGAAAAAGAAAGGACTCACCAACAGCCACAATTTTTTGTGTACATTATCCTATGCAATTCAAAGTATAAAATAAGTAAAAATCCAAAAAAAATCATCATCATTCCCACACATTCATTCATTAATAGTCCATTTATTATCTTTTTTAATTTCATTTTCCTCTATGTCTCGAGGGAGCATCATCATACCCACCTAGAATGACGCATAGTAAAGGGAGATGAAGGGAAAACACCTACCTGGATGATCAAGGATTGAATTTTTCTCATTGCATCGATAAATAGTAATGGAGAAACATGAAGGAAAAGAAAACTCCCTGGATGAGCGGGAAGGTCTCCATCACAGGTGAATGATTCATCTCGAGAAAAGGGACTCGAAGAGAACCAAGGAAAAATAAGGAGACCAAGGATGAAGTATATATGAGTGTGATAAAAGGAAAGATCCAAGTGTTACAAGATGAGAAATCTCAAAGTTCTTGAAATGCATATCATGGTTTGACCTTACAACTAGGCAGTTTCAGAAGATGGAATTTATTAAGATTTAATAATTCTCTTGAAGATAGTGTGATAGACCATCGCATGGAGGAGAGTTGATATTTTACATTTAAACATAGAAAAATTCCAAAAGGGTGTAACTGTAAATGCAGCAAGGTTGTAAAACTGATTGAAAAGCCACATGTTTTTTGTATTTTAAGGGTTGTCCAACTCTTAGTGAATTATAGATATTATATATTGTCTTCAGGTGTTCTTATACCACTTTAAAAGATGTCTTAAAACAAAAAAGAGGTGTTATAGGAAAATTGGGGAATGAACCCCTACCCCCATTTATGGCACTATTTTGGAGTGGTACCGATCGATGAAACACAGATCGGTGGAACCGATATGTGACAGCAAGTTGCCACCCTTCCACCAACAAAAATTCCCTACTTACACACCAATGGTGTTTAGGACACCCCAAACAGTATAATTTGTATATGTGATGGACCAAAAGGGTTCAATCCATTACATCAAATACCTCTAAAACTATTATCTCACTCTATAATTAAAGAGTAAGCCCAATTTAAATATTGGGGTCCGAACAACCACCTCTTAAGATACTTATTAGGGACAACCACCAGAGAGTTATTCAAAAGTCAGAACAAACCTCTAAATCTAAGAGAATCTATCTCACATCTATCTACAAAAAAACTATAGAAACATTACTGCACCTCTCCCCCAAGTAACCACACAAACACAAAAACGATCACGCCATCTAGATGTATGTATTAAAGAGTTCCTTCATTAATGTCAAGATACAATTTTCTATGGGTATCACTAACTCTCCCTCTCGGGTTTAATCACATATGAACTAATGCATCATGATTAGGAATTAGGTCCTCCCTTCACCACCCATTAGGTCATTTTCATAAACATTCAGAGAGAAAAGGAAACAACCCATATCATAGATAACAATGTCAATTATTACAAAAATCCAAAGAAAAAATGTAGAAACATGAAAGAAAACACAGAACAATAACTCAAACCACCTCTGGATTCTGGGCATGCATCTACGATTCTCTTTCCCAAGTACTCTCCTCGAGGGAACCATTCCTCCACAACACAAAAACCAAGGGTATGGTCTGTACATGAAGCACCTTTTCTTTGTGATCTTAGATTATCATAGGTCTCTCCATGAACATCATATCATAAACAATATCCAACTCTTCCCAGTCACGGATGTGGGGGTATCTTTTAGATACTGACAGAGTTGAGATACATGGAAGACATTGTGGATCCTCTCCAACTGTAGTGGTAATTCCAAATGATAGGCCACCTCGCCAACTCGTCCCAACACCTTGAAGGGTCCGATGAACCCCGGAGAAAGCTTACACCCCTGCCCAACCAATTCTTTACACACCAAGGGGAGACATTTTCGAACACATGGTCCCCAACCTCGAACTCCAAGGTTCTCCTCCTATGATCATCAAATGGCTTTTGTCAGTCTTGAGATGCCTTCATCCTTTCACGTACATGATTAACCTTCTCCATCATGATCTAAAATCCATCTGGTTCAAGACAAATACCTCACCAACCACTTTCCATCACATAGTTGAACAACACAGTCTTTCATACAAGGCTTCAAATGGATACATGGAAATGGAAGAGTGATAGCTATTTTTGTAGGAAAACTATACTAAAGGAAATTGTCATACCCATGACCCCCAAAATTCTAGAACACATGCCCCTAAAATATGTTCCAACATATTGATGGTCCAATATGTTCCAACATATTGATGGTCCTCTCTATCTACCCATCCGTTTAAGGGTTGAAGGTAGTGAAAAGGCATAGATTATTTCCAAAACAACATTATAATCCCTTCCAGTATCAGGAATTAAATCATGTATACCTATCCAAAATGATGGATCATGGAACTCCAAGAAGCTTTAAAAATTCAACAACGTACTTCTATGATAAGACATCCACTGCGATGAACTCATTATCCACTATGATGTCAGTTGATTTCGTCAATCTATCCACCAATATCCATATGGCATCATAGACTCCCTCAATCCTGGGTAGTCTTATAACAAAATCAATTGAGACATCATCCCAGTTCCACTCATGAATGTCTAAGGGCTGCAACAGACCACCAAGAACAAAGTGTTAATCCATCGCCTGTTGACACACGAGGCACATTCCTACAAAATCTTCCACTACCCACATCACTAAAAGACACCAAAACTGACCTATCATTACCCCATTATATCTTGGAAAATCCTATATGTGCTACTAGGGGTGAGTTATGGAACTCACTAAGAACTCCCTTGTGCATCATCTTCTGGACAAACTGCTTCCCACATAACAACATCTGATTCTGACCATCCATATGGAGAATTTCCCTAGTCAACGCGATCAAGTATCACATCATTCTTTGAGTCACCCCCTTATGAATCCTCCACCTTTCATACCAAGGAGGACTACACTGTCATCTGAAACAGAAATCTTCTACCATACTCTACTCTCATCCCGAGATGTATAGCATAAAACTCCTTCATTTCCCTCCAAGGAAATGCTGACTTCCAAACCACATCCATCTGTGAATTCCGGACCAAGGAACTTTCCACCACATTCACCTTTACTAAATTTTAGGATATATCAATGTTGTAGTCTTGAAGAAACTCCATCCACCTCTACTGCCACAAGATCGGGTCTTGCTGGTAGAGGACATACCTCAGGCTCTTATGATCTGTGAAGAACACAAAGCGTTCCCCAATTAGGTAATGCCACCATAACTTCAGAACAAACACAAAATATATATGATCTTGGATGTCGGAGGGATAGTTATGTTTTTGAGGATGTAAATGCCTAGAAACATAAAATATCACTCCATGCTGCTACATCCGTAAACCCCCCATGCCCAGATCGGAAGCATCACATATTACTTCATACATTACCCCTTCCTCTGGAAACCATAGCATTGGGGAACTGACAAGCTCCCCTTTCAGATAACTAAAGGTTGAATTAAAATTCTTACTCCATATGAGGGCCTGGACTTTTCTAGTCATGGTCGTCATAGATTCTATAACCTAAGAGAGGATGGGCATGATCCTTCAGTAGTATCCTACCAGTCCTAGGAATCTATGATCCTCTTCCACATTCTTGGGTGCTTCCCTAGAAACAACCTCTTAATCCCTAGATGGGTCCTCTTTTTTTTCCCTTCTATGACACCACATGTTCAAGTAAGTGGACCTCTAATGTCCATAACATGCATTTGGACAACTTCCTGTTGAGCTAGTGGTGTCGGAGGACCTCCAAAATAGTCCTTAGATGCTTTGTGTGATCATCTTATGATCTTGAGTAGATCCAGATTTCATTGATTATAATGACAACGAACCGGTCCAGATACTCCTGGAAAATAGATTCAATGAGCCCCATGAATAGAACTAGTGCATTTGTAACGATGAATGGCATGAACAAAAAATGTGCCCATACCAAATTCATAAATAATTAGCTGGGATGTAACCATTTTTCACCCTTGACTTGATATATCCAGACTGTACATCAATATTATAAAACGAACCTACTCCCTTCAACTATCCAAAAAAGTTTTCGATGCTTGGGAGGGGATAACGGTTCCTGACTGTCCCCTGATTCCCTCTTCAGTAGTCTATAAACAACCTGAGACCATAGTATTCGTTATTTGTGCACAATACTGGAGCACCCCACGATGACACACATGTTCGGATAAAACCTTTAATCATTTGGTCATCAACCTAAATTTGTATCTCTTAGAACTCAGAAGGTGCCATCTGATATGGAGCCACCAAAATAGGATATGCACCGGGATGTAACTCTATCCCAAATTCAACATCATGTTGAAGGGGTAGTGTCCCAACCTCTTTGGGGATGATTTCCATGAACTCACTGACAATACCGGAAACTTCCACTATATCTGGGTCTATTGATTCCACTCATAGCTCAGCTAACAAGAAAAGAAGGTGCTTTACACACCAGCTGCCTTTCAAGAAACCGCACACACCAATGAAAGCTACATGTTGGCCACCCATATCTATGAAAAAGACCCTTATCCAGAAGTTGTCTATAATAGAATACTTGAAAATAGTTAGTCGATGCCCATGATGACATCATATGGATGAATTTTCAAGAGAATGAGATCCTCACTGAACCGATGACTCCCCAACATCAATTTACATCCTTGAAAAACAGCAAATAGGTTGGTCTTGCTTCAAACTGGCATACTTAACACCAAGGGCATGAAAAGTCTCTCTACTTCTAAACCCAAGACATAGGCTAGAGTCGGTGTAAAAAGAAATGTGAAGCTTCTGAATCAATCATGGTAGTGAAAATAGTACTAAACCGACTGATCATACCTCAAACAACCTCTGGGCCTGCTGGAACTACTAACTCGGTGGCATGGAACTACCACGTCCAGTTCCTGTACCCCTCAATTGTTGACAGCCTCCTTGACCACAACCTATTTGAGGTCCCCGAGGAGTTCCCTGAGGTTAGACTCCCCCTAAAACTTCTGCTCTTAAGGGATACTACTTCTACAACTGGAAACGATTTTACAGAAACTAGTGTAGTTGAGGTGGAAACTGAACTTTCCCACCTCCATGTACTACACTCAGACATGGAATTGATTAAAATGATTCCCACGGATGCCCTAGGTACGGAACCTCATTCCTAGGCCCATGGAGAATGTGTAAGGATCGGGAGATTGGAAATTGAACTGTTGGGGCCTACTCCCCACTGGCCAAAACCAGGAAGGCCATGAAGCAGGAGGATACTTCTAATGACCTTCCCCTTTGACCAGCTCAACTGTCTCCCCTATCGTGGCCTTCCTCCTAGTGTTTGCATCCTCTCCCGGGCCCCATACTTATTTTGAACATACAATTATGTTGATAGAGTGAATGTAGTAACTTCATACTAAGGAGAATGTATAAGATCCTCCTCTCAGTGTCTGGCCTATGACTTCTCCTCTAGGAAGAGGTCTAGAGAGAAATGAAGGAGATCCTTGAAAAATATCCCCAACTCCATCACTAACATAATACCATGCTGAAGGGAGAGAATCTCATACCTCTTTTAGTCCATCATTGTGGATGAATGGAATCATGCCCAGAAATCCTTCTCAATGTCAGTCCATAAACCATAGCTTCCTTCTTCTCCCCGAGGTAAAGTGTCCACCCCTGACATGCCACTCCCCACATATGGCTCATGTCTAGAGAAACCTTGTACTATTTTGGTTCCTGGATCAAAATGAAAGTGATCAATAACTCCTCGAGCAAGCTCTCCATCCCCATGTCCAAGACGCTGCCCTCAATGTTTCTAAGAGTATTCTACTGGAAGGCACAGAGCATTTTCTTCCATTGGTTGTCCTCATCCTCTAAATCTTCCCTCCATTGACCAACCAGATCAACTTGATGGGCCCCGAATTCCCACAATACATGTAGATGATATCTGGGTTTCATAACTGAAAGGTAAACAAGGAATTCCAAAGCCTGGGTAGTAAGGAAATTACATAGGTTCTTCTTTATTATTTTTTTCAATTTTTCCAGGACACCCCTATTAAATCAGGAACAGAATTCATTATGATTCATGTTCCTTTCCTTGGGTCTCTACCCTACAGTCAATGTAGCCTCACTTAGTAAATTAGGAGGCTCAGATTCCTTACATTAGATCACGGGGGCCCACAAATCTTATGTCCTAGCCAATATTCCCTGGCCGATTTCACAAACCAAGATTGCCTAACATGTTTCCCTATCATCCCATGCAATCATCACTATTCCTAACCCAGAACTCCATCCTATCTCTCAACCATCACCTATAATACCATTTTATCATTACCCTCCTTCTCCAAAATTAGGGAAAAGATGCCAAGGTTCCCTAACCTTTGTCCTTCAAGGTAAATGTGAGATAATGACCCTGGAGCCCCACCTTCAATAGGCCCCACAATGGATAATAGCACCAAGGTTATATAATCTCACTCAAATGGAATGAATTTATCTTTTTATATAAAAATATTTGGAGATACAATGGTAAATCCAAAAAACCCCAAGTATAAAAGATATAAGTAAATCCAAAAATCCATTCCCCGTGTTTACTTAAAATAAACTGAAACAAATACAGGATAAACATAGCAGGAAAGTACTAAAAGGAAAGAAAAGAAGCAATGAACGTTGCTACAATGTCCAAGCTTGCAAGATCCAGCATGGTTCTCAAAGTCCTCCTAGAAACCTGAATGTAATTTTATACACATAGGGTTAGTATACAGGTATACTTAGTAGGGAAACCAAGAGCACGTGTGCCCATGTGGGGAAACAATCTACTGCCCTATGGGAAAAGAGGTAACCCAAACACCTAGAAAGGAAAACTCCCAACCCTACCTCACTAAGGAAAACTCCTCAAATAACACAAGTTAGGTAAAATAATAGTAATTGAACATCGATATTTGGGTACCCATCACTGATTTCCAACTGGTTATTTAGATCTTCTTACTCATCAGATCTCTCCCATAGGTCCTACTTCCTCCCCCAACAACAACCCCATGAGCTATCCCAACCGCACAATTATCATGCCCCCAAACACTTGGGCCACTACAACCACACATAACCACGCCCATAGACACCTGTTCCACAACAACCTCACCTAACCACGCCCTCAGACACCTGAGCCATAACAACTACCCCACTCCCGAATACAACTAGACCAGAAAAACAACTTCCATGCTCAAAGATGCCTTAACCTCATCCCAATGACACTAGGAAAACAAGCCTTCCCGCACACACTTGGTCTAATCCACCACAACACGCTCTTCTTGAAGAGTCATGGGCCATAATGAAACTCAGGTTGTTATAGCCTGACTGAAGAGTTTTGGGCTACCTGGGAGAGGGAGTAGAAATAAGCTAATAACTAGCCACTCATATGAATGTTTGGAAAAACACCATCCCCCATGAAATGGGGGTGTTCAACATGAAGTGCTCAACATGGGTGTGGTGCATATAAGAAACACAAGAAATAAATTTTATACATATAGGTAATCAAGAACTCATCCCAACATAAGGGTCCTAGAACCAACAACCAGCCCACGCACAACAACTCTTGATTTTGACCCTACATGCACAAGTACATAATAGCCACAACATGAGAACAACCAATTTCTGAAAAATACTTCCCCATTCTACCAATTCAAAATATTGAGTTCAATTGATTCCATTTAAAAAAATCATTCACTATTATTAAACTAAGAGGCATAAAGACAAGAAAAGACAATAACTTAATGAAAACTGCCAAGTCGGCATTTATGAAACCACTCCCGGATCCCTTGTATATAACAACATCAAAATAAGATCCGTGAGATCCCTTGATGTACTGGAACCAAACTAAACCCCAAATCACCGGATACACACTACCTCATATTCACTAACCTTCAACCTCTAAAACATATATTGCATTCCCATACATGTCACCCTACAAACAATTATCAGAAACACAATGCATATCACCAGAACATGGCTTGGATGTTTTCAGATATATCCAACACCATTCATTAATTTCCTTCATTTTTTTGGGTTAACGGAGGTGATCTCACAACAGTTATTATTCATCAGGAATCCATTTTATTAACCATGTGTATGTGATTAATAAGTTTCTATTTTACAGTGATTATATCACAAGATTATATAGAATGCAGAGAATCACTAGTGCGCACGAAAAGAACACCAACGACCACAATTTTAAGTAAACACGATCCCATACTATTCATTACATAAAAATGATGATAAATTTATAGAAATATCATTATCCTTCCCACCCCTCAATTCATTAAAATTTCATATATTATCTTTGTTAAAGTAGGTTACATCTATGTCTCGAGGGGGCATCATCATACCCACCCATCATGATGAACATTTAAGAGATATGGAGGAATAACCCCTACTTGGATGATCAAAGATCAATGTTTTCTTCTTGCATCGGGAACTGGGGACGGAACAACATGAAATGAAAGAAAACTCCAAGGCTGAGAGAGAAGGGATCCATCATAGGCACATGATTCATCTCTGGAAGAGGGACTTCGAGTTCATCAATGGAAATTCAAGATACCATGTAATAAGAAGTTCAATGTGTAATAAAATGCCAGATTCTTTACTTACAGAATGTGAAATCTTGACATGCATGAAAAGAAGATCGTGGTTTTACCATGTAGCGGGGTGGTTGAACACATTGGAAAAAATGATTTTTAATACTTCCCTTAGATATATTGAGATATTCCATCACATTGAACAGAGTTGATAAGTAAAAATTATAATGAGAAAAACACTTAATAATGGTGTAACCGTAAACGTGACATGGTTTTGAAACATATTAAAAAGCCACACATTTTGGTAACTCAAGGGTTTACCCACTTTTAGGGAACTCAAAATATCCTTTGTCGGCATTTAAATTTCTTAATAAACATTAAAAGAGGTTTTATAACTTAAAATAGGCATTAAGGGAATACTGGGGAAAGAATCCTAACACCCCTCTATGGCATTATTCAGGTGTGGCAACGATCAGTGACACACTGATCGATGGAATCGTTAGGTGACACAATGGTGACACTCTTCCACCGACAATGACACCCTCATAAATCAATGCTGGAGTCCAAGAAACCCAAAGAACATGAATTATAAAACGTAATTGTCTAGGATGGTCGAGAACATTACAACGACCTTTCTTTATAGCTTGCCTTGTACGCGATAAAGAGTTTCACTAAACAATGATATATTATTAAAATATTAATATTTAATGGAATATAAACGTTCAATTATGAATAGTATTAACCCAATTGGAATTTTATAACATTATCATTAATTTTACACGTTTTCTAGAACATTATATGAGAAAAAAATCAATTTTTTGGATAAAAGATGTATTTTTTCAAAAAATGTTGTTTTATTGTCTTCTGATGGAACACCAATTTTTAATCTAGTTTAAACATTTTATAAGTTAAATATGACAAAATTATATTCAAAATTTGAATTGCGACATAAAAATTTACTTTTTTTTAATTTTTTTTATTTTTCTGATAAAATTCAATTTTTAATATTATGCAAAAAATTTTGTATTTTATTTCAAAAATACATTTTCGTCTTATTTATTTATATATATAGATTATATTGATAATGGGTTTTAATGTTTAATTTGATTATATTTTTGATATTTAATCCAATTTTGGTCATTCTATGTAATTTCTGATTTAAATTGGACATAAACACATGTCAATCTTTTGATATTTATTATCTATTAAAAACCAGCTTTTATGTTTTGAAAATGAGAATTAATTTTAAATTAATTTCAGAAACTATTTTGTTTTGAATTTATAAAAATGGATTTAATATTTTGAATCAGAAGGTCCAAATTTTTTGAAATGTGACATTTTAGATTTTGACATTATGAATAGTAACTTCAGTAATTATTTTATATACCATGGTTAATGGGTAAATCTGTTAAATAAGTATAAAATAAAATATTATAACAATATTAAGAAAACTTGACACATGTTTTAATCAAATTTGATTAAATATCTCTAACCATGTGCATCTTTGGGTTTATTTGGGGACCCCATGGAACCACTAGGATGTTGAAATTATATTTTATACGAATGAATTTATTGTAAAGTGAAATATGAAAAAAACATGTATCTTCATAATAAAATAACATTAATATGGAGTTATTCAAAAGATAAAATGCACTATAAATATTAATTTTAAATTAAAAAGGTTTTAGAAATCATTATTTTTTATTTTAAATTTTTAGAGTCAAAAATTAATATATTTATTTACGACACAATGATGAGGTTGTGATTACCATATTAATGAATGATTAAAAAAATGAGATTATAAAAATTTATAAGAATTTATTTTGATTCATTTTATGCCATCAAAAAGTTTTATGGAATATTATGACTTTTTATATTTTAATTAATGAAATATTTTTGAAATAATCATTTTTTTGAATTTTTAAAATGTCGTTATATGAATATTATAAAAATTGACATAAATGATTTTTTTAAAACAAATACAATTTTATTAAATGATATAATAGTACTAAAAATCATAGATTACGAAAAATGACATAGATAAAATTTATCATTTCATTAATGAACCAATTGAAGTTCTATTTTCATTTTATAGTAACTATATTAACCATATAGTATGAATATACAAGAAGACATTGTATGTGTAAAATTAGTTAACAAAGGGTTAAAGCTGAAAGATAAGGTCAAAATTGAGACCTAAAACTATCTAAAACCTATTTTTTTAGAGTATTTTAAAAAATCCTCATTTTATCTTTAAATTTAATTATATTTGGACCTTTTTAAACTGAAAATAATTTTATAATAAAATAATATTTCTATACCTTCCTAAAGTGCCCCTCTACATCTCTTATAAAAAGGAATATCCTCCAACATTTTCTCACACCACCTTGAGCATTATAGATCACAAAAAACCAAACCAATTCTTCTATAAACATTCTTAGTTAACTCTTGGATGTCGTATTTTTCCAAAAATTTCATCCCTAGTGTCCATAAGAAGTGATCCAAAATAAGTCCAATGAAGAAGATATAATCGCTTTACCAATTCAATTCAATTATATTTCTTCATATACATCATTTTTCTTTGTTGAATCCATACTGATGTAATAATTCTAATATATTCTACATTATGATAGGGTATTATAATAATGGGACAACCTTTTCCCTCCTTTTATCCATCCTACAAATAACATTATCACTATGTGTGCGTACATACGATTTACCATCTCAATGTTGTGGTGTAATTTGTTATTCAAAAATACATTATTAGGATAGGTATAATGATGAGTATAATGGATCTAAATAATTAATAAAAATGATAAATTGTTATTTATAATTAATATATCATCCAATTATATACCATTTAACCATTAATAAAATGATGTCATTGAATGTGCGTACATACGACCTATTATTTCCATGACACAGTGAGATTAGTTCTCCTTCATACAAATTATAGAATGATTATAAAATTTATATAATGAGTTATAATAATAAGTATTATCATAATTTATTGAATTATATACATCCTAATCATAACTAACAAGACATACATGGCACAAAAGTAATGGGAAAATGAAGTAGATAACACCTGAAATAATCGTAATATTGAAATAATATTATCAAAATTATATAATAGCATCATATATGATATCATAAATATCTATATGGTCCTGTAATAATTCAATAACATGATTTAACCATTATAATGTAGGTGAAAACACCCATCACTAATGAAATGTACAAGGTAATGGATAATTTTGGAAATCTAATTTTTATCTAAGATTGTTTATACGTAAGTATTTTCTAGGGGTATATTTATCATCCATGTCTATGATTTATAAAAATGTTTTCATAAAATGGTTACTATTATTATATGTATTTTTAGAGTCATTTTTACCCATTTTTTAGTTTTACTACATGGTATGGAAAGAATAATTTTTTCACCCTATGAGGAACTTTTTGAATTTTTCCAAAAAAGTATGAGGAGAATGCATTTTTAACTTACACGACATGAACATATTTTTACATATTCATAATCCCTTATTTCCAAGAAGCATACACTATTATTCTTAAATTTTATTTTCAACTAAATTCATTTCATTTTAAATTTCACTTCATTTTGATAAATGAAACGTTTTTTGAAGAAGAAAAAATATTTTCCCTAGGAATTAAGTTCAATTGTTTTATAAAAATTATTTTCCATCTAAGAAAACACACTTATATAGGGTTATGTTTCTATAAATATTATTAATATTATATAATTGGGATAATTTTGTAATAAACTTTTACATGCTTTATGTTATGATGGAATTATGTTTAATAAAACAATTTTATTTCATGGGTTATACTATCATGTCTTTTTGTTTACGTTTTGATGTACACATAAGAATGATTTAATTTTGAGAAGGGTGGGACCCATATATCCCTCAAATTCATTAGGTAAAGATTTATATCGGATGATATAGACATGACTAGAATGACAAGTAAATATGGTTTTGTAACACATGACATGAATGAAATGTAAATACAATTTAGTAAAATATGGATGCAATGTTAAGTATACCAAGTTTAATAAAAGACATTGTCCACTATGATGGTATTGGAAGAAATTCCATGGATACTATGGAAATCATATTATGTATTAATTAGTTTTAATCAATTACATGTTTCATGCCTATGATACTCAATCATGGTTAATGTTCCTTTATGATCTATGTCTTATGTACAACCATGATTTATTTCATTATTCAAGATTTTGATGTCTAAACATTATGTTCATGTTTTTACATTCTTATTTTTTTATGTCATCTGTGTTTTCCATTTTTGAGAATTTGAGCTCACCCATTCTATGTTTTCTTTACCACAAGATATAATTAAATGTTTTACGTAGGAAAACAAAAGGGTAAGATCTTAATGGGCGATTTTGAATATCTTTCACAATGGTATAAGTTTATGTTCCATGTTTAAAAGGACACTAAACTAATACAGTACTTGGGTGTATTTTTGGGTCTTGTAATATGCATTCTGAAAAAAAAATGTGATGTACATTTATATCAATCTTGGTTCATTAGAGTTGGTATCCGAGCAATGGTTATGTCATCATTGGAAATAAGGATGTGAAAAAATTAGTGAGAACCGTAGAGATATTTGTAATGTATACTTATGGATGTCAATTATGTTAAGTATAAGTATTGGTTATAATCCAATAATTGTGATAATGATCATGGATATCCTTGGAGTAAACCTAAGATGTTAGTGATTGAATGTACTCCCTATTGATAATGTTGTTTTTCTAGTATTAATTTTTCCACTCACACTCTTCTTTTTGGGCAATAGATGATGACTGGAATGAGAAGGAACCGTGATAAAGATCAATGCATCAGGAAATGAAATGATTTTCCTACTAAATAAGAAAATGTTCGGAGATATAGAATGAAAAATATTATTTCTATACATACACAAGATATGAATACTAATGGAAATCCAAATGAGAAGAGAAGAAAAACATTCTATTAAGTCCTTCGTGAGGAAGAATCCATCTTATATTGGTGGGTCTTCAAAGACACATGTTTCTGAACAATGTATCAGTACAATTGAAAGGATATTTTCCATGCTTCAAAGTTCGAAACATGAAAAAGTCATTTTAGTTGTTTATCGTATAAAATGAAAACAAGATCAGTTGTGTACTCTAATTAACAATACCCGGAAGCATGATTAAATTGAATCCATGGAATGGGATGAGTTCAAGTAAATGTTTTTCAATAAGTACTTCCCTTTTATTCTAAAACCAAGAGGGATAAGGAGTTCTTTGATCTTTAGAAAAAGGATGATGAATATTTTAGTACATACGAGGAAAATTTACAAGACTTTATAGGTATGTATATGGATTTATTATCCAACTTAAAAGTAATGTTGATTGATTCTTAAGTGGCTTAAAACCATTTCTACAGACGAAATCAGCAATACAAAACATTATTAGATATGAAGAGACTGTGATTTGTGCTATCATGGTATAACTGGAAGCTGGTGCTACATATCTATATCATGGTTTGGATATGAAATGAAAGGTGGAGTTCAAGGGATTATCTCAAAATAATGGTGAATAGAAGAAAAGTGTTTCCATATTCTCAAAGTGTGGAAAAAATCATGGTGGAGATTGTCTTAAAGGGACTAAAAATGATTCAAGTGTCGAAAAGAATTTCAACGAGCAATTGAGTGCTTAATTAATGGGAAAACGTTGCTAATGATCGGAATATCAGAAGAGACAATAGAGAACACATCACCAACACTTCAATGCTACTAGTGCAAGGAAATAGGGCATTATGTTAACCAATTTCCTAATCTAAGGGATAATGATGATCGACGTCAGCAACCTCTTAAGTCAAAAGGCAAAGGGAAGTCACATACTATCACTATTGGAGATTTTGAGTATGAAAACAACGTGGTGGAATGATTAAGTGTTTATGTAAAGGGGATTACAAAATATTGTTCTGGAATCTCATTTAAAGTTTTATTAGAATATTGGAAAATCAACATATTGGACTATTGTGGTTTTCCATATTTATATAGTACTAATAACCATGAAATGTGGTTGAAATAATTTCAAAAATCAAATGATATGCACATAATGAACAAATATGGAGCTAATGATATGTTTGGTAATATTAATGAGATCATGACTAATATAGGGAAAAAGTGATATTGTGGTTTGAAGATATAGAATTTTTGGTATATTTGGTGTGTGGAATGAGTTAATTTTGATAGAATGCTTGTTTTCACTACAGTTCTATTGTAATTCATGTTATTATCATATTACAAGAGAATGCATGATTAAGGTATTCACATATTTCGAATGTGGAAACCAAGAACTGCCAAATAAGATTTGATGGACTAGTATTAATATGATTTAGTTAACCTCTTTCTAAATATTTATTTTTACAATTTTTGGAAGGCTCTTAATGTTATCCATTTATGGATAATATATGTTATTTTCTTTCTAATGTTTGTTAGATGAATGTATTATATCACTATATGTGGCCTTATACATATTTGAAAAATTGTTCTATCCTTTTGTTGAGATAAATAAAATGACCTAACATTCCATCGCATGATGTTCTAACACATTAAGAATGAAAAATTAAACATAATTTATTTAAATAAGAGATGAAGTGGAAGTTGTTTAGGGAATGACCGACAATGAAATTTTACTGAAATCAAGTAAGTATTTCTCCTCATCTAGAATTTCATAAACATTAGGAAAAAGGTATTGAACCAAAAAAATTTATCCTACTACTTTTTTATCCGATGAATCATATGATCGATTTAGTAATTAGGGATTTATGACTTTCTAGTAGTTAACTTTCCCCAATCCTAATTCTCTATCACAATCCATCAGAAAATTTGTGTTAGATTTCACTACCATATCCATATTTCACTTCCCACCTATGTTCTCCTATATGGAATCCCAGGAATTAGTTACATTGGGTAACCTGTATGATTCTTATTTTCCGTTTTAAAATTATTTTTTTGTATTCCTTTTAAATATTTCTATTTCCATGAAAGATATATTCAAGTAGTAAATGATTTATAACCCTAATGAATTTTGAGTCAGAAATTTATTTTAAAGGGAGTGGAATGTGAAACCCCCAAGATTTTATGCGATATATTAATATAATTTAATTTATGACGTTTGTTGTAAATTTTACCATGATTAGATTGCACTGTACGCAACATAGTATTAGCTTGTAGTACTCAAAACAGTAATGTTGTCTTAGGTTGCACACAATTTCATGTTCTTCTGATAGATTTAATTTCACACAAAAATGAGAATAGATATTGTTCAATGTAAATATGATCTATGTTTAGATTATGTTATATGAAATGAAAAAGGAATCTTACACTATAGGGAATTGTGACTTGGCTTTCATGACATGAAAAATAGTCCTTCTTCAATAACTAGTGTTGTATGCGATACTGAGTTTCACTAAACAATGATATAATATTAATATATTATTATTTAATGGGATTTAAACAAGAGTTAATGAATAGTATTAACAAAAATTTTAATTTTATAACATTATCATAAAACTAAAAAAATTTCTAGAACATGATATGATAACAAAATCATTTTTTCGGATAAAAGAAGTATTTTTCAGAAAATTCTATTTTATAGCCTTTTGATAGTGTACCCATTATAAATATATTTTTGGCTTATTTTTATATTAAATTCGAAAAAATAAATTTTATCTTTCTATGCAGGGCATAAAAAATTACTTTTGATAAATTTTTTGTATTTTTCTGATAAAATTGAAAATTTAAATTAATAGTGAAAATACTGCATTTTCATTCGAGATTCCCATTTCATCTAATTTATTTATAAAGTTAGATTATATTATTAATTAGTATTAAATTTTAATTGGATTATAATTTTATCATTTAATACAATGTTGGTCATTTGATGTAATTTCACATTTAAATTTGACATTAACAAATGAAAATCATTCTATAGTAATTACATCTTAAAAACCCCGCATTTTGGTTTTCAAAACAGAAATTATTTTAAAATTATTTATGGAAACTATTGTATTTTGAATTTTTTAAAAATGATTTTTTTTATTTGGAATCATACAGTACATTTTTTGCAAATATATACCTTTTTTACATTATTAATTGTAACTTCATAATTAGTTTATTTACCATGTTTAAAATAAAAATCTAGTAAATAATTGTTAAATATAATATTATAATAATATTACACTGCACAAACACATGTCCTAATCCTATTGGATTAAATATTTCCGACCATGGGAATCCATGGGTCTATTTTATGACCAAATGGAACCACATGGATGTGAAAATGAAATTTTATAATAATTAATTTAAAGTAAAGAATAAGATGACATAAACATGTAACTTTTTAATAACAAAAATTTAATATGGGGTTATACAAAAGGTAAATTAAAATATAAATAGTCATGGATAGAAAAAAATATTTCCTACACAGTTTTATTTTATTTATATTTTTTAGTCACTAGATATATAAATATATTTATGACAAAATGATGATGTAGTGATTACCTTATTAATGAATGATTTAAAGAAATGATAATATAAAAATTAAAAAAAATATTTTGAATCTTTTAATGCCATAAAATAATTTTATGGAAGTTTATGACATTTTATTTTTGAATTAATGATGTTTTTTAGAAATAATTAAGCTATTATGGATTTTTAAAAGGTCATGATAGGTATAGTATAAAAATTTACAGAAATGAGTTTGAAAGAAATATTTTATTATGTGATGTAATAGTATTAAAAATATAATATTCTTCAAAGTGACCTAGATAATATTGAAAATTTCATTAATAAACCACGTGATACTATTTGGAAATTTTATTGTATATTTGTTGACCATATGTTATGAATATATAAGTAGACATGATAAGAGTTAAATTAGTTAACTAATGATTAAAGCTAAAATATAAATTTAAATTTGAGTTCGTAACTTTTCTAAAACCTATTTATTGAGATGATTTAGAATAATAACAATATAATCCTAGAATTGTATTAGTTTTTACCTTTTTATGCTGAAAATTATTTTACAATAAAATAATTTTTCAATTCCTTACAAATGTGTCCCTCCTCCTCTCTTAAAAAAAGGAATCTCCTCCCATATTTCCTCACACAACCATGATCCTTCTAGATTGACCAAACCCTTCCCAGTTATTTATTAAACGTTATTAGTGAACTTCTGGATACCCTGGTTCTTGAAAAGTTCTTCCCCTAGTCTCCTTAGGAATAGATCCAATGGAAGTCCAACGAATAAGAGGTAATTGCTTTACCAATTCAATTCAATTTATGTCTTCTTTTAATTCTTCTCTCTATTTGTATTATATACAAAAGTAATAAATCCATTATATTATACAGTATTTTATGTTATTATAATTGTGATTCAAAATTATAATTCCTTTTATCTATCCTACAAATAACAATATCACCATACGTGCATAAATACGTCTTACCTTCTCCATGTTGTGGTATAATTTATTTTTCAAAAATACTTTATTATGATGAGTAAAATAATGTCTATAATGGATTAAAATAATAATTATAACATCATAAAGTACTATTATAATTAATATACTAGCCAATTATATACCATTTACCCATTAAGATAACGATATCATTGCTTGTGCGTACTTACAGCCTTCTGTCTCCAAGATGTGGTGATATTAGTTCCCCACATTAACAATTCATGAATGATTATAAAATTTAAATAACGAGTTAAAATAATAATTATGAACATAATTTTATGAATAAAATATATCCTAAGAATAATTATCATGACTTACATGGAAAAACACGAATGGGAAAACGAAGCAGTTAACACCACAAATAATGGTAATATTGAAGTACTATTAAAAAATTATATTATAGGATCAAATGTGATATCATAGACATTGATATGGTCCGAGTATAATTTAACAACATGATTTTATCATTATATATTATGTGAACACACCCTCAACCAAAGAAAATTACAAGGTAATAGATAATTTTTGAAATCTCATTTTTATCTCAGATTGTTTATATAAAAGTATTTACTGGTCGTATATTTATCATCCACGTATATTTTTTCTAAAAAAATTCATAAAAAATTTACTATTAATCTATTTATTTTTAGAGTTATTTTTACCCATTTTTTACTTTTACTACATGGTATAGGGGAAATCATTCTTTTGTTTACCATACTAGGAAATTTTTTAATTTTCCGACTAAAGTACGATGTGAATGTTGATTTAACTTAAACTACATGAACAGATTTTTAATTATTTATAATGCCTCATATCCATGGTGGTTACTCAACATGTCTTCAAGTTTATTTTCAACTAAATTATTTTCTTTTAAAAATGAATGTTATTTTGAGAAAATGTATCATTTTTTAAGAACAAATGATATTTTCCCCAGGAATTTAGTTCAAGGGTTTTATGAAAATTATTTTCCATCTAAGATGGCACTCATAAGTAGGGTTATGTTAAAATCCCTATTATTAATATGATTTTATTGTGTAAATTATGGAATGATATTTTATATGGATTATTTTATGATTGAATTATGTTTAAGAAACCCATTTTATTTTTTGGGTTATTTTATAGTGAATGTATTAAAATGTTTTGTGGAACACATAAGAATGATTTCATTATGAGAGGGGTGAGACCTATATCTCCCTATAATGAATTGTGTAATTATTTATATCTCATGAGATACAAATGATTTGAAGAGAAGGTAAATTTGGTTCAATAATACATAACTAGAATGAAAAGTAAATCTAGATTTGTAATACATGGATGGAACGACTTGTAAACCTGGTTCAGTAATAGACTTTGTACACTATGATGGTATTGGAAGCAATACCTTGGATACTATGGAAATAATTTTATGTCACTGTCATTTTTACACAATTACATGTTTTATTCCACTATTATTCTATCATGGTAAATGTTCTGTTATGATCACTACTTTAATTACTTCCCAGAATTATTTCATGATTCATGATTTTTATGTTCAAACATTATGTTAATACTTTTATGTTCTTATGTTTATGATTTTTTTATATTCTCTATGTTTACCCATAATCATCATTTGAGCATACTATTTTAATGTATTATTTTCCCCAGGATATAAATAAGGTTTTTTGTAGGAAAATAAATGGATAAGATATCTATGGGAGAAGTTAAAGATCTTTCACAAAGTTAGAATTTTATATTCCATGTTTCCAAAGACACTAAACTAATACGGTATTTGGGAATATTTTTGTGTCATGTATTATGTATTACTCAAAATTAATGTAATTTTCATGTACATCAAGCCTTGTTCTTAAAATTTGGTATCATATTGAGGGTTTAGTCGACCATGGAAAACTAGGATCTGAATACTTTAGTGAGATCCCTATAGATATTTTTAAGGAATATCTTGGGATGTCCCTACGGTTAAGTATAAGTATAGGATAGAGTCCAATAATTATGATAACGATCTTGAATCACCTATGATTAAACCTATGATGTTAGATATTTAATGTACTCCCCTGTGACAATGTTTCTTCTCATTGTATGAGTTTTTCCTCGCACGCTATTCTTTTTTGGGATATAGATGGTAGTTGGAACCAAAAGAAACCAAAAGAAACCGTGTTAATGATCAATGCACTGGGAAATGAAGTGCTTGTAATCCTGAAAATCAATAGCTTATGGTATATATAATGCAAAACATTATTTCTATATTTACACAAGCTATAAATCAATCCAGAATTCTAAATGATTATAGAAGGGAACAACATTCTATTGAGTCTTTCATGAGGAAACATCCACCTTCTTTCAGTGGGTCTTCTAATCCACTTTTTGTAGAACAATAGACCAATACCATTGAAAATATATTTTCCATACTTCACTATTAGAAACATGAAAAATTCATTTAGGTTGTTTATCATTTAGAAGAAGATGCAGACTAGTGGAGTACTATAATAAAAAATACAAGGAAGCAAGATGAAAATGAATCCAGGTAATTGGATGAGTGGAAGAACCCGTTTTCCAATAAGTAATTTCCTCATATTATTTTAACAATTATTAAAAGGAGTTCCTTGTGATTATGAAAAACGATGATGAATCTATTTGTACAGATGAGGAATATTTTACAAGATTTCAAGGTATGCATCTTTCTTTATCATCCAACCTGAAAGTAAAGTTGATCGATTATTCAGTGGCTTAAAAACAAGTCTTCTAAGGGAATTAGTAATAAGGTACTTTAGAAGTTATAAATATATTTTGCATTTTTCTATCTATTTAGAACTGGAATTTGGTGCTACATATCCAACTCATGATTTTGACAAGAAACGAAAGATGTTGTTCAAGGGAGAATCTCAAAATAATGCTAAAAAGAAGATAAATGATTCCTTATACTAAAATTGGGAATGAATCATGGTAGAGATTTTATTAAATGGAGTAGCCAATGTTTCAAGTGTGGAAAAGAAGGTCATCGAGCAGTTGAGTGCTGATGTAATGGGGAAAATGATGCTAATTATGTGAATATATAAAAGACTACCGAGAACACACCACCAACACTTCAATGATACAAGTGCGTGGAAATGGGTCATTTTTCTAGCCAATGTCCTAATCCAGGGGTAAATGATGATTGACGTAATAAACCTATTAAGTTAAAAGATAATGGTAAGTTACTTGTGATCACTATTGGTGATGTTGAGTATGACAATTAAGTGGTGGAATGTTAAAGTGTTTTTATAATGGGATTCCAAAATAGCGTTGTGGAATCTCATTTATAGTATTATAGAATACTATAATATCTATGTATTAGACTATTATGCTTTTCCATAATTTTATGGTACCGATAACCAGGAAGAGTGTTTGACGTATCTTTGGAATGCACCTGATATACACATAATGTCGGGATAATGTGATAATTATAGGTTTGATTGTATTAATGAGATCATGAATAATACATGGAAATAGTGATATCATTTTTTGAGTATATAGATTTTTTGTATTTTTGTGTGTGGAAAGATTAAGTTTTGTTAAAATTCATGTTTTCACTATGTTACTATGGTAATTCATGATATTATCATGTTTCAAGAGAATATATGATTGAGGTATTCACATGTTTGGAATTTTAAAACCAATAACCGCCAAATGAGATATGGGAGATAAATGTTCTGTGAATTTATTACACCTCCTTCAAATTTTTTTTATCTACAGTTTTGTATGATTTGTTATGATATCCATTTACGGATAGTATATGTTATATTCTGATTGAATCTTGTTATATGAATGTATTATCTCATTATATGTGGCCATATACATATTTGATAAATTGTTCTGACCTTTTTTTGAGATAGTTGGAATGACCAACAATTCTATTGCATGATATTCTAACACATCAAAAATGAAAAATTCATCTTCATTTCTCAAAATATGAGATGATGGGTAAATTTTTTATAGAACGAACAATATTGAGATTGTACCGTATTAAAATAATTATTTCTCCTCATGTAAAAATTCATCAAATTTAGGAAAAAGATCTTGAAACCGAATTTTTTTTCTAATACCTTCTTATCTGATGAATAATATAGTCCCCTGAATCATCAAAGAATTATGGATTTCTATTAGTTAACTTTCTCCCACCCTTATTCTCTATCACTTTCCATCAGAACATGATGGTTATATTTCTCTTCCATATCCATGTTTCACTTCAATCCAATGTTCAACTATTTGGAAACCCAGTGATGAGATGCTTTGGGTAATTTTTATGTTTCTAATTTTCATTTTTAAAATTATGATGTAGTTTTCCTATTTACTATGTGGGTTTCCATGAATGAAACTGTCATGTTGTAATCCATTTATAACCCCAATGAATTTCAAGGGCGAAATTATGTTTGAAGGGGGTAAAATTTTACACTCCAAGATTGTATGAGATATATTCTTTTAATTTCGTTTATATATTCTGTTTTATACTACCCCAATATTATCTTGTGCTATACGCAACACCGTAATAGAGTGCAGTGTATGCAACAATATTCTTGACTTGTGTTTCACGCAATATAGAGTTATTTTGATAGAATCCATTTCAAAAAACATTGAGTACATATTTTGATAAATGTATAAATTAAATAAGTTCGGATTATGTTATAGGAATCACCAATGGAAGATTTCACTACACACAACATTGACCTGGCTTGTGTTACATGCAAGAGAGATCTTCCTGGATAGCTTGCATTTAACGTGATTATGAGTTTCACTAAACAACGATATATTATTAAAATATTATTATTTAATGGGATATAATCTACCCATTATAAATATTATTATTATCTTTTTAATTTTATGACATAATAATTCTTCCAACACAATTTAGAGTACATGATATGAGAACAAAATCAATTTTTCGGATAAAAGAAGAATTTTTAAAAACAATATAGATTTACCTCATTTTGATGGAGCACCCATATTAAATCTATTTTTTTTGACACTTATATAAGTTTAAATAGACAAAATAAACTTTTTATTTGGATTCAATACATAAAAATTTTCTTTTTTTTTTGGATTTTTGGCACATTTATGATAAATTAAAATTTTAATGTATAGTGTAAAATACATCCTTTTAATTATATTTATTTGTATAGTAATATTTTATTAATAATTATTTTTATAGTGTAACTCGATTATATTTTTAGAATTTAATAATTTTTTTTCATTATAGTAATTTCACTTTTAAATTGGACATAGAAACATGCCAATCTAATGATAGTAATTACTTTTAAAAAAATTGTTTTCTGGATTAACAACATGAATTAATTTTAAATTTATTTCAGGAAGACCTGTGTTTTGAATTTAGAAAAATGGATTCAATATTTGGAATCGTAATGTCAAATTTTATTGAATGTGTATCTTTAATTTTTTTGACATTATGAATAGTAAAATCAGAAATTATTTAATTTGTCATGGTTAAATGGTAAATCTGGTAAATAAGGGTAAAAAACATATTATAATAATAATAAACTACCCTAACACATGTTCAAATACTATTGGATAAAAAATATGCCTGACCAAAGGAATCCTTGAGTATATTTTGGGACACCATGGAACCACTTTGACGTGAAAATGTCATTTTATTATAATTAATTTAAAGTAATAGAAATATGACATAAAATTGTTTCTTCATAATAATATAACATTAATATGGGGTTATTCATAACATAAATTAGACTATAAATATAAATTTGAAACAAAAAAATATTTCCTACATCGTGGTATTTTATTTAGATATTTTAGAAACCAAATAAATACATTTATTTATGATAGAATTATGATGTACTGATTACCTATTTAATAAATGATTTAAATTAATTTTATTATAAATATTAAAAGAAATTTATTTTGAAACCTTTTATTCTAGGAACTAATTTTATGGATTCATATGACGTGTTATATTTGAATTAATTTAGTTTTTTCTATAGAATCATGTTTTCATGTATTTGTAAAAAGTCATAATGTAAATAGTATAAAAACTGTCATAAATGAGTTTTTAAAACAAATACTATTATATTAAATGATATAATAGTCCTAAAAATATATTATTTGGCCAATGGACATATATAAAGTTGATAATGCCCTTTATTAAACACTTCATCTTGTATTCGAATTTTATTGTTTCAATATTATCCACATATTATTATTATACAAGAAAACACGTCCAGAGTTAAACTAGTTAACTAATGGTTAATGAAAAAAGATAAGGTTAAATTTGAGACCTCAACATGTATAAAACCTATTTTTTAAAATTATTTAGAACAATCCAAATATTATCATCTAATTAAATGAGTTTTCATACCTTCTTAATCCAAAATTCATTTTATAATAAATTAATATTCCAATACCTTCCTAAAGTGCCCGTCCTCTCCTCTTATAAGAAGGCAACTCCTACCAAATTTCCTCAATCCACATTGAGCTTTATAGATCGTCGTAATCCATCCAAATTCTCCTAAAAACATTCTTAGTTAAATTCTCAAGGTCTTGGGTTTGCAAAATGTCAATCTCAAGTGTCCCTGAGAAGATATCCAAAGGAAGTCCAACGAAAAAGAGGTAATTTCTTTACAAATTAAATTTAATTGCATCTCTTCATATACATCATCTTACCATGATTATTATAAAATAAATTTATAAATAATGTATATTATACATTAAAATATGTTTTTTTATTAATTTTTTCAACCTTATACCCCGTTTTATCCATCCTATAGATAACAATATCACCATTCGTGCATGCGTAGGACATAACATCTCCACATTATGGTGAAATTTATTATTGAAATATAATTTATTAGGATGGGTCTAATGATGAGTATAATAGATTTAAATAATTAATATAACTTGATAAATGATTATTTTTAATTAATATACAATCCAATTATATACCATTTAACCATGGAGATAATGATATTGTGGGTCGTGCATTCGTACGGCCTACCGTCTCCACGACCTGGTGAGATTAGTTCTCCATTTTAACAAATCATGATTGATTATAAAATTTTAATAATGATTGAAAATAATAACTATGAACTTAATTTATTGGATAAAATACAACTTATTCATAACTTACATGACTTACATGGAAAAACTAGAATGGGAAAACGAAGAAGTTAACAACAGGAATAATGGTACTATTCAAATACTATTAACATAATTATATAATAAGATCATATATGATATAATAAATATGTATATATTCCATGTATAATTAATGAACATGATTTTACCATTATACAAGAGGTTAACACACCCTAAACTAACCAAAAGTAAAAGGAAAGGGATTATTTTTCATAATCTAATTTTTATCTTGGATTGTTTATACGTAAGTCCTTACTGGGGGTATATTTTTCATCCATGTCCATGTTTTTCAAAAAAAATTATGAAAATGATTTATATTATTCTATTTATTTTTAGTTTCATTTTTATACATTTTTTCTTTTACTACATGGTATGGCAAAATTGTTTTTTTCACCATACAAGGTACTTTTGGAATTTTCCGACAAAAGTACAAGGGGAAAGTTTTTTAAACTTACATTTAATGACCATATTTTTTCATCATCATATAAACTTATTTCCATGAATCTACCTCTATATATATTCATGATTATTTTTAACTAAAGGATTTTCTTTAAAAATTGCATGACATTTTTTGAAAAGAAAACGATTTTGAAGAGGAAAGGATATTTTCTCATGGAATTAAGTTCATGTGTTTTATCAAAATTATTTTCCATCTAATATGAAACTCTTAAATAGGGTTATGTATTTATACCTATTATTAATATTATTTTTTCCTATTAATGATGGAATGATATTTTATATGGATTATTTTATGATGGAATAATGTTTAAGCAACCCATTTTATTTCTTGGCTTATGATATTGTGAATGTGTTTTTTATGTTTTGTGGCCCACGTAAAAATGATTTCATTATGAGATGGGTGGGACCTTCATCTAATTTAAATTAATGGGGTAATGATTTATATCACATGTGATAGAAATGAATCTAATGGAAAGTAAATACAGTTCAGTAATACATGACTAGAACGACATGTTAATCGTGTTCAGTAATACATGGGTGGAACAGAAAGTAAACTCGGTTCCATAATGGACATTGTCCACCATCAGGGTATTTGCTGCATTGCCTTGGCTACTATGGAAATCATATTATTTGCTTATTAGTTTTCCAAAAATACATATTTTATGCCAATTTTATTCTATCATGGTTAATGTAACTTTATGTTCTATGCCTTAAGTACTTCCCTGATTTAATTCTTGATTCTAGATTTTGATGTTTAAACATTATGTTCAAGTTTAATGTTCTTAGGTTTATGGATTGTTGTATGTTCTCCATGTTACCCTTTTTAATAATTTGAGCTCACCTTTTTTATGGATTATTTTCCCCATAATATAAAAAAATGTTTTTATGTAGGAAAAAAGGAGAAGATCTTTATGGCAGATATTTAAGATTTTTCATAATGTTAGAAGTTTACGTTCCAAGTTTCCAAAGGCACTAATCTAAAATAGTATGTGGGAATTATTTTGTGTATTGTATTAAGTATTCAGTAAATGTAATATAATATCCATGTACATCAATATTTGGTCGTTAGAGTTTGTATAAGAGCAAATGTTTAGTTAACCACTGGAAACTAGGATTTGAAAAATATAGTGAGACCCCTAGAGGTTAATCTAAGGTATGTCTAGGGATGTCCCTACGGTTTAGTATAAGTATTGGTTACAGTCCCAAAATAATGGTAATGATCATGAATAACTTATTATTAAACCTAAATATTAGATATTTAATGTAACCCCCTTGATTATGTTTTTTTCCATTTATGATTTCTTCCCATCACACTATTTGTTTGGGCTTTAGATGAAGGATGGATCCCGAAGGAATCTTGTTAATGATCAATGAAATGGGAAATGAAACAATTTTCATCCTGACTAACCAAATGTTATGGAATATTGAATGAAAAATCTTATTTCGATACTTATAGAAGCTATGAATCATTCTGGGCTTACTAATGAGTAGATAAGGTAACAAAATTCTATTTAGTACTTCATGAGGCAATTCCCACATTCCTTTAGTGGGTCTTCTGATTCTTTTTTTGAACAATGGATTAGTACCATTGAAAATATATTTTCCATCATTCATTTTTCAGAACATGAAAAATTCATTTTGGATGTTTATAATTTAGAATGTGAAGATGACCAGTGGTGCAATCTAATTAGGAATACAAGGCAATAAGATTAAATTGAATCCATGGAATGGGAAAAGTTCAATAACTTATTTTTCAATAATTACATCCCTTTTATTCTTGAAAAAAAATTGGAATAGTATTTCTTTGAGAATATATAAAAGGCTAATGAATCTGTTGGTACATACAAAGAATATTTTACTAGCCTTGAAAGGTATGATTCTAGCTTTATCATCCAATATAAAATTAAATTTGATCAATTATTATGTTTCTTAAAACCAATTCATTGAATTTCATTAGCAATAAGAAACTTCAATAGCTATGAAGAGAATGTGGTTTGTGCTATCAATATAGAACTGAAAGTTATTGCTGCATATCCATCTCATGGTTTTGACAAAAAACAAAAGATGTAGTTCAAGGGAAAATCTCACAAAAATGTTGAAAAGAATATTAATGTTTTATTATAATCAATATGTGGAATGAAGCATGGTGGAGATAGTATTAAAGATTCTAGAAAATGTTTTAATTGTGCAAAAATAATTTGTCGAGTATTCGAGTGCTGAAGTAATGGGGAAAGGGTTTGAAATGATGTGAATAGAAAAAATACTACATAGAACACACCACAAACACATCAATGCTACAAGTTCAAGAAAATGAGGCATTATGCTAACAAATGTTCTAATACAACAGTTAATTATGATCAACATCAACATACACATATGTCAAAAGACAATGGGAAGTCATATGAAATCACTAGTTGTGATGTTGAGTATGAAAATGATGTGGTGGAATTATTATGTGTTTATATAATGGGATTGGAAAATAGTGTTGTGGAATTTCAATTATTGTATTATAGAATATTAGAATATATATTTATTAGAATATTGTGGTTTTCCCTAATTATATGGCATATATTACCTTGAAAATTGGTTGAAGTATTTTTGGAAAGCACATGTTATGAACACAATGATGGGGTAAGGAGATAATGATATGTTTGATAGTATTAATGTGCTCATGAATAATACAAGGACAAAGTGATATTTTATTTTGATTATGTATAATTTTTGGTATTATTGGTTTCTAGAAAGAGTAAATTTTGATAGAAATCATATTTTATCTATAGTTCTATGGTAATTCATTTAATTATCTTATTTTAAGGGAATACTTGATTAAAGAATTCACATGTTTGGAATGTGACAAACCAGAAATGCCAAATGAGATATTAGAGTCAAATGTTATGTCATTTAGTTTGTATCATTTTAATGATTTATTTTTTCTGGTTTTGGAAGAACTGTAATGTTATCCATTTATGGATAGTATAAGTTATATTCTGATTGATGTTTTTTAAATTAATGTATTATCTCACTATTTGTGGCCTTATACGTATTTGATAACAGATTATAACCATTTGGTGAGACATATGGAATGAACTTTCACACTATCTCATGATTTGATGATACGTCAAGAATGAAAAATTCAACTTCATTTCTTTAAATAAGTGATGAAGTGGAAATTTTTCAGGGAACGACCACTGGTGGAACTCTACTAAAATCATTAATGTATTTATCCTCATGTGAAAATTCATCAACATTAGTAAAAAGATAATGAAACCAAAATTTTTATCATAAAACCTTCTGATCTGATGAATCATATGGTCCCTTATGATCGAATCATTTCTTTTCCATTTTCTGAATAAACCACTTTAAGGTTAGTGGGAACTTCACAATACTCAATATAAATTTTAAAACACCCCAAACATTAATGCATTCATGCTTTAAATTCCACCACAAAACATCAAAATTCACCTTCGGTTTGCCTTCAGCCATGCCCCCTAAATCGCAACCCTGATTTGCAATCAACCCAACATCACATCAAAATTGCCAGGAAATAGAAACCATTGCAGTAGATCATCATCGATGTTGGCTAGAAACGAAAACCATTGAAAATGTGGGGGGAAATCTCCCCAGAACCAGTAAACAGAACATCCGAAAAACATCAATGAATGAAATAAACATCACCTAGATCTGCGACCTCCTGGAACACTGTCGACGTAGGAACGGGCACCTTCAAGAAGGAACACCAATGCCGAAAATTTCATGATTGAAAGATCTCCATAGATCAGAAACACCCGACCATCAAACCAGAATGAACCAATCAAAAGAAAACTCTACAAAGAACCAGAAAAATGAAACAAAGGGTCGATGAAGAAGATTCATATACCAGTAGGGCTTCCTAGAATGTTGGATACCGCTCGAACCACACCTCCCAGATCTTCTAACGATCCGACACACTAGACCGACCTGGAAGGGGTGCTGGAGATTGAAGATAGGGCAGAGTTGAGTGGGAGAAAGACAAACCATCCACCGCCTTCACCACCAAATCCACCATATCCGACCATATTGAACAACATGATGGACCTTCATAGTGCCGAATAAAAAAAGCCAAAGAAACAAGCTCTAGGAAGATAAAACCATAGAAGAATAGATTAGGGAAGCAAGGATATGAGTAGGAGGGAAAGGGAAAGGGGAGACGATGCCAGATGTGGTACACAAGACTCCCCCTCCTGAAACGCCACCGAAGGAAACCCTAGCACGAAAGTGGCGGAGGAGAGAATCCTCTACATATATTCCCTTAAATAAAAGTAGATTTATGGCATTCTGATAGTTAACATTCCCTAAACATTATTCTCTATCACTATCCATTATAACTAGATGGTTAGATTTCTCTTCCATATCTATCTTTCACTTTCCACTAAAGTTCTCTTATCTGGAAACACAGTGATTAGTTACTTTGGGTAACTATTATGTTTCTAATGTTCCATTTAATAATGAAGTTTTATTATCACTTTTTACGATGTGGGTTTCCATGAACGAAACATTCATCTGGTAAACCATTTATAATCACAAAGAATTTCGAGAAAAAAATTTATTTCAAAGGGGAGATGTAACACCTCAATATTTATTGAGATATATTATTTTAATTTCATTAATGTCGTGTTCTGTAAACTACAACAATATTATCATGCACAATACACAATAATGTATTTTCTTACAGTATACGCATTAATATTCTTGGCTTGTTTTTCACACTATTTTATGTTTTTTAACAGAATTAATTTCACAGAACACTGAGTATAGATTTGGTTCAATGTATAAATTAACTATGTTTGGATTATGTTATATGAAGCACCAAATGAATATTTTAATACACGCAACACTAACCCGACTTGCGTTACACGCAAGATCCTCAATAGCTTGCATTGTATGTGATATCGAGTTTCACTAAACACAAATATATTATTAAAATATTATTATTTAAACATATATAAACTACCCATTATGAATATTATTAACCAAAATTTGAATTTTATAAAATTGGAATCCATCTTACACATTTTCTAGAGCTTGATATGAGAACAAAGTCAATTTTTTGAATAAAAGATGTATTTTTGCAAAAATAATGTCTTACCGCCTTTTAATGGCCCACCGATTTTAAATGTTGTTTTTGAGAATTATATAAGTTGAATTTGAAAAATTAATCTTATTCTTTCAATGAATGTCATAATTTTCTTTTTTTCTGATAAAATACAAATTTTAATGAATAGTGAAAAATACTGTATTTTCATTTAAAACATAATTTTCATCTAAATAATTTATATAGTTATATTATCTTCATAAGTGTATTTAATGTGTAATTAGATTATATTTTTACTATTTAATACAATTTAAGTCATTCTATGTTATTTCAGTTTTAAATTTTACAAAAACACATGTCAATTCTTTCATTGTTATTACATCATAAAAACCTACTTTTTGGTTTTGAAAACTAGAATTAATTTTAAGTAAATTACAATAACTGCTATATTCTGAATTTGTATAAATGTATTCCATATTTGGATTCAAAAGGTCTAAATTTTGTGAATAGGTATCTTTTATTTTTTGACATTATGAATTGTAACGTCAATAATTATTTTATTTACCATGGTTGAATGTTAAATCTAGTAAATAAGGGTACAAATAATATTATAATAAAATTGAACTACAATAACACATGTCATTATAATATTGGATGAAATATTCCTTACCATTGTCATCCTCGGGTCGATTTTGGGACCCCATGGAACCACTTGGATTTGAAAATTAAATTATATAAAAACTAATTTAATGTAAAGAGAAATATGAAATAATGTTGTATCTTCATAATAAAACAATTTTAATATAGGGTTATACATAATATAATTTATACTATAAATAGTTATTGGAATGATAAAAAGATTTCATACATCATGGTATTTTATTTATATTTTTTAGACACCAAATAAAAAAAATTATTTATTATGCAATGATTATGTTGTGATTACCTTATTGGTGGATGATTTAAATAATTGAGATTATAAATATGAAAATAAATTTATTTTGATACTTTTTATGTTGTCCAAGAATTTTATGGATGATTATGACTAGTTATATTTGAATTTATGAAGTTTTTTTCATAGAAACATGTTGTTATGGATTTAAAAAATTCATTAAATGAATAACCTAAAAATTGACATAAATGAGTTTTTAAACAAAATACTATTTTAATAAATTCTATAATAGTCCGAAAAATATAATATTTTTTCCAATGATTTATATAATTTAGAAAACTTCATTAATGTTCCACTTGAGGTTTTATTGTAATTTTAGAGTAACTATATTAACCATATAGTATACATATAAAAGAAGACATGGTAAGAGTTAAAATAGTTAATTGAGGGTTAATTCTAAAAGATAAGGTTAAAATTAAGACATAAACATGTCTAAAACCAGTTGGATAAGATGATGTCTAAAAATACTCATATTATATTCAAATTAAATGATTTTCTCCTTTTGAAAACAAAAATAATATTATAATAAAATAATATTTCAATACCTTCCAAAAGTGCCCATCCTCTGCTCTTATAAAAAGGAATATCATCCCACATTTCTTCACACCACCATGAGCCTTCTAGCTCAACCAACCCCCGGCCAATTATCCTATTATCATTATAGTTTAACTATTTGTTGTCCTGGTTTTCCAAAAATATCATCTGTAGTTTCCCTAAGAATAGATGAAAATGAATTCCAACAAAGAAGAGGTTATTGTTTTACCAATTCAATTCAATTTATTTTCTTGTTCTACTAACACTTTCTGTGTTGATTCCATACTAATGTAATAAATAAAATATATTCTATAATATGAGATGTTATTATAATTATGGGAAAACCTTATAACTAAATTTATCCATCCTAAAAATAATAATATAACCAAGTGTGCATACGTACGACTTACTGTCTCCAGGTTGTGTTGTAACTTGTTATTCCAACATGATTTATTATAATGGTTGTAATGATGATTCTAATGGATATAAATTATGAATAAAACATTATAAATGATTCATTATAATTAATATACCATCCAATTCCATACAATTTAACTATCAAGAGAATGATATTGTATCTCGTGCGTATGTATGACCTATTGTATCCACGTTGCGGCAAGATTCATTCTCCATGTTAACAATTTGAGAATGATTATAAAAATTATATAATTATAGAAAATAAAAATTATGAAATTAATATAATGAATAAAATACATCCTATTCATAATGAACATGACTTACATAGGAAAACAAGAATGGGAAAACAAAATAGTTGACAATCTAAAAGATGGTAATATTGAAATATTATTTACAAAATGATGTAATAGGATCATATGTGAAATCCAAATTTTTGATATGGTCATGGTATAATTTAAAAACAAGATTTAACCATTATATAGGAGGTGAAAACACCCTAAACTAATGAAAACTACAAGGTAACTGATAATTTTTCAAATATTGTTTGAATCTGAGATTGTTAATACGCATGTTTTTACTGGGGTATATTTATCATCAATGTCCATGTTTTCTAAAAAAATAATAAATGGTTTACTATTCATCTATGTATTTTAAATTAATTTTTACAATTTTTGAATTTTACTACATGGTATGTAATTAATATTTCATTTGATTACTATATTAGGTACTTTTTTACCTTTTCGAGAAAAGTAAGAGGAGATTGTTTTTTTAACTTACACAACATGAATGAATTTTTACATATTCATACATCATTATTTATTGGAAGATTAATCTACCATCTTTATTTTTATGTTCAACTAAATTATTTTCATTTATAATTTCATGACATTGTTAGAAAAAAAGGTTTTGAAGAAGAAAGGATATTTTTCCAAGAATTATGTTCAAGTGTTTTATCAAAATTATTTTCCTTTAAAGATGACACTATCAAATAAGATTATGTTTATATCACTATTATTAATATGATTTTATTAAATTAACTATGGAATTATCATTTATGTGGATTATTTTATGATGGAATGATGTTTAAGAAACCCATTTTATTTCATGGGTTATGTTGTGGTGAAAGTTTTTTATGTTTTGTAGCCCATGTAAGAATTATTTTTCTATGAGATAGTGGGGACTTATATCTATATCCAATTTACTGGGTAACGATTTATATATCAAGAGATAGACATGACTATAATTACAACTAAATCCTATTCAGCAATACATGATTGGAAAAAAAGTAAATTTGGTTCAGTAATATAGGGCTTGAATGACAATTAAACCTAGTTCAGTAATGGAATTTTTACACAATGACGGTATTAGGAGCAATGCCTTGGCTAATATAGGAATCATATTATGTGCTTATTAGTTTTCCACAATTACATGTTTTATGCCAATTCTATTCTATCATGGTTAATGTTCCTTTATTATTTCTGACTTATGTAATTCCATGATTTATTTAATGACTTGATATTTTGATGTTAAAATTTTATGTTCATGGTTTTATGTTCTTATGTTTAATTTTAGTTTTTAGTTTTTAGTTTTCCATGTTTACCCTTACTAAGAATTTTTTCTCACCCTTTTTATGTTTTATTTTACCCAAGATATAAAGAATGGTTTTAGGGAAGATAACAACGGGGGAATATATTTATGGGAGATATTGAAGTTCATTCACAATGTTAAATGTTCATGTTCCATGTTTCCAAAGAAAATAAAGTAATTCGGTCTTTGGGAGTCTTTTTGTGTCTTGTATTAACTATTACGAAAAATTTATGTAATGTTCCTATTTGTCATGCGTTGGCCTTTAGTGTTGGTATTAGAGAAATGGTTTAGTCAACCTTAGAAAACTAGGATGTGAAAATGTTTATGAGATCTCTAGAGATATTTATATGGTATGTCTAGGGATGTCCCAAAACATATGTATAAATATATATTACCATACTATAATTATGATGACAATCATGAATAAACAAGTATTGAACCTAAGAAGTTAGAGATTTAAAGTACCCCTGTCCCCCCACACTTGATTATGCTGTCTTCCTAGTATGATTTTTGCCTATCGCACTATTCTTTTTGTGATTTAGACGATGACTGAAACCCGAAAACACCATGTTAATGATAAATGCATTGGGAAATGTAATGATTTTATTCTTGAACAACCAATTGTATTGGGAGATGGAATTAAAAATCTTATTTTTATACCTACACAATCTATGAATCATTCTGTACTTCCAAATGAGTAGAGAATTGAACAACATTACATTGAGTCCTTCATGAGGATAACCCCAACTTAATTCAGTGGTTCTTCTGATCAACATGTTGGTGAAGAAAGGATCAGTACCATGAAAAATATATTTCTCACCCCTCGCTATTTAGAACATGAAAAAGTTATTTTGGTTGTTTATCTTTTCAAAGGTGAAGCAGACCGATGGTGTACTCAAATTAACAATAGATGAATGAAAATGAAATTGAATCCATGTAATTGGATGAGTTCATGTACATTTTGTTTTCAATAAGTTCTTCACTATTACTCCTCAAACAAGGATGGAAAATTATTTCCTTGAGCGTAAGAAAAAGGATAATTAATCTTTTGGTACATATGAGGTGAATTTTTCAAGACATGCAAGGTATGATTCTGGATTAATCATCCAACTAGAAGGTAAAGTAGATCAATTCATAAGTGTCTTAAAACCATATCATTCAAGGGAATTGCCTATAAGACAATTCAGTATATATGAAGAGATTGTGAATTGTGGTATCAAGGTAGAACTGTATGTTGCTGCTATATATCCATCTCATTGAATTAACCGGAAATCAAAGAAGGTATTTAAGGGAAAATCTCAAAACCATGGTGAAATGAAGATAAAGAATTATATATGCTAAAATTGTGGAAAAATAATGGTGGAAATTTTATTAAAGGGACTTCTAAATGATTCTAGTGTGGAAAATAAGGTCACCGAGCTATTGAGTGCTGAAGTAATGTGAAAAAGGTTGCTAATAATGAGAAAAAAGGAAAGACTACAGAGAACACACCAGCAAAAATTCATTGCTACAAGTTCCAGGAAATGGGAGATTATGTTAACAAATGTCATAATCCAATGGTTAATGATGATCCACGTTAGCATCCAATATAGTCAAAAGACATAGGAAAGTCACATGTGATCAGTATTGGTGATGTTGAGTATGAAAACAAAAATGTGGATTGATATAGTGTTTACGCAATGGGATTCAAAAATAGTATTGGGGAATCTATTTTATTGTATTATGAAATATTGGAATATCTATGTATTAGACTATTGTGGTTTTTGATAATTATATTGTTCTGATAACCATGAATAGTGGTTGAATGTTTTTTTAGAAAACACATGATATGCACTTAATGATGGGATAAAGATATAATGATATGTATAATAGTATTAATGAGATCATGACTAATAAAAGGGAAAATTGATATCATGCATTGAGTATATAGAAGTTTTGGTATTTTTTATGTGTTGAAAGAGTTAATTTTGATAGAAGACTTGTTTTCAATAAGGTTATATATTAATTCATATTATTATCTTGCTTTAAGAGAATACATTATAAAGGAATTCTTATATTTGGAATGTGACAATCAAGAACATCCAAATGAGATATGTGGAACAAATTTTAAGTTGATTTAGTTCAGCTCCACCTAATGTTTTGTATTTTCTGTTTTTTTAAGGATTGTAATATTAACAATTTAGGAATAGTAGAAGCTATATTACGATTAAATTTTTTAATATTAATGAAATATATCACTATAGGTGGACTTATACATATTTGATAACATGTTCTAACATTTTGTTGAGATAGATGGAATAACATATCATTCCATCGCATGATCTGATGACACTTCAAGATATAAAAATATAACTTCATTTCATTAAATTAGTGATGAAGTGGAAATCATTCTGGGAATGACCAATGATGACATTGCACTGAAATCATGTAATTATTTATCCTCATGTAAAAATTCATTAACATTAGGAAAAAGATCATGAAACCAAAAATGTTATCCTACTACCTTTTTATCTGATGAATCATATAGTCCCTTAAACTATCACATATTTATGAATTTTAGGTAGTTAACTATCTCCAAACCTTATTTTCTATAACTAACAATCAGAACATGATGGTTAGATTTCTCTTACATATAAATTTATCACTTCCCACATATGTGTATACCTAGTGATGAGTTACTTTGGTTAACTACTATGTATATAATTTTCCTTTTTAAAATGATATTTTAGTATTCCTTTTTACAATTTTGGGTTTATACGAAATAAACATTCATGTAGTAAACCATTTATTACCCTTATTAATTTTGAGGGAGAAATTAATTTTAAGGGGGGTAATAATTTAATACCATGAGAATTTATGGGATATATTATTTTAATTTCTTTTATTTAACATGTTCTACACTACCCGAAGATTAGCTCATGTTATATGCAACACTATTTTTTCATTCAATATTCACAATAGTAATCATGGCTTGTGATTCACACCATTTAAAGTTATTTTTATTTAATTTATTTTATGCTACCCTGAGTATAGATTCTAATCATTGTAAAAATGAACTATATTTGGATTATGTTATACACAATAAAAAAGGAAGGTTTCACTATATGAAACATTGAACTGGATTGTGTTACATGAAATAGTGACCATCACGACCCACCTTCTCCAAGATGGGGGAAGGGACGATAATATGACCAAGACCTTCCGTCTCTAAGGTGACTGAGATATAATGAACCCTCGTGTCCCACCAATAGTAGGCCCCGGTGTGGCGACTAGATCCAAGGGTGTAGAATCTCAAAAAATGGAAGGGATTTACTTTTTATAGAACAAGATCAGGAGATAAGAGGGTAAATCCTAGCCGCACCAAGGAATATAGATAAAAGTAAATCCAAAAATCCATTCCCATATGCATGTTAAAAATAAACTGATAAAAGTATTATATAAAATATGAAGGGATGTACCAAATGAAAATAAAAGAAAAAATTACAATTGTCCCAGCATCTGAGCTAGTAATGTCTAGAAAGGTCCTCAAAGTCCTCCTGGAAACCTGTAAAATGTTTTTTACAAATAGGGTGAGTATATAGGGATACTCAGTAGGGAAACAAGAAGCTCTCATACACATGTGTGGAGACATTCTACTTCCTTATGGGAAAAGAGATTTCCAAAACACCTTGAAAGGAAAACTACTAACCCAGACTCACCAATGCAAACACCCCAAATAACTCATTTCAGGTAAAATAATAGTTATATTACATCGATATTTGGATACCCCACAGCACTTTCCAATTAGTTATTTAGAACATCCTTTGCATTAGACCTCCCCCACAAGTCCCACATCAATCCCACTACCACCCCAACAACAACCACTTGAGATATCCCAATTGCATGTTCATCCCACCCACAAACACCGGGGCCACCACAACCACAACTTTAGTCACTTGGGCCACAATACCAACACATAAACATGCCTGAAAACAACTGAGACACAAAAACAACCATACAGCTGAATAAATCTGGTCCCGAACAACCACTACCACGCCTGAAGACACCTATACCACATCCCAAGGACACTTGGGAAAGAATATTGGCTACACACACCTAGGATAATCCCCAACAACACAACCTACCCTAAGAGTCTTGGGAAATAATGATCTTCAAGACATCATAGCCTACTCGATGAGTCTTGGGCTAACTACTAGAGGGAGCAGAAAGGAGATAATAACCAGCCACTCATAGGAATGTTTGGAAAACACCCTCCCTGATGAAATGGTGGTGTTTGTAACGTAGCACTCAACATGGGTGTGTGTGTCTATAAGAAACAAAAGGAATCAATTTTATACATATATGTAATCGAGCACTCATCTGAACCTAAAGGTCCTGAAACCATCACCCATCCAATAAACAACAACTATTACTACTATCCCTACATGAACAAGTACACAACACCCATTACCAGAGAAAAAGTTATTTCTATAAAACAGATCACCATTTTACTAGTTCCCATTATCGTGTTCAAGTGATTCCATTTAAAAATTACTTCACTATATAGAGACAAAAAAGAATAACTACAAGCCAAGAAAGAAACTGAATGAAAACTTCCAAATCTGTATTTAAGCATCCACTCAAAATACTCCTGTATGTAACAACATCAAAATAGGTTCTGTGAGATCCCTTGAATTACTAGAATCAAACAAATAACCAACTCACCAACTCTAAATGACCTTAGATTCATTACCCAACAACCTCTCAATACTAGATTATATTCTCATCCACATCACCCCACAAATATTAAACTGAACTACAATGCATATCATCCAAACAGAGAAAGAAAGTATTCAAGTTTATCCAACACCATTCTTTAAGTTCCTTCTTTCCATTGGATTAACCTGGGTGATCACACAAGGTTTCATATTTACTATTCTTCCATTTAATCAACCTATTTTAGGTGATTAATCAATTTCAATGTTGCAGTCATTTGATCACAATATTATCTAGATAATAGAGCCTCATTAGTGTGCATGAATGTACAACTAGAGACCATGATTTTCAGTCGACATGAGACCATACAATTCCCCGCATAAAAAATATATAAATAGAGCAACATAATCATCATTCCCACCCATTCATTCATTAAAATTTCATTTATTATCTTCATTAAAATTTGTTTAATATATGTTTCGAAGGATTATCATCATATCCACCCATCATGATTCCCATCATGTAGAGATGAAGTGTGTACCCCTACATGGATGATCATGGATCAATGTTTTCTCTTTGTGCTGTGAACTATTGATAGTTTGACCTATAGGAAAAAATGAAAAATCCAAGGCAGAGCATGGAGGGCTCTAGCATGGGTGTGTGATTTGTCTCTGGAAGAGGGACTCCGAGTGCACCATGGGAAAAGAAAGAGGCCTAGGAAGAATAATATCTAGGTGTAATCTATGGATAAATCCACGAGTTAAGGGATGTGTAATATTGGAATGATTTAAAATACGATCATGGTTTAACCACACGGCTGGTTAGTTACACACATTGTAATTAATTGAGATTTAATAATTCCCTCAGAGACAGTGAGATACAAGATCGCACGATAGACAGTTGATAGGTTACATTTACACTGATAAAGATGCATAATATGGGTGTAACTGTAAATGTGGCTATGGTGTGAAACTGATTAAAATGCTACCAGTTTTGGTATGTCGAGGGTTACCCCACTATTAGGGAATTTGAGATATACTTTACCAGACATAAAAGGTCATAACCCGCTTTAAAAGTTGAATTATGGTTTAAAAGAGATGTTATGGGAAATCAAGGGAAAGAACCCTGGCACACCACTGTGTCGCCATTCCGGTGCGACACCGATCAGTGGCAATGATAGGTGACACCATGGTGACACGCTGCCACCGACATCGATACCCAATTGACTCATCGATGGTGTTGAGGAAACCCCAAAAATTAGAATTTGGAAATGTAATGGACTAGGTGGGTACAAAGTATTACATCAAATACCTATCAAACTATTATCACCCTCAATATTTCTATAGTAAACCCAAAGGAAAGAGATGGGTCAAAACAACCACCTTATATAATACCTCTAAGGGAATACCTTCGTAGAGTTGTTTAATGTCCAAAACAATCCTCGACGTCTACGAGAATACCTCTCACATGAATTTCCTAAATTATTGTTGAAACACTACTAATCCTCTCCCCAAAGTAATGACACAAACAAAAAATGGGTCACACCATCCAGATGTATGGATTAGTTAGTTCCTTCCTCTATCATTCGATACTACCCACTTTGGGCATCAATGACTCATTTGCATGGTTTTAAACGCATCATCACTAATTCTTCATGATTGGTAATTAGGTCCTCCCATCACCACACATTGGGAAATTTTTTACAAATTCAGATAGTAATGTAAAAAACACATCTCATAGTTAACAAGGATATGTATTAAATCCCACAAAATCACAAAATTAATAAAATCCAGGAAAAATCAGAACAACAACTCAAAATAGCTCTAGGTAATTGGCACACATATGCGACACTAGATCCCAAGTACACTCCTCTAGGACAACATGCAACCCAAATCCATGAAAATGGGAATGAACCATCCACAAAGAACCTTCTCCTTTCAATCCATGATTATCATAGGTCACTCCACAAATGTTGAATCATCCTCGATATCCCACTCTACCCAATTTAACACATGGGAGTCATCATGTAGATACCAATGGTGCCAAGATACATGGAAGACGTTGGGGATCCTATGAAACCACGGTGGTAACTCTAGCAGATAGGCCACCTCCCAAACATGTCCCAACAACATAAAGGGTCCAAAGACCATTGGAGTAAGCTTACTCCCCCTACGAATCCTCCGCTGTCTATTATGAGGAGATACCATTAATAAAACATGCTCTCCAACCTTAAACACCAATTGTCTCCTCTAATGATATACAAAAAACTTATATTGGTCTTGAGAAAACTTCATCCTTTCACGCACTAGACGAACCTTCTCCTTCATGCTCTACACTACCTCTGGTCCATGAACACCTGCATCCCCCACCACTGTCCAACACATGGGTTAACAATATAGTCTTCCTTACAAGGCTTCAAATGATGACATGCCATTGGTAGAGTGAAATCTATTATTTTAGGAAAAATCTACTAGATGAATGTGTTATACCCACAAACCCACTAAGTCTAGAACAAATTTCCATAGAATATATTCCAACATTTGGGTGGTCTTATATGTCTTCCCATCATTCTGACGGTGTAAAGAAGTGTTAAAGCATAGATGAGTGCCAAAAGAATGAAATAATCCCTTAAAAACAGATGAAGTAGAGATTGTATCATGATCCTAAACGATGGTTCTGGGAACACCGTGCAACCACACAACTTCCCCTATGTACCTCTATTCTATGTCTCCCACTATGTTCGAATCCTTAACTGCTAAGAAGTGAACTGATTTCTTCAATCGAACCACCACTTCACAGATGGAATTATACCCTCCCTTAGCCTTGGGTATTTCCATGATTAAATCCTTCAAGTCATCATCCCACATCCACTCAAGAACATATAAGTGCGGAAATAGACCACAAGGAACACAGTTTTCATCCTTCACGTACTGATACATGAGGCAATTTTCAAAAAACTCCTCAACTGACAACTTCACTCCATGCAACAAAAAAATAACCTATCAAGACCAGATACATCATGGAAACTCTTGGATATACCTCTAGGGTTGAGTTATGGAAGTCACCGAGAACTCCCTTCTACATTGTCTCTAACACAAACTGCTTCCCACAGAACACCATCTAATTATGACCATCCTATGACCATCCTTTTGGACCATTTCCCTGGTCCAGGTGATCTGGAATCACTTTGGTCTCTATGTATTCCCATTGAGACTCCTCTACCTATCATAATAAGGAGGATTACACCTTCATCTGAAACATGAAGCCTCTACCATCCTCCTATCTTATTCCCATATGTGAAGCATCAGACTCCTCCATTTCCCTCCATGCATCTACTAACTCTCGAACCAAATCCTTCTGTGACTTCCAACTGATGGAATCAGCAACCATGTTCCCCATTGCGGAGGTTTAGGAGATCTCAAAGTCATAGTCATGAAAAAAAAATCATCCACCACCACTGTCGTAATATCATTTCATGCTGGGAAAGGACATACCTCAATCTATTGCGATATATGATTACCACGAAGCATTTCCTGATGAGGTAATGCTACCACAGATTCAGTGGAAGAAACACCACTGCAAGATCTAGGTTGTGGGTGGCATTGTTATGTTCTTGAAAACAAAACTGCATAGAACTAGAAGATATCACTCCCTACTACAACATCAGAACACTCCACATTCCTAGACCAGATGTATCATCCAACACATCAAAGATTTCCCCTTACTCCAAAATCCTCAACACTAGGGCACAAACCATCTCCCCTTTTATATAACTAAATTCTTCCTAGCACTACTCACTCCATATAAGATCCTCTTCTTTATTAGTCAAGGTCATCAAAGGTGCTGCAACTTGAGAGAATTTGGGAATAAACCATTAGTAGAAGCCTTATAATCCTAGGAAACTATGATCCTAGTCCATGTTCTTAGATGATTCCCATGAAACAAATGCTTTAACCTTCGATGGGTCCACTGTTATTTCATGTCGGGTCCCCACTTGTCAAAGGATGTGCACATATCGTGTCTAGATGATGCATTTGGAAAACTTCCCACAAAGCCGGTGGTGTCTATGGACCTCAAAAACTATCCTTAGAGGCTCGGCATGATCCTCTTATGATCATGAATAGATCAGGTTGTTGTGGATAAAAAGAACCATGAACTGGTCAAGATACACATGAAAAATAGAGTTAATGAGACCCATGAACACAGTTGGTGCGTTTGTAACACCAAAAGGTATAACCAAGAACTCAAAGTGCACATAACTATACCCAAAAGCAGTCTTTGTGATGTCCCCCTCCTTCACCCTTAACTGGTGATATCTAAACCCCAGGGTGATCTTATTGAACCAACATTCTCTCTTAAACTAGTCATAATGTTCTACGATCCTCGGGAGGGGGTATCAGTTCTTGACGGTTTCCTAATTCAGTCTTCGGTAGTCTATGCAAAGCCTAAGACCGCCATTTTCATTTTTTGTAAACAAGACTATTGCTCCACACAATGATATGCCTTGTCAAAAAAACCCTTCTTCATCAGTTCATTAACATGAATCTGCAACTCCTGCAACTGAGAAGGTTCCATCCAATAGAGAGCCATTTAAATTGGACAGCCATGATGTTGTAAATCTCTCTTGAATTCAACATCCCATCAAGGGTGTTGAGTCACAATATCTTTAGGGAAGATGTCCAGGAACACACTGGAAATCCACAGAACATCCACCATCACCGAGTCTAATGATTCCACTAACAACTCGACTAAAAAGAAAATATGGGGCTCTGCACATCTATTTCCCTCCTTGAAACCCTACTCGCCAATGAAAGCTACTCGCTAGCTGCCAATATCTAAGAACACAACCCTTATCCATAAGCAGTTGATAACATAATTCATTGAAAATAACAATTAGATGCCATGTATGACATCGCATGGCTTTATTTGATATAGAAATATACCCTCACAAGAATGATGCGGCTCTAACATCAGTAAACATCCTTGAATAACATCAAATTTGATGATATGACTTCAAAATGTTGTACTCAACGCTAGGGGAATTGAAATTATATCTACATCTTGTACCAAGGCATGAGATAGACCGGTTGCAAAAAAAAAGTATGAAGATCTTGAATCAAACAAGACAGAGGAACGAGTACAAAATAGACTGATAGTACCTCTAACAACCTCTAGCCCTGCTAAAACATCTACATCGGCGGTGTGAAACTGCTCATACCCATCTCTTTTTCCCCTTAGCTGTTGACTTCCACCTCAACCACGCCCAAGTTGAGGTCCCTGAGGAGCGCCCTGAGGTCTTCTTACACAAGTATTGTCTTCTCTCGGAGGCTTCTGCTATTTCTAGAAACGTTTGGCAGGTAACTGGTGCTGTTGAGGTGGGTGTCAAACCTACCCATCCCCAATGTACTGTAATCAGGAATGGAACTGATTCCAAATATTCCAACAGTTTCCATAGGTAAATCACCTTGGTCCTAGTCCCATTGAGAAAGGGAGAGTATAAGGATATTGGAACAAGAACTGTTGGGGCCTACTCCCTGTCGACCAAAACATTGAAGGCCCTGATGCTGGAGGCCTTCTTCTAATGGCATTCCCCTTTGAAAAATCTCAACTGGCTCCTCTTTCATGGAATACCTCTTAGTGTGAGAATACTCTTTATGACTTTATCCTTCTTCTAAACCACAAAATTCATCCGTAGAGTGAAAGGTGTAACTGCATACTGAAGAGAAGGTCGAAGTGCCTCCCCTATGAATCTTTCCCATTACTATTTATCTGGGAAGCAGTATAGATAATAACGAATGATATCCTTGAACTTTATCCCCAAATCCCCTATTGACATAATTCCTTGCTGAAGGGAGACGTGATCAAACCTTGTTTCGGCCTTCATTGAGATAGAAATAAATTCCACATGGATCACCTTCTCAAATTTGTCCAAATAAACCTCAGCTTCCTTCTTCTCCTCTAGATATATCTTCCACCTCTGATGTGTCACTCCCATTTTCTATCTCATAGAAAAATGAACCATAACTTTGTAAGATCCCAAATCAAGCTGAAATCGATCAATATCTCTTTGATCCATCTCTCCATCTACTTGTCTGAGACACTATCGTTGTACATTCTGAGATGCTTCCACTAGAAGGAACAAAGAATTTTCTGCCACTGGTCATCCTTGTGCTCTCAATCATCCCCTTAATGATCCACAAAAATCAACCTACTAGGCCTCAATAGTCCGCACTAGTCATGGGAGAAGTCAGAGTGCCATAACTTCAAGGTAAACATGTAATGCCTAATCCTGAGTTTTAAGAAATTTATATATGGTCTTCTTTATTTTTTATTTATATTTTTTTCAAGACACCCCAATTAAAGTAGGAACACAAGTAATTATTATTCATGTACGATATCTAGGGTCTCTACCCTACAATCAATGTATCCACACTTGGTCATTCGACAGGTTTAGAGTCCTTGCATCGGATCACAGGAAGCCCCTAAAATCCAATGTCCTAGCTAGTCTTCCCTTTCCTATTTTATATACCTAGATTTCCTACCACTATTTCCCTACCACCCCATGAAATTCACATTGTGCTTAACCCGAAACCCCATCTTATCTCTCAACTATCACCACTGATACCAGTTGGTCATGAACCACCTTCTCCAATATGAGGGAAAGTATGGAAAGGTGCAATGGTCTTCCTTCATCAAGGTGAAAGAGATATAATAACCCCCCGAGTCCCACATTCAGTAGGTCCCAGTGTGGAAATAAGAACCAAGGGTATAAAATATCACAAAAATGGAAGGAATTATCCCCTATATAGAACATGATCAAGAGATAAGATAGTAAGTCACTGTAACACCAAGGACTAAACACAGAAGTTCAATAAGAAATCAATTACCATGTGCATGATTGAAATAAACTAATATAATTACAAGATAAAATGAAAAGAAATTACCAAAAGAAATGAAAATCATCAATGAAAACTATCTCAACATCTAAGCTAGTATGATCTTTTACGGTGCTCAATGTCCTCCTGGAATCTTGAAAGCTGTTTTATACATGTAGGGTGAGTATACATGTGTACTTAGTTGGGAAACCAAAATCTCTCATGAAAAATTGGGGAGAAATTCTAATACCCCATGAGAAAATAGTTAACCAAAAAACCTATCAAAGAAAACTGATCACCCAACCTCACCAAGGAACACTCCCCAAATAACACAAGTAAGGTAAAATAATAGTAATTTCACATCGATATTTGGGTAACTTGCACCACATTACCACAGTTTATTTAGAACATCCTAGGCATCAGACCTCCCCTAAAAGTCCCACTACCATCCCACTACCGCCCCAACAACAAGACCATGGTCCATTCTAACCACACGTTTATCCCACCTGAAAACCCCTAGTCCACCATAACCACACATAACCACACTCGTAGACACCTAACCCACAACAAAAACACCAAACCATGCCAACAGACACCTGGGCCACAACTACCACTGCCCACCCAAAGATTCCTAGGCGATAACAACTACTTCTACACCCGAAGAAACATGGTCCTCATCCCGAAGACACATAGGCCTCATCGCAACGACACTTGGGAAATAAAACATCCCACACACACCTAGGCTAATCCCCCAAAACACGCCTTACCTAAAGATTCTTCAGAAATATTGAATATTAGGTTATCATAGCCTTCCCGAAATGTCTTATGCTACCTAGGAGAGGGATAAAAATTAACTAATAACCAACCACTCATATGAATGATGGATAAAAAACTCTCCCTAATGAAATGGTGGTGTTCAGCCTTAATTGAAAAACATGGGTGTGGTGTGTATAAGAAACACAGGAACTAAAATTTATAAATATAGGTAATAAAGTATTCATCCCGACCTATTGGTCCAAAAACTAACAACCATCCCATACACAACCACACATGATGTTATCCCTACATTCCCAAGTACAAGAACATACACAACTGAATCCCGACCCATTTCTATAAAAAATTTCCCTAATTTACCTGGTCTCATTATCATATTCAAGTGATTCCATTTAAAAAATCATTCACAGCTGGGCAACTAACATGAATAACTACAGCTAGGACAACAATTGAAATAAAATATCCCAGAAGGTGATTAAGTATCCACTCCAGGTTCTCTGGTATTTAACAACATAAAAATGGGATCCATGAGATCCCTTGATGTAATGGAACCAAACCAACCCCCAGATCACTGGCTCCACACGTTTTAATATTCACATTTTGATAACCTATCAACCAGAGATTCCATTAACATCGACATCACCACACAAAACATTAACCAAAACAACAATGTATATCACCAAAACAGTGCAATAAAGTTTTCACATTTATCAAACACCATTCATTATGTTCATTATTTTCATTTGGTTAACCTAGGTGATCACACAAGGGTTATTATTCATCAGGAATCCTTTTAATCAACCAGGTTTACATGATTAATCAGTTTCCATGTTACAGTCATTCAGTGAAAATATTATCTAGGAAATAGAGATTCATTAGTGTGCATGAAAGGACCACCAACGACACTGATTTTTAGTGCACATGAGCCAATACAATTCATATGAAAAAAATCAAAGATAAATATACAAAAAATTATCATCATTCCTAACCCTTCATTGAATAGAAGTCTATTTATTATCATCGTTAACATTTGTTTCAACTATTTTTCTGAGGGAGAATCATCATACCCACCAATCATGATTCACATTAAAGACATATGAAGGAACAACCCCTACTTAGATGAGCAATGATCGAAGTATTCTCCTCACACCGAGAATTGGGGATTACATGACTCTCTAGAAAATAAAACTCTAGGGATGATTGGGAAGTGCTCCAACATGGTCGCATGATTCATCTATAGAAGATTGAATATGATCACACTAATGGATAATAAAGAGACCTATGAAAATTAATATCTTCATATGATAAAAGGATAGATCCAAGAGTTAAAGGATGTGCAATATCGATGTTCTGGAAAAGCAGAACATGGTTTGACCATACGGGTGTCTAGTTTCACAAGTTAGAATTAATTAAGATTTACTAATTACCTTAGAGATAGTGAGATACACCATCACATAGTAGATAGTTGGTCGGTTTCATTTAATCTAAAAAAATTAATAAAAATGGTGTTACCTTAAAAATGGAATGGGAGTGAATCTGATTAAAAATCCTTGCATTTTGGTAAGTTAAGGGTCGCCCCACTCGTTTGGAATATAAGATATCTGTTACCCCCCCCCCCCTTAATGGAATTTTAATAGAGGTATTAATAGATAAAAGTGGTGTTACTAGAAAACTGGGGAATGAACCTTGACACCCCTCTGTGGCACTATTTGAGTGCGACACCCATCAAGGAGACTCCGATCGACTAGACACTAATTGGTGGAACCAATAGGTGACACCATAGCAACAACCTATCTCCTACACTAACACCCTCCAGAATCACCAATGGTGTCCATTAACACTCCAAACACTAGAATTTGGCAATATAATGGTCCAAAAGGGTCTGAGCCATTACATCAACCTTTGTTATAGTTTTCATTGTACGTGATACCAAGTTTCACTAAGCAGGGATATATTATTAAAATATTACTATTTATTGGGATATAAACTATCCATTAGGAAATTTAATAGACACATTTTTTATTTTATAATATTATGATTCATCTTACACATTTTTAGAATGTGATATGTGAACAAAATGAATTTTTCAGATAAATCAGTAATTTTAAAAAAAATACTGTTTTATCATCTTTTGATGGAAAACCAATTTGAAATATATTTTTCACACTTTTATAAGTTATATTTTACAAAATAAAATAAATTTTTGGAAAAAAGACAAAAAAAAATTACATTGGATGATTTTTTGTAATTTTGTTTCGAAAAAATTCCAATTTTAATGAATAGTTTAAAATACTGCATAATAATTAAAAATCTCCTTTTCATCTTATTTATTTATATTGTTAGGTAATATTTTTAATGGTTTTTAAAGTTTAATTGTATTATATTTGTCTCATTTAATCCAATTTTGGTTATTGGAAGTAATTTCACTTTTAAATTGGACATAAACACATGCCATTCTTTTAATAGTTATTACTTCTTAAAAATACCCATTTTTTGGTTTTGAAAATGGGAATTAATTTTAAATTAATAAGTAAAATGGATATTTTTTTAATTTGAACAAAAATTGATTTCATATTTTTGAATAAAAAAATTTAAACGGTGTAAAATGGTACCTTTTTGGACATCATGAATAGTAACTTCTGTATTTATATTGTTTACCATGGTTAAAGGATAAATCTGGTAAATAAGGGTAATATACAATATTATAACCTTATTAAATTATATTTACACATACCCAGTAGATGAAATATGTCCAACCATGGGACTCATTGGTTCGATTTTGAGACCACATGGAACAACTGTGATATGAAAATGACATTTTAAAATAATTAATTTAAAGTAATGAGAAATATGGCATAAACTTGTATCTTCTTAATAAAAAATTTTTATATAGTGTTATACATATAATAAATTTGACTATAAATATTTATTGTAAAGATAAAAATATTTCCTACCTCATGGTATTGTATTTATATATATTAGACCCAAAATAAATATATTTAATTATTACACAATGATGATGTAGTGATTACCTTATTAATGAATCATTTAAATAAATGATATTATAAATATTTAAATAAATTTATTTTGAAACTTTGTATTCCAAAAAAGAAATTTATGGAATATTATGACTTGTTATATTTTAATTAAAGATGTTTTTTTGAAATAATCATGTTGTTATGGATTCATAAAAAGACATGATATGAATAGTATAAAAATATAGATAAATTATTTTCTAAAACAAATACAATTTCCTATAATGATATAATAGTTCTAAAAATACAATATTCAACAAAATGTTTTATATAAAAAATAACATGTCATTAATTAACCACTTGAGTTTCTATTTTCATTTTATAGTAAATATATTAAACATATAATACGAATAAATAAGAAGAGGCAATAAGAGTAAAATTAGTTAAGTAAGAGTTAAAGCTAAATGATAAGGTTACATTTGAGACCCAAAATTTTATAAAACCAATTTGTTCACATTAATTAAAAAAATAATCATATTATATTCTAATTAAATTATTTTTGTACCTTTTTAAACCCAAAATCAGTTTATAATAAATTAATATTTCAATACCTTCTTAAAGCGCCCCTCCTCCTCACTTATAAAAGGAATCTCCTACCACATTTACTCACACCACCATGAGCTATATACATCATCCAAAACCTTAAAAATTATCTTATAAACATTAATAGTTATATTATGGAGGTATTTTTTTCTAAAAATTCTATCCCTAGTGTCCCAAAGAAGAGATATAAATGAATTCCAACATAGATGTGGTAATTGTTTTACTATTTAAATTCAATTTATTTTCTTCTTCTACTTCCTCTCTCTAAGTTGATTCCACCACAAAGTAATAACTTGATTTTATTCTATATTATGAGAATTTATTATAATTATGGTACAACCTTATACCTCCTTTTATCCATCCTACAAATAAAAATATCCCCATGTGTGCATATGTACGTCTTACCATCTCCACATTGTGGTGTAATTTATTATTCAAAAATAATTTATTTGGATGGGAATAATGATGAGTATAATTTACTTAGATAATGAATATAACATGATAAACCATTCTATATAATTTATATAACATCCAATTATATACCATTTAACCTTCAATAAATGATATCATTGTTCATGCGTACATATGGCCTACCGTCTCCACAATGTAGTGAGATTCATTTTCCACATTAATAATTAATTAATTATTGTAAAAATTATATATTGTGTGAAAATAATAATTATGAACGTAATTTAATGAATAAAATACATCATATTCATAACAAACAGGACTTACACTGAAAAATAGGAATGGGAAAATGATGTAGTTAACACCCTAAATATTGGTAATATTAAAATACTATTAACAAAATGATATAATATGATAATATATGATATCATTAATAAGTATATGGTCATGTTATAATTTAAAAACACGATTTAACAACTATACATGTGGTTACCACTCCATCAAATAACAAAAATTACATGTTAAGGGATAATTTTTCAAATCTTGTTTTTATATCTGGTTGTTTATAAGTAAGTATTTATTAGGGGTATATTTATCAACCATGTCCATGTTTTCTAAAATTGTTTTCATAAAATTTTTACTATTCTTATATTTATGTTTAGATTTTTTTTACCCATTTTTGATATTTATTGCATGGTTCGGAAGGAATCGTTCTTTTGTTTCCCGTACTAGGTACTTGAATTTTTCGACAAAAGTATGAGGATAATGTTTTTTAACTTACACAGCATGAAAAAATTTTCTCATATTCATAACACCTTATTTCCAGGAATCTTCCTCTACACTTCTTCAAGTTTTATTTACAACTAAATTCTTTTCAATTAAAATTTAATGACATTTTGAGAAAATAAAATGTTTTTGAAGAAGAACAGATATTTTCCCGAGCAATTAAGTTATAGTGTTTTATCAAAATTAGTTTCTATTTAAAATTAAACTCTGAAACATGGATATGTTTCTATACCTATTATTAATATGTTTTGATTGTGTTAATTATGTATTGATATTGAATATGGATTATGTTATGGTGGACTAATGTTTATAAAATCTATTTTAATTAATGGGTTATTCTATGGTAAATGTTTTTTTACCTTTCGTGGTACACGTAAGAATTATTTCATTATAAGATGGTTGGGACCTATATCTCCCTCCAATTCATTGGGTAAATATTTATATCTATTTAAATAGACATTGCTAGAATAACAGGTAAATATAGTTTAGTAATACATGAATGGAATGACACATAAATCTTGTTTAGAAATACAAGGTTGGAACCGAATGTAAACCTATTTCAGTAATGGACTTTGTCAACTATGATGGTATTGACATTAATGCCTTGGGTACTATGGAAATCATTTTATGTACTTATTAGGTTTCCAAAATTACAAGTTTTATTATAATGGTATTCTATCATAGTTAATGTTCCTTTATGATATATTCTCAAAGTACTACCAAGATATATTTCATGACTCCGGATTTTGATATTTAAACATTATGTTTGTGTTTCAAGTTCTTATGTATATTGTTTTGTTTTATGTTCTCCATTTTTACACTTAGTGATCATTTTAGCTCTCCTTTTTTATTTTTTATATTACCTAGAATATAAGGAAATGTATTTGGTAGGATAAAGAAAACGGGAAGATCTTAATGGGAGATGTTGAAGATCATTCACAACATTATAAAGTTATGTTCCATGTTTCCAAAGACCCTAAACTAATATGGTCTTTGGGAATGTTTTTTTGTCTTGTATTTAGTATTCCTCCAAATTAATGTAATATCCATGTTCTTCAATATTAGGTCATTAGAGTACATGTGAGGGATCAAGTATATACATCCTCTTGGGTGATACATTGTACACATCATGGAATTCATCTATACTTGGTGTATTTGCAAGAGGATAGGCCATGAATTCTATGCGATCAAGGAACTCAAAGTTTCCAACGAACCTTAGGATATAATTACCTTTCTTTTATAACTACATGACTCTCTTACATGGTGATATTTGAATGAAGAATTATTTCCAACATCAAACTCCAAGTCCTTTTGAGGGTTGTTATCCTAGCTCTTTATTTGATTCTATGAAGCTATGAAATGTTCCTCGATGGCTTTAACGTTCTGTGTAATCTCTTACATGAGACCAAATCCATGTATCTTTTTCTCGCCATCATCATCCCAATTTGTTGGATTTCCATATCAAATTCCATGTAGAGATTCATATAGAGCCATCTGAATACTTGAGTGAAAGCTACTTTTTTATAAGAACTCAATCAATGGGATATGCAGATCCTATCCACCTTTAAATTCCATTGATTGGAATCTTTTCATTTCATCAACTGACTGAATATTCCTTTCTTATTGGACATTGCTTTGGGGGGTAAAAGCCTTGATAAAATTCAATTTAGTACTTAAATAATGTTCCATAATTCTCTAGAATATAGATTTGAATGTTGGATCACAATCAGAGATGATCAAAAGTGAAACCCCTTGCAACCTTGAAACATCATTCACTTTTATCATATATATTTTTCTAGAGATCAATATTCTTCAATAATAATTCATTGGTAGTCTCGGTGAGTCAATCCACCGCAACCCATCTTGAACTGTTTTGTTGAAATTTCATTTGGAGACCACTAAAAAAGTCCATAGTGAAATTCTCCCATTTCTATTTCTATATCAAGAAAGTTTTCATCATCCCTTATGACTTATATCTCTCTTCTATAACATGCTTACATACCAAAAATTGTGAGGTATATTCCAAATTTCATTTTTAATTTTATCCAACAAGTAGTATTATCAGATATTATAATACATATTGATACATATTGGATAGATAGATAACGCTGAGCTATGTGCATTATAAATTCTCACCATCTTCATCTAAGGTGGTGATGGAACACAAATCATCATTCCAAACTAAATCATGCCAACTTCATCAACATGGAATTCTTTCATCTTACATTCATTTATTTCATTAACCTTTTTTGTAAATATAGATCATCCTTTAGTGCCACATTAATAATCCCTCTTATTGATGGTTGGGATATAATTTGGGAAAGGTAGGTTGTATTCCCCATCATTATGGTCTCCAAATCTATAATTTGTATATCCATGGAGATAGGGTCTTTCTAAATCATCATCATGGAATGTGTATCAGGTTCTTTTCTTTTAATAGATCCATCTACCATGTCTACCTTCCCTGGATGGTAGTAAATAGAGAAATCATAGTCCTTTAATATCTCTGACCATTTCCACATGAACCTTGTATATTTAAATATGTGTGAATTAATACTTTATAAAATTGTGATCAATATCTATGTCACATTTTTCACCATAGTGATTGTGCCGCAAAATTTTCATAAAAATTTACCACATATTCTATCTCCTGATCATGCATCAGATACTTCTTCTCATGTATCTTCAAATGATTTGAGGAATGGGATATCATGTTATCATTCTCCATGAGTAAACAACTTATGCATTTCTTGGAAGAATCTATGTAAATCACAACACTTTTTCTACTTGATGGTAATATGAGTATTTGTGTAGTTATCAACCACTTATTTAGATCCTTGATGTTTTACCCACATTCTTCCATCCAAACATATGTTACCATTTTCCATATAATCATATTTCGTGTCCAATAAAATCATTAAAAATTGCTCACAAACTGTCGGTACTAGCATTATTAATCAAGAAACCAATGTATTTCTATGACACTAGTGGTTCTATATAAATACTCAATTTTCTTTGTCTTTTAAGGGTCCATAGAAATTCTCTCACTTGTGATCGCATGTCCCGAGAACGTGATTAGCTGTCTCTAGAAGTCACACGTGCTGAATATGTCATAATATTTTTTCTTCCATAGTGTTTCCAAAACAATCCAAATATGTTCTTAATGTTCCTAATTTATGTAGTTTTATTTTATTATATAAATAAATACCCACTTATTCCCATTGGCTTGAGAATACAATGAATCATAACTACCCTTAAGTGAAATACCAAAGATGCCAAAGGATGGAAAAAATGCCAAAGGGTGTCAATGAAATTGGGGTACGTTTTACCATTTAATAAATAAACTACTAACTAATAAACCACTAAATGGTGCATGATAAATTCAAAATAACTCAAAAAACTGCTTATCAAAAAGACACCATGTGTACTAGAGAAGAATACAAGAAACTGCCATATTTAAAAACTTGAAGATAAATAAAAGAACCCCAAGAAAATCACAAGACTCCATTAACCATATGCATCATTCTCCAACATCACCGAATAACCCAAGTATCCCGAGGTGTTGTTTAATACATGTTATACTTTACCTTCTCCCATGTCATGGAAGATATAATCTTCCAAAGCACTAAAGTTCCAATGTAGGGATGTGTATTAAACAAAGTAGGATTTTTATGGTGACTTCCCTACTTAGTCCAATAGGATATAATGTTTAGAAAAATTTATATACAATAATTTATCATAAAAATTTCCCTAAATAGTATATAACTGAATATAAACATTCTTCAAAACCATTTAAACCCAAAATTGAACCAGTGAAATTTCAACAATTTTATAGCAAGTATTAATTCTAGTGAAACAACCAAAAAGTCTGTTAAAAAACATTTCATTGACATTTTTGCATAACTATTATATTCCACTTAATCACACATCCAACAATATATTCTTTGTTATGAATTTTCCATAATCATGAGTGGTCACTCCTCAATCTACCTTATCGTCACATTGTAATTATACCCCACGTTCCATTACACCATTTTCACTGTGCAAAAGTTCATATTCCAACATAGCCTTGTAAATTTTATCTACAAACACACACCAATATTATACAAATATCATTTCGAAAAACTATTTCAAACCATTTCTATAAAACCATTAATTTATTGAATCCCATTAAAAAAATAGATATCAAACACCCATTTTATCTCAATAAAATTATTCCTTTTATTGAAAACACATTTGATTGAACCCATCTACCATCTTTCTGGAAAATTAACATCTTAAAATATTCATTTAAAAATCTAGAAACAAACAATTTAGTCAAAATTACCAATTTTAAAGATTTCCCACAACCATCACCAAAAAGGGTTTCTAGAAATCATAATGTAGCCAATTAATAATAAAATATGAAAAAAGAAACCAATTTTAAATACTTACATTTAGTTCTATTAAGATAATTAGAGAGTGAAGCCCTATACCTCATTCATTTTGACAAAAACCGAAAAATGACAAAGAGCGTTCATGAAACTGGGTTCATTCTCCATGAAAACTCCATAGATCTCTTCTCTAACCAACAAAAAGTTAAAATATCATCATAATTCACATCAATAATATTATATCCACCCATAAACGGTGTAGATATGATAATACAAGATGATATGATAAATATATCTATGAAAATCTAAGGAATCATTACATGAATGATGAAGAACAACATTTTTCACAAGAATCAGGGATGAAAATACCAAGGGAGGGATTTTAATTGATTCAAAAGTTTTTGGGACAGGTTAACCTACATTCAGTGGAGAAGAATCCCAAATTAGCACTGTTAGTGAGAAAAAATGATGTATTTAGAGAGAAAATAACCAAGATCCTATTTTTTAGGATCAAATATTAACTCTATACATGGTTAGTTCGTATGATTAGACAAACTGTCTGCTAATCGTGGATTAGATACTTCCTTAGAGAAACCCTCACAACGCCTCCTCCCAGGGCCTCTCAAACCATGTTCACACTGCTCTAACACTAGTACCTCAAATCTTATACTATACTCAGTTTCTTATTGGATTTCCAAAGGGCTTCTACAAAATGTGCACAACCCGTGTTCATCTCTTTATTGAAAAAAACCTATCTAATGTTCACCCAACTCTCTCAACTTTTACCCTTACACTTTATAATAAAAAAATAATGTAAAGGATACATAACCGAATTTGGGGTTACTACATTCTCCCCAACATTGGCATTTCCATCCTCTGATAATAGAAAAGCATCATTTCCCTGAAAGAGTTTTGACTATTACTATTTCATTTCCTTCTTGTGTTCCAAATTCACTTCATGAATATGACCATGTTTCTATAAAACCCACAGTAGACTGATTATTTTTCTATGAAAGTATTTTTCATTCCTATCCATAATAGGAAATAGGATATGTACCAATGAATAATAATGCTCTAGGTAAATCTGAACCCATCTGATCACATGGTTATGGTAATCCCTTCAGTTCCCCATGTCCATAGCTTGAAATTCATGAACGATGCTCTGAACCAGCTCTTGGTTCACCTGTGTCTCTAGTACAACCATATTCTCCACAGCTTATTCTTGTAGGTTTCTACGACTCCTATAATGTTCCATTTTCTAAACAAAAAACAAACCCTATAAGTATTACTCTCTATAAACCGATGGTTTAGCATTACAAATTCTTTCACAACAACTATCCGAATTCTTTTTCCAAAACAAATTTTCCACTCTTAACCATTTTTGAAAAAAAACCATTATTTATTTTCAAAATCAATTCCTTTCAAAAATACACCAAGTATCCTCTTTTCAAAATAATTAATTTGAAAAAAAACTATTCATTTTTTGAAATATATTCACCATTTCCCAAATGCATTAATAATTAGTCCCTATAAAATATCCAATCCTAGTAGGAAATCATTCTTCTAATGCATGTCATGATTGTCTCATTAGTGAAACCACTAACAATGGGATTTCATAATCATATAGGTCTTTCCAAAAAAAACATTTGTACCCAACTATCCGGTAGCATGAATATCAGAATAAAAAGAGTAGAAATTTCTTTTTATACTCTACATTTCATGTTCTAAAAATCCTTCTCATTTTTAAGATCTGAACCTAAGGAATAGAAAAGAATAACTTTAAACTCCATGACCAATAAAATTGAAAACTACTTGTTCCCCAAGGAAGGGACAAGTTGATACCATTTATCTCAAAGAAAAATTTGGCTTAAAAAATGATACCATTTTTAATGACCCACTTATTCTAATTGGATGGAGATTACAGTGAATCATTATTATCCTTAAGTGACATCCTGAAGATTCCAAAGGCTGGAAATAAATACCGAAGGTTCTCATTGAATGTGGGGGATGATTTACCCTATAAGAAATAAACTACTAACAAAAAAACCCATAAATTATGCATGATAAAATCAATACAACTCAACTATAATATTTATAACAAAACCACACCAAGTGTACTACATTAGAAGACAAAAAACTATCAATGTAAAATGTGTTAGTTAACTACAAGAATTCCAGACAACCAAAAGACTCACTTCATTACAAGATCTATGCTCAAACATCAACAATGTGGGTTTCTAGAAATAATGATGTACCAAATCTACATTAAAATCCACAAAAATAAATAAATATTAATGAATTCCATTTATATTTATTAAGAGGAGTTGAGAGTGAAGTCATATACCTCAACCATTTTGACAAAACTAAAAACAGATGAAGAATGCTCATGAAACACAGTCGATTCTCCATGAAACAGCCTTAAGTCTCTTCTATAACCAAAAACTAAACCAAAAATCATCATATGTGGGGAAAAAAATATTATATCTAAACATAATGGGTTTATAACTAAGAATCCATGAAGATAAGGGAATTATATCGAAGTAGATCTAATGAATCTTGACATGAACGATGAAGAACATCACTTAACCCAAGAATTGTGCCTGATAACGCCAAGGGGGGGCTATAGATTTATTTCTATGCACATGGGAGACGATTTTATTCCATATGATGAGAAGAATCCCAAATTAGGGACATATATGTGAAAAGACAAGGGAGTTAGAGGAAAAATTATTGAGATCCTATTTTTTAGGATCTAACGTTATCACAGCACATGGTTAGTTCACATGGTTAGAATAAACGTCTTCTAACCATGATTTTGATATACCTTATAGAAACCCTCACTTATCCTCCTCACATATCCACTCAAACCATGTGCACATCATGTCGATTATACTATAACAAAACTACAACTTCAAATGGGTTTTTCCTAGATTTATTCACGGTTCTTATACACCATGCATAGACCATGTACATCCCTATTCCCCACTCCCAAAAAATATATTGAAAGTTCACACAACTCTCACATCCTTCACCCTTAAACATTATAAAAATAAAAAACATAAACTAAGTGTTACATATTAGAAATAGAGGGAAAATAATATCATTGATAAATACTACAAAAAAATTTCTAGGAATTATCTATTGACAATATTCATCAAATCAAGGAAGATGTTAGAGGAATTTGTAAGTATGAATGGAATCACTAGAAACACATAGTACCCATACCTAGTGTGGAAAGTATACTTATCGATATATTACTTCTTCACCTTTTGTTGATGGTATCCATAATGAAGATCTACATTTTAAAATTGTTTAGCTCCTACTATTTGATCGAACAATTCATCAATTCATAGAAGAGGATACTTGTTCTTTTTGGTGATCTTGTTATGTTCCCAAAAACTAATACATATCCTAACTTATCCAACCTTCTCGTCAAAGGGATATGGTGCACCATAAGGTTGTGCACTAGGGAATATAAACCCTTTGTATAGGTGCGCTTACAGCTGATTATTTAACTCCTCTAGTTTGATAGGGTCATCCGATAAGGCCATTTTGAGAGAGTAGTAGCTCCAGGTATTAGTTAAATTGAGAAATATACCTCATTATCTATGGGAACTGAGGGTAAGAAATCAAGAAATATGTCATTTTATTCCCTAACAATGTGTATTCCCCATATGTTTACACCTTCCTTTCATTCAACCATTTTATTTAGGTATTATTATTCATCAGGATCCACATCGACACTTTTGAAGGATTTTCCAAAGTAATTAATGGTATTCCATACATTTATATATAATCGTGGTATGGTTTTGAATTTGAAATGATATTTCATTTTCCTACCAATTAATATGGGATATAAATATCAAGACCCAATTGGTCCCTGATATAGCATTGAATTCCACCAAGGGAATTACTAAGATACTCACTAGGATATTTTACCCATATACACCAATAAGAGAGGATTCCAACACAAAGGTTGCAATTATTCCACCACTAAGTGATTTTATGGATATATCTACATCATTGTTTTGAGGTTTCTATTAAATAGTTATAGGAAACTAGAAGGATATAAAGGAATGCATAGAACCATAATAAAATAATATTTTTCCATTAATTAATGAATAGAATGTGAACCTTGTATGAATTCATTTTATTGATACACAATAGTAGAATTGATGGCATAAGTCATACCTTGATCCTTTGTATTTGGTGGAAGATGACACTAATAACCCTCGATAACTCAATTTTATTGCACTGGATTTCATATTTCCTTTTCTTCCTACATATGAAGCACTGACACATGGGTGGTTCTCTACTTTCCACCATTATATCGTCTAGATTCTTTATCTCTATCTAACATTAATGAGCCTGGAATTATTCTCTCTCACATATGAAGCATTTCCTAGTCCCTTTGAGAAAATTATCATGATCTTCTTCCCACATTTTGGACATCTGAGTGGTTGAGATTTCTTTAGCCCCAATTCATTAGATCTTCCACCTTGACACTACAACTATTTCTTCCCATCTCTAAGGCCATGAGGAAATTCTTGAAACCCCATATCAACATTGGATAACATGAAACCACTTCTTTGTAGCTCATAAATTCTTGGATAACTAGAGCCTTTCAAAGGTGTTGTTTTAAACCACTAAATAATCCTTGAATTGTTGTATCATTATTAATAACAAAACATGAGGTCTGAATTCTATGCCTCATGATTTTTTCTTCATAATACATAACAAATTCACCTTCCTTTTCCATCAGCACAAGGAATTCTCTCTTCATCTTCAGATGAATATTTCAAGGGAAATAATTGTTAATTAATATTTTCTAAAATACCTCCCACTCCCTAAATTCTTTTACATCCTTCGTTTTTGTGTTCTTAATCCACCCACACAGTTGATCAAACTCTCTATTAAGACAACAGATTTATAGATTCTCCTTCCCTATCACTGAAAAATAAATAAGAGAAAATATCATCTCATTTGTGTTAACCCAATTTTCAAAGACTATTGGATAATATGATCCACTAAATGTTGGTGTTTGTTGCCACATAAAACAATAATTAGTCAGTTTATCCCTCTTTAATGAAAGTAGACATTCCTTATTATTTAAGAAATTGTTTATATCCTTAGACAATGGGGTAATAATTTCCATGTAATTTTGAATTTCAGCTCTCTAAGCATTGGGGATGTCATTTAGAAAATTTATGCATTATCCCACACACGGTACGTTGGCCTGGTATCTCTTGGTTCCCACCAATTTATAAAATATGTAATGTTTTATGAAAACATATGTCAACAAATAATGAATAAATATTTTTTTTCCGATGTGATATTTACTCTAAAGGAATATCTTTTGGGATCCAAATATTTATAATTTAAAAAAAACAAATATTATTGGGTTCTTACACATTCTTAGTCTTATAAAAAGGGTTTTAACTACTGTTCTATAATCCAAATTCCCAAATTAATTAAATTGTGCACTAGAACAAAAAATAAGGGAATTTGTATTTCTCACTTAACTATTACATCACATTAACGATAAACAACAAAGTAGAGTTACACAACCAAGACCCAAATTTTTTGTTTCTATTGAAAATTAGTAACATGTATATCTTTTATATAATTAGACATAAAAATTCATTAAATTCCTTCTTCAATAAAATATTATTAGCCCTAGTGATCTCATTTGAACAAGTAATCGCTTGAGGTTATACATCAATGAAAGGGGTAAATTCAAATCGTAGTAAAAGGATAATTAAGAACATGAATCATTAAACCACGTGGTGAAAATAATAATTATCAAAATAACATAATCATAGTTTAATCATCATAATCATGAGAGGATAAATTAGATAAGGTCATGTAATGGGGAAATTCCAAAAAATGAAACCTCACATCTAAGTGTTCAAATACCACACATAGATTTGAATAAATCTAGCATCATGTTCATGAATAATATATGTGCATCATCATAAAATCATCATTATGAAAAAAATTGATAATCATGCTTAAAAATATTTCACATTATCTTAAGAGATAAATCACATTAACCAATTCATTAGAGTAATATATAATTCTGGCTACACACGTCACATCATAACGTTTATAAAACTATTAGTGCCACATAGAACGTAAATTTATTGTAGAGTTAAAAAATAACCCATTAAAAGGAATGGGGATTCATTTCATAAAGCATAGACTCATGATTAAATGTTGGGAAATGAAAAGGTAATTACATTCTAGGTATAGTAATCAACAATCTTAAGTGAAGAAGAAAAAATCTTGATTGAATAAAAAGGTTTTCTTTTAGAATGATGAGTTATTTTAGAAAATCATCTTGTTTATCATCAATTCAGATTGAGAAATTTCATCTTCTATCGAAAAAAGGGATGAATAAATAATTAATTTGTAGGAGTATTAAATGAAAATCGACACTATAATAATGAATTAGAGAGGAATAACGCAATGAAGCATAGTTGGGTTCGAGAAATCCATTTACCTTATTTCACACTTAATTATGTCCCTTTTACGCCTCCTGAATGACAAATATGTATATTAATTAAAACACATATATATAATTATATTATATTAAATAATAATAGTATATATAAATTTTATTCATTGGATTTTATTTCTTAATTTTTTAAATAAAATTTATGTATTTTGATATCCTTTTTGAGTTCAAAATTTCTCATTTTTCCTCGATTTTTCTTTTTTGTAAAATGAAAATTATAAAATAATATATTTAATTAATGTATAATATTATATATTTAATTAAATAATTATATTTTATATATAATCCATAATTTTCATCCATTATTGAGGTTATAAGATTCATTTTTGGTAGTGTCTTCGTAGGTGGTTAGCTGACCTTTAATGGGACATTGCCTAAAGAGCAGGAAAAATGAGTAAGAAAATCATATATGTCATACAAATAAAACATGAATTATGTAAAATTAATTAATATAATTTTAATTAAGTGAATAATTAATTTTATAGTATATAGTATTGAAATTAATTGTTAAAATAATAGGGAGAATAAGAAAATAGTGAAGAGTTAACAGGAGACTTACTCGTTCGTCAGCGTGGCTTCTCTTACACCACAATATGACCCCCTAAGGGATTGGAGTTATATGGTTCTAGAATGTCCCTTGGTATTATTATGGGATTTATTAGGTGGATTTGGGTAGAGACTAGACTTCATAACTTGTGGTATTTCTAGATGTCTAGTGGATGTGGGAGGGGTTACCTGTAATTGAGGAGAGGAGTAATTTAGAATAAAATATTGAAAAAAATAATATATCAAGGGTTAGACATGTAATAGTTCTTTTTAGATAATATAAATCATATATAGAATTAATATAATTAGTTTTATTCTTTAAAACTCCTTAATAAATTGAATTAATAAAATAAAAAGTGGAATGAAATAAAAATTGGTGTTTTAAGGAGTCACTTTTGACTTTATGTTTTGGAATGTTCTTTTTATGTTTGAAAAATCAGTTTATGGGATTTTAATGAAGCATTTAGTAAATAAAATAATCTATGTCCAAAAATAATATTCTAAAAAGTCATATATCACCATTACATCATGAATGATGTAACTTAAGATACACCGATTATCTGATATAACTGTATTTTTACTATTCATTTGAAAGTTGAAGTATTTCATAAAATTTTAAAAAATAGCCCTTGGATAATTTTTGACATAATGATTTCAAAAATTGACTCCATTTAATGAAAATATTTTCCTAAATATGATAAATTATTTATTTAAATAAAATAAACATTTTTTTCAAAAAAATATTCTTTTTAAATTATAACTGATTTTATGACACTTTTAAAATACAATTAAGGTCTCATAAAATTATCTTATAATCCTAATGAAATGACAATTTAAATTTTGAATATTTTTTTAGGAAATAAATTTTCTTTTAAATAATTATATAAATCTAAAATATGAAATAAACAATTATGTTTTCAAGAAATACAAACACTTAATTTTTAATTTTTAGAACATTTTTTCCTTATACAATGATTTAATTATATCATATATTTATCTATAATAAAAATTATTTTTATCTTATGCTTTCATGGGTTATTTTTGTATTGTATTGGATGAATTACTTTTCCCAATGTCCATGTTACTATTCCAATGGTATTGATTCCTTATTATCTAGAAATTAAAGTTATTTAATTCATTATTCATTCATAATAAATTAATTTGTGTTCTATATGTGATTTTATGTTAATTATGATATTATTAAAAGAAGATAACAACCATTGTAAAAAACATTCATTATAATTATCTATAAATAATAACATAATCTGATCTAGGAAATCTATGAATACTCTATTATTTATATCCATAAAGAAAAAGGGTGAATTAGTAAGATATAATTTAATAACTACAAATCTATAGTGTTTATTTGTCATAAAAACTATTATCTTGGGGTTTTCATAACTTTTGAAACGTAATTGAGAGTATCATAATTGATGATCAATCCTTGAAAACATTAATCCCCTCAAAATTGATTTGAATAATCATTAAAATATTGTAGGGGATACAAATCATTGATTGTTATCTTGATCACATTTTGATAATCAATTAAGAGTCACATTAATCCAAAATTCTTATTTACAAAACAAATAAATTAACTCCATGATGAGATACATGGATGAATGAATCCCTTATAATGATTCTCCTAGAATTTATTATTTAATACGTATAAATCAATTTTTTATACTATATACGGTTTCTTTTTGAAATATTTGTAGCATTAGGTATGAGTTCAATTGAAAACAAATCCTCATGATTCACAAAAAGATGAGAAAAATATTGTAGAAAGAAATTTAAAAACTCCAATATTTAGGTATATCATCGATTTAGAGTTTCTACCTAACCATATGAGATAAATAACACTTTTTTACAATAATAAAATCTCATATAGTAAATGTAATTTCCGTTTAGAGTTTAATTTTGTCCTATCACTGATAGAATATAATAGTTTTATTCAAAATAGAAAATCGAACATCCCATTTATCAAATTTTTATATGAGGTTTTATATAAACAAATCATCTCATATGATTCTAAAAATAATTCATAGCATTTATAAATAATGACACAATTTTTTAAATCTATGACACCTACGGTTTAACATAGGTTATCTATGGTAATTATATAATAAAATCCATCTTAATGGTTACTAAATGAAATATAAATTAACCCATCCATATCAGTTGAGTTTCTAGTCGGGTTTGTAGTATTATTCCAACTCATCATGCACTGATGATGATCGAGTTAATATTGAATATATCATATTATTATTTTTTATCGAATGTGAATATGTTCTACTACCGAATTTGAATGTATCCTGAATTTTTCAAATCCTACTTTATAATAATAACTAAACCATTATTTGATAATAACTATTTTGATCCAGGAATACCATATATAAATATTGAATCATTTTAGATGATTATACGTATATAACGCCATTATTAATTCCACAAATTCATAAATTTTAGTTCCTTTGGAATCTTGAAACATAAATGTCATATTTAATATAGGATATTCCAGATCTCCGAAAAATTTATTTATGTTAAAACCCATCTACATATATCACATGTAGAACATTTCATCAAACCTATGTAAGGAATATATAAGAAATGTTGAGCTCATATACTTAATATGGGTAAATATTGGAGACAAAAATCAATGATCATACATGAGAATAAGTGTATGATAATGTGATCATAAGATAAAAAAAATCTAAAACCAATTAATAAAATAAATTTAATCATTATTCATGACATATATCATTATTATAGAAAAATATATAAGCCATAATTTGGATGAATCACAGATAAAAAATCACGATAAATGAGAACATATCATAAAAATATGAATATTGAAAAAATATAATCTTATAATATTGGGACAATGTATAAATAGTAACTGGTTCAATAATTCTGTTAAGGAAAAGAAATTTGGTCCTCACATAAACTGATGTCTATGAAACTTGGTCAACAGTTTAACTTATATACATGAAACCATTTCCATATATCAACTAAGGGTCATTAAACTAGGTCTATTCATAATATTGTGAACATAAAATCAATTTCATGCAAAACATAGGTATCCCATAAGATATAAATCATTACCCAATACATTACAGTGATATATAATTTCAATACAACTCATAATATTCCCACAAATATTAAATGTCCCATAACATCAAATAGATATTCATCTATTCATGATATCATAACTTGTGGAAATGAGACATGTTTTATTATGATTTCATCGAAACATAATTAACCCTTTGAAATAAAGTAGGTTTCCTATAATCCTCCTTGATTATTCATAAATATAACACATTAATATGTGTAAAGAGGATGGTAGCATATGATCATATCCCTAGAGAATCATTTTAATCCTTATATTATGATTTCATTTATGAAATATACCTTTAAAATATCGATTAAATCATTATGTATAAATATGAGGAAAGTATCATTTAGTACAAAAAACAATTTAAATAAAAATTCCTAGAGTATTGGCGATAATTTTTTTTTTAAAAAAACCACTAAAATAGTAAAATTAAGCATCAAAATAATAAATATCCTTAATCATTGGAGAATTCATTAATGTCTTATATGTTATAAGAAAAAAATTACACTTTTTAAAATAGTCAACAATGTCTTATTAAAAAATAATTTAAACTATTCCATTAATGTCTTTTTAAATAAATTTAAATCTAATGATAATTAAGTTTTTTAAATCATTTCATATATATTTAATCACTTATAAAAAAACAAAAAATGTAGATATTAATGAAAAATGTTTTCGACCAAAAATGAAGTTAGGTTTACTTTAATTTTAAAACCATTTTATCAATCAATTTATGTACCCTAGAGATGGGTGTTTTACTAAGATATAAATATTCACTAAATAACCATAAGATAAATAAATATATGTGGTTTAAATGATAATATCCTTATAATCTCACTAAATGGAATAATAACATATATAATCCTGAAAGGAAATGAGATTTTATATAAACCCCTTAAATAAAGTCTCATCTTGCCTCATTTTTTTTCGAATATACTATAAAATATATATTGATTTATAAATATTTTATTCAGAACAATATTAATATATAACATTTTATTTATAATTCCTTTATAATTTCTAATTACTTTTTATTAACATTTTCTTCAATAAAATTATCATTCTGGTGAAAACTTGTCTATTTTCCCTGAAATTTTGTGTTCAATGGATCTACTATTTGAACCATGGTGTTTTTTATAATCTATCGAGTATTAATAATGTTATAATTATAATATTTATTCATATTAAACACTTTTATTACCATTAACATAAAATTTTGATGAAATACTTATTACATTATTTTGGGTAGATGATAGTCTATATATATGCACAAGTGTTGTTTTAACATTTTGATAGAAGGAATGGAAGAAGGTAAATAATACATTAACATTTAAAGTAATATAATATCATAAATATAATATATATATATATATATATATTAAATATACATCCATTTACATCCATTTAAATAGTAAATATAAAATGAATCTTATCACTTCATATAAGAGGTACTTCGGACGTACATACATGCAGCTTTTCCATTTTCAAATGGATGTAAAGGTATGGTGTTTGATAAGATATTATAAATACATAAGAATAATTCTTTCATAAATATGATATATAAATATTAAATCCATCATCATATCAAACCATAAATTAATGTTAAGAAAAATGACATACATCGCTTTGAGAGGTGGTAGCCTACATGTATACATAAGCAATTATATTATTTATCATTTGATAGAGTGGGAGATGAATAAAAGGTTAACCAAAGACATGATAAAATATAGGTATTTTTTTAGATAATATATTCATCATGTTATTATATATAAATCATTTTCAGCAATGGTTGCTATAAAAACAATTTAAACAGAAATCGGTTAAGAGTTATACATATTCATTGAGAAACCTCCTTTGGCTAAAAAAATTAACAATTGTAATGATGGTATTATAACTAAAACATTTACAATAGGAAATGAAAATAATGGTTAGGAAGGTATTATGATATTTATTGACTAATATTTATGAAAAATTAATTGTTATGAATAGAGGATAGGTTTTACCCTTTTATATGGGAGGGAGAGGACACACAAGGAAATTATTAAAGGATTAAAATATATTAATTTATTACTCATGTGAAGATGATCAAAAATATAAAATCATATAATATTAAAATAATATGGTATAAATAATATAAAAAATAAAATAATACAATATTTGTTCATATTTAAAAACATGTCTCTTATGTTATTCCCCAGTAAACCTATTTTAACTATAACTGTAGTAACAAAATATTAATGTTTTTACTATATCATTATGAAAAAAATATTTATGATATTACATAATATTAATTTATAAGATTCAAAATAAATAATTAATCATATATTTATAGAATTATAGCTGTGGTTGAAATACCTTTTTATAATGTTCAGAAAAACACAATAAATTTTTTTAGAAAAATTGAATTTTTAAACATAATATTGAGTTTACCGTCATTCCCTGATAGGTAAAAATTAATAGGAAAATGTTAAAATAGTTTATTGAATATATAATATATAAAAATGTTTAAAATAAATCATCAATGGTTACTAACTTTTATTTATTAAAATAAAAACACAATATTCATATGAAATCATTTTTTTAAAACATTCTCTATTTTATATCAAATATTTTTACCTAAACATATATTCATTTGAGAACCAATAGATTATTTTCATACATATGTAAAAAATAATTTTATTATAATATATATACATCTATTTATACCCTCTAATCCAACAACTAGTCGATAGCCAGGAAGTTAAATAATAATAATTCAATAGTATATCGTCTTTTGTTTAGAATCGGAGTTTAATGTAAAGAATGGTGTCCATGAGATTAATTTTATTTAATGAGAAATATATCATAAAATATTGTTTGTATACACTTCCAACCATATAAATATATTTTAGTGTACTACATGTGTTAAAATCCTCCTGAATCACTAAAAAGGTCACAATATTAGATGACCAAGATATTAAACTCTATACAATAATAGAAACAACCTTATCAAATTCATTTTTATGAAAACCATTATCTTTATTACACATAAATTCATGATATATTACATTGGAATACATATAATACCATCCCAAATACCAAGAATTTTTTTATTTGTTTAATTAGGAAAATTTCATAATAACTTAAAAATATATCATACATCGGCATTACTGGAAACACTCTTAACATTCTCATAAAATTCCACTACTCTAAAAAATCAATTGGAAAACATGTGGATATACATTTTAAAGTGGGGAGTTGTAAATCCCATAATGGAATAAAAATATCATAAAATTAATAAGTATTACAAGTTAGATGATAGTCATTTCAATAAGACAAAAAAGGGATGAGAATCATTAACAATAACATAGAGGTATGATATATCATGATAACATAATGTAAACATAGGAATGTTGAAACAGCATTAAACATTAAATCATAAGAAAAATTTGTGGTTAAACACCAGGACATAATAACATAATGTTTTTAGGATAAGCTTCTATTCCCCAAACATTGGATTTCTCAAGGCTATAACATTACCCAAGTCATTGAATCACTATCTAGGTGAATCCATAATAATTATATCATGTACATTCATTGGTGAGACACATATATTTTATAAAATTAGAAAATATTGTGTCACATTTATTCCTAGGATTATGTATTTTTTGTAACACACAAATATTTCCCCCATCAAATAAATTAAATGTATAACTAGGTGAATGCCCTTGATTGGAAAAGGATGTGGTTATACAACTCACAAATATTTAGTAGTGAATCTTTGGTGACAAAATGAGAGTAAAAGAAGAATCCTAAAATATAAATGAGAGATAAACTAGTATATCTTCACATAGATTTAAGCATGAATATATGGGGGATATTTCTATTCATGATTAAAAAAGAATATTTTGAAATTAATAGGCATACAACAATGCAGGTTCTGGAATAACAACATGTCATGAAAAATAATGAATGATACTTTTGTAAAACTAAAAGGGGTACAGAATGAATCATGGGTGGTATTAATGAGAGTCAAAAGGTTAATTAATCAATTTTATATCTTAATTTATCTAAGAGTTTTCTGGTGGATCATATCCCATATATATGAATTAAAAGAAAAAGTCCATTATAAAAAATAAGGTTCTTGAATAAAGTGGAGAAATAGAGGATCACTCACCTTGAGGGGTTGATTATAAAAGAATGGTAGTTGCATCTCGAGAGTTTTTGGGAACATTGGGAAGAATATATAGAGGTAATCATAGAGTATTGACTTGATACATGGTTTTTTAGTGAAAATGACTGGGACATTAGGTGTGTTTATATTGGAATAGAGAGAGAGAAGAGAACATTATTATTTCATAAATTGATGTTTTGGAATCTATATATTAATGTTATAAAATCCACAAAACTCACCCTGGTTTTTCCTCATGGTTACTACCAATGAGTATTGGTTTTTAAAATTTTCTCGGGAAAAGGGATGAAATAAATAAAATATTACCATTGGTAATGATTAAGTGATTCATATTTATAAAGATTTTATTTTATAACAATAAAATAAAATATAGGTTTTGGAGGATTCATAAATGGTATTTAAACATAGTCAATTAATAACAAAATAATTATTATAATGTGGAATATTATATTTGGTCTTTCATACAATTCACAGAATTTATTACATCAATTTGTTTCACTATGATATGAGAATACATTATGTATATTTATACCATATTTAATTTTTACCAAAACGTTTTACAGTGTTATGTAAATTATGAAAAATTTAGTGCTAGATAATTACTAAAATTTGATTCAAAAAGAATTAGTCTAACAAAAAATTCTAAATATGTGTATTTTCTATTTTAAAAGAAAAATAAATAATAATTTTGAAATGATAGTTTTATTAATAATAGTATTTTTGAACCCTTATAAAAATAAAATTAAGATTTATAAACAATTATATAATAATTTATATTTAATTATTATTATTTAATTGGGTTATATTTTTTAATATATAATTTATTCTTCAAATTCATGAATTCATCAAAAAATAATATCTTAATTGAAAAGAGATGTTACACAAAAAATACCATTTTTGATTTATTGTATCAAAATCAAAATCATTTTTAATGAATGAAATAAATAAAACCATTATTAAATATAATATACAATAAAAATATTCATTTATTTATGTCATTTATAAAAATCCATTTTTTACACTAGAAAACTCATTAATATTAATGTGAATGGTGGTGATATTTTCATGGTGTGGTTTAGAGTATATGGTTTGGGTTGTGATCTCAATGAGCTAGAACCTCTCTTGTAATTGATTTTTCTTGTGATATAATTTTTTGATATTATTTTAGGATTGGTAAAGGGGAAATCCCAGTGATGCTATCTCACTCAGAAGATCCGAAAAATCGAAACATAAGGTATGATTTTAATAATTGAGGCAACTTCGTCTTTTTTCTGTTTCAATTTGATTTATCATCACCATGTATTTATAATATTCATATGATCACTATTCATTGACAATTTTATCAATAGTTTTGATGATTATTGATATACTAACATTGATAGGACGTAATATTACCATGAATTTCATCTGTTTTCAGTAATAAAAAATACAAAATAGGTAATTTATTTCAATCAAAACTAAAATTTTACATATGTTCGGGTTATTACAATATTCCATCATTAAGAAATTTCATACCTAAAATTTTCATTTGATGCACTAAACAATATGCTGGTAATTATGTTTCATAACATCCTTTAGTTTTCATATCAATACTCTAAACCTATGGTTTCTCCATCTCTCATTAACCAGGTGTATTGTATTTCTTCTTAGAACGATGTCTCTATGATCAAATATCTTAATTCGATACTCCTCATATGAAAGATCATTCTCCAATGGTACGGCCTACATAATCAACACATGAATGGGGTCTGGTATGTACTTCCTTAATATGGACACCTGGGACATGTCTTGAACTTGTGATAAGTTATTTGGGTGTTCTAGTCGATAGGCCACAACTATGATGTGATCAAGGACATTAAAAAGATAAATATATCTTGGACTAAGAATTTTCATCTCTCCAATTCCCATTACTTTATTCAGTAGATATAAGTTGTGGAATCCCTTATATCTAACCAAAAAACCCAGGTATCATTTTCAACTATTTTCATAACACTTATATCAACAATAATTTATATTAATATGTTACTAAATGGTATTGAACATATCTACCATTTCCCAAATTATTTCATAACACAATAGATTTTTTTAACAAACATCATTCTATCATGGAGGAGTTCTAAACCACTTTCCATGTTTGCCTTCATAGGGATCCATTTGGATTCTTGAGTAGAAACTATTATTGTATGAGAACTCTACCAATGGAAGATGTTGATCCCATTATTCTTTGAATTCCATCGAGTATTCTCTCAAAATTGTGATGAGGGTTTGGATGGTTTATTCAATTTTTCCATCACTTTGAGGGTGTTGTTTTGTACTGAAGTTCAAGTCAATATTTAGATAGTTTTTGATACGATTATTAAAGATTGAGGTAAATCATAATTCATAGTCAAATTCAATCGATATTGGTTTTCCTTGTAGCCTCCCAAATTCCCTAATGAATATCATAATAGGTTGATCAAGTGATAATTCTTATCATATTTTAATGTAATGAGTAGTGTTTAAAAGACGATCCACTATAAACCATATATAATTACTTCCTCTGGATAACTTCCTAACACTAGTTAAATGTTATATAGTTATGTTTTCCTACTTCTATATATGTGTGGGTATTGGTAGAATCATCCCCATTTATTTTTCCCTTCCACCAGAACAATCTAACCTTATATAATCCTTGAATTATATTATCTCATATCCTTTTTCATATTGTTCCACCAATAGTTATCTTATATATATTGATACATCTTCTTAAATTATGGATGGAGGGAGAAGGTTGAGCTATGTGTATCATCTTGTTTTTTTCATTATTTAACGCATGATTTGATTGTACACATTGTAATGAAAAAAATCCGACAACTCCTTAATTAATGTTTATCTCTAAGGATATTATTTTTCTTATATCTTCCATCTTATTCTAAATTTCTACATAGACTCTTTAACAATCCTCAATATTATCTAGATGGGATGGTTGTTTAATCATTTTGTAATGGATTGATGATATTCCTACCTTTATGAATCCCAAGTCGAATATTTTTCAAGTCTACGAAGATTGGTTCATTCTCAATTCTCATCAATGACACAATTTTTGGATCCTTTATATATAGATAATATTCCACTTTATTTTGTTTTTCCAGGATGGTAGTGGATTGAGATTTCCATACAACGACCCAAAATTTTATCCATGGATTTTCCCTTATTATGTAATCATAAAAAATTTTCACATTGATAAACCAATAAAAACAGTATTATGATAAATGTAGAAATATTTAAATAAATAAACAACAATACCAAATATTATAGTGGTAAAATAAATAGAAAATGAGACAATAAGAATTGAAAATTTTGGATATCTTCGATCTACTAGTATGAGCACACTAACAAAGAATGTTATAAAAATAAAACATATTGTTAATAATATAATATTAATTTTTAATATGAAATTATACATAACCATGAGATAAAATAGTAGTAAAAGATGAATGTATAATATGTATTATAGAATCTATACTAATAGAATGGTGACTTGACCATTAGAATATAAATATAACAATTAAAAAAATTAATTAGGCTATTAGAATAGTAAACACACCTCTGAAAGTATATATAAAATTTAGTTATCCAAATAATGAAAATATGATACATTTATATCATGTCATAAATAAAAAATTTCTATAAAATTGATTAATTAAGTGTTTTTATTTTTTTGAAACGTAAATGTTTATTTTTTATTTCATAAATAATATAATGATTTAAAATAAAATTAATTTTTATGACATATATTATTAGAAAAATATTTTGTTATATTATAATTATATGATTATTTTATGAGGCACTAATTAAATTTTCAATTTTTTTTAAATTTATTATAATATTAAAATCAGAATTTTTTTACTAAATGATGATTTTCATTAAAAATTAAATTCCATATGTTGAGAAAAAACTTTTCCTAAATTTGATTCCATTTTTGAATTTTAAACATCAAAAAATGGTATGGGTGGAATTTTGGGATTTTTCTATAATAGATGATTTTTTGTCAATAATGAAATATGGTAATTTACTTAATTTACCAAATACATGAAATTTTGAGTAATGGATGATATATGTATGAGTTAATCACCGATAGATATGATATATCTTGAAACATTAAATTTATTTTGTCATATGGACCAATAATATTTACAATCATGCTCCAAAATAATATACTGATGAATATTATAATCAGAACCCCCCTCTTATTCACCTATAAATACCACCCCACGTTACCCTTTTGACTCACACATTCAAACCCTTGTAGATGGTCTAAATTATACATAATTCCCTTCTCAATATTGGTTCCCATGTCTAAGCTCAATTTTCCTCAAAAAAAATACAAAGCATAAATGCCTTGAAAAGGTTCTCAAAGAGACAATATTCAAGAGGTAAAATACTCTTTTTTTCTATTTTAAATTCCATTTTTCTTCTAAATTATTCTAACAACCATCTAAAAAGTGTCATGATAACTACAGTATATAATATATATACGAATTTTAATTTTTTTATGGAATATTCATCTTAAAATATATTTTATTCTTCTTTTATTCTAAGAATTAAAACATCATATATGATATATCGTGTCATCACCTTTGTGGATGTTGAGTTTTTGAATTCCATTACTACAATCAAGGTTAATCATTAATTTTTTTTAAAGTGGATTTTAATATTTATATTATATTTTTCATGTTATTTATCAAATATATAAACATATTATAAAATTAAATGATACTTGTTCGTTCTGGTCTTAAAACCCCCCAAAATAAAGTAAACTTCTTTCAATAATGATTTATCTGATGAATCATTATCATTTATAAAATAAAAATTTTATATGGGACCATTTATAATTTTTAACATATATTAGTACCATTTAATTCGATTTCTATAGTTTTTCATTCATTTGATTTGAAATATTGTAATTATACTCAAGGGAAACAACCATAAAACTCTGAAACTGACACTCGTTAAACAATGAAATTAAACATTTTAAATCCTAAAATGGACATAAATGGACAAAATAAAATTAAAAAAGTTAAAATATATTTGGAAATAATATTAAATTTAATTATTAATGAATCAAATTTTATTATCTTGGATATTAAGTGTAAGTGAAGAACATATTCGTACATAAGATAAGGGATCTCATTGAACCGCCCGATTATCAGGTTATGATTTCTCTCTCTCTCTATCTACCCCAATGTAATTTTGAATTATATTTATATAATTATCATAAATTCCATGCATATTTTCTAGTATTTTTTTATATCCCAGTTAATTGTTATTTTTCATGGAAGTACGTGTTTTAAAAATGTTCCCTTCTTAATTTCTCTAAATAAACAGGTCCAATTGAATGGAACTTATCCATTTCATACCCATTTAAAGGTATATTCTATAATTTGTTTTTAAGACCAAAATAATTTTATAAAATAACTCATCTTATTATGGAAAACTATCTTAGTTCATTTCTGGTTTTATAAAAACAATTATCCATTCATCCTCTTTGAAGACTCTTCATTCTTTTACCTAAAACCAAACTTAAGTGGCATGTTATTAATGTTTTCCAAACACTATATTTCCTGATTTCACTGTAGATATACTTAATTATTCATTATATACGCTTATATTTCCCTTTATTAATGTATATAAATTATTTAAATACCTTATTTAATTAATTCCGCTATAATATTCAACTTGATTATGCTTTGTGGAATGATTATCATACCCATTTCATTCCATGGGCTACCCATATGTTTTATTCTTTATTTGGAACTCATATGCCAGAATTTTTTATGATGGGTGTGGCTAGGTAGAAATATAATGCATTGGGAAATATTTAGACTCTTGAGATATCATTTAAGGGATCATTGAGTAAACATAATACACTATGAGACATGTTCCACCATGTGATACTGTATTGGAGGTTATCCTCGAATCATGTTTATGTTATGTAATATGTTTTTGAGATATTCATATATTTACATGACAATATTTTTCTATGTATTTTAAGATATACCACATTGTTTTTATTCATGTTCCACTCCTACTATGTTATAATGTTAGGCCTTTTACCCATGTTTTATGATTTTTCTCTTTTTGGGATTTTTCACTCATCCCTTTGTGTTTATATTTCCCATGTTATCCTATAGAGATGTAGGATCTCAAATGAAGTAAATATCAATTCATGAATGTTTAATAATAATATGGTTTATTTTATTTCAATGTTTTCAAGTTTTATGTACCTAGTCACCAAAATAAATAAGACATTATTATCCTTGGTTTCTATTGGATTCTTAATTATTATTAAAATCATTCTATAGTATCTATAAAAATCATGGGTTTCTATAGTAGGAATCAGGGTATGGTGTAGTTCTTTTTCTGGGTTATGACTAGAAAAATTTGGAAATAACATTGTGGATAATTCTATCACTGTCGATAACGAAGATTGAAACTTTGTGAAACCAAAGATAGAATATAACTCCCATATATACTTTATTATTTATATGATTAGATTTTCATTTTATTTGATTGTTAACTATGTATTCAATACCAACTAATTATTTTAATTTCATAATAATAATTAATGGAGGAAATTAGAAGAACCCATTATGACAATCAATGTTATAGGAAATGTGATGATTTCCTTAAAGAGACGCCAAATATAAAGGGAATTGGAACCCTTGACTTTATGATATTGTTGGATCAACTATATCATGTTATGAATAATGAATTTAATAATATGAAATTCCTTCATTCTCTGAAGAAACATAATTTTGTGGTCAAATCTTTTATGTTAGAAATTCCTCCAATATTTAGTGGATAATTTTATCCCCTTATCGTGGAACAATGGATTAACTCCATTGAATTGATATTCTATGTCCTTCCATTCCCTTAAGAAGAGAATGTCATGCAGGAGGATTATCATTTTGATGGGGAAGTTGATTAGTAGTGGACACAACTAAAAAATAAAATTTATGAGGAAGAAATTGAAACTATTGATTAGGAAGGATTTAAGAAAATATTTTTCATTAAATATTTTCACCAAACCCACCATCATAATATTGATTGGGATTTTCTCAGACTGAAGCAAAAGGTAGATGAATTAATCAAGACATATACGTCAAACATTACAAGGTGTGCACGATACACCTCCAAATTTTTTATGAAAATTGAGAACAAGGTTGATTGCGTCATTAGTTGATTAAATCCGAGTCTAAAAAATACTTGGATATTCATGAATTAAAAATTTTTGAGGAAATTTTTCATTGTGACCCAAAGGTTGAGATGAAAGTCAGTGACTCTCATTGGCCTCATTGGTTTATGGATAAAAAAAGGAAAATGAAATTTAGTGTGATAGTATTAACAGATAAATATCATGAATGAAATAAAACCCAACAACCCACATTTCAAATGTTTTGGAAGATGTATCCGGGAAACTACCTATGGGGAACAAAGAGATACATCAAATTTCAAAGATAGGGTCATAGGTATAATTTTTTCTAATGTGATTAGAAGAATCCCCCAAATGTGGAAAATCAAATAATGGTTTTGAAAAATAATGATTATGCATTATAGAGTTTCAGTTTCATTAAAAATGGGAATTATGAGATCCAATTATGAAATCATAGGGTTTCGGTCGTAATCTAAAATAATAACCTCTAAGGAAAATAGAAGAGTGTATGTAATTACTACGGCTAAGGGGGATCCCCGAAATAATGTGGTGAAAGGTATGTTAGTTATTCATTCATGAATAGTGAATTTACTTTTTTATTCTATATCAAAACATTAATTTATATCTTGAATGTATAGTAAATCTATTCATAAATCACCTGAAATTATAAAGTTTGAGTTATTATTGAGAATAGTAATTTGGGAAGTTATATTATTCAATGTATAAAATTATTCCATGGTAAATGTTTGTGGAATGAATCTCTTTTAAAATATTGTATCCATTCTATTTTTATATTTTGATAATATATTGGGCTTGGATTTTCTATATTTATATAATTCCAACCAAAAAATTTAGGAATGGGAGATCATTCTTCACATCCTTTGGCATCCTCTAATTCTGTAAAATTGTAAATAGGATGATAAAAATCTTCTAGAATCATCATCTCGATTGTGGATATTATTTCCCTATTATAAATCATATATTTCTAAAATTACTATGAAAAAAATATAATCATTCTTGAATACATGCCCATTTGTGAGGGATTACACCAGTGTGTACCGGATAGAAATACATGGTATATCACTTGGATGCGATGTTTAGTTCTAAATTGATATTATACTGAGATCTATTCCTATATTAAACACTCCTTACATGATTTCTACCATTGAGTTTTAGGAATTGATGATGATAATGCATGAAAATATTTACAAGGATTTTATACGCTTGAGTGCTTCACCATGGGGAGAAAAAACTAATTCATCAAGAAGAAGTATGGATAAATATGCCTCTGTAATGATTATAATGATCTTAGAAAAATCATGTTAACAAATAAGTATCCCATTCTATAGATAGATGACATGTTTGATCAGATACATGGGGGAAAATATTTCTCATTGGTGGAACTTTAGTCATCATATACCCAATTAAATTAGAGGAAGAAAGAGGACGATGGAGCTCGGTTTTCGGGGGGTTCGGGTGACTCACGGCCATGGTGGCCGAATCTCTTCTGGCTAGGGTTTGTCATGCCTCTTCCTCATTACCTTCATTAGGTGCTCTTGGTAGGCGATCCAGTATTTGCGTAGAATGAAGGTGTGACAGATCTTGGTGCTGCCGAGGGGAAAGGCTCGCGTTCAGATCCGAGAAGTAATTCTCTAACTGTCTCTCACCGGGATGAAGGATCCCCAAATCTGATGTTTGCTATGAAGGTGGCTCCCTCAGTTTCCAAATCGGTGATTCCAGCTTCCTTTGACTTGGATCGTGTGAATAGGGTCACTGGTGTTAGTTTTCCTGGTCCGCTGCATGCTAGTCATAAGTCTGCGGCTTGTGATTTCAGATCGGGGGTGGTTAATAGGGTTAGCAGTGTTAAGCATGTGGCTGGAGGTCTACAGGATCTGGCTTTGACTGGGTCACGTATGTAGTATGTGTCGAAGAGGGTGTTGCTAAGGATTTCTTCCACTTCCTCCATGTCTTCTGATCCTCATATGGGGAATTTTAAGGATGTCTCAACGGTACAGAATGACATTGCAAAGGACCCGAGTGGTTTGCACGGGCTGTTCTGACTCCGTTCCTTCGTTTGCTTCTTTCTTTGACTCCGGCCCAAATAAAATTCTTTAAAAGGTGTCATCGGCTCATGTTGATGTCATCCAGATATCTTTTATGAGAGGATTGCAAGTGGGAAGAATTCGCTAATTGCACACCTTGTTCTAGTGAAGGGTGAGACGTCTTGGAAGTTTGATGATCTAGTCAGACGGGTATTGTTTTTTGGGGATCTTCTGAATGACATTGTGTTTCTCTTGGTCATGGATTTTTCCATTGCATTTTCCCATCGAATGCTTTCAAAATACATGCATGGAGCATTGGTTCTCTATCATTGAACACTGGATGGCTTCATCTTCATGAATAGTCCCTTGATTTCAATGCTTCTCGTGAAACGAATGCTTTTTCTCAGGTTTGGGTCCATTTGCATGGGCTTAATTGGGTCCTCTGGCATCCAAAGATTCTTCCTGATATTGGTACAGAAATTGGGTCCCCTATTCTCCTTGGCATGGAAACTAATGTTATTCGGTTTGGACATTTTTCTAGAATTCTGGTGGAGGTTGATTTGAGCTCCACCTTGAATGATATGGTAACTCTTTCCACTCCTACTGATAACATCCATATTGATGTTGAGAATGAAAAGAAGCCCCTTTTTTGTACCGAATTCATGGCTATTGGGTACTCGTTGGAGCTATGTCGGACGAATATCTCTTGCGAGAGATGGGGGATGAAGGGGCTTTTAGTTTCTCTCTGTAGAAGGATACTTGAGAGGAAGAATATGGATTTGAAAAATTCTCCTGATCATGATAAGAATTCTCACAAGAAATCATCTTCCATTCAAGCTGAGATGTTGGCTTCTGATAAATCTGTTTCTCAGGAGCATAATTTGAATGGCAAAGGGTTGATAGTGGATAAGTCTCTAATGAGTGGCCCCTCTAATGCTCGAGCTGATTTATCCATGGAGATTGCATCTAAGGCTGGTTGTGCTGTTACTCCCACTGGGTTAGTTGAGACCACTTCTTGCACTGACCACCGAAATATAAGTATGAATGATAGTCCTGATGCATGCTTGATACGTGATGCAACTTTTGAGTTGGATCCTAAATCTGGGCCTCCCCAAAATGTTGATTGTCATCAGGAAATTCAGAATCTTTTGACTTCCTCTGAGATTTCTGGGAAGTGGGGTGACATCACTGAGGTAGAAGAGACGATGGCGAATGGCAGGCCTATTACTTTCAAAGATTCTCTACTTTCTGGAAACGGGATGGTTGGTGATTGCTCCTACATTCCTGCTTCCTCGAATATATGGCCAAGGAAATACTATTCTAACACACCTCACCCAACGTCTACGCGATCTTCTAAGCCATTAGGCAAGTTCAATTCTAATATCCTTAAGATTCCCAATCAGGGTCGGTCCCAATCTGAATGGAAAACTACTGATGACTCTGATTATGTGAATGTCATGTAATATTACAATATGCAAAGTTGTGTGTGATGGATGAGGTCATGTTCCTTTGTTCGACCTCGTCCGTCATCTCTTTACCATTTTCCTTTATATTATAAATAGTCAGAAGCATAGCTTCTGGATAGACTTGTTGGGTATGAGGAAGAAAGATATTCCTAATATGTTCTTTTAATTGAGTTATGGATGCTATGTGTTATTATTTATTCCATCCGGACTCACTAATGATCCACCAAACTTCACAAACAAAATGAATAGAGATTTTAGATATTTCTTAAACAAATTTATGGTTGTCATTATAGATGTTATTCTTATATAATCCAAGAGCATCGAATAACATGAGTTGTATTTAAACTCTATATGAAATTATTTACGTAGGGAGAAACGATATCAAAATTATGGTATATGTGAGTTCTGGATGGAGGAAGTATCATTAATAGATGATGTTATCCCTAGTAAAGGAATATTTTTGGACCCTTCTAAGAAAATGAATATTAAGAAGTGGACCTGGTGAACATCTGAAATGGATATCCATATTTTCCACAGTCTAGATGGGTATTATATAAGAATTGTGAATAAATTGTCATGATTTTAAAACCCACTAACCAAGTTAACATAGAAGTGAGTAAATATATTCTCGACTAGTGAATATGAGGACTACCTTAAATAGTTGATATGAGGTATATCACTACACCAGTACATACACTACAGACAAGTGGGGAAAATTTTATGGTATATAGTGATGCCTAAAAGAATGGATTAGGTTTTTTTCTTATAAAAAATGATATAGTAATATCGAATAGTTCAAGAAAAATAATATTTAATGATAAAAACTATCCCACGCATTATCTTATGTTTAAAGTTTTAATCTTCGCATTGAAAATATGATAGGATTACATCTATGGGGAGAATTGTAAGAGAAATATTGATCCTATGAGCCCAAAATTTATCCTTCCATAGAAGAATATTAATATTTTCTACTAATTATTGTTAGATGTCGTCAAGGATTATAACTACTCAATCAATAACCACCCTAGTAATGCGAATAAATTAAAATATTTTCTATGCATAAAGGATCGTTCATATTTATCAATGATAAATACTAAAAATTATCCAATCTTTTTAGACTTATAAAAAATGGAAATGGGAATCATTAACTAAGTAAAATCATTAATCCTTTATCAAATGATTATTCAAAAATATCATTTAAGAAAATAAAAAGTATTATCAAAGATATTGTGTGGGAATACAGAAGAAGGCTGAAGGTATCAAAAAAGTGAAATCCTTAGAGTTGAAAATTGATGTGGAAGTAGTCGTAATATTTGGAATATTAGTATTTTTACAATAAATTATAGAGACAATGAATGTTTTTTTGACCAATTCACATAGATAAAATTTCTTTATCCACTTTAGGAGCACAATGATTTCTTGAGATCAATAAGATCACTATTTGTGGGACAATATGGATAAAATTATCATTTAATATAAATAAAAGTGCCTAGTTTTTCAGAAAGTGAAGGATGAAATAAAAAAGCCTAAGGGGATTATGAAACAATTACCCATACATATATGTAAATTGGAAACATCCATGGGTGATTTTTCACAGGACTTCTAAAGACATAAAGGGGAAATAATTCTACATGGTTCATTTTTGATCTTCTTAAAAAATGACTCACTTTATTAAAATTAGAGGGGACTTTCCACTTGACAAATGTTCATACCTATACATAATATAAGTGGCTAAAAATCATGGAGTACCATTTTTGATTATATTCTATATTGATCTGAGATTTACCTCCATGTTTATGAAAGGTATCTAATTTGATCTAAATGATGATTTGAAATTCGTTATGGCTTATCATCCTCAAACTGATGGCCAATATGAATGGACTATTTTATCATTGTAAGAATGTAAGACCCCAACTCTAGCTACCGAGAGTCAGTGAATTATTCTAATACATTGGCTTGATTACAAGGAATCAGGTCCCGAAGTATGGATTAGTTTAGCAGTCTAGGAAAATAGATTACATATATGAACATCACATTACAATTTCTAAAATAAAACACAACATTAATAATACTTTGAGAAATCCATTGTTCCCCTAGCATATCCCTGAATAAAATTCATAATAAAATTCATCATATCCTGAGAAAAATAAAACATAAGAAAGGGGTGAGCTCAGATGCTTAGAAAAGATAACTATATAGCAGAAACTATCATAAATAATCATAAACATTTAAGGTAGTGTGTAAGGCTAAAAAACCTTTTAAACATAAAAATCAGCATAATATGGCAAAGATAATAAAACAATTCCATTTACTTGTTCACAAGGTTATTATACTAGTCGAATAATTATATGTAATATCAATGGCTAATTTATTAATGATGGAATTTATAATGTCAGACATAATATCCACATAGTCAAGGCCTTGATCCAAGACTACATATATGATTTGGTCGAGGCCTTGTTCAAAGACACTAGTTCATCTCATCAGACCTAACGATGCATCAATGAAATAGAGAGGGCTCCACCCATCACATACTAAGTCCAATTCATTCCTAATATGAAAAGGTTGAAACATAACAGAAACATTCGTATTAAAAATAGCATACAAAAGTTTAATACTTTAACCAATAACAATGAATGGTATAAAAATAGCACATCCATATTCAAACATATCATAACTCATTCAATAAAATTTGAAATATTTTATTATAGTAAATCTACCACAATCAATAATAATATCCATTAAAGTATGTTGACATAGTTGAAAATAATAATAGAAACTCTTCGAGAGAAATACCCCTTTTCAAGAAATCAATTAAAAGTCACACAATGTATACAAGAAGTAATTAAAAATATATTTTTGAATAAAAGTGTCCCCTAGCACATTGAATTTTTTTGAAGAAATTTAGACATTAAAACAATAATTTATACATAAATAAATCCTTAAAATCATTTTGAAAACATGAACATTATTCAAAATATTTAGAAAAAATATTTAAAAATGAATTATTTTGATGATCTAGTTAAAGATACCCTTCTATAAAAAAATAAAAATATTAATTTTTAATAAATTTTAATTAAACATGCACATATATGATAAATATGTCCTAGTAGATACATACAGATAAAGAATCCCTAAAAATAATTAGATTGAGGAAAATTACCCTTACCTTGTACTTTCCTTTAGTCGGGGGTGCATTTAACCTCATGTATAATGACCATAGTATGTTATTAAATTATAAACGAAACATATTCATATTTATAACATCATAAATTATTCATTTATCGCTTTATACTACCCATTTAAAAATGATTTCAATGTAAAAAATATTTCATGTAATAATCTATTTCTCTATCGTATATAGTTTAACTTGTTATTCTTGATCTTATCACTTATATCAAGATTCAATTTCTTACGGAATATAAAAAAATATTTATGTATCATATATATTCATAATATAAATTTGTATAACATATATACTTATATGAAATATAAAACACTGTATATGGATACGATATTCCGTACGTACACTTAAACGATGTTTCTATTTTCATATCGTATTGAATGTAAGTAAGTGAATGAGATATATGTATGTATATATATATATATATATATATATATATATTTCTAGTAGCATAATTATGTCACATATTACATACTTATGAATAATATATATTTTTATTATCAATTTTGAATGGTGAATGTGGAAATGAATCTCATCGTGTCGTTGAGATGATAAGCCATACGACGCATGAGCGACAGTATCATTCTTCTGATGGTGAAATTTAATGTAATTGGATGGTATATTATATATAAAGAATCATTAAAATGTTATATTTATTATTTACATAAATTATACTCATTATTACACCAAACCAATTAGTGAGGTATTGAATAAAAAACTACACCATGACGTGGAGACGGTAAGCTATACATAGCACGTTTGGTTACTTTGTCATTCATAGGATGGATAGAAAAATGAATACGATTGATTCATTTTTTATTATAACATCTCTATATGTAGAAGGTATTGGAGTTATTAATTTATTAAGGAAAAAGCCAATGAAATAGGAATTGGAAGAATAAAAGAACGTTGAAAGAGGTGATGAAATAATTACCTCTTATTTGGTTTTGTTTTTTTGATTTGATCAAAAGGGTTCCATTGGATGGATTATGTTAAAATTATGGCATCTAGGTTGAAGTGAGGGTATTTTGGAAGATATTTGATTGGAGGTTGTCCAAGAAAAATGGCTCTAAAGGTGTGTTTTGAGAGAAGGGGAAGTACCCTTTTATAAGAGAGGTGATGGTCACTTTAAAAAAACATGAAATATTATTTTAACATAAAATAATTTTCAATTTATAATGGCTCCAAATAAATATATTTTGATGAAAAGGTGGGTATGGGTCTAAAGTCTCTCAACCAATAGGTCTTAGAAATGTTTAGGTCACCATATTAACAACATCTTATAGATTTAACTCTGAGTTAAATAGTTTATCTTTTAAAATGTCTTCATTATTTTTAAATTAGATGGTTTATAAATGTAGTGTAAAACTCCAAGGGAACCCCAAGTGGTTCATTAATGAAATATCTATATTTATATAAGTATTTTGACAAAACCATATTTTTTTAGGAATATTTTTTCATTTAATAATATAGTATTGTTTTAAAAACTCATTTATGTCAATTTTGACACTATTTAGTATTGGGATTTTTTGAAAGTTAGAAAAACGTGATTAATTCGAAAAAAATACATTAAATAAACCCTAAAATTTCATATTAATATTTAATATTCATGTAATTCATCATAAGTCTCAATTTAATTTTATTTTTATATTTATAATATCATTTATTTTATTCGTTCATTAATAAGGTAATTACAGCATCATCATTGTTTGATAAATAAATTTAATTATATAATTTTTTAAAATTATAAATAAAATACCATGATTTTGTAAATCTTATTATATTTATAATGAATAATTATAGTCAAATTTATTGTTTGTATAACTGTATATAAAAAATTCATTAGTTGTTAAACTTTAAATTTAACACCGTTAACTCTTCTTTATATAAAATAATAATAAATGTCCTAATCTAATAAATATGGACAAAACAGATCATATTTTAATTCTATGGTTGATTTTGGTCGATATAGATTTATCCAATTGAATTAGGACATGTGTTAGGGTAATTATAATACCATTTTTACCTCTAATTACCAAATTTACTTTTAATCTTGGTAAATATAATTCAAAAGTTACTATTCATCAAAAAAATAATTTCAACCTATTTAACTAAATTTTACTTACTGATGTCAACATTTTCTCTTGTATTTTTTAAATTAAATTGACAGAAGTTGTAAAATTACATTTTATGAATATTTGCAAATGTGGCTAGAAAGTGTGTAGAATACATTAAAAAGTACAATAAAATTTTATATATCTAATATTATTATAAAATGACTCCAATTAATTACATTGGACTAATATAGTTATTATTTATATATTTTTTAATTTTAAATAAATTTATGTAATTATTATTATTATTTAAATAAAAGTCGGTTTTAAACAGTAACATAATTTTTTTCACAATTCATCAAAAATTGAATGTTTTTTAGAATCATACCCAAAATTAACCCCAAATATAATTTTGATATTATAAATTCCAAAATTATATCTATTTTACCAAATTCAAAACAAATGAGTTCCATTAGTTAATTTATAATTAATTCATGTTGTCCAAACCTGAGAGTGGGTTTTTAAGAAGTAAAAACTATCAAAAGATTCATATTTTTTTGGGTACAATTTAAATGTAAAATTACATACAATGACCTAAATTATATTAAATGATAAAAATATAATATAATTATACTTTAAAACCACTCAAATGAATAATTTACCACTATAAATTATTTTTATTAAATTGGTTGTTTTCAATTAAAATTTAGTATTTTTAATTATTTATCAAAATATGAATGTTATTAGAAAAGTACCAAAAATTTATCAAAAATAAATTTTTATGTCCCACTTCTAAATAATAAATAAATTTCATTATATTAAATATATAAAAGATTCAAATATTGGATTTAAAAAGGGTTCACCATTAAAAGGAGGTAAAATTGCATTTTTTTGAAAAATTATTCTTTTATTTGAAAAATTGAATTTGTTCTTATATAATGTCAAGGAAATACATAATATGGATTGTAAAATTAAATGTATTATATAAAATTCAAAATTCATGTATTACTATTCATAACTGGTTTTTGAAGGGCTAGTTTCGTAAGTCGTGGTGCGCGTGAACTGGGTGTTGGGTGTAACACAAACTATTGAATTACTTTCAAGAGATAACATAATATGAAATCTTGGGGTATTATATTATCCCCTGCTTTAATAAATTTCTTCCTAAAAATTTGAAATTGTTCAATGATAATAAAAGGTTTAAAATAAAAAATACATGTGGGGAAAATCAACATTGGAAATAGGGTAAATAAAATTTAGTCTTAATAAGATGGAAAAGGAAATGAAAAATTCACCAGAAAATTACGGTTTTGAATAGAATAACATTAGTGGCCATTATAGACTAATAATTTTAGAAAAATCATAAATATTTATAGGGAGTTATTGAGGTCATCAATCACAAACAACTAAATAATAAATGGAAACTTGAGGGCTTTAGAGCCACAAATTCATGATGAGTTTAAATTTCATTAGTTCAATAAAACATAAGGTATTATTATAACACAATTTTGGTTTTTAAATCATTTATATAATAACTATGAAATAATTTCTTCATAGAATATGACAAAAAGGAATACTTGACAATTACAGTTCCATCCTTTAACTAATTTCTACCACAAACTCATCTTTCACTCTAAAAGATATTAAAACTCAAAAATATTCAATTTATCCTAATTGTATAGGGTTTGAAAAAAATATTATTTATAATTCTACTATCAGACCATTTTAAAAAACTACATTATAAAATCTAGGACATCACATAGGCCAGTGGTCGGTGATGCACCCTTTTCTCCCTTCAGTTGTGGGTTCATGTCTCGCAGCCTTGACGGATGGGACGAGTTGTCACCAGACCCTCGGGTTGTCTTTAAAAAAATCCAAAAATAATCATACACAATGTTTTAACCATAAAAATAGTATCCAATGTACAATTTAATCCATTCCCACCTTTAGAATTATCCAAAATACTTTTTTCCAAACTCTTAGTTCAAATAATTTTATGTAAGGCCAACATAACATAATGACGATATCTTTTTTCCACATAATAACATGTGAGTACCTTCATCTTTTATTCTATTAAAACTTGGTAACAACTTGAATTACCATAAAACCTTATTAATTACATTAATACTCATTTATTACATATATAATCTATGATATATTCCTTATATCCCAAAAATTTGAATACTCCAACAATGATGGAATAAACAAACCATTAATCTGTTCTAAGGCTGTAAAAAAAGATCCAATATAATTTATCCAAATTAACCATCTATTATTATAAAAATCACTACCTTCGTATCTTAACAATATTAAGTTTTATCTTTCCTTCAACCATGTATTTTCCAAAAGGATTGACTTGCTATTGAGTAACTTTTCATTGTACGATAGAATCTCAAATCCTCAATGATAGAGTACTACAGTACAATACTTATTTATTTCCATAATTCATATAACCAACACCTCATTAATAAGACACTCAAATGACTTAATTTTTTAATAAAAAAATAATAACAGTAATCATTATTCTTCATCTGTGGTAGTATCATTACTTTATTATTATCTAATAGAATCGTATACAGTATACTCTGATGATTGGGAATTTGATTCGCATAGTGTCCCAACTTCTTGTAGATGAAGAATTGAAAATTTGAAACCATTTTATTAACATTGCAATAATTTATATGGTGTCATTTTTTCTCCACACTTATAACAAACTCTAATTCCATTCAAGTCTTTACCAAGGGGATTCTTTCCACAGTTATCACATATGGTAAAATCATTCATTCCCTTCTTCCCTTTACCCATCATTCTTTCTACCATTTATTTCATCTCTGGATTCCCTTAAAAGCCATATGACTTAATAAATTATTTAATTATCTTATTAACACATGATAATATTTCATAATATGATGAGAATATATGGGAGAATATTTCCCATCAAAAGTTTTGCTTCATACCATGAATGATATAATCCTTTTTATTCTATGGATCATGTGTATTGTGGGAATTCTCATTCCTTCTACTGGGCACCATTTCTAAACAATGGAATACAATATGTTAGTTTATGAATCAAAATGTATAATTCCATACTTGTAAAATTCCTATCATTAATTGAACAGTTTTTGTATATAATCCAAAAAAAAATTCTTTGAGGAGGTATTTACTAATAAATCTTTCATAATTGTTTGTAAAGAATATGTAAATTATCTTAAGCATATCCCCCCTGAGTGTTATAACCAAGAGTTCTGTAAGGCCCATTGTCATGTGCCAGGATACCTTGGTTCAATCCTGATACACATTGTCCAAATTTTCACTCCTAGGACATCTGTTCTAGAGCTACCTATATCTTCTCGTATCCAGATCGGGATGTATTGCATGGAAAATTCAAAAATTCTATAGATTAAAAAAAATTTAGAATGTTTTTTTATACTAATCCTTAAATTCTATCTTAGGGTAATGATTCCAAATCAGAGTTTATCTAAGTCTGTTTCCATGGTTTTTTCTAAACATACACTGATAAAAGTTTTAATTCACCGACCCCAGTAACCTAGAGTTGGTACATTATTTTCATACAATGGCATGATTACAAGGAATCAAGTCCTGAAGGACCGATAAGTTTTGTAGTATTGAAAAATAAATTACATATATGAACATTTCATTAAAATATATTAAATAAAACAAACCATAAATAATCTTCTGAGAATCCCATTATTCCCCTAGCTTAACCAAACATATGAATAATAATACACTTCATGTATCCTAGTAAAAATAAAACATATGAAAGAGTTGAGCTCAGATACTCTGTAAGGATAACAATATTGCATAAACTATGATAAATAATAATAAACATTTAAGTCAATGTAAAAGACTAAAAAATCATTTAAACATAGATTTCAGAATAATATGGAAAAGATAATCAAATAATTCCCTTTACTTATTCACATGGATATTCTACTTGTCGAATAATCACATGTAATATCAATATCTAATTTCATAATGATGGAATGCATAATGACGGACATCATAACCACATAGTCAATGCATTGTTCCATGAAAATAAGATTTTGTCATGGACTTCTGCCAAAAAACCATTTGGTATATTGATACCTACAGATGCATCTAGGAGCAATTGCGGGCTCCAACCATCACTTACTAAGTCCAATTCATTCCTCATATGAAGAGGATAAAACAAAACATAAACATTCATATTAAAACTAACAATAAAAATGTTAATACTTTAACTATAAACCTTGAATGGTATAATGATATCATATCCATAGTCAAACATATCATAACTAATTCATTATAATATTAAAAATTGTATTATATTAAATTAACCTCAATCATGAATAATATCCATTAAAGGATGTTGACATAGCTGAAAATAATCAATAAAAATCTTTGATAAAAATACACCATTTAAGGAAATCATTTAAAATTATCTCAATTTATAAAATAATTAATTTAAAATATATTTCTGAATCAAAATTTCCCATACAACTTTGAATCTTTTGACAAAAATTAAAACATTTAAAAAATCATGTCTATGTAAATAAATCCTTAAAATGATTTTGTAAACTGGGACATTAATTAAAATATTTAGACAAATAAATATTTAAAAACATTTAAAATGATGATATAGTTAAATATTAACTTCTATAAAAACATAAAATATTACTTTCTAAAACATCTTAATGAAACATGTACATAGATGTTAAATATTTCCAAGTATATACTTACAGATAAACAATCTCAGATTATAATGAGTTTGAGGAAATAACACTTACCATGTACTTTCCATTGGTCGAGGGTATGTTTAACCTCCTGTATAATTATCATAGTATGTTATTAAATTATTTCAGAACCTTATCCATATTTATTATATCATACTTTATTCATTTATGGCTTTATAATACCCATTTAATAAAAATTTATATGTTAAATTAATATTTCGGGTAACAATCACTTTCTCTATCGTAAATGTTTTAACTTTTTATTCTTGATCCTATCATTTATACCATGATTTAATTGATTAAATAATATAAATCATTATTTATGTATCATATATATACAGAAAATAAATATGTATTATTGATAGATATATGGAAATGGAAACCACTGTTTATAGAGATGGTAGGGCGTACGTACACATAAGCGTTCTTTCCATTTTCATATCATGTTGACCAAATGTAAGTGAATTAGATATATATATATATCCAGTATCATTATTATGTCAAATATTACATACTTATTAAAAATATATATTTTTATAATCATCATTGAATGGTGAACATCGAAATGAATCTCCTCGCGTCGTGGAGATGGTAAGCCATACATACGCACAAGCGACGATATCATTCTATTAATGGTGAATTAGTATGAAATTGGATGGTATATTATATATAATTAATATTAATACGTTATATATATTATTTATGTCAATTATACTCATTATTATACCCATACAAATAATTATGTGTTGAATAACAAACTACACTATGACGTTGAGACGATAACCCATACATATGCAAGCATGGTGACATTTTCATTCAAAGGATTGATAAAAAATTAATATGTTTGTACCATATTTATAATAACATATTATTATGTAGAAGGTACTAGAATTATTATCTTAGTGTATAAAATATAAAAGAAAGTGAGAGTGGAAGATTATAATAACTTTTAACAATGTGATTAAGTATTTACCACTTCTTTGGGTTCTTCCTTTTTATTTGATCAAAATCGCTCCTTAGGGGGGAGTCGGATTAAAATATTTCCAAAATTTTAAAGTAAGGGTAGTTGAGAGGATATTTTATAAGGGTTTTTCTGAGAAAAATTTCCATGGTGGTGTGATTTTGTTAGAAGGGGAAGTAGCCTTTTATAATAGAGGTGAGGGTCACATTAGGAAAAGATTGAAATATTATTTTATTATAAAATCATTTTCGGTTTATAATGGATACATATGGTTTTATTTAGTGGATATGGTGGGTATGGGTCGAAATCCTTTCAACTAATAGGATTTAGACTGTTTTAGGTCACTATATTAACAATGTATTTTATATTTAACACTTAGTTAAATAGGTTAACTTTGTCAATGTCTTCTTGTATTTATATATTACATGGTTAATAAACATATTATAAAATGCCAAGAGAACCTAAAGTGGATCATTTATGTAATATATATAATTATATAAGTCCTTTGGGCAATCTTATATTTTTATTAATATCATATCATTTAATAATATAGTATTGTTTTAAAAACTCATTTATGTCAATTTTGACACTATTTAGTATTTGGTTTTTTTGAAAGTCAAAAAAACATGATTACTTTTAAAAAATACATTAAATAAACCCTAAAAAGTCATAGTGACCTATTAAATTTGGGTAATTCATAAAAGGTCTCAAAATACATTTATTATAATATTTTTAATATCAATTATTTTAATCATTCATTAATTGGGTAATTACTGCATCATCACTATAGCATTAATAAGTGTAATTATTTAATGTATAAAAATTATAAATAAAATACCATGATATAGGATATATTATTATATTTCTAATTAATATTTATACTCAATTTTATCTTATGTAAAAACCTATATTAAAACTGGATTAGTTAATAAACATTGAATGTAACACCATTAACTCTTCTTTAAATAATATAATAATAAATGTCCAAATCTAATCCAAGTGAATCAAAATGATCATTTCTTATTCCTATGGTCAATATTTGTCGAAATAAACTTAAAAAATTGAATTAGGACATGTTTTGGGGTAATTATAATATCAGTTTTAACTTTATTCATCCTATTTACTTTTAACAGTGTTATATAAAATTTAAAAGATACTTTTCACCAAAAATTGTGTTAATCCAATTGACCTAGATTTTACATCTAATGTCAACCGTGTCTCTTGGGTGTTTGAAATTCAATTCACATAAATGGTAAAATTGTGTTTTCTGCAAATTTAAAAATATGCCTTGAAGGTGGGTAAAACACATTAATAAGTTCAATAAAATTTTATATGTTTAATCTTATTATAAAATTATTTTAATTAATAAATTGAACTAATATAGGTATAATGTGTCTATAGTGTCTTTAATATAAATTTATGTAAAAAATAATTATAATTTAAATAAAAATCGGTTTTAAATAATAACGTTGTATTATTCGTTATTCATCAAAAATTGACAATTATCAGAAATATACCAAAACATCCCCCAAAGATAATTTTGATATAAAAAAATAAAAAATGATATGCATTTTACTAAATTCAAGAAATTCGAGATGAATTCGTAAATTTAAAATAAATTCATGTTGTCTAACCCAGAAAGAGGGTTTTTAAAATGTAAAAACAATCACAAGATTGACATGTGTTTATATTCAATTTAAATGTGACATTACATCCAATGACCTAAATTATATAAAATGATAAAAATAAAATCTAATTTCACATTAAAACCATTCAAATTCCTAATTTAATAATATAAATTATTTCGACTAAAAAAAATTTTCAATTGAAATTTAATATCTTTCACTATTCAGCAAAATATGAAAGTTATCATAAAAGTACCAAAACATAATGAAAATTGAATTTTTATTTCCGTTTCTAAAGAAGAGTTAAATTTAATTTAATTGAATATATAATAGTGTCAAATATTTCATTTAAAAAAGATTTCTCTGTTAAAAGGAGATAAAATTGCTTTTTTAAATACATCTATTATCTGAAAAAATGAATTTGTTCTTATATTATGTCTAAGAAAAACATATTATAGAATATAAAATTATATAGAGTATAGAAAACTTAAAATGAAAGTAATACTATTCATAACAAATTTTTGAACGGTTGTTTTGGTATGTCGTAGTGCACTTGAACACGGTGATGTGTGTAGCGCAAGCTTTTGAATTAATTAAAGATATAATGTACTACAAAATCTTGGGGTGTTACAAAGAAATTTTGATAGAAAGTTTTATGGATGTCAAAGGATGATGGGATCGATATGTTCTACTAATCGAGTTCTCTAAAAATAAATGTTTCCACCCATGAATCAAACAGCCCCATATGAATCCCTTTATGGGAAAATATGCCTTAAATCGACATTTTGTGATGATATCAGTGAATGAAAGCTGTTGGGAAATGAAATTATTAATGAAATGTTTTGAAAAAAGGAAAACCTTTTTTAAAATAATCACTGTATCCCAAATTATATAGATGATCTATGAAAATAATCATCAATTGGACTTTGAGTGTGAGGCTTGTGATATATTCTTCCTTCATATATTTTTATGGAAGATGGTAATGAGATTTTCGAAGAAAGGAATTCTATTTCCATGGTACATTTCTCTCTTTGAGATTCATGATAACATCAGTACTATGGAATATAAACTAACACTTACACAAACCATTTATCAATTACATGATGTATTCAATGTATCTTTATAGAGGAAGTAAATTCTGTATCCCTCATTTATACTGAATTTAGAGGTTGAAAAGTTGGAAAATGACATGTCTTAAGAGGAGTGGGCGATGAATATCATGGAAAGAAGAGATAAAGTTATATGAAACAATAATAATCACCTGGTAAATGTATTATGGATGAATAATAAATATGATGGGGTGACATGGGAACTTAAGGAAGTGATTCTAGAGAAGTATCCTCACCATTTTTCAACTTATTGTATAAAATGAAATTTCAAGGGAGACATTTCATAATAGGGGATGAATGTAACTATCTATAATTTTATCATTGGAATTTGATTTATTATTTAATAATACATATAAATAAAATAAAAAACATAATAAAAACATTAGTTTATTAAATTGGGAAATATTCAAATAAACCATTAATAATCCCTAATATTACAACATGATAATAAATAAAAAATAAGATAATAAAAATGGAACTTTTTTGGATATGCTTGATCTCCCAAAGTGCCTACACACACGAACAAGGAAGTATAAATAAAACACTATGTTAATAATATAATTTTCATTTTTTATATTAATTTATATATTACCAGGATATAATAGAGAAATTAATAATAAATGAATAATATTTATTAAAAAATTTGTACTGATGAAATAGTAACTTGACCATTGGAATAGTAAACTAACTATTAAGAATATTAATATGGACGTTAGAACAATATCCTCACCAATGAAGGTATAGTAATATTTAGGTATCCTATAAATGAGAAAAGGTTGTACTTATATCATTGTATAAGTAGAAATTTTTTTAAAATGATATATTATGTTTTCCTATTTTTTCGAACGTATATGTTTAATTATAATTTTATAATTAATATTATGATTTAATTGAAAATTAATTTTCATAAAATAGATTTATAAATTAATATTTTGTTGTTTTATAAATATAGTATAATTTTAGTAGGCCTTAATTACTTTTTCAAAATGTCATGAAATAAATTTTAAAATTAAACTCTTCATTTTTTGAAAAAATGATGGTTTTAATTAAAAATTAAATTTATCATTTTTAGATATTTATTCTGTTAAAAAGTATTTAAATTTTAAAATATATATTCCATAAAATGGTGTGGGTATATTTTTATGATTTTCCTAAAATAGTAATTTTTTATGAATAATGAAATATGGAAATTTATAATATTTAAAGAATACTTTGTTTTTTGAGTCCTAGTTGATGTATGGATGTGGTAATAACCCATGGGTTTAAACTCCCCTAAACCATTATGTTAATTTATCCCTATGAATCAATAGTACTGATAGTCCTGATAAAAGATAATAATCTAATGAATATTATAATCAAAAATCGATTCCCCACTTCATTGGAGAGCTCTTTCTCCAATAGGGTTTCTCGATGCATTAAAATAGTGGCCCTGATAGATCGGCATTGTTTGGAAAAAATCCCTCATGGTAAAATTACATTATTTTTGGGTTTGATTGTGTTTGTTGAAAAAGAAGGTTTTCATAGTGAATTTTCAAGTTCAAAAGATGTTGTTGACAATCTATGTGGACAAAGAACCATGGCATAGGAATTTACGATCTGAAGGTGGTACAATGAGAGTAGTACAAGGTGGTTCTGTTTCCCAGTGTTTTTCAAATTTTTGTGGTCCAAAATTTGGAGTTTTCCAAGCAACATGAAAATAAGATTTCCTTGAAGATCTAATTAAAATATGGAAAATTCAGGATTTTCGTGAAGATATGCTTAATGGATTGGATTTTTAGAAGACTATATAAATGTTATTGGTGAAGCTTCGTGATTATGATGAGCTTCGTGAATGGAAGAGGTTGAAGCGCATCACGGCGGTGAAGGGGTTTGCAAGGGAGAGTCATGGTTAAGGCGCAAATGAATTTACAGGATGATCCACAATTACGACGAGCTCTGAGATCGGAAAATTTCAGTGGTGCTTCGCGATTTTGTGAGAATTTTGGTGGGAACTTTGGAGCTTAGAAATTTGAGATGACGTGGTATTAACTTAACGCGAAAGGTTAAATGGTCAGTGGAATTTCCTATAAATAGACCTCACCCCCCTCGGGAGAAAGAGAGTGTTTTTTAGAGAAAATATTTTTCTCTCGGTTCACGAAGGTGGTTCGTGAAGTCATTGTGATTCGCGAATGAAGAGCTTCACAGAGGATAATCTAGCCCCACAAAGTTGTGAGCTCCATTTTGGCTTAGTGAATTTTGCAAGAGTGCTTCTCTAGAGTGATTCAAAAAAAAGGAAGGAGCTTCGTGAAGGCTTGTTTGAGAATCTTGAAATTTGGAGCCTCATGAAGTGGGGTTCTTTTAGAAGGTGTTTCCAAAGTTAGTTTCCCATTGTTTAAGGGAAAAGGGGTATTCATTAGTGGATGAACTTTGAACTTCAATAGAGCATCTACGTACAGTAGAGGATGCATTCATTAGTGGTTACAAAGAGACGTACAGGTCTATAAACAGTAATTGGATCTTCTAAAGAAGCAGTGAGCTCACTTTAGTTGAGAGAGAAGTGAGTTCTCAAATTGTTAGTGGTTGTAAACTAGGTGGGATAGTGAGTCTTCTTCAAACATGAAAACATTAGTGCGCTTATAGTGGAATTGGTACTTTGGCACACTGCTAGTGTATTCTCCGTGGATGTTACCCAGCGAGGGTGAACCAAGTAAAAAAATAGATGTGTCATGTGCATGATTTAAGGTTTACTCATACACTACATCGGGAAGGAGAGAGAAGAGAGTTTTGTCTGACATAAAAACAAGGTCAAAAGGGGCAGCTGTATTAATATATCATACCCTGATTCACCCCCCCCCCTATTAGGGTATCTTGCCTAGTGGAACTAGCATGCATGATACGAGTGTGTTGGGGTGTAAATATATAGAGATATGTGGGTTTGAGTGATCATGGAGGCGGAATGGGAGGGTTGTGGATGCGGTGGCACGGTCAACTTCAAGTCGACAACACATGCGAGCACAATTAGGAAAAATATATCCAGATCATAACTGATCTAGGTAGACTGAATGCTTTCATTAAATAGTTTCCTCGGGATGTTGGTGTTGTAGGATGGGAGAGATCCAGATATGTGTCAAGAGGCCTCCACCTCATTGGGGTCTCATGCAGTGGACGTCAACATTAAGGGTGTCAGTCATTAGGATCTTCTTGGGGTGCTGGTGCTATGGCGGCATAGGGACAACAAACGAGGGGAAATGCAGTTGTGCAACTTGGGGGTGCCTACTTAGTGTGGTGATGCTTGGGGTGTGCTAGGATCATGTTTTAGAAGATCTTTGAGGAATTTCCTATTGGGTACAGTCAGATCTAAAGGGTGGGGTGGTTGTGGGTCTAGATCAAGTGACTAGAGACGGTGAAGTGCCCTGATCTGGTAGGGGTAGGGGTCCTGTAGTTGTACAGTTTTGTGAGAAAGCTGAGACGACAGGTCATTGAGGCTCTTGGAATGTGCATGGGTCCATGGGGCTTTGAGTGTATTGATTTCAAATGGATTTCTGTCATTGGGGATCTGGACCTTTGTTTATAAGCCCGCAGTTACATTGTGTTCTCAATTTTATGTGGGGTTCTCCCTTTTCCCACCAAAGGGGTTTGTGTGGTTTTCTTTTTTTAATAAAGGGGCTTTTTCAACCATTCATACTTTAATAAAAACAACCCCTCTCCTCCCCATATAAATTTTACCCTTCATCATCCCTTCTACTCAGACATTATTAGCCTTATGTCTTGTCTATAATCTTCCCAATTCCCTTCCCAATCCTCTTCACAGTGTTAAAGATCTACTGGTCTCATGAAAAGATCAAAACCAAGTGTCTTATGGTGATTATTTTGGAGACAATATTCAATAGGTAAAATCCACATTCTTTCTCTTTCACATTATTTCCATCTTAAGCCTTAGCATCACCACCACTATCCAAAGTAGCATAATAACACCAATAAATTATATATAATATAATTTTATCATGTTAAGTAAATATCTATAAACAAATAACATCTATTCTCCTTATATAATAAAAATTAAATCAACGTTCAAGATATGTCAGTCCATCGCCTTCATGGATGATGTGTTTTCGTTTTCAATTACCAAATTAAAGTCTGGTCATAAAACCATTATTATAATCAAAATATTAATTAATATTTATGTTATATATTTTTCCTATTTTATAACCAATATATAAACATAATAGTAAATAAAACTGCACTAGTTCATTATGGTCATCAAAACCTCCAAATATAAACTAATCATTTTTTACTAACATTTTATTTAATAAATAATTATCTTATCAAATAATATTAAATGTTGAACAATTTAAAATTATATACCTAAATTAATACCATTTAATTCCACTTTTAGTGTTTTCCACCATTTTACCCAAACTCCCATAATTATACTCCATGCAACCGACCCGAAAACCATTAAACGAAAACTCTCAGAACATATAAATTAACCATTGTAACTAATCTAAATGTCCATAAATGAACATAATAATATTATAATATATCAATAATATGTTGAAGGTATTTTGAGTTAAATTATTTATGAATGTAATTTGATTAACCAAGAAATAATCTGAAAATTCATAACACAATCAAACCTATGTTAATGGATCTCTCCAAACCTCCTTATTTTTCAGGATATGCTCTCTCTCTCCTTACCCAAATGTAATTATTATTTATCATTATATTGATCTCCAACATTAATTGAATATGTTCCCAATATTTTTATATTTATCAATTCAACTTTATTTTTTTGGTAAAAACATGTTTTAAAAGGTTCCCTAATCAATTCCTCCTGATAAGCAATCCCGATTGAATGGAGCTTCCCCATTTCATACCCACATAAAAGTACACTCCATAATATTTTTTTGTTCCACCAATATGTTCTCGAAAATAACATAGTTTATCAAGAAAAACTATCTTAGTATCTTCAGGGTTTATACGAACTATTATATATTTATCCTATTTAAATAATAATTATTCTTTTACATAAATCAACACTTAAGTGGCACATTTCTAATGTAATATAACCACCCTTTTTCTTGATTTCACTACATCTATACTTCATTATTCATGATCAACTCTTAAATGTTACTTTTTGAATGGACAGGAATGATTTAAATCCCTTATTTCATGGATACCAATTTTATACACCCCAATTTTATTCTTTATGACATGTTATGATACCAATTCCATTTCATGGGAAACCCTTATGTTTATTCGATATGTTTTATTCATTATGAAAAACACATATTCATCAAAATGGGTGATCACGGATAATGCTCTAATGTATGGGGTAATTCTTTCTTTCATAAGATTTCATGTATGCGATTAGGGAGTAAACCTAATCCATTATGGTACATTCTCCAACATGTAATATAGTCTTTGAAGATAGACTTAACTGATTTTTATGTCATGTTATATATTTCTTCCCATTCCAAAATTTCAATGACCATGTGATTCCATTTTCATTATGATATCCATGTATATGTTAATTAATGTGACATTCCTATTGTGTTATAATGTTATTCTTTAAACCCTTGTGTTATGATTCATTTCCATATTTATTACACTACCTTAATTTTTAGCTCATGACTTTTGACTTCGTATTACTTATGTTTTCAAATGTAGATGTAGTAGATCATTATAATTTAGCTGATCTTCATGAATGATTACTATAAATATGTTATATTCTGTTTCCAGGTTTTCAATTTTATGTTCATAGTCTTCCGAATAAAAAATACCCACTGATCCAAGGTTTTTATTTAGTGGGTAATTATTCATAATATCATTTAATAATATGTTTAATGGGATATGGTCTCTATAGTCACAGTCCATAATGGGATAAAAATATATTTTCTATCATATATTCAACTCCTTCAGTCTGAATATACAAATTTGTATATTATGATCCATATAAATTTCACACTTTCTCCAGAGATATTATGCCTCTATATTTTCAATGCAATGATTACTACATAAAACTCTAGATCATGTGTTGGGTAGTTTTGTTTTGGAAATTTAAATTTCCAAGATGCAAAGGTAATAACCTTGTTATTATGTATTACAACATAGCCTAATAAATTCTTTGAATAATCAATGTATACCATGAAAAGATCCCCAGTGATGGGTATCATAAGTATATGTGCAGTGAAAAGACTCTTTTTCTTCTCCTTGAAGATATATTCACATTCATTATTCCAATAAATTGTGACTCCATTCCATTGTATCTTGGTTTTATGGTTTGAAAGTAGTGATATATTTTTTGAAAATCAATTATAATAAACTAGTTGTCAAATAAACTATAGTTTTACATCATATTTATTGTATTTTTCAATCTTTCAACTACCTCTATTTTCAAATGACCAAGTTATATCCCTTTTTATAGTGATGGAATACCCTATTAAAGTTACATGGTCTATATATAAGTTCAATTGTGAACTCAATGAATCATTTATGTGGGAGACCAGACAAATATTATGGAAACACATCCACATATTATTTCATAATGGGAATGTATTTAAGGTTGATCTTCCCCATAGACTCCATAATTTATGAAAGATACAAATTCTCATGGGGAAATAATTACCCTTAAAGAGATTATGATAATAATGAAGATTCATTATCCTATTTGAAATTTTATAAAATCTTAGGTTGATTCATGTTTTGGAGAGTGAATTTATTATCCCATAATTTTTTTTTATAAAATGAAAAGTGTTCCACAACTTGGATAACATAAAATTCCAATAAAGGGAGACTGATAATATTTTCAAAAATAAAATTCTCAAAAACATCAAAATGCCATAAATATCATAGTGGTTTTCCCAATGATATCAAATAATTTTTTGTGGTGACTCGATGATCATATAAAAAACACATGGTAAGAGGATATGTAATGAAATAAAAAATGACATACACTACTCTGTAGTAGAAGATATTTGTACTCAGTCATAATGATCCATCTAAGTATAATCATCTCCATTTTCTTTTTTCCTGGGGGTTGTGAGGTCTAATCATAATTTTCAGACCTTATAGTAGATGAACGTCTTGTGTAATACCCAACTTATCCACATTTTTGACATTGAACTATATATGGTATTGTAGAATGAACATTATTCCCATAAATCCCTTAATTAATTTTTCATAGAATTTGGCCACTTTATGCCCTATTTTATTACAACTAAATCATATATTAGTTCTATTTTGAAATTTCCCTTGGTTTGACATTCCACATTTTTTAACAAAGTAAATTTGGTCTTCTTTACCTTACAACCATAATTAGATGAACATCCGTGAAACATCTATCTTATTTTCTTTGACATCTTTGTAAAATCAACTGTGGTCTAGTTATTAATTGGGAATTTTTATTGTTGGAATGGAATAATCATAAGATTTATTAATTTAATTCTAATCTAGTTATTTGTCTCATTTGGATAGTCATCACATTTCCCTTATAATTGTTTGTCGACTCTGTTCATCTTATTTACGCCCATTTACTAGAATATATGAAAAAATAGGTATGAGTAATTTTAAACTATTAAAAAAAGAAATGGAAATCCAAAAACTATAAAGGGATAATTTATAAATGAAATTTATTTCCTAACAAAATAATTTAAGGAACCTATATAAGTTATCCATGATCCATGTCAAAAAAAATACACTTATAAGTATCTTTCCCTTAATAATGGTTCTTTATGAGATTATAAATTTATGAAATTTTACACCTAGGTGTGTCAAACATGGTGAGAAAAAATCCCATTTGACAAGAACTAGGTGATAATCAAGTCAAGCTCAATGCACCAATTTTTAGAATACTACCCCTAGGTACATTATACCAGAACCACATCCCCATGTAGCATCTATACAGGGATGCATTTTTTATGAAATCTATTTTTATATGGGGTATAGATTATTTAATTTATGATTGTAATCATTTTATGTCCCTAAAATAAATTATTATGGAGGATATCAGAGAAGTGGAGGTGTACCGGACTTTTCCAGTTATTGGAAGCCCAACCAGTGGAATAAATCACTATTCTTCATGGTTAGAAGAAAATATTAAATACAAAACGCATTGTTTCTCTTAATCGTGCAGGGAATTTAATGGGGTAAAGAAGGGTGCACCATTTTCCTAAACCATAAACCAATGTATGACTTCCCATGTATGAAACATTTATAGGAGGCACATATCATAGTTTGTGCATTTTTCTTAAATCCATGGTAATGAACCATAAAAGTATCCTTATTGGATAATAGACTTTACATGGTTGGCTAAAATTTTAGCCAACCATGTGGTGAAACTATGAATCCCATTAATTTAGGATGTCTTTTTTTCATTTTCCCTTAAATATATTTTAACTCACCCACATATCATATTTTCATTTCGAGCTGATAGGGCCTCCTTTTCTCCCATTTGAGCACCCATGATCCTTGAAGCTAGCTTTTTTTATAGCTTGACTATTCAAACTCTGATTGGATCTATGTTAATCTCATTGGATGTGGGTCAGTTAGATCACCATTCATAATGTGACTTTTTTATTTCTATTCCTCTTGATGGAGTTATATTATTATAGTCTCTTATGACCTATTTTCAAGGAATTGGCCTATTTTTTATTTCTCATAATCTAGACCAAACCAAAGGTTGATATATGACAAGTTCTTCTGTACATAAATATGGTAGTTGTTCTAGTTCTTATCTCTCAAAATTGAGATGTTATATAATATGTTTTATTTTTCCAAATGCTGATTTCAATGTGTGTTTTCCGTAAAATTAATCCCCCATGAAATAGTTTCCTTTATTTAGAACCTGGTAACCTTATTATATCCCTTTGATTGCGACCACAACCTTAAAATGTTCTGATTATATTTTTCAAAGAGGTTATAAATAACTAAATGGCTAAAAGAGCATCAAAATAATTTTGAAATCGCTACCATGTTGTGAAAACATTAATGAAATGTATAATTTTTGGGTTATAGTGTGTCCAAAACAATAATTAATTTATGATTAATTAAATGGAGGTGAGTGGGACAACCACGTCACCCAATTAAATGGGACAATCGTTACTCTCCTGTTATTATTGAAGATTGTGAGTTATGAATTATAAATTTCTTCATATTAAATCAAATGATTAATTATCATTTTGTGTGTGTAGACATGGCGAACCTTATTAATTATGTTAAATGGGCATGGGGGTCTAATGCATGTTTTCAATATATATGGTAATGGAGGCCCTTTTTCTAGGTGATAAGGTCATGGAGACCCTTAATGAATTTTATATAAGCTTAGAGGCCCTTAATGAATTTGACACTTTCAGGAATACCCTTAATGAATGTGATTTGGGCATGGATACCCGTATTAATTGTGATATGGGGATGGTGACTCAAAATGAATGCTATGTATGCTTGGAGACCCTATAAAAATATATCAGGTGAGATGAACCTACTAATATGATATATGGGAATGTCGACCCTTATCATGACGTATGAGCATGAAAACCCAATTTACTAGGATATTCGGTATGGTGATCTCTATTATTATGATACGGGTCATGGTGTCACTCGAATTATGATACCTAGCATGGAATACCTTAATATTATGACACTGGGCATGGCATACTATAGACCTATGATACTGGGAATGTCGTCCCATGATATTTTTTATACTCACACTACAACTAATGGATGTATGACTTATGCCTATAGTCTATGGAATGTGGTAGTATCAACATATATGGTTGTTGGTGTCATTATATATATTTTCCATATAATTGAATAAATATGGGTACTCACTCATAGGATATCCGACTTTGGAAGAAGCAGGTATTGTCATCCTAATGCTATTTTGGAACCAAAGATGACCCATTATAGATTTATTTACATATTAGATTATTATCTACAAACTTACATATTATATTAACTAAGATGATATTTATGGAAACCATTGGTGGTGGCTTACTAATTTTTTCTCACATACTATTTGGGATACCAATGGTACCCGATCAGACTATATGCTTACAGAAGTTGATAAAGGGAAATGTTCCCATTTTGATATGTGACTTATGGTTCAACTTAGGATTGGATCTTGGTATCATATGATCAGGATAGATATTTGAATGAATGGATATATTTTTGTATTTTTGTTCCTTCTTTTTACCATGTACCTTATTGATTGAGTACATCCATGTGAACCTTTCTTTACTATTTTGTAGATAAATTACATCATCTTCTTTTTTATATGAGTTTAAAAACCATTTTTGATTATTATTTAGTTCTAGTATCTTTATTTGTGAAATTTTCTTATTTTTTTTATTGATATGATTTTTCTATTTTATTATTGATTATTTTGTTTGGATAATATGACGATAGGGAATTGACAACCCACAGACACCCCATAAACCCTGATTTCTAGTTAAAACCCATTAGTGTATGGGATAGTGAACTTGAGGCTATGTGGTTACCTATTCCATGCATATAAAAGTGTCCCTTAGTTCATGACATCACAATGTGGAATAAAATCATTTATTTTTCCCATTTTTTCTAACTTTTTGGAATAATAGATAGATGATTAGAAATCTATTGATATTTGGTAATGATATATGATTGGGAGTAGCTAATCAATATAAAGGAAAAGACCAAATTACCTGGTATGAGACGTGTTGTTCTATATTCATTCTATTAATATTTATTTGATTCCACCATTAGGTTACACAGTTGATTTGTGATATTATTTTTCTAACGATTGTGGATTATATTTTATCAAGGCCTTTTTAGATAAGGTCATTCCACCTCATGCATCATTTTAGAAACCTATTAGAATACATATTTCATTCCATGTAAGATGAATTAATTTATTGCAAAACCTTATTGTATCTTCCATCAGTGATATAAATATAATTGTGCAAGAAAATAATACCGGAACATGATATGTTAATTCTTACTGGTGAATAGACACCAAATTTCAATTTTAATGGTGCATGAGCCCTTATGAATTGAATATTGTGATACATACAGCTATACATTCTGAATAAAATTACTATATAAATGAGAATTTGATTAAATGAAAATAAAATTTAAAAATTAAATTGTTATAATTAAATAATATAAAAATTTCAATTCAAAGGGTGTTTTCCTCTATAAATTTGGATTGAAACTTGGTATATTAGGACACATAACATACATCATAGTGCCTGACCAAGAACTGGCCTTATTAGTGGGAAATAGGTAACATACCTTGTGTTATATATTATTTTACTATAACACATACGTGGCTCATTGAGAAGGAATTTCGAGGAACTCATTTTGAATTATTAGAGCAATGCCACTACGACATCCTCCATCCATTCCCCAAGAGGGTTTATGTAATGAAAAAAAGTTTGGTCAATGAAAATTCCCTTCTTATAATAATCTCTTATATTATAATCACATAATATTAGTTTTAGAACACAATACAAACTCTATAATTTTATAATAAGTGAAATAAATGTTATTTTTAGAAGTTAAGTGACATATAACAATAGTCACATGACACTTAGAATAGTAATGTGATCCTTATGTATAGTAAACATTCTAATATAACAGTAACCTCTCCAAAGAAATTATAAATAAAATTTAAATTTTTAAAAGTGATAATATGGTATAATTACATAATATTATAAGTAAATACATATTTCAAAAAATATTAATAAGGTGTTGGTATTTTTATAAGATAGGAATTTTTAATTACAATTTTATGATTAATTTAATAATTTAAATGAAATTTAAGATTGATGAAATGTATTAATAATTTTATATTTTCATTCTATGATTATTTTATGTGACCTTAAGTAAAATTTCAATGTGTTAGAAAAGCAGTTTTAAATTTTAAATTTGAATTTTTCAAGTAAATTTTGATTTTAATTAAATATTAAATTTAGAATATTTAGAATAATATTTTTTAAAAAATTAATTTTATTTTTGGATTCTATAATTCAAAAAATAGTTAGTTTGAATTTTTGTTAATTTTCTGAAATACATCAATTTTCAGGTGAATATTAAATATAATGTTTTTCAAAGAACCGATATATCAAGAATTGCATCATTCATGATGTAATGATAACATAAACATTATAAAACATAAAATTTGTCTATTTAAAATTTTTTATTATAAATTACTCCTTAAATTCCAATATTATCAATTTCGAAACATCCAAATAAATTTCTAAAACCTAAAGTCAAAAAGTGATTCCTCAAAAAATCATTTTCTCTTTCTTTTCACATTCCTTTTAATAAATTAATGAATTATAATTATAAAGGTATTTTAATGTCTAAAAAGATTTATATTATATAAATATATGATTTCTGTTCTAAAAAACAACTATTACAAGTCTATCATTTGATATATTATTTTACATAAAATTTTATTCCAAAAACACCCCTCCTCAAGTATAAATAACCCCTCCCCCTCCCATTAGAAAACCAATCCTCTCATACATTACAAAGCCTAAGATCTGTCAAAATTCACCCTCTCAAGCCTCTTAAAATACATAGTAATGTTCTATATCCCTCATACTCCGTTCACCAATGGATTTATAGTTATTTTTAAGATGTGATGCACCAAGGAAAGGGTAAGACTCTATTAATTCTTCTCTCTTTTATTCTTATTTTTTTCTCCTATTTCCCTTTACCTTTCAGAAAAAAACATCTATGAAATTAATTATACTATAATTTAACAGTATATTAATTATTTTAACATACTGTAATTATCATATCAATGAAAAATAAAAATTTCATACATTCATTTCCCGTACTATCGACAACATCTCATTAAAGGTTGGTTATATATCTACAGAGATATAGCCAAGATATTTTTTATTAATACGTTCATGTATAGAAAATATAAATTATATTTAACATATTAATAACAAATTAAAATTATTATATTCTTCTTAAACCAATTATGCTAACTTATAAATTAAATTTAATAAAAAGAGAAATCATTAAAAGGTGGCATATATTTATGTACAATTTGATGTCAAAATGATTCAATTTCATCAATGAAAATTTGAAATAAAAACCAATAAATATAGTTTGGTAAATATTTTTATAAAATGAATATAATTCAACTATTAAATTGTTTTTTTGATAAACAAAAATTTACTATGCAGGAGG